>JPET01000001.1:6900876-7532265 GCA_000732205.1 Verticillium tricorpus MUCL 9792 | reverse complement strand
CGGTGACCAAGCCGCCGGCGGTGACCATCACCAAGACCAAGACGGTGACGCCGGAGCCGACGACGGAGACGGTGACGACGCCGACGACGGTGACGACGACCGTGTTCGAGACGACGACGCCGGTCGCGACGCGCACCATCACCGAGTCGACGACGGTCACGACCGTCGACGTCGAGACGGCCACGGCCACCGTCTGCGCCGGCCAGCGGCCCGTCATCGGCATCGCCGTCACCCCGCCGGGCCACCTCGAGTCGCGCCCCGCCCAGCAGAGCCTCGACTGCTGCCTCGCCTGCTACAGCTTCCCCGGCTGCAACGCCTGGGCCTTCCTGGGCACCAACTTCTGCTTCATCGCCGTCGAGGCCCCGGCCTCCGGCCCCGCCACGCCGCAGTGCCCCGCCGGCAAGGGCGACGCCGCGCTGTTCGATAGCGGCGACCCGCAGAGCGGCCTGTTCGGGGGGCCGGGGCAGTGCAGCGCGTCGGGGTGAGTCTGGGCCGTGGCCGGGGGTCGAGGCATGGAGAGGCGGCTGGAGTTGGGTGCAGAGAGGGAGGGCGTGGAGTCTGGTGTTTGGAGAGAGGGCGCATTAGACCGGTGCCTGGGAGATGTGCATTTTAAAGGCAGCGTTGGTGATGGCTGACACCGCAGGAGCATCTTTAGGAGTCTGGTAGCGAATGTCATCATGATGTATACGCATCTCACATATGATACATGTGTCACGCACTGCTTCACGGCTGTCGAGCACCTTGGCACTCGCCATTTTATGCTCTCATGATCCTCGACACTTATGATATTCGACACTGATGACCCTCGACACTCATGACACTCGGCACTCATGATACCCAACACAGCTACATCACCCACTCGCCTGGATCCTTACGTGTGGAACACAGCTCCGCGTCACATTTCTTTGGCAGCTGAAACTCTCAACACCCGCCAAGCCTGCCAGTGTGTCCGGTTGAACTGTCCCAGTGCCTGACCTGGCGCGCCTGAACCACGCTCAATATCGATGAGACGAAGCCTGGCCGGCCGTACGATCATGTCTGAGTGAAACTTCTGAACATGAATGGCAGATGACGATGGCCTTCTACTTTCCAGGACACACGGCAGCGAAGTCTCAACAGCACCCAACAACAGGCTCGGGTGCTGTGCCACATCAAGACAGCCAAGAGCTCACACGGCCCAAAGGGGAACCCTCCCCGGCTAGGCCGCCTGACAACGGGCAGCAATCCTCCGATTCGCCATCAAGCTGGCCGACCAGGGTCGCACGTTCAAAGGCCACTCTCAGGGCGCGGGGGGGGCCAAATGCTGTGCGTCCAGCACCTCTTATTATAATGCCGGGACTGGAACCGACTTCAACCTGCGCCGTGTCAACGGACCCTCGACGCCGTCCGCGACACCAAGTGCTCATGCCATGGCGCCGCTCATCGCGCCCACGAGCCTCGCCCGCCCCGTCCGCACGCTGCTGTTCGTCGCCGCCGTCGCATTCCTGGGCTTCCTCACCTGGGGCCGCCATGACCCGCGCCTCGGGCTTTGGGGGCTCGCCCGCGTCGACCACGTCGACATACTCGGATTCATCGATCCGCTGATTGGCACCGCCAATGGAGGTAGGCCCCCCCTCCGGAGCCGTCCCTTGTCCTACCTTCGTCCCGCGCGATGGCCTCGCTGACGGCGCAGGCCACGTCTTCCCCGGTGCGACGCTGCCGTATGGCATGGCCAAGGCTGGCCCCGACACGGACAACCGAGGCGAGAACGCCGCGGGCTGGGTGTCCGACGACTCGCCCATCACGGGCTTCTCCCATTTGCATGATTCCGGTATGAGCCCGTCATCGTTACGTCTACATACTCTGCTAAAAGCCGCCCAGGAACCGGAGGCGTACGTCTGCTCACACATGACACGGGTTTCCACCCCCCTTGCCTTGGGGCCCAGCTAAAATCAGCATAGGCACCCTCGCTGGGAAACTTCCCGCTCTTCGCCCATCCGTCGTGTCCGGGCGACGACCCGAAGAAGTGCACCTTCACGACGGCGGAGCGCAAGACGCTCCGCGTGCAGGACTCGGTCGAGGCGCGCGTCGGCCTCTTCGCGCTCAACCTGACCAACGGCGTGCGCGCCGAGATGGGCGCCAGCGCGCACGCCACGCTCCTCCGCTTCCGCTTTCCCGAGGGCGCCAAGCCGCTCGTGCTGCTCGACGTCGAGGACATCGCCAGCAGCCGCAGCTCGGGCAGCGTTAGGGTGGACGCCGCGACGTCGAGGATGACGGGCGAGGGGACGTTCCTGCCGTCGTTCGGTACGGGCAACTATCGCGCCTACTTCTGCGCCGACTTTACGGGGGCCGAGGTCAGGGCGGCCGGCGTCTTTGTCGGACCGGACGCTACGCCGGGGCTCCTGGAATGGGACTCGCTGCCATGGGGGTCGGCCGGCGCCTGGCTGCACTTTGGCGAGGCCGGGCCGGACGGCATCCTCACCCGCGTGGGCCTCTCGTTCATGTCCACGGAGCAGGCGTGCCGTAATGCCGAGGAGGAAATCCCGGAGTACGACCTCGAAAAGCTCGAGACCGAGGCGCGGTCGGCGTGGCGCGAGAAGCTCGCGCCCGTGTCGGTCGACGCGACGGGCACGAGCGCCGAGCTGCAGACGGTCTTCTGGTCGGGCCTCTACCGCTCGCTCCTCTCGCCGCAGAACTACACGGGCGAGAACCCGCTCTGGAACTCGACGGAGCCGTACTACGACTCGTTCTACTGCATCTGGGACTCGTTCCGGGCGCAGCACCCGCTGCTGACCATCATCGACCCGGTGGCGCAGACAGAAATGGTGAGGGCGCTGCTGGACATTTATCGGCACGAGGGGAAGCTGCCGGACTGCCGCATGTCATTCTGCAAGGGCTTCACGCAGGGCGGCAGCAACGCGGACGTCGTGGTGGCGGATGCCTTTCTGAAAAACATCAGCGAGGGTGTCGACTGGAAGACGGCGTACGAGGCGGTCGTGTCTGATGCTGAAGGTAAGTCGTCCTCTGGCTTCGGAACATCTAGTTGCATGTTAACATGACGAATCACGCAGACCCCCCTCCGTCGTTCAACGTCGAGGGCCGAGGCAACATCGAGTCGTGGCAGTCGCTCGGATACATCGCGGTGGACCACCGGGACGACAAGTCGTCAGGCCCGCACTCGCGGACGGTGTCCCGGACGGTGGAATACGCGTTCAACGACTTTTGCATCGCCGTCATGGCGCGCGGGCTGGGCCACGCGGCGGATTTCGCCAAGTACGCGCGGCGGAGCACCAACTGGCGGAACATCTGGAACCCTCAGCAGGTGGACCTGGCGCCGTGGGATCCCTCGGCCGGCACGCCTCGGCCGAACGCGTCATCGTCGTTTGTCGGGTTCCATCAGCCGCGGCTGGCCAATGGGTCGTTCGCCTTCCAGAGCCCGCGGGTGTGCTCCCCCGTGATGGAGCCACACCTCTGCTACTACGACACGAGGGAGTCGACATACGAGGGGTCGCCGTGGCTGTACACGTTCTACGCGCCGCACGACATGGCGACGCTGGCGGGCCTCATGGGGGGTCGCGAGGAACTGGCGAGGCGGCTCGAGTACTACCACGGCAGCAGCGGGCTGGCGTACCTGGGCAACGAGCAGGGGTTCCTGACGGTGTTCCAGTTCCACCACGCGGGGCGGCCGGGACTCAGCGGGCGGTGGGCGCGGCGGTACGTGCCGGGGCAGTTCAACGCGACGGTGGCGGGGATCCCGGGGAACGACGACGGGGCGATGGGGGCGTTCGCGGCGTTCGTCATGATGGGGTTCTTCCCCGTGGCGGGCATGGACGTGTACCTGCTGACGGCGCCGTTCTTTCGAGAGGTGAGGCTGAAGGCCCGGCGGGAGGGCAGGGAGGCCGTGATACGCAAGGTGGCGGCGCAGCGTGGCGAGGACGTCATGGCGGAGGACATGATCTACGTGCAGGGCGTGCGGCTGAACGGGGTCGAGGTGACGAGGAGCTGGATCTCGCACGACTTCTTCATGGAGGGTGGCCTTCTCGAGGTGAGGGTCGGCAGGACGGAGAGCGCGTGGGGGACGGAGGAGAAGGATCTGCCGCCGAGCTGGGGCTTCGAGGAGCTCAAAGATGGCGAGGCCATCCGGGCGAGGGATGGCGATGATGGCGGGATGGTGTTGTTGACATAGGTCGAGGTCATGGTCGAGGTTGAGGTTGAGGTCGAGGTTGAAGTCGAGGTTGAGGTCAAGATCGAGGAGAGGAAGCTGCTGGGGAGAGTGCTGACATAAGCCAGGGTTAGGGTTGCAACACATTGTAATGCAGACCATGCCATTGGCCAATGCTCCCAGGACAAAGACCTCCGCAGCGGGGCCCTCTCGGCTTCTCCCTGTGGCAGCCGAAGACGCGCGACTTGTGACGACTTCCTGCCGACGAGTTCCCTGGTGACAGTCCCAGTACCCCCGATGTACTGGTCTCTCCGGTTTCTCTCGGCTATATCAACCGAGGGCTGTCGCGCCGCCGAGCACAGCACCACTAGCACAAGCCCAGCACGAGCACCAGCGCCAGCACCCAGCACCCAGCACCCAGCGCTCTCCCCGTGCTTGAGCCGGGGGTTCCAATCCCAGGGCCCGCATTACGTATTAGAAGCTCCCCACCGCCCCCCCATGTACAGGCGATGCACCACCGACCGTGACTGTCCGTGCCAGCATTTTCATATGCCGCTGCAAGCCAGAGTCACCACTTGAACTTCCTTCCCTCGTCCCGATCGCCATACCCACGACCCCGACCACGACCCAAGGCATTGGCCGACGACTGCCCGTCGACGAGAGGACCGAGGATCTGATCCTCCATTTTCCTCTTTGATTCTTCTCTTCTCCCCCGCGTGCCTGGCGCCCCTCCCCAGCACCACCATCACCACGACCATCACCACCACCACCACAATGTCGTCCGCCCGCAACCTGCAACGCACCACACGCTCCCTCGCGCGATGGAGGCACATCCCCACAGCCGCCGCCGCGAGGCCATGTCTCGCGCCGGCCACACGAACGACAGCCGCCTCCGCCTCTACCCACCGAACCCTCGCCGCCGCCCGCCCGCTACGCACGTTCGCCACGTCAAGACCCCGCCTCTCCGACGACGAGGACTTTGACCCGGCGTCCATCGAGCGCGAGTCCGACCAGGTTGACGTGTGCATCATCGGCGGCGGGCCCGCGGGCCTCAGCGCCGCCATCCGGCTGAAGCAGCTGGCCAACGAGGCCGGCAACGAGGACTTCCGCGTGCTCCTCCTGGAGAAGGCGGGCGAGATCGGCGCGCACATAGTCTCGGGCGCCGTGATCCAGCCCACGGCCATCAACGAGCTCCTCCCCGACTGGCTCGCCGAGGACAACCCCGACCGGTTCGAGCACGCGACGCCCGCGGGCGCCGACCGCATGCGGTTCCTCACCAAGGGCGCCGCGATCCCGCTGCCGACGCCGCCGCAGATGAACAACCACGGCAACTACATCGTGTCGCTCAACCAGTTCACCAAGTGGCTCGGCGACCGCGCCGAGGAGCTCGGCGTCGAGGTGTACCCGGGGTTCGCGGCCAGCGAGGTGCTGTACCACGCCGACGGCAGCGTCAAGGGCGTGGCCACCAACGACCTCGGCCTCGGGCGCGACGGGCGGCCCAAGGACTCGTTCGAGCGCGGCATGGAGTTCCACGCCCGCGTCACCCTGTTCGGCGAGGGCTGCCACGGCTCGCTCTCCAAGGCCGTCATCAAGAAGTTCGACCTGCGCCGCGACGCCCAGCACCAGACCTACGCCCTCGGCCTCAAGGAGGTCTGGGAGGTGCAGCCCGACAAGTTCCAGAGCGGCCAGATCACCCACAGCCTCGGCTACCCGCTCGACAAGGACACGTACGGCGGCGGCTGGATGTACCACTTCGGCGACAACCTGGTCAGCGTCGGCCTGGTCGTGGCCCTCGACTACCCCAACCCGTGGATGTCGCCCTACGGCGAGTTCCAGAAGTACAAGCAGCACCCGCTCTTCCGCTCCGTGCTCGAGGGCGGCAAGTGCCTGTCGTACGGCGCGCGCGTGCTCAACGAGGGCGGCTTCCAGAGCATCCCCAAGTGCGCCTTCCCCGGCGGCGCCCTGATCGGCGACTCGGCCGGCTTCGTCAACCTGCCCAAGATCAAGGGCACGCACAACGCCATGAAGTCGGGCATGCTGGCGGCCGAGGCGGCGTGGACGGCGCTCGCCGACGCGCCGCCGGTCGAGGAAGGCGACGGCGCGCCCGCCTCGGCCGTCTTCCTGTACGACTACGAGGACAAGCTGCGGGCGTCGCCCATCTGGTCCGAGCTCAAGGAGGTGCGCAACTTCCGCCCGTCCTTCCACACGCCGCTCGGCCTGTACGGCGGCCTCCTCTACTCGGGGCTCGAGGCGTACGTGCTCAAGGGCCGCGTGCCGTGGACCCTGAAGCACGGCGCCCCCGACCACGCCGCCACGCGCGCCGCCGACGCGAGCCCGCGCATCGACTACCCCAAGCCCGACGGCGAGGTCTCCTTCGACATCCTCACCAGCGTCAGCCGCACCGGCACCAACCACGAGGAGGACCAGCCCGTGCACCTGCAGGTCAAGGACTGGGAGCGCCACGCCGCCGAGACCTGGCCCAAGTACAAGGGCCTCGAGAACCGCTTCTGCCCGGCCGGCGTGTACGAGTACGTCGAGGACGAGAGCAAGGAGCTGGGCGTGCGCTTCCAGATCAACGCGCAAAAGTGAGTTACTTAATCCCCCCTCCCCTTTTCCTTGTTACTGTCGAATCACACGCTGACAGGCGACAGCTGCATCCACTGCAAGACGTGCGATATCAAGGCGCCGCACCAGGACATCAACTGGCAGGTGCCGCAGGGCGGCGAGGGGCCCAAGTACTACATGACGTAGGTGTATGGGCGAGCAGGGTTACGGCGCCGTGCGGTGCAGGCGGCTAGTCAGAGGTGCATGCGCGGGGGCCGATCCGATAGACGTGGGGACGGCAGGCGGTCCTGTCAGAAAAGAAAAAGAACTGGACACGATAGTCATGCCGGCGAGTGGGAGAGCAGGGCGGCGCAGAGAAGCAGGGTCAACACGGCGTCGGGGTTTCGATCGTCCACACATACATGCAAATAACCTGCCTCATCACTGTAAATACCTGCCTCACCACTGTAAATAGCAAGACAAAGGCCCCGCATGTGCCGCAGGTATGACGCCACGGGCATCACTTCAGACGATCTTCCAACGGTCACGTAACGCGAGTCTTGATGTGAAGTATACATACACAGGTCGGCGACCCGGGGCTGTGGATTCGCAGGGCAGGACGGGGGGCACATCCATGCGGAGAGACCGGTGCCCCCCCCCCCCCTCAAGGCGTGAGCGCATGAAAGGACACGTCTCGTCAGGACGCATCGCATCGCATCGCATGCCCCGGGTCTGGTGCGAGGGGGCGTGTGTGACGGGCGACCCTGAAGTGTCTCGGGCAGAGTTATGGACAGAGCTCCCAGACATGTTTTCAGGGTCTTGGGGGTGGTCCCTTGAACCACACGCTGCGGGCGAGGCTGGAATGGACGTCCATGTCGGTGGCTTGCGGTATGTAAGGGCGGCCGGCAGAGAGAGGCCTCCGCCAGCGAGGCGTCGTCGGGGTCTTGTCAACATGCGGCGTGCGTCTCGGAGCTGTCTTGCCCTGTCCAGCCGCAATCGTTTTGGACTGTCAATGTCGAGTTGGGCGCGACGAAGCCATCGTCGGGACAGTCGTCTCGACAGTTGTCCACTTTGCTGGTCGGAGCTGTTTGCGACGCAAAAAGACGTGCCGCTGGTCGATCCGCGCGAGGCTAGCCCGCCATGAATCGCTCAAGCGGTCATCACGGATGGGGCCTCAGGCCTTTCGCATGCGTTCTTGCAGGGGTCTCGCAGCGAGGAGCCGAGGGTAGGGGTGTCAAGGGGGCGGCGAGAGGGCACAAGTCCGAGGTACCGTGACTTGCGGCGGGCGAGTCGGTACAAGGCGAGCTCGGACCACCACGCGTCAGCCCCTTGTCGCGCAACCCTGACAGAGACTGACCGAGCCCGACTTGCGTAAGATTGCCCCCAACTATTTTTCATCTGCCAGGCCAGAAGGATTGCGGTCGGGCTGTGATGGGAGCATGGGTGCTGGTGTTGCGTGTCGTCTGTGTGACCACCGACCAAGGGCATCTTGTCAGACCGGGACCGAGGGCCTCTCATCAGACAGAGAGGCCGGATGTCGTGGATGCGACGCCAGGACCAAAAAAAAAAGCTCCTGACAGTGGCGGCAGTGTGTGCGTGTGGCGAGAGCGAAGCAGGACCCAGGGCTTGGGTGGGCGGCTCAGTGGAATGACTCACACACGTCCAGCCCAGTCCAGTGGCCCAGCAGCCAGCAGCAGCAGCCAGCAGAAGCAGCCTCGGCCGTTGGCCCTGGCTTGTGCCGCTCTCGTCTCCCATCATATGCCACCGCCTGCCTGCCTGCCCACCTGCCACCCGCCGTGTGGTAACCCGCGACTGGCCGGAACCAGACAAAGGCTCACTCGTCTGCTGATCAACTGATCCAGCCTGACAGCCAGCCGGGCCAGAAGACGATGCCGTGACGCAGCAGGACGTGTGCCGGCCGCGACGTAGCCTGGCCAGCTGAAGGATGCGACGTGCCATTTCCGACAGATTCGGCGTAGTCCAGGGGCTGCTCGTCTGCGGGCGTGTTTGTGCGTGAGAGAGAACGGCGAGGAGAGTGGGATCGGTCAGGGTGAAAATGGTCGGAGATCGACGAAGGCATCAGAGAAAAAAAAAGGGGGGCCGGTCCCATCGTTTCAGAAGTGGAGGAAATGTTAGCGTTGAAGAGGGGGGAGGGTGGTTGGGCCCTCGCCCCAATGTGCCGGCTGCGGACTTTGGGGCTTGGGGGAGCGCATGTCGCCGATGGTCGGTCGTCGAATGGAGCTGTCGCTGGCGCTGCTTGGTCGGTCTGGTGTTGGTTTGCTGCTGAACTGGGACCGACTGCTGGGTCTGGGTCGGGTGCTGACACGACAGGCGCCCCGGCGCGTCGTGGTCCAGTCCGGTCTCTGGGGCACGGCACATGCAGAGAGCAGATGCGACGCGGTGCTGCCATGCGATGCCATGCAACGCGATACGCGTGACGATGGAGTAGAAGGGGGTGTGTGGTGTCGCGACAGGACGAGGCCTGGATCGCGAGAATTTCGGCCACTGCCGCACCGCACCGCACCACAAGACGACGTGGTGATGAAATAATCAAGCCGAGCAAACGAGAGAAAGGAAAGAATATGTACGGTGATGAGATTCGCCGTCAGCGTCGCGGCGACGATGATCGTGGCCCCCCTTGGCTCTGGCTCCTCTGGCTCTGGCTCCTTCGCCTCTGGGGGCTGGCCAAGCAAGGGCCGGAACAAGGAAGCGGGCGAAGAAGAAAGGACTGGGAAAGGACTGGGAAGAGATTTTCTGGGAGACCAACGGGGAGATGATGCCATGGGTGGGTGCGCGCCACGGCCGGAGGCGGCCCTCGCATTGGCTGGCGGTCTATGAGCTAAGCAGAGGCTTATCGACCATGTATCGGTACTTCAAGCGGGATACGGGCTACCACCATACGGATCCCAGGGGTTGGTGCAGCAGAAAAACGCAACACCACTCGCTGATTGGGTGCATCGCCGGTAGCGCACGTACTAGTGGCCGCCACACCACAACTTGCTGCCTGGGGGGGCAACTGCCTCGAAATTATAAGTAGTCGCCCTCCCCTCCTGCCCGCCTCCAGGCCGAATTCGATCCGGAATCTACGACCCCTGCCTTACGTACACTACCCTCTACGTTCGGCCTTTTTATTTTTCCCTCTCCGCCCGTCTCCACAAAAATATCCCGACCCGACCCAGCGTCGATAATCATCACGACATTCCACATCGTCCACCATCAACCCATCCCACCCACTACCAAAACAACCTCCGTCGAAGATCTCCGCGCTTCTTAGCTGAAGCCGCCCGAATCGACCCGACGTCGAGCCCCCCCCCATTTGACGACAAAGAAACTGAAACACGTTCCTTTGACGAGCCCACTCCTTCCTTCGCGCGCGCGATACCTTTTGTCGACGACGACGACACGGCAAGCACTCGATCCAGAGCCAGTAACCCCTCTCTCTCGTCGCCCAAGGTCGCCGCGCTACGCTCTGTAGACACACGCATCCCGTGCTTTGCGCTCCGCCGAATAGAAGAAGATTTTCGTGCCATAGAAGTGACGTGGTCCGCAAACGTCAAGGTGGTATCTGGGAACCGAACGCCTTGCGCCGACCACTAGAGAATCGACAAGCATCGATTCTTGTCCTGTCACCGTCAACCTCATCCCATCCCTCCATCGTCTGGCCTGCCGAGCGCTTTTCGCGTACTCGCACCAGATTTTTTGAGCCGTCACTGTAGGGGAGACATTCACTTGTTCATCTCCCACTTTTGGTAGGTACCCTCACTTCCTTTCCCCTCGGCCGCCTGCCTCGCTGCCTTGCCCCTCGGTCAACACCTCGGCTTCTTGATTGGAGAGGTCGCGTTCTTGCCTGTTGGAGCACCTTCCCAATTTTGCGCGCAGCCTGCTCTGGTGACCTATCTTGGTTGCTGGGGAGCGCCGCAACATAACCCTCTTCCCACACAACACCCGCCCTCGTCCCCCCCCCTCTACAAGCACATCAGCCACCATCAGCAGCCAACGCCGGTACCTACCGCGCATGTTTCCTCAGATGCGCAGTGTGCTAACAGTCGGGTCAGATTGCTCGCAGCCGCAAAGCATCACGCTTGAGCATCAAGGAACAGTCACCATGGAGACTTCCAACATCACCACTCACCCCACCACGGTTGAGCAGGCCAAGGCCTTCACTGCGCCCGGCTCTCTGTCCTTCCCCGGCGGCGCCCAGGAGTTCGCTCCCGTGGTCCCCAACGGTCAGGTCAACAACCAGCAGGTCGCAAACGGCAATGGGGTGACTCCCGCGACCCCCGCTGCGACGCCTGGTGCCCTGGTGGGCGGCAGTGGTCTCACACCCACTCTTCAGTATGTATCGCCCTTGTGGGAAGGACTTTCCTGAATGTGACGCTTACCTCCGTCAAGGAACATCGTCGCCACGGTCAATCTTGATTGCCGCCTGGACCTGAAGACGATCGCCCTGCACGCGAGGAACGCCGAGTACAACCCTAAGGTACTACTTGAACCATCAGTGATTTTCTTTTCACAAGGATGCTGACATTTTGTCCCCTCAAGCGTTTCGCCGCTGTCATCATGCGAATCCGCGAGCCCAAGACCACCGCCCTGATCTTCGCCTCTGGCAAGATGGTCGTCACCGGTGCCAAGTCCGAGGATGACTCGAAGCTTGCCTCGCGCAAGTACGCCCGTATCATCCAGAAGCTCGGCTTCAACGCGAAGTTCACCGACTTCAAGATCCAGAACATTGTCGGCTCCTGCGACATCAAGTTCCCCATTCGTCTCGAGGGTCTGGCGTCCCGCCATCACAACTTCAGCTCCTACGAGCCCGAGCTGTTCCCTGGTCTCATCTACCGCATGATCAAGCCGAAGATTGTGCTCCTCATCTTCGTCAGCGGCAAGATCGTCCTCACCGGTGCCAAGGTCCGTGAGGAGATCTACCAGGCCTTCGAGATGATCTACCCCGTGCTGCAGGGTGAGTTGTCCCGTCCCGTCTCCGTGCCTTCCTCGGTCACTGACCCGCCTCAGATTTCCGCAAGGTTTAGAACCTGCGCCTGCACCACCCAAACAAACCCCGTCCCGCGCCCGGCCTCCCCGCCGCGCCGGGTCCACATTTTGCGCTTTTTGTACCATTACTCTTCCCCCCCATTCTTCTTCACGATACCACGAAAACTTTTTCCCCATTGCACCCCAAGCCATGGTTTGGCTGTCGGATGCTTGGCCACCGACGAGGAGGTTGGAGCGTGCCGCACCACAACCATGGCCTGTACCATTGGTCCTTTCCCGCATTGCACTGGCGTTGGGAGGGAAACAAACAAACAAAGGCTGGAGGAGGGTCCAGCCAAGGCGGCTTGCTTCGAGGAGAAAAGACGCGCGCGTAGCAATACCACGGCAGTAATTGCAAGAAGACGCTGGTCGGTTGACCTGAACTCTGATGTGCGTGCGTGACGTGACATGACATGCATTCTCGTGATGTTGGCAAATGTGGAAGCAATGTGTCGTCGGGCAACAGCCATCCCACGCGATTGAGTTCAATCTTGTTGAACCATACCACGTCATGTCAATCTGGAAGGCCCCTTCAGGCGAGAATATGTATGTCATCAAAAAGTCGCTGTCTATTTTGTACTCCATGTATATCGTCCCAGTCGATCAAAGCGAGCCGATCAGATCTTGGCCCGCTTGCTCTTGGCCAGCTCCTCGCTGAGCACGAGTCCCAGCTTCCCGCCGCGGCTCCCGTCCTCGGTCCCCATGGGCTCGTCGTGCTCTTGCACCTGGCCGTCGTCGTCGCCTCTCTCGACGCCGCGCCACCGCCACTTCTCGTCAAACGCCGCGGGCCGCCGCCCCTCGACGCAGTCGACGATCTGGTCGCCGATGATGGGCAGGAACTTGAAGCCGTGGCCGCTGCCGGCGGTGGCGAGGAACAGGCCGCGCCAGCCCGGGTGGTAATCGACGAGGAAGTCGCCGGTCGGCGTGTCGGTGTACCAGCAGATGCGGGAGCTGGCGAAGGGGCGGTCGTGCAGCCGGGGCAGGGGCACGGTGGCGCGCAGGACGCGGCGGAGGTCGGCCTCGCCCTCGGCGGGGATGCGCAGGGCGGGGTCGTCGACGGCCGTGTGCGGAAGGGAGGTCGTGGGCGGGAGGGCGGCGCCGGGGCGGACGGGCAGCACCGAGGGGGGCGTGGGCACGGGGTTGACGTAGCCGTAGCCGTGGCGCGCCACCTTGAGCTGGCCGTGGGTGGGAGGGATGAAAAAGAGCCCCGTCGTTAGGTTCAGCACGATGGGCAGGCCGCGCAGCGCAAACTCCTCGGCCGGCTCGAGGTCCATGTGCGCGAGCACCTGACCGGTGGCGACGGCCTGGCCGGCGAGATCGACGAGGCCACCGGTCCACGCGCCGGTGGCGACGATGACGAGGTCGGCAGCGAGGCTGCCGCCCCCGTCGGCCAGCTGCGCGCCCGTCACGCGGTCGCCCTGGCGCAGCAGCGCCGTGGCCGTCCCTTGTACGAAGGTCACGCGGCCCGTGGCGCGCACGCGTTCCAGCAGCCAGGCCATGCTACGGCCGGCGTCCGCCCATCCTGAATTGGCGTTGAGGTAGCCCCAGTCGCCGGGAGCGGCAGCGGCGGCGGGGTCCATGCCGACGAGGGCGGCGATGGCCTCCTTGCTGGGCAGCTCGGTGATCTTTTCGGGGTGGATGCCGCTGGCGGGCTGGCGGGCGAGGGCACGGACATTGTCGTAGCTGTCGCGGACGTAGTCGAGCTGGGTACGGGTCTGGACGTGGGCGGGGGGCGCGTCGGCGATGAGGGCCATGCCGGACTCGGTGTAGCGGCCGTCGGCGCCGAGCGGGGTGTGACGCCAGTGGTGGTGGGCGGTGGCGGCGAGGGCCGAGTAGGCCGGGTCGGCGTAGTCGGGGCGGATGATGCGCGACGAGTCGATGCTGGAGGCGTCATGGGAGGGGAAGATGCCCGGCTCGGGGGAGCGGTCGAGGATGGTGATGGTCGTCTGGGCGTAGGCCGGGCGGAGAGCGAGGGTGAGGGCGGTGGAGAGGCCGAAGACGCCGGAGCCGATGATGAGGATGGAGGAGGGGGGCGTCGCGGTCGACATGGTGGCGGTCGGCTTGGCCCTCAGGTCCTTAGATGAGGTAAGGTGAGGCAAGGTACGACGCGAGGTATGACGCGAGGTGCGTTGCAAAGTACCTTAGGCACGATGGCAAGGTCGGGCAGCGATCAAGGGGAGGCGGGAGGTGGTGGCCCGAGGAGTGGTCTGGCGATGCCCTCAGCCAAGAGAAGGCGCCAGAAAAAAGTCGGGCGCTCCATTGTCGGGGTCGGTGTCGTCGGTGCCGTTGTCGGACGTCGGGATGGTGCAGGTGGATAGGTGGGCGGGTGGGCCTTGGGTTGCGTTGGCGTTGTTGAGTTGGGGTTGTCGACTCGGGCGGTGTCCTGACCACCTTACCTAAGATATTCAAGGTACGTACCCATAGGTCGCCTGTATGACTCGGCCAATTGCCGGTGCGGAAGGCCCTCCCGAGTAAGGCGCTATCCACTTGTCCGACTTCCTGCTTGTAGCCAGCGCCTTGATGCAACTATTTTCTCGTGATGCTGCGAGATCTGATATACGGAGCGTCGAGCTTTGGTCAAACTGCAGGTTTCCAAGTCTCTCCCCACGCACTTCATGAGGGACCACAATGATATCGAGGACGAGCACAACGGGACACGGCGCAGGTCTCCCAGTGAAAGCATGGAGCATCCAGAGTAAGCAGCCCCCAGTAAGCGGCGTAAGCAGAGTTCAAAGTCCAGGTCAGCAGTCACTCAACCGCCTGAATCCTGCTTATGTTTTTTTTTTTTTTTTTTACCATGGTCCATGATAAATATGATGTGAACTCGACGATGCGCCGTTGACACCAGACACACTCGTCGGCCTCAGAACGACAGCTTAAACAAGCGTCCAACTTCGCACGCCATGGCCGCCTTTCACCCATTTCCGCGCCTACCCACCGAGCTACGCCTCCGCATCTGGGAACTGGCCGTCGAGCCGCGTCTCCTCCTCGTCAGATACGCTCCCGATTCCACCGTCTACGTGTCGCCGACCCCTCCCCCAGCCCTGGTACACACGTGCCACGAGTCCCGCACCCTCGGGCCCTACAGGAAGGCCTTCGTCACCGGGGACGCCTCCCGCTACACCTGGGCCAACTTTGACCACGACACGATCCACGTCGACTGCCAGCACATCTGCCGGGACGCGCTCTGCAGGGCGTTCCCCGAGGCCGTCTCGGTCAGACACATCCGCGCCGAGATCACGAGCGACGACCTGAGCTGGCTCGACGGGGACGCCACGCTCTTCTCGTCGCAGGGCTTCGCGGCCTTCCCGCGGCTGCGCTCTTTCGACCTCATCGTCCACTTCGACCTCGCCCTGTGGACGAGCTTCATCCGCGAGACGTACTTCGGCGCCGAGTGTCCGCGGTCAGGCGTCCGTGTCATCCACGGCCTCACGGGCGAGTGGCTGGGCGAGACGACCAGCGCGTGGTACGAGGACTGGTACCAGACGCACATATCGGACTTTGAGCCGACGCGCACGCTCGCAGACGGCGAGGACGGCTATTACACGTCCGAGGTGTGTCCCTCGGCCTTCATCGTGCCGTGGACCCATGAGCCGCTAGAGCCGCAGCGGGGGCCGGCGCACTGTCCAGGGGAGACGTTAGGGGAGACGTTAGATTTCAGCAAGACGTATAGCTTGGATTAGGATGGTGAGCGCTGGTGATTCACCAGTGGGATTGTGGAAGCTCGAAGTTGCGACATGTTCACTGAAGATGTCATGCCAATATGTCGTTGCGCCAGGCCCTCTTGACAAACGCTCACAAAATATTGTTCCCTCAGTTCGCTGGAATCCTATCTGCACAAATATAATGATGACCAGTGACCTGTAAGATGCCACTTCCAAGACGGTGCGTCCATGTCGTGTGGATGAGGACCAGTGGCCCCCGTCACCGTGCTGGGATTGATATTGCCTAACTGCACATGCAAGTTACGGGGCCATCACACCCCGCAGAAACATAACCCCTCTACCAACATGCCGCCCAGTGCTTCTCCACGTCCGTCTTGTCAAGGTCCCCCTTCCAGTTCGCGCCCGACTTTCCTTCAAACACCAAACCTCCCGACCCTGCACGGCACGACCATCGAACGACGCGCTCGTCCAAGACCATTCAGCGCAATGCGACGCGACACATAACGAAAGATCATGTCCTCCAAGAAGATCGCCGAGTTTCCCGACGTCGAGGCCAAGCTCCAAAAGCCCACCAGACAGTCCGCCTTTGAGAAGCAGCGTGCCGACGCCGAAGCCAAGAAGGCCAGGGAGGCTGCCGAGACGGCCGCCGTCCTCAAGGAGTTCGAGGCGAGCTTCGACAATGACGACGGCTACAGCGGCGGCGGCGGCGGGGGACGATACGGCTCCTCCCAAGGGCCTCCGAACCGCGGCGGCCCCCCAGGCGGTTTCGGGGGCCCGCCGGCGGCGTCAAGGAGACACTTTGGCACTTCGGGGCTGAAGAGCGGGCCGGGGAGCCTGGGCCCCGTACCGCCGAAGAGCGGCCCCGGCAGTCTGGGGTTTGCGCCGGGCTCATACGGGAAGAAGAGGGGGTTCGACGCATACAGGCAGGAGAAGGACGGCAGGTTGGGCTTCGACGACCGCGGTGAGCCGCTGTCGGTGTCCAAGGCGTTTCACCGCAGCGATGACGAGGAGGATGTCGAGGGCGGCGCGAGAACGGAGGAGATGGCGGTGGCGCGGCCGACGCTGCGGCTGTCGCAGATCCCCCCGGGCACGTCACCGGCGTTCATCAAGTCTCTGATGCCGGCGTCCCTGACGGTCGAGAACGTCAAGATCGTGCCGTCCTCCGGCCCGTCTACGGAGAGGAAGTGCAACGTCGCGATCGTCACGCTCTCGCAGGAGACGCCCGCTACGGACATCGACGCCGCCGTCAGCTCGCTGCAGAACCGATACATGGGCTACGGCTTCTACCTCTCGCTCCACCGGCACCTTTCCTCCGCGGTCGCGTCATCGGTTGCGGCTCCGGTTCTTGCAGCCTCGTCGACGGGATCTCAACCTTTCGGCGCGAAGCCGGTCGCACAGCCGGCCGGCCCGGGCAACGCGCCCACGCAGCAGGGGCACCGCGGCTTCGCCCCGCCAACATCCTACAACCAGATGGCCGGCGCGCCTGTCAACCGCAGCAGCATCCTTCACGTCCCAGTCAAGCCGCCAAACGACGTCAAGACCCTGCAGCTCATCAACAAGACGCTCGAGTCAGTCCTGGAACACGGACCGGAGTTTGAGGCGCTGCTGATGACGCGGACTGAGGTCCAGCGCGAGGAGAAGTGGGCGTGGCTCTGGGACGCGCGGAGCGCCGGCGGCATCTGGTACCGCTGGCGGCTCTGGGAGGTTGTGACGGGGTCTTCGTCGAGCGGGAGCAAGGGACGCTATCTTCCGCTTTTTGAGGGCAGTCACGCATGGAAGGCGCCGGAGAAGAAGCTGCCGTTCGAGTACACGACCCACGTCGACGAGTTCATATCCGACTCGGAGTACAACTCGTCTGAAGACGAAGACGCAGAGGGCGAGGGCTATCGGGAGGCGAACGCGGGCGCCGAGGTCGAGAACACATTCCTGAATCCCCTCGACAAGGCCAAGCTCACCCACCTCTTGTCGCGGTTGCCGACAACACTGTCTAAGATACGGAAAGGAGACATAGCACGCATCACGACTTTTGCGCTGACCCATGCCAGTCGCGGCGCCGACGAAGCGGTCGCCATGATTGTTGCGAATGTTAGCAAGCCACTAGCCCTGACGGCCGCCAACCCGTCATCATCACGGGACGGCCGAGAAAAGAGCAGACAGCGGGACGATTCAGATCAGTCGGACGCCGAGCCCGACGGCAAGGCGGAAAAGGAGAAGGAGGGCCAAGACACGAGCGGGGCCAGCCTCGTGGGCCTGTACGTGGTCAGCGATATCCTGTCGTCGTCGTCGACGAGCGGCATCCGGCACGCGTGGCGGTTCCGGCAGCACTTTGAGGGGGCGCTCAAGGACGCCAAGGTCTTCGAGGCTCTGGGGCTGATGGCCGAGAAGCTCCGCTGGGGCCGCCTCAAGGCGGACAAGTGGAAGCGGAGCGTCGGGATGATCCTCAGCCTGTGGGAGGGCTGGTGCGTCTTTCCGGCGGAGAGCCAGGAGTTCTTCTCCGACACGTTCAACAACCCGCCGTCACTGAAGGTTCGGGAGTCTGCCGACGAAGGCCTGAAGAAGGGCCGCTGGAAGGTGGTAGAGGCGTCGACGCCGGCGAGCGTCGAGACGGGACCCGAAAGGACGGCAACCAAAGCGGACGATGGCGATGTCGAGGGCGAGCCGATGGCGGAGGAGGAGGAGGAGGATGAAGACGCGGCTGGAGAGCCGATGGTGGAAGACGACGTGGCGGGGGAGCCGATGGACGACGAAGATGTGGCCGGCGATCCGATGGCGGAAGAAGACGCCGAGGGCGAGCCAATGATGGAGGACGATGTCGATGGCGAGCCGATGGTGGAGGACGACGTCGAGGGCAACCCCTCGCGAGACACGGCGGCAAGTCAGACAGCGACCCAGACGGACGGGAAAACACAGGCGTCCTCCATGGGTGCCGGGCCGGGCAGGAAGCGAATGAGGGCGGTGGACATGTTTGTAGATTCCGGCGACTCGGACTAGGGGCGTGGGATGAGCAGCGGCTTTTGCTTCTTTCGGCCAAAGGTGGACGGGGCCGTTCTCCCCCTCCCAAGGGTCTCCCCCCAATGGAGCGCTTCCGGTTACGAGATGGACGATTGTCAACTATGTGATACCTGGGTCTCTGGGGGCTGTGGGCGGGACGGCCAACCAGGTCGTGGGCAAACCAATGACCGAGGGGCACGGCCAGGAGGGTGCATGTCAGTCATGGTTGGAGGCTGGAGGTCAGCACAACGCCACGCGAAGGCGAAAGTCTGGCTGGGATGGGATGTACATTAGTGTGTGTATCGATCGCGAGCATCCGCCGCCGGGGGTGCTCCGGCGGGACCCTGGACGAGGAAGAGGGCTCCAGGCATTGGAGGAAAACCCTGGTTCAGAGGCCCAATTCGCAGGCACTATTCAAGACGGATGACACCCTCCAAGAGCCCTCGGCGTGGGGATGATGCTGGCAGCTGATGAGGTGAGCGGCGAATGTGATGTCGACGTCAGAGCCAGTGGGATGACATGGATGGGACGGGGTTGTTGTGCGAGCCCTGTTGGCGAGAGTGGAGGGCGAGAGAAAAAGATGAGATGCCAACCTGCTCACTCGCCCCCTCACCCACACGCATGCTGGATGGACTCTGGCCTATCCTACTTGGTATGCCTGCTGGGGGGGGCGAAGGGCGACGATGGGCCAAGCAAGTCATGGCCTGGGAAGGCGGACGGGCGAGCTGCGTCAAGGCATCGGCAGAACGGGCTGTCCGGGCGGTTGGCACGGCGCTGGCTAGGGGCGGTGGCTCTCTTGGATCGTGGCCGGCGGTTTTGGATCGCGGTGGACGGGCACACAGAGCCTGGCTGACCGGACGGACTGACAAGACAGGATTAAGACGACACGGGTGAAGTGCTGGAGACACGGAGAGGCTTGGAGGTGGATGGAGTGGTGAATGGACCTCAGGTGGAGTCGAGGAACGGGTGTTGTCAGTGCATCCAATCCCGAAAACTTGCTCACTTCTGGCCTGTTGGGCGCCCCCCGGCAGGTGCTGGGGGCCGCCTGCTTGCCCGGAAGGAGCGTAGCCTGGTACCGCCTGTGGCGCCTGCCTTTTCGTCTGAGGCGCCTGCCTCCCTTACCTCCCTCTTGATCTCGGGGGCGTTGGGGGGAGGCAGGAGGGGCCGAGCATCGGGCAGGGCCTGGCCGGATTGGGCGACCCCTTGTGCCCCACCATGCAACCCCACCCCCTCCAGCTCTAGGCTCTAGGTTCTGGGCTGGTGCTGCACCTTGCACCTGCTTTGCTTTGCCTGCACCTGCAGGACCGAGAGAGAAGTTCCACCTCCATCCCCGTCTCACCACCACGTCCGTCCTCAGCCGAGTCGAGACCCCCCCCCCATCCATACACAGGCGCCTAAACGAGAGCCCTGATTTTTCATCCACCATCGCATTGGATTGCGTGCGCCGAGTGTGCTAGAGACAGAGACATCAACGAGCCATGCGCTGATCAACATCCGTCCAGCCCATCACCACCGCCCCCCGTCTGGTCCCCTTCCACAGCTCGCCGGATCGGCGCCTTCTAGCTTCCTCGAGTCTGACACGAGCACACGCAACAAACAACACCAAGCAAGAACCGGACAGCCGACCAGGCCACAACAAATCGAAACGAAACCGCCAGCAACGCCCGTACCGCAGCGAGGACCAGCGCCGCCCCACGCCATTCCTCATCCCTCATCCCCCATCCCGTCGGCCGGTCGGACAGATCCAGAAGCTAGCTAGCCTGGCTTCCTCTCCTTCCCTCGTGATAGACCCTGACCGCCGTCGCCTATCCATCCCCCCTCCTTCTGTTCTCTCTACGTCTACTCGCTTGTTCGCGCACTGCGCCCGGGCATACGATCGTTCTTCCGATCGCCAGCCTAACCCGACTGCGTGCCCGGACAAGCAGCGCACACACCTCCCACCAGGACCCTGATCCAGGTCCCGCAGCACCAGTCACCAGCAGAACCAGCAGAGAAATCAGCAGCACAACTAGGACCAAAACCAGATCGGATCGCCTCTGGTAGCAGCGGCAGTAGCAGCGGCAGAAGTACCACCAGCAGAGCCACACACCCCTCCCCGCACGTGGGGCGCCGTCCTCATCCATGCCTTGCCTCTGCGTCGCCTTGCCTCGCCTTGCCGTCGCCTGAGATTAATCCCCCCTCCCTCTCCCATCGGCCGTCCAACGGCGCACCGCGTCCTCCGTCCGCTTTCCGTTCCTCAGAGACTTTCGGCCTTTCTTTCCCTGCGACAAGCAACCTTCCGCTTTCTGACTTTCGTCGTCCCTCCCGGTAGAGTGACAGAGACGAACTGAGGGACTGAGAGAAGTCGACTCCCCCCGCCCCCTGCCCCATCTGCGACATCCTTGGGCTTGTGATCCGGAAGCCCTGCGCCTAGCCGTCTCGCCTACCACGATCGCCTGCCTCCTGCGCCGATATTGCTGCCGTCCTATTTGATTTGACGACCGGCCTACGCCGACTCCCTCTCCGCCGACGGGCCCTCGCCTCGATCGTCTGGCCCCGTGACCCTCACCTTGATCCCGACGTCTCACAAGCCGGCTCAGACGCCGATAGCACATCATCATGCCGCTCATCAACGGCCAGAAGATGGCCTGGTACGTTCTGCCTCCCCTCATCGCGCCCCTCTTGCCGACTCTGCGTTCTTCGATTCATCGAGTTCCGGCCTGTTCATCTTCCACCTCACTACATGCCCCTCCTCTCCTCGCTCACAAAACACCCCACTGACCATGTCGACCTTCCCCCCTCCAGCGAACCATGCATCCGCGGCCATCGTTCCACCAAATGTACCCACGCCAACGAACGCCTCATGGTCCCCGTCAGGAAACCCGGCAGGCCTCTGAGCACCTGCCCGCACCCGCCGAGCCGTGGCTGCGGCTGCGGCAGCGTCACGGCCGCCATCCCGAGGAAGCAGAAGTGCAACTGCGGGCCGACGAGTACCGCCGACACCGACATCGTCAAGGTCGAGTCCCCCGCGAGCGAGGCCATGCCGACCTCGCCCATTCGAGCCTCCTCCGCCGCGTCGACCGCTTCGTACCGAGTCCAGAAGCCGAACGGCAAGGCCAACAGCCGGAAACAGTCCTTCGGCCCGCCCACCCTGGACCGCATAGACAACAGCCAGTTTAACATTGTACCATCCTTCGATGCTCCTCAGACCATGGCCCACCAGCTCAACGGCGGCATCGACGTCATGGGCATGCCGACGCCCCGACCGAGCATGGAATACAGCCAGATGCCCATGATGGGCCCCGACGGTGTGCTGCAGAGCCCCATGGTCTTCCCCATGTACCAACCCCCGATGGCGCCCGTCTTGATGTCGCCAGACGTGCAGAAGCCGCCACACATCTCGACAATGGCCGCCCCGAAGCTGACGACCGCCCCCGCCCCGAGTGGCGCGACCAACGGCGGCGGCGGCTCCTGCTGCTCAGGGGGTGCGAAGAGGGCCAAGACGACCCCGCCAGCGAGCACCGAGTCCAGTCCGAAGGTCGCCCCGAAACCGAAAACCGGCGGCTGCTGCTCATCGAAGAACAAGGACCCTCCGCAAGCCAAGCCCGTGGCCCTCAACGGAACGTCGATGGCGCCCGTCAACGGAACGTCAATGGCGCCCGTCAACGGCGTGGCCATGTCGCCTTTCCATCCCCCCGTGGCCCTGGGAGCGCAGGTCTTTCCACAGTACTACCCCCAACCCACGCTCTTCTACCCGGCCAGTTACGGCTCCTACATGACGCCGCTGCAACCGGCGCAATGGAGGCAGACGATGGAGGCGCTGCAGTACAGGAACTCCGGACCTCCGACCACTTCATACGACACGGCGACACCGATCGTCTTCGGCCAGTCTGCGGCACCCGCAAACGGCATGGGTACATCCCACGAGTGTACCTGTGGCGAGGGCTGCCAGTGTGTCGGCTGCGCCGCCCATCCTTACAACGACGCCACACAGGATTACGTCCGCTCAGCGTGGGAGAGCATGGTGGAGGATGCTTACACCCATCCCAACGGCGTCAACGGGCTCCACGGCACGAACGGACACGTCGACGGGATCAATGGCGGCACAGATCTCCAGCCATCTCGAGACGGCGAGGCAAGCGGGTCTCCGACGGCTCCGCAGACGCCTTCGGACGCGACATCCGGGGTGGGCGAGGAGCTGTCCGCGAACGATTTCTTCTTCGTCAACTATCCATTCGGTGGAGATTCATGCTCAGGGGAGACAGCGTTCTGTCCTTGCGGGGACGATTGCCAGTGCTTGGGGTGTTCGATACACAACAACAACACGGCGCCGGTGCCCGAGCCGTAGCAGTCGGTGATGAGAAGATATAAAGAAGGAGGCGTTATGACACTGCATAGATGACGGATGGATAGCATATCAAGGAACTAGCACATGGGCGGCCGATTGTTATGGATTGACGAGTAGGATTTGGGAGACGCTGATCGATACCCTTGCATGATGGGACTCGGCGGAGATATGGTTTACGGTACTTAGAAAGCTCTGTGCGGTCGTCGCGCGAGCACGAACACATCTCAATTCTTTCACGACGAAGATTTTGTCGAGGTTAGGCTTGTTTCCACAGTGAATACGACGGCAACGCCTTTCAGACTTGAAGGGGATGTCCTGGAGGTTATGGGCGGAGCAATGGGCTGCCCGAGGAAGAATCTCCCGCGCATTCGAGATTCAACGGCCCGCGCGCGGTGATCGTCCGGCACGGGGCGGCACCCCGCTCACATCATATCCCCGCATAGTGACATACAACAGCCCCGACCATGAATACTCTATCCGACGCCGAACCTCACCACAGACTTTCATGCACAGACACACACGCTTCATCCCAACCACCCTTTCCCCCACGTCACCATCCCGTTCTTGAAACATCCGTGAAACGGAACATTCCTGCGAAGCTTGCGAGGACGATCTGATCGGCCGGTGCTCAACCTGTGCGCACTGACTTCGAGTCCGAGGCCGAGGCTGCTCCACGTCTGCCATCTGAGCCGCGATCGCCGCACGGCATCAACACCCGACGAGCATATCAGACTCATCAGCTTGGCAAGCACCACGAGCTCAACGCTCTCGGCGTATCAGCCTCAGCACTCTCAGACGGCCAATTTCAAAAGAAAACATGCCAGGCTACGACGACCGCCCAAGGGACGCCCCGCGCCGTCACAGATCGCGCTCCCGCTCACCGCGCGCGCCAGATAACGACCGTGCCCGCCGCCGCCGCCACCGCTCCCCGCACGATGCGTCGCGCGACCACCACCCCTCCGCCGGGCGGGAGCGCCGCCACGCGCCGCCGCCGCCGCTGTCCCTGCCGTTCGACGCCCGGCCGCTCACCAAGTCGGACTTTCGCGCGTTTCGCCCACTGTTCGCCTACTACCTCGACCTGCAGAAGGGGCGGTCGCTGCGCGGCATGGAGGAGCGGGAGGCGCGCGGGCGGTGGAAGTCGTTCGTCGGGCGGTGGAACGCGGGCACGCTGAGCGAGGGGTGGTACGATCCTGAGATGTTCGCGTCGGCGGTGGAGCGGGCGGCGCGGAGATGGGCGAGGAGGAGCCGCCTATTGAGGCGGACCAGCAGCAGCAGCAGAAGCAGCTTGAGCGGCGGGAGGAGGAGGTGCGGCAGCAGGACAGCGACGACAGCGACGACGTGGGGCCAGCGCCGCCGCCTTCGGCGCGCGGGGGCGAGAGGGCCGGCCCCGGGATGCCAAGGCTGGATGACGTCGCTGCGGCGCGGGAGCAGAGGGCCGAGGACGCGGCGCGCGCGCGCAGGGAGGCGGCGGAGGACCTGCGCCACGAGAGGCGGGGGGGGAGGGGCGGACAGGCGGGACCAGAGGGAGAAGCTGGACGAGCTCGTGCCGCGGGCGGAGGCTGGCACGAGGGAGCGCCGGCTGGAGAAGCGGGCGATGGTGAACGAGAAGATGAAGGGGTTCCGGGAGGGGTCGCCGGGGGCGGCCGCCGTGGGGGACGGGGAGCTCATGGGCGGCGGGGACGGCGTCGAGGAGATCCGCCGGGAGCGCGAGCGGGAGGAGAGGAAGAAGACGGAGAGGGAGTTGCGACGCGAGGAGATCGCGCGCGCGAAGGCTGCGGAGAGGGAGGAGCGCGTGAGGGAGTGGAAGGAGCGGGAGGAGGGGACTATGAAGTCTCTCAAGGAGCTGGCGAAGGCGCGTTTTGGCTGAGCCCGGACGAGGCGGCGCGGTGTCGAGTTGTGTTTACAGTTTCAAGCAGGCAGCCTTCCATCAGAACTTTTTCTCTCGTCCTTCCCATCGCTGCATCCAACCCCAGCGGCTTCTACCACCCCGGCAGTGCTAGGCGCCTCATGCAATCAGTGAGAGCATCTCTGTCGTTGGTCTGGCTTCTGCAGCCGGCAGTTTTGGCGATCCTGAACCACGTGGACTCGATAGATGATGTACGCAGCGCTGGAAAGCTTTCCATAGTAGCATCTATGGGGACGAACCCTTTCGCGACAGGATCAGATGCGTAGGCGTGCGTGTAAAAATACGCCATGCCAGCACCAGCGGACTGCCCGAAGACTGTGATACGATGGACATCTTCGCCGAATCCGTTGCGTTCCTTTGAACCCAGACCAAAGCCTTCCGCATGCCGAGCAAGCCTAAGCTTGAGGAGGTTTCAGGACTACCTGGAAAGCCAGTTATACCATGACGATAGCTCCGTATACGCCGGCAACGCGGATGTCTAGGAAACATGGGTAAGATGCTCGCTTGAAAGGGAATGAGTAGGCCCCTTCATGAACCCATGCGGGATGTTCTTTCGCTCATCGCCTACTTAAGGTTTCGTCCAAACATCGGGGGTAATACCGTCTTCATTTGGGGAGCTGGATCGGGGTTGTCGCTGCCAAGCTGCACGCACGCGAGTGCCTGGCCACAGCTCTAGTTAGTAATTTCATTCGCTAGACATACAAATTTAAGGGAAAGTGTGCAGGCAACGTCTGTGGCACTGATGGCAGATGATTCTTTGAAATCTACAGGGGAAGTTGAGCCCCGAATCATGAATTTATCTGCCTGAATGCGTACACTTTTAGAAAGCTTGATACGCGGGGTTGGTCGGACTTGGACATTATCTGCGTGTACTTGCGCCGTGCAATAGGACTTTGCTGCTCACTGCTCACGACAGCCTCGGCCACCTGATAAGAGACCCATGCAGTAGACTTTCCCACAGAGGAGCCAGCGAGCGCCTTTTATCTTGCTGTGTTGCCTGAGGGAACCTTCTTCTTCTGGCCTTGAAGTACCCTCTATTACGACGGCGAGTAGTGCCCTAGAACACAAGGAGTAGAACCAAATGTCACTAATGTTTCATCCCAAAATTGCACGGTAGATGACGAGTTTCACACGTTCTAGTGTTGAAAGCCAAGACTTGGGTTTGCCCTTGGCCTTGCTTTAGCCTTGAGCGTTCGTGTCCTCGAGGTAAGAATACAACCCTGATCTAAAACGGAGTTGTACAGATGCGATAACTACCACGGAAGATTTATAACCAGTAGCAACAGGCCGCAATAGGTATTGCTTGCCGTACGTGGTACTCAAGTTCACAACCAAGCGTACTACTGAAAAACTTCTGGCTCCGATAAAACTCATAATTGAGTACCCTGAGTGTTCCAGAAGGGCCTTTCAGTACATGACTACTCGCTAGTTTCTTCAAAGGGTAAAATATTGGATACAACCCATGTAGCTACCGACACAAGTTAGTTAATGTCACGGCTGATCGAAGTCGGCCACCTCGAGGACTCGGACCAAACCTCACACGTACCGTCCAGGACGATCGTCACACTGGCTTTTCTCTCCCTGGCAGACCACCCCAGACTCCCGACTCGCTACCGTAGTCAAAAAGGCTGCTTCAAAAGTCTCTACCACTGGCCTACAAGATGGTATCTCGGTGTGCAAAGGTTTGGGTCTATTCATCGAAGGCCACACCAAGGAGAACCCCTCTGTGTTACCTGGTATCTACCAGCACCCGCAATACCTTGAACATAGCATAGGGTATTTGGTAGAATACATGTACTGCAGACCGAGCGTTTTGCTGTAGGAGATCGGTTCCTGGAAGCCGACAGCGAAACTTGCGACTGGGGAGGAGAGATGCACAGAAGGGGCTTCAGCTGAAGTCAAGGTGAACTATTGAGACAAGTATGTCACTCGCTGTCAAAATCGTCTGGACTCAATATATTGGACATCGTTATAATTAGTAGTTCGAAAGGGTCGAGTGGAAATTGGGCTCGTATGTCTTATGTATGGCATGAACATCGTGGTTTGTGGGTAAGCAAGCCAGTGTTGAACGCCTCGAGTAGCAGCTATTTCGTGGCTCGTGCACGAACCTCTCACGTGACCAGTCGTCACGACGAAAAGACTGGCAGCGTCGAACAGCCGGACCCCCTGCCCCGGGATATATTGTCAATTAAAGGGACTCATGCCATTAAGCATGTAAATAGAAAGCTGCAAATGGTGTAACTGTGCGCAAGGATTTGTGTCTTCTGGTGTCTAATTGGCGTCCGGTGGTGCGGTAACTACATCTCAAGACTCATGGTACCCACTCCTGACTACATCCTGGGGTTGGGCTGAATTCTCAGCCTGTAAATTTCTCACCTTGAACGTCTCACTCCTTGGATCAAAGCTTTGCAACCCCAAAGTCTGGTAAGACTCACCCGTCTCATACGGGACTCAACTAATTGTTGGCAGATCAAACCCTGCCCTGAAAGTGTCCAAGACAACCCGCCAAAAGTCACATTTTACCCCGCCAAAACAACCCCGCCAGCACAACCTCACACTACCGTCTCACCAGGCAGACTCCGCCATGCCCTCCGACCACGAAGGCGACACGGGCGACCTCTTCGCCGACCCGGAAGACTACTACCCTCCCACCCCGCCGCCCACATCAGTAACCCACACCCTCGCCTCAGGCCGCACCTTGACCCTCCACCTCGTCGGCTACAGCCCCACGGAAGCCCACCACCTCTGGAATGGCGCCCGCGTCGTCTCCGACTATTTCGAGGCCCTGCCCTCCCGCGTCGCCTCGCGCACCGTTCTGGAGATCGGCGCCGGCGCCGGCCTCCCCTCCCTGACCGCCGGCCTCCTCGGCGCCCGCCGCGTCGTCATGTCCGACTACCCGGACGTCGACATTGTGCAGACGATGCAGAAGAACATTGACGAGTGCGGCGACGGCGCCGCCGAGGTCGTCGCCAAGGGCTACGTCTGGGGCGCCGACCCGACGCCGCTCCTCGCCGAGCTCCCGACACCCGCGGCCAAGTTCGACGTCTTGATCCTGGCGGACCTGCTGTTCCGACACTCGGAGCACGGGTCGCTGGTCAAGACGATTGAGACGACGATGGCGAGAAAGAAGGAGAGCAGGGCGTATGTGTTCTTCACTTCGTATCGGCCGTGGCTGCGGCACAAGGACCTGGTCTTCTTCGACGTGGCAAGAGAGAAGGGGTTCTTGGTGGAGCAGGTGATTGATCGGAAGATGGAGAAGCCGCTGTTTGAGAACGACCCCGGTGACGAGGATATTTTGAAAACAGTCTCGGGCTATGAGTTGCGCTGGCCAGAGGCGGAGTGTGAGGACTAGTATGTGAGCGGTGTGGTCGGGTAAAGATCTGGGGTTGAACGGTGGCTTGGAATTTCTGGAGGCGTCTTGAGCGGGCGATGAGGCGATGACATAGAAAACGAAACCCACAGGCGTGGGCAACAGCAGCGAATCGAGATGCCAAAGGCATACCCTAGAAGGGCTCCTGGGATGGCAGACTATAGCATGCGGGGTTGAGCTCATCTGAAGCCAAGATGCAGGAGATCTTCTCCCCTTACAGGAGCCTAGACCTCCCGTTTCAGTTGAATGACGAGATCACGAGATTCTCACTGCACAAGCTCATTGGAGGGTGTGCCAGGACAATCACCTGTCCATACAGTGACTGCATCTCATCCCACCACTAAGGCTTGCCCAGAGTAACTCCCATCCTGGGCGGCGACAACGAGCTCAGCAAGCGGCCGTGTCTGCCAACAGTCGGCCAATAGGAGCCGCGAGGACAAACATCTTCCGCGACCCGGTCTGCAGACAACCGCGTGTCTGGTACCAGGCCTCATGACTCCTGGTACGAGACGCGGGGACCAGTTCTCGAGCGTGGGGGTGAGAGTCGGTGCAGCCTGCCAGGCGGTCGACATGGCTGCCATGTGGGATGAGATACTGCTGCGTCAGCGAACAGGTCTGGTTTGACTGGCTGGCAGACAAGAGAGTGTTTGGCACTCGCAGCTCAGTAAATAAACGGACATGCCAAATCACCTCTGTGCTCCCTGCAACAATGATGTCCCATTCACGATGTTGTTCTGGACCAAGCGCCGGAACTTTTAGCAGCCCAGGCATGATTTGCTGCCCGCCGGGTATGAGTGAGCTCGAAGCAACTGAGATGCCGTACTCCCGCCAAGGATCCCGCATGCGAAGCTCGGCTCTGAAGTGTCCTGCCAGAGTTACATAGAGGGTGGGATTATCATGCTGCAACCCCGTTTGCTCAGGGGCGTGCCTCGACAAGCGACCCCAAGCTGTAGATGAATACCCACACAGATGACCGTGTCTGGGTGGTAAACGCGTGCGTGGACTCCAAATGGCACGCAGCACCGTTGCGCTCGCCTGCGGAGGATGCCTGAAGTGGTGGTCTGCGGGGTGGTGTCACGTTCTACCTCCGATATTGCACGTGATAATGCAGAGAGCAGCGGCTGTGTCGTCAGGCTTGTCGTGGCCCCTGAATCTCGACACTTCATATCCTCTTGGTCCCTTGGATGTAGAGACTGGACAATCACCCGTTCGAAGATATCCAAGGAGGAAGGCTTCATGGGAGACGTATGCACGAGAAGCCAATTAAGGATTGTCGCCAGATGGGAGTCGAAACGCCCGTGCCAAGAGGGCCGTCGCAGCGGCCATTAATCAGGTAACAGCCGAACCAAGAGGGCGCCATCGCGGAGGTGGGCAAAGCGGGCTTCCTCACTGCAGGGTTGTGCCACGGAAGAGCCGTCTCCTCTTCGAGGTTGGACTACCCCACACTCTGGCGGGTGGCCAGCGACAAATTCAGGGATGGGTGACACTGCCTCCGCGTCCACCTCCGCATCCCCATTTCCGGCCCCCTGCAAAGGCGGTCAGACTCAAGGACGGGCAGTTGAAGTGGATATCGGGATCAGCATATCGGGCAGCTGCTCAAGGACTGCGACGAGTCGATGCATGGTGCCTGACGGGGCGTTTCGTCGGTCGAGGGCCAACGGCAGGCGCACGACGAGCAGTTAGAGCTGGTTGCGACTGGGTGTCGATAGGTAAACAGGTAGGCCCGTCCAATGCGATGCGACGGTGATGCTACACAGCCGTAGTGACACGGCCTTCGGATGTCGTGACGGGGTGGAAGGACGGAGGGGCAGACGAGAAGTCTGGACGACGGTTTTGATCTGGGATCCCCCATCCGTTCATTTCCTCCTCATCTCCTCTCGGCCCCTCTTTGCTAGTGTCTGGTGCAGCGTCGCAGGTGTATAGGCTACTCCCCCGAGGACGACATGTGCGGCTCCAGTGACCGTTTTGGGGAGGGGAGACGAGCGGGGGGGGGGAGATGGGGAAGTCGGATCAGGGGCGTCGAAAGCCTGTTCTGTCGACTAGCCAGGGTGGGTGCCTGCGGGAGAGAAGAACGAGAAGCAGGCGGCGGAAGAAGGGGAGAAGAGGAGAGGAGAGGACAGACGAGCCAATGACCATTTGTTCGGTCGCCATTGGCGCGTGTGTCCTTGTCCTGTCTCGGCAAGGTTTCCGGAGCTTCTGCGAGGGGCCTTGCCCCCCGCCAAAGTCATTTCGAGGATGGGTAGCCGACGGATGACAAACGAATTGGTGCTCGGAGAAGCTCGGCTATGCTGATGACAGTGGCTCCCATCGTGGGTTCGTGCGAGTTCAGCGGTTGTGCTACTGACCCCACTCTGACCGCGGGAGATGTGAGGATGGGTTTTCGTATCGGTCCAGCAGCATCGTGTGTTCCGAGAGAGTGAGGGAGAGGACCCCGGCGAACAGGCGATCATCACATGGCGCTCATTAGGTAAGGGGGGTAGCTAAGCAGCGCCCAAGCAGGGCAGGCGCGAGCGAGGCGGGACGGGGAAGGGGGAAGGGAATAGAAATCTTGGCAGGTAGCTTCTCCAATGCGGAGTCGGACCCCACGGGCAGGTGTGCCCCCCCCCAGGTTTCTCCTTCCCAGTCCCAGCCCCAGCCCCAGCCCCAGCTTCGTTCTTGCCCGGGCTGGGCGGGCTGCACCTGCTGAGCTGGGGGCTGAGCCTGGGTGTGTGCTTGGGTGTGCTTGCCCCGAGGTCCAACACAAGCACAGCACAGGTGATGTGTGAGAGGTGTGAGGAGTGAGGTGTGAAGTGTGATGTGATTGTCTGTCTCTCCACACTTTCTCCTCCCTCACCTCCACGTCCCATCCCAGAGCACATTCACCAAGCACACCGCAGCTCCAGGGAAGCTCCAGCTCCGGCTCCAGCTCCAGCTCCAGCTCAATCCAAGCGCCTGGCTTCGCCTCCGAACGCATCCTCCCCCGCCGGTCGCGCAAATCGTTCCGTGACACCCACCGCCGCCACCGCACGACGACCAGCACCGCTCGAGCTACCTCACCTCCACTAGGCTCGACGCCGGATCGCCCACCCACGGCAGACCTCGGCGTCTCGCGTGCCTGAATCAATTCCCCGCTGTACATCGTCCGCATATCTTCGCCTTCGACTTGGCTCGACTTCCTCCACCTTCACAACAACGATCCCTCGCTCGAAAGACACTCGCCGACACCAGCACCACGAACGCGCCCCGAGTTGGTCGCGTGTCGACCTGCTGTCGTTCCGACGAGACGCCCCCGTCACCAGGCTAGCGGCACTTCGCTCGTCGCCTTCCCCCACGTCTCTCGCTCCCCGACGTGCCCATCAACAAAACGTCTCCTCACCACGTCCCCATTTCCCCCGCCTTTTCCCATCCCGCACACCCTCCCTGTCCGGGTCCGGTTCTTCGACCACCACCTCATTTCACCCACCTTACCGCACCGCACCTCACCGCACCTCACCTCACACATCGCCCTCTTTTATCCAGCCAAGTTGGACTCCACGTGTGCCTCCACTCCCACGGGTACATGCGTCTTGTCTTGCGCCGCCACCCACAACCCGACGCCCTTCTCTCCAACCACCGCCAACCCTCCATCACATTCGACTCGTCCGGCCGTCATCTCTCGTGTCACCCCATCCACTGTCGGACCTGATCCTCAACCCGCACGCTTCCTCTCCAAATCGTCCACTTGGCACCCTGTTTGCGCTGTGCTGCACGAACCGCACCGCTCCGCAGAGCAATCGCAGCGCCCCGGCCTTTCATCTTCCGAACCCAATCAACTGCCTCCGTCGCCGAATCGTACGCATGGCCCTGAGAGACCGGCTGAAGCACCGCCATTGATGACCAGCGAGCCCTCGCTCTCGCCAGAACCGCCCTCCCCAGCAGGCCAGGTCGGCGGCCAGACCAGGGCACCCAAGGCAGAGGAAACCGACAGCCTCGCCACTAACGGCTGGAGAAGCTATTTTCATTGACCAGAGACCCCGGAATCCCACTCCTTCAACCTTCTCTGCGCCTTACCAAGCCCCTCCCCCCCCCGCAGCCTGCCCTGTGGCTCCGTTGCTCGTTCCGCGGCCCAATTCACTCCCCTTTCCTCCACGTCCTCCTCTACCTCTTGGTCCACGCCCTCCTCAATATCCCCTCTTCTCCTCTTCGGTCCCCCACATCAGGGCACTGCGTGACCTGAGCCCTCCAAGCCCCGGCCGCCCTGTCTGTCCCGGGTTTTCTCCAATATGATGCCTATTCACCAGTCCATCGAGGGCCAGGCTCCTCACATCGGCCTGAGCCCGCCTGCCGCCACTGCCGGCGAGAATGGCGAGCGACAGCAGAAGCCCAAGACGCTACCCTGCAAGTACTGCAGTAAGCGATTTAGGTGAGCTCCCCTTACCATCCCGACCTTCTAGACGTCCAGGTAACGGTAGCTGACGTGCCATTTTCATTTAGGCGTGTGGAGCATGTCCAAAGGCACGAGCGCACTCACACCAAGGAGAAGCCCTTCTCCTGTGGCTGGGCTCGCTGTGGAAAGACGTTTGGTCGCCGGTGAGTTGTGTCTCGTAGCTCACCCTCCACACATAGCCCTCCCCTTGCCCTCCCCCCCTTCCTCTTCACCACCTCTTGTACCTCGGTTTCATCCCGCGTCCCCAACCTGCTCTCTCCTGTTTCCCTCCTTCTGTACCTTGGTTTCTTCCACGATTCATGATTCACCTTTCAGCATCCACTCCTGTTCCGGAAGACATAAGCTTATATGGACATCAGCGACCTCTTGGTTCGTCACGAGAAGCTCGTCCACCTCAACGAAGGTAGTGGTGGCAACAAAGAATACCGACCGAGGAAATCCTCGGGTGCTGGTGGCCATCAGGCCTCCTCGTCCGAAAGCCATGCCGAGACCGAAGTGCTCACCATTCAGCGGACGCCTGTCCAAACCCACCAGCAACCGCAACATCAACCACATCACAATCACCAGCCACTTCAACCTCAGCACTACCACCAGGATACGATTGTCGCTGCCGCGCCCTCTACACTGGCCCAAGATCCCCGCATGCAGCAAGCTCGAGCGGCAGCCTGTAACCTGGACCTGCTGTCCGACGCCGCCCTTGCAAGCGAAGTCAATCCAATGCAGCCTATGATGTCCGATATGGGCCAATCCCAACCTACCCACGCACGCATCAAGTCATATGACGAGCAGATGGGATACTCCGAGCGACCGCGCGAGGATCAGCCGGCGCTCGCACCTGGCTTTGCGTCACAACCCGCCCCGGCCTCGTATGATGACTATCACCTGTTCCTCGACGACTTTGCCGGGTCCTCCCATTTCCTTCCTCCGGCTTTTGAACCAGATCAGCAGATGGGCGGCATGTGGCCAAGACAGGCTGGCGAGATGCACCAGCGAGGCCTTTCCAAGCCGGCATCGCAGTTCCCGTCTCGCTTCCCATCAGTTCAGCCAGACGGAATGTCTACCATGGATGGGCAGCCGCGGGTGGGCGATGAGCCCATGAGAGCGCCTCCTCTGCGGATTTCAGCCGTTGATCACAACGTGATCAAGAACAGGCTGGACGAGTTTTCTTCCGTATTGCCAGCCGATTTCGTTTTCCCATCGCGCCACACTCTAACCAGGTTCCTTGAAGGATACATCAGTGGATTTCACGAATATCTCCCATTCCTACACTTACCTTCTCTGGTGCCAGCTGAAATTGCACCAGAGCTGCTCCTGGCTATATTGGCCGTTGGCGCCCAGTATCGATTCGAGAGCCACCGAGGACATGCGCTGTGGTATGCCGCGAAGGCTGTTGCGCTGGAGCAGATTCGGAGAAGACATAGCCACGAGGTTCATGCGCTTCTCCCTACACCCGCCGCGTACAGTCCACACTCGACAAGGCCGTCTCCAAGCACTGGCTTCCGGCACTCTTTTGCGTCAGCACAACAGGAACGACCCATGACCCAAGACACGCACCGGGAACCATTGTACGTCGGATTCTCCTGCTTTCAAATTGTTTCGTTGCTGACTGCCGCAGCTCGCCCAACACGCCACAGGCGCGGCTGGAAACTATACAGGCTGTATTGTTGCTCTTTGCCGTCGGCCTCTGGGGCGCAAGCGCCATCCTTCACGAGGCACTCTCCCTACAAAGCCAACTCGCTATTCTGGTTCGCGAAGAGGGACTGACAGCCGAATCGAGCCCAGGAGCAGCCCCTGACTGGGAGACCTGGGTCCGGCTCGAAGGCGCTTCTCGAACCAAGCTCATCGCGTATTGCTTTTTCAACCTGTGCAGTATAGCGTACAACATGCCGCCGCTCTTGCTGACCTCGGACCTGAGCCTGTTCCTACCATACCCTTCACGCCTGTGGAGGGCTGATTCAGCGTGGCAGTGGCAAGATGCCAGGCAATCGTGCCCGTCGGTGGACATTACCGTGCATGATGCCTTTGCCAGATTGTTTGGAAGATCGCCTCAGGGTCTTCCGCCACACATTTCGTCTCTGGGACACTATGTACTTATACACGCACTGACGCAGCATGTGTTCTTGCTCAAACAGACGTCCTTCGCGTTCAGCTCGCCATTCGAGCCGCAAAGGGGGTTGAAGCCGGACGATGTGGAGGAGGTGTTACAGGCCTTGCGTATCTGGCAGACGAGTTTTGAACACCGACACCAACTGCGGGCGGCTGAGTCTGCACACATGGGCGCCAACGATTCGTTCCCAGGCGGTCCTGTGGCCTTCAATGCAACGGCTCTGCTGCGGCTTGCCTACATACGGCTGTACACCGACATTACCCCGAGCCGAAGCCTCGAGACGCGCGACCACATGTTGATCGCATCATCCTTGAGCAATACGCCTTTGTTGGTGCGAAGCTTGCGTCTCCAGAAAGCTGTCTTCCAGGCAATCCACGCTCTTTCCATGTTGGTAAAGGCAGGTGTCAACTATGTGGCGCGAACCAAGTCACTGGAATGGAGTATTCAGCATTCCTGTAAGTCGATGGTCTGGGCAGCTGTTCGAAACATTTACTGATCCGAGCTTGCAGTGGGTAACTTTGAATGTGCTGTTCTGCTCTCCAAGTGGCTCTTGACGCTCTCTTCGATCGGCCCGAATGACCAGCCTGTGTCCACCGACGAGAAAAACTTTCTCGAAATGATACGCCGTATGCTCGACGAGACCGAATTTGCGGTACCGATCGATCCCTCGCTGGGCGGCCCGACCGCCAATCCACCGTCCAATATGGAAGCTCTGGCGGGGGATAGCACGCGTCTGAGGCAGCTTGCGGCAGCGGTCATCCGCCTGTGGGCGGAGACTTTCAAGGGCTCGCACATTTTTGATCTGGTGAGAGTGATGGGGTCTAGCCTGGACGGCTATGCGAGCTTGGTTGAGAAGCCACAGGAAAGAACTACCATGGGGCGGATTGCTTCTGAAGCCGGGCTGGGCTGAAATGCCGGAATGGAGTTCTTGGGGTATCGGCGTTTTGTGTTTAATTATGCCTTTGTCAGGCACAAGAGGTTCAAATCTCGACGGAATGGCCTGGATCTTACTGGATCAGGGCAATTGGCGAGGGATATACCCGAAGAAGACAACTGTTTGACTAGCGACAGCAGCGACCCAGGGCTTTTCCCTACTATGCTACGCTCGGCAGCCAGGTGTTCATGATTATGAGATCTCCTTTAGGAACAAGCTCTGAAGATTATTTACAGGCTGTTCACAAGCCGATTTGACATTTTAGCATGATTGCCTCCACGAGCCGAGAGTATCTAAAATGTCCAAGATTTCATGAGCTATTATACCGAATACTAGGTAAATTTCACTGTATTGCCGTCAACATCCCCGTTCTCTCGTGACAATCGATGTATTCGAAGGATTGCTGCTCAGGCTCGAGCACAAGCACCTCGTGGAACAGTCGCAGACTCATCTGGTCGCCGAGGCTCTTGGCGTACTTTGCAAACTCGCTGAAAATGGCCAGGTGTGTTCTGTGCACCTTGCTCCAGCGCTCTAACGAGGCCAGGCTGTCAAAGTACGCCAAGCCAAAGGTCTGGTCAGTCCCGCCCTTGGCCGTGGCAGGATCAACGACCTCCATGAACCGACAGCTGAAACATCCCACTTCCTCGCCATGGTCTCGTAGGAAGTCCATTCCTTTCGTCAGTGTTGGATGCATGGTGGTCAGGTAGAGCTGCCGTTCTTCGGGGGGAGCCGCCGACCAGTCTTGCCCGGAGCGAATGACCGCGAGGTTCGTCTTCCCAGACACCTTTCGGCGCCGAGGCGAGTGTGGCTCGCCTGACGCTTGACCATGAGGGCGAATACCGTCCGTCTCTCCGACGAGCTTGTCTGTTTGCGAGATGGGAAGCCGATCCCGCATGCTGCCCCAGTACACGTGCTCTCGGATAGGACCGCTGAGACTCTCTCTCAGGTTGGCTGCTCCTTGAGGCTCGTCTGTGGTGATGACCGTCTCGAAGCGGTCGACTGTCGGGAAGAAGATCTCCAGGAACCACCCATGCTGGTGCTCCCCCGGTTTCAACTCGTCCCACCATTTGCCGAAGCCACTTGTCTTTGACCAGTCTTCATACAGTGGCTTGCTCTTCCAATACACCAGGACGGCGATGTTGTAGAACCCCTGGGCGTCCCGGACAGCAGCAACCTCGTGGAAGCCGGGTCGGGCGTGGGGGCTGCTCGACTCGATGAACGAGGATATGGTTTCGATGGCTTTGCCGTCATTGAGTCCTTCTGATGAATATTGAGCGCCGATGACGGCAAAGACCAAATCACTGGTGTCTTTGGGGAATCGCGACGTGTATAATTCAAAAGGTGGCTCAAAGTCCGGCGGCATGTTCGGAGGGACGGAACGTTCTGTTTGAAGCCATTCTGGAATAGCGGACTCGAGCTTCATAGTGTAAATGGACAGAAGGTATGGAGGTGAATATGCGTGATGGAATCCAGACGTACACCGAGGGCATTCCGTCATGTACCATGTCTGTATTAATAGTCGTAGCCGACCTATCTGGCCTCACGCAAGAACGAAACAAGGACATTGTGAATGACGTCGTGTCGACCGACTCAGAACATCAAGCGTACTGCGTGGGCATCTCCTGGATCATCGCTCGCCATCATAAAGCAGTAAGCCAGGAGAGAGCGGAATGCGGCAGAGGCGCTGATAGCGGCTGGGGTAGTGCTCACCCGGCGTAGTGGTGCCTTCCCCGCAATCGTGGCGTCGTAGATCGCGGGGTCGATAGGGTAGTTCATAGCCGGACTACCCTTACCCCAGCATATTGGATAGGGTAGTGGCCGACCGGGTTGTTCATATCTTGTTTGCTTGCATGTGCCTCCGACGGTCCGGTGCGCATCCGAAGAATGATACGCCGTCGAGGATATCTTGCGATAGGGATAGGATATTGCTGTCCCGAGGATGCGCGGAGCGGTGATGAGGTTGCAGTAGAGGACGATTTGTCTTTCGGAGGACTAGAAAAGACTCCTGTCCCCCAGAGAGTTGAAGCTTGATCTACCAGCTCATCTCGGCAATCAATTACTACTCATCACATCGATCAATACATATTCATCTATCTACATTCGCATCATGGCTCCCAAACTCAAGATCGCCGCTATCCAGGCTGAGCCTGTATGGAACGACCTAGAGGGTGGCGTGAACAAGTCCATCTCCCTCATCCAGGAGGCCGCTGAGCAAGGTGCCAATGTCGTCGGCTTTCCTGAAGTCTTCATCCCTGGGTATCCATGGTGAGTCAAACCAAACATTGCATTGTCCCCGCTTTTGGTGCAACTTGTCTAAACCTCCATGGGAAAGGAGTATCTGGGCCCAGTCACCCACCGGCAATGCTGCGTTCATGGACGAGTACTTCAACAACTCCCTCGTCAGAGACTCCGATGAGATGAGGCGTATCTGCGCGGCGGTCAAGGAAGCCGGCATCTTCGTCGTGCTCGGGTACAGCGAGCGTTACAGAGGCACTCTCTACATTGCCCAGGTAGACTTCCCGTGTCTTTGGTCTGAGGTTTCGGGGCATTGACAATTCGTATTAGTCTTTCATCGACGAAAACGGCGTTATTGTTCACCACCGCCGTAAGATCAAGCCCACTCACGTGGAGCGCGCCTACTGGGGAGATGGGCAGGGCGAGTCGCTTCAGACTGTCGTACCGAGCACCACCTTCCCCGACGTCAAGGTCGGCGGCCTCAACTGCTGGGAACACACGCAGACCCTTCTACGATACTATGAGTACGAGCAGGACGTCGACCTGCACGTATCCAGCTGGCCGCCTCTGTGGCCGCATCCAACTCTGCCGAGTGGGGAGCTCAACGCGGACTGGCCGGGTCACATCACCGGTGAAATGAGCCTCCGATTTTCGCAAATCGTCGCCCTCGAAGGCACTTGCTTCGTCATGGTCTGTACGCAAATCGTCCGCGAGGAATCGAAGGAACGGTGCCGAATCGACGAGTTCAACTACGCCACGTGCGAGAAGGGCGATGGTGGCGGATTTAGCATGATCTACTCTCCTTGGGGCCAGGAACTTGCCAAGCGTCTTCCGCCTGGCGCGGAGGGCATCCTGTACGCCGATGTTGACCTTGCCGAGAAGGCCAAGGCGAAGCAGAACCTTGACCTTGTCGGACACTACTGCCGGCCGGACCAGCTCAGCCTACGCGTCAACAAGTACCCTGCCAGACCCGTCTTCTACGCAGCTGACCCCTGAGGCTCGGCCGAGTCTACGGTCCGGGCGGGCCTGCAGATTCCAGCACGAGGGCGGAGACACAGCGTTAAACTTCGCAGGGGAGATGCGGGGTCGTAGCCAAGATAAGGGATCACCCAATGATCGAACTAGCTTCACGTTATCAAACTAGCTTAGGCCAATGATTCAGCCAGCATTAGTGTTTCTCTGCGTGCATTCGCTATAAGACGACGGTGGTTCCGGGGGTGAGCGGTGGAGTAGTGACTCCATTCTGTTCGAGGCAATAACGGTACTCCTTCAATAGCTATCGAATCAGTTCCGTCGGACAATGGCCGCGGTTCAAGCCTCCTTTCAACAGCACGATAGTAAGAAAAGGCAGAGGGTATCAATAGCTTGCCTAACATGCCGCGGCAAGCATATGCGGGTAGGACACCTGGGGCCAGAGTCGTACTCTACCCCTCACTAACGCAAATGACAGTGCGATGGAGTTCAACCGGTCTGCGGTTTCTGTCAGAGAAATCGTACAGAGTGTAACTTTGCGCACACGGAGAACAAGCGCAGGTGGGTCTACAAGACCCAGAAGCTCGATACTCTCATTCATGGCGCTGACAAACTCATGTTTCCCTGTGTTCAAGACCACCGAGCAAGAAACTTGTTGAATCGCTGCAAGCGAGAATACGCCTCCTTGAAGAACAGCTGGCAGCGTCGGCAAATCCCCAAGTCGCTGACTTGGTACATTCGGAAAATACGGACGAAATGGCCAAGAGTGAACCTGATCTCAGTATCACAAACGAGGACGAACAAGACCCCCTCTCGGAGCTGACGGGGCTTGTTGGCCGACTCAACGTCACAGACGACGGGCAACTCCACTACTTTGGATCACAAAGCTCTTATAACCTCCTAAAAAAGCCTATCAGCGATGCAACCTCTCGGGAGCCATCTCTGAAGATGCAGAGGCAAGGTCTGACTGCGGCTGCCCAGCTCAATAAGCTCGTCACCATTTCTGACGAGCTTCAGGAGCATCTCCTCAGTCTTTATTGGCAGTGGCAGAACCCCTGGAACTACGTTATTCACAGAGGCGCCTTCATGAAAAGCTTCCGGGGCGAGGACGACGGCCGACATTGCTCGCCGCTTCTTCTCTCCTCGATATTCGCCATTGCAGCAAGATATTCGGACCGCGTCGAGCTACGTTCAGTGCCAGATGACCCAAGCACCGCGGGTGATGCCTTCTGCGAGCAAGCTAAGATTCTCATGTTGTATGAGAGCGAGGCACCCACGATCACTACTGTACAGGCCGCTTGTCTTCTGGCGCTTCGTATCATGTCAGACGGCAAGGAAGCTCTCGGCTGGCTGTACTCCGGTATGACCAATGAGTTTCCCTCTATGCCACACTGACTCCATTGTACTAATATTGTTTCAAGGAAACGCTACAAGGATGGCACACAATCTTGGCCTTCAGGTCGAGCTTCCTCAATGGACCTCGGAAGCATCAAGTTGTTCGGAAGAAATCGAGGCAAGAAAGGTTACATGGTGGGGATGTTATGTGATAGACAAGTAAGTCGGGTATATCCCGCCCCTTCGATCGTTGAAGCTCATAGCCCCAGACTCTTCGCTCTCGGTCTGGGACGTCCAAGCAGCACCCCGAAATCAAGCATAACGTGCCCTAAGCCTAGGATTGACGGGGAGGAAGAATACATCCCATGGGTTGCCCCATCTAAGGTGTCTAGCGACCCGGCGGCACTGGGCGTTCACTCTCACATTTCATCAAATGCCGTCCATGTGTCAGAGGTGATGGCGATTGCGTGCGAAGCAATGGACGCTATGTATAGACCGCGAGTCCTGAGAAGCTATGTTTGGTATACTAACTACTCCTAGATACGCTCCCAACAGCAAGTTGTCACCGCAAGAAATGGAAGCAATCATCACCAAAACAGACGTGGAACTATGGTCACACTACAGAGCACTTCCTAGTTACCTCCGGTTGCCCGCATCGACGCAAATACCTATGCTACCTCATGTTTGCTTGTTTCAGTAAGTTCGCCGGTTTTATGATGCCCAGCCTGTGGCGTTGTGAAGACTACCATGATAGTTATGGTAGAAGCTTGCTTACATGTAACTCAAGCGTACAATTCCACGCACACCTTATCCTTCTACACAGACCGCTGTTGCAGAGAAAGAGATCAAAATGGTGCATGAATCGTCAAACTTCTGACCACGGATTCATTAATAATGCCGAGGACACGAACGAACACGCAGCAACATGTCGACATTCCGCGGGAGAGATCGCGAGACTCCTGCGGCTTTACAAGCAACAACACACTTTAGTGAGCCTGATCCGTCGCTTTCATTGAATGGGGAATGAGCTGGGCTCTGTCGTGAAGCTAACATGCTGTTCAGCGCCGCATCCCCATCGCAGCTGTCCATTTGTGCTTCTCCGCGGCCATTATCCACCTCATCGACGCTCGTCCATCGAGCCCCACGAAACAGCAGGCAATTCGCCACCTGCAGACGTGTGTCGATGTGCTCCAAGACCTGCGAATCCCATGGTGCACGTGGAGTGACCGAGCCATTCAAGCCGTAAAGCTTCTGGCATACAAATGGTACCGTTGTGAGGATCTCTCACAGATTCAACATTGCGTCTCATTACCTGGTGACGTAAAACTCGGTAGTCGAGATGTTGTCAATAGCACAACGGCTGAAGGCCTTGGATCATCAGTGGGAGCTACGGAGCGGCCAATGGGCCTGGGAATTGGCAACCATACAGATGATGGGCCGTCATTTTTGTTCCAAAATTCTGCAGCTGATCCCTTTACCCATGATCTTGTCATGGAGTGGCTGATTGATAGCGGCTACGATTTATCTTAGGTGAGGATGAAATAAAGGTGAATGAGAGAAACTCCGGCCTTTAAAGTGTGTACCTTGAATAGAAGGCAACTCACCTCTGAATCTAGAGCTCAATTAAGTAGAAAAAGTCAATAATCGTAAGAGCGGTTGTAGCGCTAGAAGGGAAGCAATGCTTGTGGCAGTGGTGCCCGAGAATGTAGGTGATTGAGTAGGGCCAGGGCAATACCTGGATATGTTGAGTAGTTGGCCCGTGATCGACCAAGCTCTTCAAGAGTTTGGAGCTTTCAAGACGTAATAGAGTTGATATACTAAGTTTTTCTCACAGATGACGAAGGGGAGGTGATAATTCAAATCAACCTTTCGTACCTAAAGATTGGCTAGCCGGCCATCACTAAACCACCTTCAGGAGTGTTTTCCTTGTCACCCGTGGAGAAACCCCGACCACAACGCTAGTTGCATCTCTGATGAACTCAAAGTCATCGATGCCGATGTTACCATACTTCACGGCATCAGCTGCCGCCCACGCACTGCAACCCCTCAAGAATACGCTATCCTCCTGGTCCAGATTGCTGCCAGCCGCCCTTTCCCACACTCCGCGAAACGAAACTCTGCTGCCTGAAACGACCTGAGTTGGATAAAGTGTGAGGCGACCTTCCACACCCGGACCAAAACGTAAGGACGCCAAGGACTGCAACATATCGAGATCCCCTTTCGTCCAGTTGGCGATTCGCAAACCTGGCATTTCATCGTCGACCTCGATAACGAGCGACATACCTGACTTAGAGTCGACGTAATGACCGGCGTAATCCTGAGCTGCTTTCTCTCGCATCGTCTGTTCAAAAGCAGGGACCAAGGCTTGCGTGATCAACTCCGGCAGCGTACCGAGAAAAGAGCCGCTCTGTGGATTCGTGGAGGCAAGGAGAATGGCAAAGCCAATTTCATGATCTGGTGAGAACACCATGATGGACTTGTAAGCCCCAATTCCGCCATCTTTAGAGTAGATATCAACACGTCTGGTGTAGTTCGACCCTGGCGCAAGAGGAAGAAGCATGGAGCGGATCTCCCAGGAGAGGCCGACGGACATTTTGAGGTCGTATGTCTGAGACTGAGGCTTGAACCAGGCACGGGTCGTGGATGAGGTCAAGAGGGTTGAGTTGAGTATTGACTGGCCAAGTCGACGAAGGTCGGAGGCCGAGGATAGGATGCCACCACCGCTTCGTCATGTCAGTTCGTGTCGAAAATAAAAGGTGGATGGTGCTTACGGAGCGTCAGGTCCCAGCTCGACATTAATCCAGGACTGTGATTCATCCCCGGGAATGACCACGTTATCGAGGATCGGCATAGGTGCATCCGGGAACGTTCTCGAAAGACCGAGTGGTGTCAAAACAGAGGACTGAAGATTTTCAGCCCATGTCTCCCCCGTAATACCCTCAATTGCGTAGCCCAAAATATCATAAGCAAGGTTAGAGTAAAGAGGCATCTGGAATGGGACTGAGACAGCCGGTATTGAGGTCATCGCTTCGAGTAACTCTACGCCGACATTAGAAACTGGCGGGATGAGAGAAAGTCCATGCATTTGGTGTACCTTTCCGAGAACAGACCTGAAGGAGGTCTGGATAGACACCACATTGGGGCTTATCCTTGTCTGGAAGAGCCGGGAGACCAAGTGCCTCAATCATGGAGTCGTTCAAACCTTGATCCTCGAAGCCTTGAACAAGATCGCCAATGTTGTCTGCTCATCAATAAGTGGACCGCTGAGCCCATTTACGCGGGAACAACACTTACAACCTCGAGGAAGCCCAGAGAGATGACTCGCCAGAGCGCCCACTGTGATATCGCTCCACTGTATGCCTTGCTGGTATGTCTTGTTCCCATTACCAGACTCCAGTTCGGGAACCCATTTTGTCACGGGGTCATTGATGTGTTCCATTCCGACCTTGGCCAGCAGCGAGTATACTGTCAACAGCTTCGAAACACTACCCACCCTGAATATGGTGTCTTCATCGAGAAAGCCGGCTGTGAGGTCCTTCTCCTTGGATGAAGGACTATAGCCATAGTCCAGAAACGTCTGCTGCTTGCCGAACACCGTAATGAACAAGGTGGTTTCGAGAGTGTCAAAGCTCCCATCATCTCTGAGACCATTCAGAGAGCTTTGAAGCTGAGTCAGGGCATGTTGTATAGTTTTCTCGGATGTCGGATCAGACAGGCGTGGAAACACGGGGCCCAGGAAGTGGCAGTAAGGACTGAACTGTGCTCCTGACAGCTCGACGAGGTTGAACAAAGTCGACGCAATGAACGACATGAAGAGAGACCACCGTGCCATTTTGGGCCTTTCTTTTTTCGGACAATCAAAGTCATGCAATGGATGGAGGATATGTTCTGTCAAACAAAACCTTCCAAAGACCATCAATTTGTACCCATCACTTCACAAGAACCCGTGATGACAGTCCAAAAAAGCCCACTGCATCCTTCCCTTGATATTTGAATAGACAACAAGTCAGGAAGTACTGTGAATATTCAAGTGAGTTGATTGGACCTTTCGGACAGCGAACGTCGGAAAGGTAAGCTTGATTTAGTGACGCCTCCCGTGGACACCAGTCTCCCTTCATCGAAGGATTCGGGCAGGGACCGATGGTGGAGTCCGTCGTTCAATTTATCCAATCAAGCCGTAGCCGAAACACGGGGAATTCCTCATTGGCTGCGTCGCAAACTCGCCCATCAAGGATTCCTTATCTACCGGCTGCGGTTTATCGCGGTGACATGCTCTTGAACCCACAATGTTCTACTCCTCGCTGGAAGGAGTTCAGCACCTGCCAAGTACGCAAGGGGTCTCTCGCAACGATGTTCAGGATGCAGCCACGATGTTGAACGATCCGAGTACCACGAAGCGTAAGCAGGTAAATTCCAAGCGCCCTGGCCTTCCCAAAGTCAAGACAGGATGTCTTACCTGCAAGTGAGTCGAAATCAGAGAGGATTATGATGATAGGAGCCCTCACTAAACATGTTTGGTAGAATCCGACGAATCAAGTGTGATGAGCGTAGGCCGGCCTGCAAGCTCTGTACTTCGACCGGCCGGGTCTGTGATGGCTATGAAGCCAAAATATTGGCCAGCACATGTTCCTCCATGCCATCCTCCAAGACTCTCCCCGGTCCGAAGCTGTTGCTACCACGAAGAGACCACGACGAGGCCAGAAGCTATCATTTCTTCCTCGAAGTCGCTGCGCCTTCCCTGGCAAGCTTGTTTGACTTCAACTTTTGGCTTGGAGACATTCCCCGCATATGCCACGCAGACCCAGCAATATGGCATGCTGTTGTGGGCCTCGGGGCGGCATACGAGCTGTACGTTGGTGCCCTGGACGCCAGTACGACAACTGCCAGATTGCGGCGTCTCGTCTTGGTGCAGTCCAGTAAATCCATTCAAAGTCTGACAAATCACTCCCCACGCCACCACGACAAGTCAAGGGCCCTCGCCGCCAGTATCCTGTTTACTTGTATGAGCAGCATCCAGTGGCGACACGCCGAGGCCCGGATGCACCTCAAGTCGGCACGAAAGATCTTGGTGGAGCTGTCGTTTGACTTGATGCAAACCTCAAGGCCCGCAGGGCGCTTCAGTCCGACGACTGCGGCCATGAGCGGGGATACCATGCCCAGCCTTCCAATATCAATCACCACAGCAGATGCAATCATTGCATATCTCGAGATCCAGAACTCTGCTATGGAGCATGGAGGGCTCATGCAAAGCTCCGGAATCCTTGGCGCCACTGATATATTCAACAACTGGCGATATTACCAGTGTCCGTCAGACACCATACTCATGGAATCGTCGACAGAGACTTGGAATCTTCATCTCATACGGGCAAACCAGGCCGCGGAGTCTCTCATCAACAGCATAATTTACCATACACAGCTGAATTACCATCTGATGCGAAGGGTCAAGGAAGATAGCGACGCTGAGGCACAAGAGCTCCTTGCCGCAAGCGAAAAACCCTTTCAGGTCACCTTTAGGGAGCTCGCAAGAGTGTTTCGTTACTATGGCAAGGCGTCAACCCAGCAGCGTGGTCAAGAGGGTAAAAGCCCACCCCTGCAATTTCTCGCCCTTACACTCCATCTGATTGTACTTCGCCTCATTTTACAGCAAGACCCATACATGATGGACCCAGCCTTGCGGGAAAAAGAACGACCTAGTCAGTTTGCTGCTATCCTTGATATTGCGGAAAGGATATTGAGGTACAAAGATGGGGGAAGAGGTGCACCAGAGCCAAAGCCTCTTGTTTTAGGACCGCTCTCCATGGTGGCTCACGGCGGCTCCCTGCAAAGCCTTCGCCAGCGTGCGATCTCCCTGATGCGCGAATTTCCCATGCGCGACGGGCTGGGCGATAGCCTAATGCAGGCGAGCGTCTTTGAAACGTTGTTGGAGCGCGAGCAGAAGTTACTAAGGCGAGACTGTGATGGCCATACAGGGCCTATGGGGAAGATGCCTGAAGATGAGAGCGAGGACCTGGAGGTCCCGAGCCTCTTCAGATCATTCAACTCGGCGGTCAAATTCCTGGGGGAGCGCTCGGCCCTCGTCACGAGCAGAACTTGGCGGGAGGTATTTCAGGACGAACCTGTGGAAACCCGCTTCATTCACTGGTAGAGGAAAGATGTTCAGGTGTCGTCGGGACTCAGGCCTACGTGTATGACAGTACCGTACCGTACCTGCTGTGAATAAATATGGCCATTTGGACACATCTTGGGGATTTACCAAGACATGCGTCTGCTCTAATTGTTAAAAATCCTACCCCGAGCGTACCATGGTCCTGGACAGTGGGTGCTGCGACAACCTGCTCTGCCTCGAACAGGGGGCATTGGACGGCACGTGATCTCGCGTTCATCCGCTAATTTCGCGGCGCGTGAAACTCGCGCTCGAATGACGATGACGACATCACTTTTTCCAACTCACTCTGCGACCTCAACTGTCGCAACCGCTGACTCCGACCAGGCTTACAAGGCCGATTGAACCCCTTGAAATAGAAGCACGACAAGTATCTGATTGAGATGCCGGCGCGAAAGAGAGCGGCTGCGTCGCCGCCCGAGGACGAGCCCCGCCGGCGGCCCCGGCGGACGACGAGCACACCCAAGAAGAGCGCATACTTTGAGGACGAGGATGACGAGAGCGCCGACTACAAGGAAGAAGACGTATCCGAAGAGGAAGATATTGAAGACGACGAAGAGGAGGAGAAGGAGCCTCCGAAGCGCGGCCGTGGACGACCAGCGGCAAAGGCCAAGGCCAAGGCGCCTGCGAAGCGGAATGGGGCCAAGCCGAACGAGGCCAAGAAGGAAAAGGAGGAGGACGTGGCGGACGAGTATCAGGAAGACGACACGCCAGACGATGATGATGACGACGAAGACGAAGACGATGACGAGGAGGTCCCGCGCGTGGTCATCTCGAAGCTGATTACGCTGCGGCCGCTGGACGGGGTGGAGTACGCGGACACGAAGCTGCACAAGAACACGCTGGCTTTCCTCAAGGACCTGAAGGCGAACAACACCCGGCCGTGGATGAAATGTAAGTCGCTCCCCAGCTCCCACCCTGGAGCCAGTCGAAGCCTCACACCCTTGCAATCGCCGTGGCACTTCGGACCACAGTCAAGCTAACCGGGCCGCCAGCCCATGACGGAGAGTACCGCCGCGCCCTGTCCGACTTCAACACCTTTATCGAGACGTTCACGCCGCTCGTCTCGGAGGCCGATGAGACGGTGCCCGAGCTGCCGCTCCGCGATCTGACGTTCCGCATCCATCGGGACATGCGCTTCAGCAAGAATCCAACGCCCTACAAGCCGCACTTCTCGGCCGCGTGGTCGCGCACGGGCAGGAAGGGGCCCTATGCATGCTACTACCTGCACGTAGAGCCCGGCAAGGCGTTCGTCGGCGGCGGGCTGTGGTGCCCGCCCGCGGAGCAGGTGCGCGCGCTGCGGGAGAGCATCGACCTGCGCCCCGCGCGCTGGCGCGGCGTGCTGAACGGCGGGCTGTTCAAGAGAATGTTCCTCAAGGGGAAGGGCAAGGGCAAAGGGGACGAGGAAGCAGTGGATGCGTTCTGCCAGGGAAACCAGGAGAACGCGCTGAAGACGAAGCCAAAGGTATGCATGGTCTATCGGCTCCGGGGGAGTGGACTTGCTGACGATCGCAGGGTTGGGAGGCCGACCATCGCGACATTGGGCTGCTGAAGCTGCGGAGCTACACGGTGGGCACGAGGATCGAGGACGGGCTTTTCGCGAAGGAGGACGCGCAGGAGACGTTGAAGGGGATGTTTGCTACGATGGAGCCGTTTGTGAGTTGACTCGCGGTGTGCTACGGCGTGGACTTGAGTGCTGACTGAACAGATCACGTTCCTGAATCGGATCGTCATGCCGGATCCCGGTGACACGAGCGATGACGAGGACGAAGAGGGCCAGCAGGACGGTGACGAGGATGATGACGAAGAACCCGAAGAGGGCGATGCGAGCGAATAAAGCAGAGGGATTAGAGACCAACTAAAAGACAGCGATCTACGAGTACGGGCAGTGATGACACGTTTGATCAAGCCCAGTACTCCAGTGATCGTCAAGCTGTAACATCTGCCTTGACGCCTCGTTTGGCCCAGTAGGAGGAACAGGGCGAGCGAGAGCATGCACTTAACAAGACTATATGCACATGTAACTCATCATCGTTGCCAGCTGCATTAATCTGGATCATCATGTCATAAGACATTAATTACTATACATTTTCCATCCCCCCCTAGCAGCCGCACACGTTCAGCTGGGCAACGAGCGGGTCGTGGTCGCTGACGATGTCAGGGTAGCGGAGCCACGATGAGACATGGAGGTGCTCGAGCGTCGTCTTGTCGTTGACCAGCGCAGGGCTGACATACATGTGGTCGAGCTGCTGGGCGTTGCCGTCAAAGACGTAGCTGTAGCGCTCAGTCTCGGCCAGGCTGTGCTTGCTCAAGCTAGTCAGGTTGTGCTTCTCTGACAGCAGCTTCATGGGCGCGACGAAGGCAAACTCGTTGAAATCACCAGACACGATGATGCGCGCCTTGGGGTCCTGCGCGTACAGGGTGTCGACGAAGGCACCGATGCTGGACGTCTGGCGGAGGCGCTTCTCGACGCCGTTGTTGATGGGGGGGCGAGCATCGCCGTGAAGGGTGGAGGAGCCGCCCTTGGAGCCGTTGTGGACGTTGACGGTGAAGAAGGGCTTGTTCTTGGGGCCCTTGATAGCGCGCCAGGCAGCGACGAGGGGCTTGCGGCTGTTGGCCCAGGCCTCGTCGTTGTTGATGTCGATGCGGCCGGGGTTGAAGGACAGCGCAGGGCCGTCGATAACAACAGCCGAATCGAGGCTGCCGGCCTGGTTGGGCTTGTAAACCTCGAGAATGTCGGGACGGTAGATGTACTTGGCTTGTTAGCTAAACAACCTAGGGGTGGTGTTGGGAGGGGTTCTTACTGCAGTCTGGATGTTACCACCGGGCTGGCCACCGTCCTGGTTGCGGACGGGGTCAACGTTCAGCCACTCGTAGACAACACCGCTCTGGGCCTCAATCTCAGCAGCCAAGGTGGCAAGGGTGACGTTGGCGCTGACAACCTCGTCGTTGGTGGGACCATTGCTGTCCTGGACCTCCTGAAGGAAAACCAGGTCGGGAGTCTTGAGGTACTCGATGATCTGGGCGGCAACGTCGGGCAGATGCTCGGACTCGGGCCACAGGTTCTCGACGTTGTACGAGCCAACGGTGATGGCGCGGCAGTCGCCGCTGCTCTCCAGAGTGGTGGGGTTCTCGTCGGTAGGAGCCTCCGACTCAACCTTGACGGCGGTCAAGGGGAGGATGCGGTAGAAGCCAAAGGCGTAGGTGACGACACCGGTAATGTCGCCAAACTTGTCGCCCATCTTGGTCTCAGGGTTGCGAGTGCCATCCAGGGGCGAACCGATGAGGACGGTTTCAGGGTTAGCATCTGGGGCCATGTCAGTACTACTATGGCGATTCGGTCCGAACTACAGCCAACTCACCCTTGTCGGTCATGGTGATACCGTCGTGCTCGTTGCGGCCGGTGGTGGGCCAGGTGCCGAGAACCCAGGTGTCACCGAACTGGTTGGGACGGGTCACGCCAACGGGGCTCTTGATGGTGACGAGCTCGCCGTTCAGAGCCTGCCAAAAGTCCATGCCGTACTTGGAGGGGTCCAGGACGGGCTTCTCGACGGAGACACGCACGACATCGTTGGGGACGGCAAAGATGTCACCACCGTCCAAGCTGGTGAACTGCTCGGTGGGCGGGTTGGCCGTGTCCTCGCCGATGACATAGGCGACAACGGCGTTGTTGCGCGAGACGACCTCGACGTTGCGGGGCGTGGCAATCTCGGTCAGGTAGAGGTGGGTGTTGGTGGACCTAGGGCGTCGGGTCAGTTATGCTTAACCCTAGCGGGCCTTTGCGCTCGGCAGTTCGCACCTGTACTCGAGAATGGTGCCGTCGACCCTGATGATGTCGCCAACCGCCAGGTTCGCGCCGACATTGCGGTCGAACACATAGACGGCCTCGGAGGTCAGGTCGTCATCGTCAGGCACGGTCGAGCGAATCCAGACACCGTTGGGGCCCTTGGCGAGCACGAGACCCTCGACAGCCGTCACGTTCTGGCCCTGGAGCGGCGACATGAAGGAGTTGCCATTGATCTCGGCAATGGTGGTGGCCGCGGCGGCCCCGACGAGGGAGAGGAGGGCAGCAGGGACCTTCATCTTGGAGGATCCGGAGGGAACGCAAGATGGTAGATTGAGGTCAATGGACGGCGAGACGAGGAGGATGGACCTGCAAGAAGGGCGATTTCTCGTGAGATCGGCGGCCTAGAGAGTCCCCTTCCCACACATTCCGGGGACATGACATGGTATTTGTAGCTGTGGTATCTCGCCTCGCGTCAACCCTGATCCAAGAGGGGCCCTCATCCTCGGCTGGGTGCTGCAACTGGGCGCCGGCCAGCTGGGAGGCGGCCATTTCCGAAGGCGACGACAGCACGGGAAGAGGGGACGATGCGCCTGTCTCTGATCATGGAAGGGCCATCGGCGAAGGGGATTCGCCAGAAGACAGGGCAGACCAGCGCAGGACGGCAGATCCAAGAGATGGAGATGGCCGGCAGGTCCCGGCAGGGCAGGGGTGCGTTATCAGCTGCCCTGTAAGAGTGCGCGGTGCCTGGCACGTTTTCCTGGAGAGAAGGACGGGCAGGACGGGTAGAGGCTCGATGGGGCGCGTCCCTTTGCCTGCATATCGAATAGCGCGTCGCTGGGCCGAGCCCCCGGCGTGGTCCCCTTTGGGAAGGTGAGGACCACGAGGGGGGTTGAATGCTGGAGAGAGGGTGTGACTGGGGTCTTGCTCTTCTCCGCCGTGGAGACTTCCCCAGTGATCCCAAGCCTTTATTGGGGAGGGCCGTGCCTTTGGAGGACCATCTCCGCCAATGATGGTGGTATTTGAAGGCGCTGAAGCTGTTGCGCTTGATTGGCGACGCGTGAGATGAGTGCTGCTCGTTCGGATGCCTGGTTGGTGGAGGATGATGGAAGTCGAGATGGAAAATTGGTGAAAAGGAAAGATTTGGGATCAATCGAGGTAGAAGAGGAGAGACAGGACAAGACGGCAGCCGGCAACTGCCAGCCACTGATTGCTCCTGCCCCGCCATTTGCTGTGGCTCCTGTATGCGGCCCCAGTGGCCCCTGTACCTCGTCCCCTGTGAGCCCGTGTCTCCCCTGGCCTCCAGGCCAAGGTCCCCTATCGCGCCCGCCAATGAACGCTAGCACGTGCAGAGCTAGCGCTCGACGCCCTGCCCCGGGGCCCTGGTGTGTGTTGTATCCACCTTGTAGCTGAATGCATGGACGGCGTGCCCAACACGTGCCCCGACCTCGGACTCGACTCAATCTTTCCAGCTCCCACGACACTCGGCATCCACCGAAGACCACGAGCATGGCCACCATGATTCCAACCATCAGCGAGGCAAATAGTAGGACAAGGATGGAGCTATGTCAAATCTCGGCCACACAGGGCCCCGCTGGCGGTTCATCAGCTCAACGATGAGGTTTGGTCCTGAGCTATCTAGTGTCCGTATCACCCTAACGCTTCCAGGTTGACTACTCTCGGCTCACCTAACCCTCACTACTTTGCACTGTTGACATCACGCCCAGCCCACAATGTAACAGTCCCGACTCGTTGCCAAATCGCAATCCTTTCATGCAGCTAGCAGGATCTGCGCCATTTACATACACATTCAGGCAACGCGGCACACGACCAAGGGCCCCACGATGCGCTTGCCTGCATCATGCGGGCTCTTGCGGACAGGACTTTTGCTCACTCTTGTGTCTTGGCTTTATCTATCTATGGATAATAAGTACACGAGAGGGACGCTCTGGCTCCAGAACCGGGATCCACCCGCATCGGCTCAGATGCGGCGAACTCTGAGACGGCGTCCCGCCGGGGCCGCGGGGGCTTGCTCGCCCGGCTGCAGGAACTGGCCCCCGGCCGCACCATCGCCGAGACCGGGCTGGGCGGCTTCCGTCTCTCCGGGGGGTGCAGGCTGAGCGGGCTGCTCGGGCTGCTCGGGCTGCGCAGGCTGCTCGGGCTGAGCGGGATGTTCGGGCTGAGCAGGCTGCTCCGGCTGGGCGGGCTGGGCGGGATGTTCGGGCTGAGCAGGCTGCTCCGGCTGGGCTGGATGTTCAGGCTGAGCAGGCGTCTCCCCCGGAGTCACACCTGGCACCACGCCGGGAATCTCTCCACCGGGAAGCTGGCCGGGGTGCTCCTGGCCCGGCTGAGCAGGCGGGGCCGGCTCTTGTCCCGGGACTTGTTCTGCCGGATGCTCAGGCTGGGGAGGCTGGGGAGCTTGAGGAGGCTGTCCGGGCACTTCCTGGCCAGGGTGAGGGGGTTGTACCGGAGCAGGGTGCTCGGGTGCCGGCTGGCCAGGGACAAGCTCGCCTGGCTGTTGAACAGGTTGCTCAGGCTGGGGCGGCTGAGGCGGCTGCTCGGGTTGGGCAGGGTGGGGCGGCTGCTCAGGCTGCGGAGGCTGAGGGGGCTCGACCACGGCAGGATGCTCAGGGGCCGGCTGTCCGGGTACCAACTCAGCTGGTGGCTGAGCTTCACCTGGAGCAGGGTGTGCGGGTGCCGGCTGGCCGGGGACTAGTTCTCCGGGTTGCTGGCCCGGCACGGGCGGGCTGGGAAGCTCCTGGCCGGGCTGACCCAAAGCTGGGTCGGCGGCAGTCTCATTCCCAGGCACCAGTTGTTCGCCCCCTGCTGCCGGAGGTTGTCCCTCGGGGGCAGGAGGAGGAGGAGGAGGAGGAGGCTGCTCGCCGGCAGCTGGCGGTGGCTGCTCCCCCGCGACGGGAGGCTCAGCAGGGGGCACCGGAGGCTGCTCGCCAGCAGCAGGTGGTGCAACAATGACGATTCCTTGGCCTCCTGAAGCGCGGCGCTTCAAGTTCCCGAGAATACCGTTCAGCCCTGCCAATGGACCGTTGTCGTTGGCGGCATCGTCACCAGCTCCAGCTCCGGCTCCGGCCCCAGCATCGTTACCTCCAGTGAGCTGTTCGATCAAAGTCAGCTGGGATTGCGATTCCGCAAGGCGACATACGTACACCACCTAGCAAATTATCAAGTGCGCTTCCTGCACCGTTGTTGCCATTGGCGCCCTCATTACCATCTGGGGCATTTGCCGGGCTTCCCGTCGCGGGGTTTGTAGAGTTGGTCTGCCGGCCTGAAGGTTGTCAATACATGTTGATTTTCCTGGAACACTGACTTCCTCACCATAAATTCCTCGCCTCTGGCCCCGAGCAGAAACTTCCAGGGACTGATGAGGGAAACGCGATGCAGCATTGGTCGGGAGAGAGGTGACATTGGCGGCAAGCGCCGCCAACGAAAGCAGTACGGGTCCTGTCGTCTTCATCGTAAAGGAGTGACCTGCACAGAATAAGGAGTGATGGACGTAAAAATCAATTTAAAACGTCGCTTGCAGAATAGAAGAACAGTCAAACATGGGCCAGCCAAAAGAAGGACGTTTGATGAAGATTGTTTGGGTTGGTGATGGTGGATGTGAAGCAGGCTCGACCTAAGTATGGGTTAGTGTCTTTTATCCCCGAGGCCTACCTAATCACAATTCATCTGATCGCCATCAGGTCTATCAAGAACATCATCCTCGTCGTCTCCGGAAAACAAATTCTTCAAACATCTCGTGTGGCGGAGGTCCTCGGCCACCTCGTCCTTGCAGCGAACATCCCAGAGATCAGACAGCATCCCGCGAAAAAGCTTGAGGCAAACCCGCAAGCATCCCAAAATAAAACGCAAAGATCGGCAGAAAGAGCTACGTCTATAGGCAAGCATTGGCGAATAGTTCTTGTCGTCCCAACTCATTCATGCCGATCGTCCATTGGGCGTGGGCCAGAAGGCTTCTGGGCTCCTACAACGGATGCATGATCCTCAAGACGAAGCACCCGCAGAGCCGCATCGCGTCAGCCAAGAAGGGTAAGCCGCACTGCGCCTTTCGGGAGAGGGGACTCCGGCCATGTGCGCAAAGACCAGTCGCGAGCGATGCAGCTGTCGTCGTGCCATTGGCAGGGGTTGTCAAACCTGGGATGAAACAACCACTGACTTTTTCGCTCCTTGGCCTGATCTTCGATGATCCTCTGGGTCGAGAAGCAAGCTTAATCCAGATGACGAACGATCGCCTGCTCCGTGTCGTCGAGCCTGGCAGATCCATCTTCTGCTGCCGGGCAGAGTCTGGGGATCGGCAGAGGGCCTCGTAAGGCGGCGTTTCATGCCGTTGGGTCTACGTCTCGGATGGGGGCCGATCACCGCAATCTGTCCCCAACGTTGCCCGGTCTTCCGGGGTTGGGACGGAGAATATTGTGTGATCCGTTTCGGATGATCGGAGTCTTACGAATTTCAAGAGAGGTGACAAATTTCAACATGCCGTGACAGTTGAGCTTGGAGTTACAAATGCAGGCTGGCTCGTGTTTGTATCTGACGAACCAGTCGTTGTTCGAGGCTGTGGTCATTCTAAGGCACATGGTTCGTTGAATTTTGAACAGCCTCCTCAATATTTCGAGTAATCTACCATTCTACTTCGATGTCACAGCGCGGGCTCAAGGAGAGTAGAGAAATCTTCCAATACTCGCTCCTGTTACGACCTGGCTATTCTTCAAGGGGCTATGGCATTCCCTCTGTTGGGGCTCGCGTGCCGCCACTACTTGCTGCAAGCTCTGGATCGGGTTACGTCAAGGGCTTCTTGAAATCATTTTCGGTACGTCAAGCTAGCTCAACATTCGGATTCCTGCCTAGAGCTTGTAGATGTCACTTGCTTCTGTCACTGCGATTCCAACCTGTAGCTTCCCTCATGACTGAGCGAGCCCCTTCAGCACTCGCTCAACGGTCTCTTCGACGTCCTCCTTCGGCAGCCCGAGAAGCTTGTTCCACTCCGCAACACCCTTGGACGTGTGATCCTCTAGTCCACCCTCGCCAAGCACAAGTGCCTTGATGAGCTCGCCCCCTCCAGCTAAGAAGTTACCCTCACCAAACAGCCTGGTGCCATCGCTCCGTACCTCAGAGGACTTGACGTGTGTGACCTGCCATTTCTCTCCGGTGAACTTCTCCAGAGCGGCAAGGACCTCGAGCTGGGTGGTCGTGAATGACTCCACAAACACCAGCTTATTCTTCGTCTCGGGTGCATGCTTGAGGATGGCAACAAGAGACCGGCCAATTTGATTGCCGTTGCTGCTCGTGAAGCGTGTGTTACCACCGTCGATCAGCTGTGCCGTCTTCTTGGAGAGGTCGAAGCCCCAGATGCCGATGGGTAGTCCCTACGCCAGATCATTAGTAGCCGACATCTCAAGTGCTAGTCTGTGAAGTTGGCAATTACCCAGTCAAAGAAAGGACCGGTGATAAGACCAGTCCAGCTGATGGCGTCTTCCTTAGATCGGAGAAGATCCAGGTACTTTTTCTTGGCTTCGAAGAATGGCACGGCCGCCAGGACGGCTTGGCTCTGTCCTGGGATTAGCCGCTGTGCTTTTGACTAGGAGGCTCCTGTAACGATTGCTAGTTGACATACATCGGAATCAGATCCGTACTCGCTCGGAATGAAGCGCTCGACCTTCGCAGCGATAGCAGCCTCGATGACCACAGCCTGCTCAGTGAGCGAAGCAATGGGGAGCATGCTGATGACGGCCTCTTTCCCCTTGAAGATCTCTGTCAAGGATTCGACGCTGAAATCGGTCTTCACGACGGTGACTCCGTCCGGGAAGTTGGCCACTGAGGTGGGCCGAGTGATAGCCGTTATCTCAAGATCGGATTTGATGATCTCGGGGAGGACCAGCTTGCCCACATTACCGCTTGCCTACCCCCCGTTAAACCACGGACTATCGACAGGCCTGGCGCAATGAATCAAACGTAGGACTTACGCCAACGAGAACAACACGCTTCAAAGACATGGCGACTGGTAATTTCTAGCAAAAGATAGGTGATGGAGCTTTGTAGATAATCACGTCTTGATGTGGATCGAACTGAGCTGATAGTTGGAATAACGTGTTGTCCGACTTCACAGGCTTTCCACTCTACTTATACATAGTACCACCAACATACAGATGCAATACCTTCAACCGCCCCTTCCTTATTTCGACAGGCTGAGTAATTGATTTTGGTATGCTTGGGCAAACATTCCAACTCTTTCTCCGCCATCAATTCCGTGGCATCAATTTGTCGCAAAGACGCAATTGTGGGACGTATCACCAGGCATCGCAACGGCGCAATCATTTGAAGCCATCTGTCTGCAGGCATCATCTACCGTCAAGAGCGGGCCCGGACCAATTCGCGATCCGACTCGGGACGGGGTGGCTTGTGCGAAAGTCCTCCATCGGCGAAAATGGCCGTGGTTCTCCCCGATCCTGATTATCTCCGAAACCTGTGGATCGAGCTCTGAAAGCTTGGTACGCAAGTTATGCGCGACTCACTTGTCAACGACATTTTCTAAGCATTATTATCAAGACTACTACTGTATTCTGTTCAGCTAGTATTCATCATTTTGGCTGTGCAGATTAAGATAGGTAAAAGGGGATCTTCACAATGGGGACGCTCGCCCTGATGGGGAAGTGTGTGGCTGAGAAGGGGGGAGGGAGGTTAACACCAGAAATTTCCCGAGATTGGAGTTTTATCCGCGGACATGGCTGCCCTTCATTTACCAGGTCATGTGTGCACTTAGGTGCTTTGAAAGCTTTTTCTTAGCATGATGGCGTGCCAGACCCTGACTTCAGTACTATGGCCTGAGCCCGGAGGGTTTCTTGGGATTAGCCCCGCCCGGCCGCCCTCCAGATGACAAACCAGACACAGTTTCAGCTGAGTCGCGTGGTGATTTCTAAGGGGAGCCATGGACCTCAGGTGTGCTAGCTATGGTGTGAGATAACTTGAATATTTGGCATGGGTGTGACATAGAAAAGATGCAACCAGAACCTGTCCGGTGGTTTATAAAGACGATCGTCCCCGAGGCATACGCATCTTGATCTCGGTCTTTCCAACAATCTACCAATACCTATCTTCTCGATTCCATCCCCAAACTACCCGTGTCACTCCATACTTTCAGTTCTACTCACATCATGGGTTTTTCTCCAGACGATGACATCCCAGATCTCTCTGGCAAAGTCATAATCGTAACAGGCGGGAGCAGCGGCTTGGGAAGAGAGAGCGTGCTTCAGCTTGCAAAACACAACCCATCTGCCATCTACCTCACAGCCAGGACAGAGGCCCGCGCCAACGCTGTCATCAAGGAGGTCCAGCAGGCTGTGCCTGGCTCCGAGGGGAAGATCAAGTTTTTGGAGCTCGACTTGGGATCGTTTGCATCCGTCAAGAAGGCTGCAGATGTGTTTTCAAGCACTTCCGACCGTCTGGATATTCTCATGAATAACGCTGGACTGATGGCATCACCGGCTGGCGTTACACCTGACGGCTACGAGGTTCAGTTCGGCTCGAATTACATGGGGCCTGCGCTATTCACCAAACTCTTGCTCCCAACCCTTCTCAAGACAGCCGAAACACACCAGGCAGATGTTCGGGTTATTAACCTCAGCTCCGAGCTGTTCAAACAAGCACCGTCGGGCGGACTGCAGCTTTCCCGTTGCAAGACTCCGCTTAACGAAATCTCCAGCGTGGCACGGTATGGTCAGTCCAAACTGGCCGACTACTACCACACCCGCGTTCTGGCTCGACTTTACCCGACTGTCAAATTCGTTGCCATTCACCCCGGTGTAGTGAACACTGGCTTGTTCGATGACCTGGCGAAGCGAAGGCCGTGGCTGGGAGGGTTTATCAAGGCTCTTGCGTCCGTTTTTCTGACGGACGTCCACCGAGGAGCGCGTGCCCAGCTATGGGCTAGCACAACAAACTCGCCAACTCTCAGGAGTGGCGGATTCTACAACCAAAAACTTCAGGAGTACGAAGACAAAGTGTTGGATGATGATAAGGCCGCCCAAAAACTTTGGGATTGGACGGAGCAAGAATTCAAGGACAAGGGGTATTGAATCGGTAGGCAATGCCTACGCGTTAATAAGGCTTCTTGGTGGTGATACGTAATTTGCCAGCTCAAAACCCTTGATGGGTGAGTGGGTTAGTGTGATTAATCAAATATGAACCTGTTCGGCATGCTCATTGTTTTCAGATTACTGATTCCTTCTGGACTCACAAGATTCTCGGGTCTAAATATGGGGCCTCGCAACGCATGATAAGCGTCTTGACTGCCCCTATCCGCTTTATTGAGGTCCTAATTTGCCTTCCTTCTCATCGACCTGCTCTTGGTTGGAATCAGGATATCCAGAATCGACTGTACAGCCCTACTCTACCATTTCCACTCCGATGCTCTCTAGCCGATCGGCCCCCACCGTCAGGGGCGGTGCTCATCGCATGTCGTCCCAACTCCAATGGCAATGCGCCCTCCCGATGGAAAGCAGCATCTACTCAAGGACAGCCTCGGTGAACGGTGCCCTATTAGGTTGCGTAAGTCGCACGAAGCAGGCGCACCCCCATCACCAGCAGCGCGGTTTCACCAACAACATCATTCACCGTACCCAGTGGATTGGCAATTGTAAAGCCACCAAGCTAAATCTCAATGCTAAACGGCTTTATTCCACCAACAACAACCCCAATCCTCCCTTGGGTAAAAAGAACGCCTCCAAGGATACACCTTCCCGTGTCGCCATTATCGGTGCTCGTGGGTACGCAGGCCAGGCCCTGATTGACCTGCTCAACACCCACCCCAACATGATACTTCGCCATGTTTCTTCTCGTCAGCTTACCGGCGGAAAGGTCGAGAATAACCTCAAACATGAGGTAATTTATGAGGACCTTGGTCCTGAGCAGTGTGCCGAGCTCGAAAAGCAGGGTGCGATCGACTGCTGGGTGTTAGCCCTGCCCAACGACGTCTGTAAACCTTGGGTAGAGGCAATCACGGAAGCACGAAAGGTCGGCACGGACCACAAGGGCGTCATCGTTGATCTGTCCGCCGACCATCGCTTCACCAATTTTTGGACATACGGTCTCCCGGAGATTACGAAGAGATCCGAGATCTCTAAAGCAGACCTTATCTCTAATCCTGGCTGTTATGCTACCGCCGCACAGCTCGGAATCGCGCCGCTCACGCGGTACCTAGATGGCAAGCCCGCCGTCTTCGGTATTTCCGGATACTCTGGCGCCGGCACCAAGCCATCGCCCAAGAACAACCTCGAACTTCTGACCGAGAACATCATACCATACGGTATGACGGACCACAATCACGAGAAAGAGATTAATCACAACCTCGGGATCGAAGCCTCATTCACTCCTCACGTCGCGTCCTGGTTCCGCGGCATCCACTTGACCATCCACATTCCGCTCAAAAAGACCATGACTTCTCGCGATGTGCACCAGATCTTTGAAGACAGATATGCGGGCGAGCAACTCGTTAAGGTTGTGGGCGAAGCGCCCCAGGTTAGGGGCATCATGAACAAGCACGGCGTCGAAATAGGAGGATTCACCGTCAACAAATCAGGCAAGTGGGTTGTGGTCTGCGCCACCATTGATAATCTGCTCAAAGGCGCTGCCACCCAGTGCCTGCGTAAGCTTCCCGCATCCTAGGCTGCAAGTGTTATGCTCATTATCGCGGCAGAGAACATGAACCTCGCCCTTGGCTATGCCGAATACGAGGGCATCCCGATTGTGTAGAAATCTTCACCATTGTCACTGCTGGGCCCGCGGACAGCTATGAAAAACCGGAAGGGAGCCCCGTTCTCTGCAGAAAGGGGCAGATTTCAGATGTGCTATACCAGTATACCTGCGAGTTGACTGCGGAGAGCACTATTGTGAGACCTCCTCACTCTGCCTTCAAATACGCCTGACACCAACTGTCCAGGGTTGTGAGGCCAGAATCGAAGAGCTGCCACGTGAAGTTTAGAATGATGTTTTGAGAGAAGAGGCAGCACTCGCAGACATCGGGCTTTTTTTCTATTAGCCGAGGTGAATTGTTCTGGGTGGGAGCATTGACAAATACAAGCGGAAGGTAGGTACCTTGTCCAATGATGAAGTCGATCAAATGCCAAGAAAATAGCGACTCTAATGGTCTTCGAAGATGTAGATGCCTGAAATTTTACAGAAGACGGCTGCAAACCACTGAAGATACCCTAAAAACTACTGCTTATCTTGGTCAGCAAGACAGTCCCAGAAGCTGAGATGCGACATGAATGCGAGGTGACCGGCATTCGTCCTTCCAGTCGGAGGTCGGCAACACCTCATCTCCCCCAGCGGCTTGCATGCATACCTTACTCAATGTTGGCTCGGAATGGGCGAACGAGCGTTCTGTGCTCATGCTTCACAACGTCTCAAGTGATGTAATCGCACACACCCACCCACCCCCCTACTCCATCTTGTGCTCCAGCTTTTATACACGAGCCCCCCGGATCCCGCACTAGGCTCACACGATCATTCTACCGTCCATCTTCCCAATCCGTTTCAGGGCAGAAAATTCCACACCAATGAGCGGCATCATGGCGGATGGTGAGTGTTCACTATTTCTCGCACCAACGCCTCACGTGTGTCTAAGTAGGAATCAGAGACCAACCCCCTGCCTCCTTTCCCGTCCCATACCGAGTATCCTTTGCGGGCGGACCTCCGGCAGATGATGAGAGAGAGACCCTTGCCCGCAATCGCTCCTGGGACAGTGGATCCTGCCAGTATGGTGGGCAATGAACCGACTAAGCAAGCAAATACCGTGTTGGACGCTCTGAACTGTGCTATAGCTTCCGGCAGCGTGGACACCCTGGCTGGATGCTTCTTGGACGACCAAGCTTACTGGCAAGACCAGCTGGCAATGACCTACCATTTGCGCACTTTCTTTGGGCCTGACGTGATTTCGCAGAGCTTCTTGGAGACCAACGAGTTCAGAAGAATCAAGGGAGGATTCAATATCGATGGCGCAGCTGCTTTCATCGTGGTAACAGCATTACTGGTGTGTCGCCTTTCTGGCCAACTTTTGTCTTGCATTTAAATTGATGATCCGCGTCATAAAGCAATTCATCGACTGCAGTCTTGTTTTCAGGACCAGCTCACCGGCTGCCACATGCCGCGGCCGACTCCTCCTGATACCAGTCAAGCATAGCAGTGGCACCGGGGAAGTCCAGTGGAAGGTCTGGTCTCTGAACACCAGACTCGAGTCTCTCGACTTGCAGCCTGAAGATGAGTCTCTGCTCCAGCAACCCAGCATGAATCTCAGCAATATGCAGGAACTGAAGACAGACGTATTCATAATTGGCGCTGGAAATGCGTAGGTCTTCGAAGCTCGTTGCGATGTCTGGTTGCTTATACGTCCAGTGCTATCGCCCTTGCCGCTCGTTTGAAGGCTCTTGGCGTCGGGAGTATCATGGCAGAGCGGAATGCCAAGGTTGGCGACAACTGGGCTCTTCGGTACGACAGCATGCGGTTTCACCTCCCGACATCTTTCTGTGATCTGCCATACATGGGTAAGTTCGCTCGAGTCTCGCTTTCCGCGCACCAATTAACGCAAAATCTGGTCAGCATATGACAAGGATATGCAAACACCGCACTTGCTATCTCGGGATGATCTGGCGAGCCAAGTTCGCCGCTACGTGGCGGCCTTCGGCCTCAACGTCATCACGTCTGCTCGAATCCGATCGACCCAGTTCGACCCATATACGAAGCTGTGGCACATCAGTCTCGAAACCCCAGCACGCCGGGTGAAGGCCGTCGCCGACCATCTCGTTCAAGCGAACGGCATCGCCTCGCAAAAGCCACACACTCCGGAGGTGGTAGACCGCCATCTTTACCAAGGAATCAGCATCCACTCAACCCAATACAAAAATGCCAGAGAGCTGAAGGAACAAGGCGTCAAGGTAAGCTCAGCCCCGTAAAAACCAGCCTCTTGATCCGTCATCGCCAAGTATCTTGCACCAGACACAGTTGGACAGGAACAGTACTCACGACAGCTTCCAGTCCGTCCTAGTAGTCGGCTCCGCCAACACCGGCTTCGACATCCTCCAAGACGCCCACGCCGCTTCTCTCACGGCGACCCTCCTCGCTCGCTCCCCGACCTACATCATCCCCCTTTCCTACGTCTGTTCCCCCCTCTCCCTCGGCGCCTACGATACAGGGGTCCCGGCCGCGGATCAGAGATTCCTAACCATCCCGACCTGCATCGACGCCCAGCTCGCCCAGGGTCTCTTCGCGCACATGGCGTCTCAGGAACCGGATCGCTACGCCGCGCTGACCGAAGCGGGATTCCCGGTCGCGGATAGTCGGGACCCGGAGCAGGCGCTTTTCAGTTATGTTGTCGAGAGGGCGGGAGGGCACTATATCGACATCGGCGGAACGGAGATTATTGCGCGGCGGGAAGCGGAGGTTATCGCTGGGGTGGAAGTAGAGGGCTTCACGGCCACCGGGGTGAAACTTTCAGATGGACGGGCTCTGGAAACGGACGCTGTGATTTGGTGCACTGGGTTTGCAGACCGAGATGTGAGGAGCAACGCCGTGGAGATTCTTGGGGGAAAGGATGTCGAGGTCGAGGAGGGCATGCTGGGCCCGAAAGAAATCGCGTCTCGGCTTGATGCTACGTGGGGAGTGGATGCCGAGGGGGAGATCCGAGGCATGTGGAAGAGGCATCGGCATATGGAAAATTATTGGGTCATGGGAGGACATACGCAGCAGCATCGGTGGCACTCGAGAACGCTGGCATTGCAGATCAAGGCAGCGTTGGAGGGTGTGCTGCCGCCGGCGTATCGGGACACACCGGCGGCAAAAGTTCAAAGGTAGAGGATCACTTCCAAATGGAATATCGATTGGGAGACTCGGCAGTATACTACCGGCATCTACGGACAACCGGCGACTCCCAATGCCGCACTGGTCTAGCGGCGGCCAGGCTTGAGACGGGGGTCGTTGATGTCATTGGTGGTGGGAGGGCAAATGTCCGTCTTGCGGGGTACGAAGATTGAACATGACTGAAGACATGGCACAAGACATGGCACCATGGGAATGGCGAGCGGAAGCTCACTTCTTCGACAATGGCGTTTATTGTCAACGGTTGAAGCAAGTGAGAGAGAAATTATGAAGCTGGAGAAGAGGTCCAAGGTCGAGTTGCTTGATTTACCCGCTCATCAGTGTCAGTCTCATGGAAGGCTCCTCTGTGTCGTCTTGTCGCCGTCCAAAGGCACACTAGGCGGATAGTCTCACCTCGCCCCATCTCGCCTACCTTACCTTTGGTACAGTACCTAGGTACCTTATGCATCACCAGACATCGACATGATCCCAACCCCAATTCCAACCCCAACGAGGCATCATGATCGGGGGCTCAGAGACGGATGTTTTGAGCATCAACACGAGCGGAATCAGGGAGTGGCGGGCCATCGTCACCCTGGTTGTGTTCGTCCTTACTAGCAAGTCGGACTCCTCTGGGTACGGCTGCGAAACCCCGCAGTCCACCGTGATGTATCGTGAGTCGACATGGCTAACAAAGACCAGACATCAACGTGTTGTATTCGTATCACATCCCTATCTTTATCCCTGCAGCGTGGTGCAATTTCATGAGGGATGCTTGCGCCTGGCTCAGAATCACGGAGCCGAGGCGCGAGCTAAACAGCTCAAGCAGCCCCGGTGCCCCGGAGAAGGCCACGCCGGAACATGCGCCGACGCTGAAGACGCCAGCGGGGAAGACGGCATTTGCCAAGCGCCGCATCAAGCTCGAGACGTTCAGGTTCCCCATGAACTTCGTCACGGCCCCCCTCATCGCAGACCTCTTCCTCCTGGCCATCGGAGCCATCGGCGGCAAGGAGGTCCGCCAGGGTACCCTCGGCGCCAACAACATCTCGCCCCTCGACGTCATGCTCTTCTTCATCACCCTGGCCTACATTGCCATTTCCATCGACGCCTCCGGCCTCATCCGTTATCTCGCCTTCAAGGTCCTGCGGTGGGGAGGCAAGACCGGCCGCCGACTCTTCCTCTACCTGTACATCCTCTTCTTCGGGCTGACGACCTTCATCGGCAACGATCCCGTCATCCTCAGCGGCACCGCCTTCCTGGCCTACATGACCCGCGCGTCCAAGGGCATGCCGCCTCGGGCCTGGATCTTCACCCAGTTCGCCGCCGCCAATATCGGCTCCGCCATTCTCGTTTCGAGCAACCCCACAAACCTCGTCCTCGCCGGCGCCTTCAACATCAAGTTCATCCACTACACCGCCAACATGGTGTTCCCCACTGTCATAACCGCCGTCGTACTCTTCCCTGCTCTCCTGTATGTCGTATTCAATGACACGGAACTCATTCCGCGGCATATCGAGATGCACGAGCTGCCCAGCAACCTGCGGGGGCTCCGACCCGCCAACCCCAACATCCCCAGCGCCAGGGGCAGTATCCCAGCACCGCGCGCCGAAGAGGGCCAGAGCGAGGCCTCTGATACTTTCAGCTCGCAGGAAGACTTACTAGCCCTCGAGGAGGTCCTGAACCCCTTTCTGGATCTCAAGTCTGCCATCGTCGGGTCCGTCGTCATGGCCACCACGCTCATCACGTTGCTGGCCCTCAACGCCGCGAGCAAATCAACCGGCGAACATCCCGTCTTTTGGGTGACCCTCCCTGCCGCTTTCGTCATGTTCTGCTGGGACGTGGGCTTCGGCTGGTGCCACCGCAAAGAGACGCGGCAGATTGCTCGCCACGGCGACGAGAGGCGCCGTCGGGCCATCGCCGGACAGCCGGCCGATGGTGGTGAGAATGCGCCGGAATCGCCGAGCGGGGCGGGACTTCCCATGGAAGAGATCCCGATGCCGTCAGCGGCACACGGCGGTAGCCAGGAGGGCGAGGCTTCGGCCGTGAATCGAGAGGCAATGTCTAATTCTAGGAGGACTTCTCTGCAGACATCCCCGTCGACAGCCGAAGATCGAGAACCTCCCGGTACTCCGGACGCAGCGGTACGCCACCAGGGTGCAGCGAGCCTCGAAAAGCCAGACGGCCCGTCTGATCAACTTCCGAACTCTGCGACGCCGCAAAACGCACCAGTGTCAGACGCACCCAGTGTAGGGCACAGGGCGCGAGGTCTTCCAGTCCATCACCGCGCAACGCTCGTCGGCCGCTCGAGACAGCTGTCTAGGTGGCTCAGGGAGACGTTCCCCACCACCACGGCCGTATTCTCGCATCTCCCCTTCGCCCTCGTACCCTTTGCTTTTGCCATGTTCGTCCTCGTGCAGGCCCTCGTGTCGAAACACTGGGTCGCGACGTTCGCGTACGGGTGGAAGCACTGGGTCGACAGAACGGGCGTCGTGGGCGGCATCGCGGGCATGGGATTCCTGTCCGTCGTGCTGTGCAATGTAGGTTGATCCCTGGAGCGTGACAGGCAGGCTGCAGGTGAGATTGGCATGAGCAGACTCGCTGACACCCCTCAGTTCGCCGGCACCAACATCGGCACCACGATCCTCCTCTCGCGCATCGTCCAGACGTGGCAGGAGATCCACCGCATCGGCGGCTCGCGCATCGACGATCGCACCTTCTGGGCGACGGTCTACAGCATGGCCATCGGGGTCAACTACGGGGCGTTCAGTGCCGCGTTCAGTGCGTCGCTGGCTGGCCTGCTGTGGCGGAACATTCTCGAGCGGAAGGATATCAGGGTCGGCAACGCCGAGTTTGCGAGAGTGAACCTGCCGATCATTACCGTGTCTATGATTGTCGGGTTGACGGTGCTGGTCGTTCAGGTGTACGTGACCACGGACGGTACGGTTAACTGAAATGGGGTCTCAGACGGTGCCGCGTTGTGTTTGATGGGAGATACCATAAATGAGTTATAATGCAGGGACGGACGACTGTTGCGTCATCGGATACAAGGTGGGGATGTCATAGGGCGTCCCAGTAATAGGAGCCAAAATTCATACGTTTTGATATCATACAATCAATAATTCCAGCTCAATCGGGGTTGCTTGCCTTTCTCTAGGGGTCTCTGTATTTCATCCTGTCTCAATTCAAAACGTGGAGCAGCAGCCGATTGCAATATCATCAGATGAATCAAGCATTCCCAGTTCCACTCAACCCAACGATTTCCAACCAGGAGGCAGAACCCGGTCGAGTCTCCCTGGGGATCATCAGTTCACAATCATGCGACGGGACGTGAGGGTTCTGAAAGTATGTTGATGATGATTCTCATTCACAGCAATGCATTTATACAGCCCAGCAACCCAAGAAAACAGCCAACAAGCGCCTCATATCCCAAGCCCCTCGGCTCCAATCTCATGCCGGGGTATACATGCTCCCAAATATCTCATTTCTTTTGCGTTTCTATGCCAACACTTTACAGCTTGATCTGCTTGGGATCGGCAAAGTGCTTCCCCTTGTAGTCCTTGGGGGAGAGGATGACATTGTACTCGAGCTCGAGGGTGGCCTTGTCGTCGCCCTGGAGGGGCTGGAAGTCGCAGAGCAGGTCGTTCTTAACGGCGAACACGGTGTCGGTCTCGAGCCAGGGGTCGTCCTTGGGGTAGAGCTGGGTGGTGCAGCCGCGGTACTCGGGGTGGGTGACCATGATGTGGATGTGGGCGGGGCGCATGGGGTGACGGTCCATGAGGGAGAGCAGCTTGAAGCTGGGGCCGTCGCGGGGCAGGGAGTAGGCGGTGGGGTGGTAGCAGTAGAGGACGTACTGGCCGTTCTCGTCGGCGCGGAACTTGCCGCGCAGGTTGTTGGGCTTCTGGTTCTCGGGGTCCTGGAAGTCGTACTTGCCGTTGGCAGAGGCCTGCCAGATGTCAAAGACGGCGCCGGGGATGGGCTTGCCGGTGAGGAGGTCGGAGATGGTGCCGTGCATCTTGCAGACGCGGCCCTCGGGGTTGGGGTTCTGGATGATGGAGGCGCCGAGGTCGCGGAAGGGGGCGTGGGGGGACCAGAAGGGCCCGAGGATGGAGGAGGAGGTGGGGTCGATGTCGCCCTCGGCCACGATCTTGTTGGCGATCTCGTCGACGAGGGACTCGAGGCCGACAATGTCGGAGATGCGGTGGGCCTCATTCCGGGTCGGCGTGGAGATCTGGCCGATCGAGTTGACAAAGTGGACGCCCGTCATCCACTCGTCGACAGTGAGCTCGGTCTCGCGGGCAAAGTCGTGGATGTGAGTGAGGAGAGAGGACATGAGGAAGCGGTTGCGCGGGGTCATGTTGGGGCCCATGGTCTCGAGGACGTGCTTTGTGAAGGTGGGATCGAAGCGCTCCGACTGGTGCGCCTTGGCCTTGGAGGCATCGCCGGGGAGGGCGTTGGTGGTGGAGGTGCCGTTGAGGCCCTTGGCGTTGAGGTGGTCGCCGTTGATGGCGGTGCCGTTGGTGGCCATGGTGTGCGGTGGGGGTGGTGGTGGGGGTTAAGGGGGCCTGGTGATGATGGCAATGGTGTTGACAGCAGGGCAACAGGGTTTCACGTGAGGCAGAAGAGAAGAGAAGAGAAGACTCGAGCTGGGTATCGTGAAGTGAAGAATGAAGATGGGACAGGGAGAGCAGAGGGTCAGAGTCGCAGGAGAAGACGGGGTCTTAAGTATAGACGGGAAAAACAATCACCACACGCACGAAACCACCAAGCTCTCCGTCCCGTTAGCCCCAAGAGTCGATGCTCGAGGGCAGAGCGATGCGCCGCTCGCTGCTCGGAAGGGCTGGCACGCAGGGGAGGGGGCACCACTCACACGCGGCGCATTGGGAATTGGATTCGGCTGGCGAGGGACGATGGGAGCCGGCTTCCACATCACATCATGTCATGGCGCGCCGATGCCCACTCAACCCCGCAAAGGCTGAACCCACCACGGAAAGGCAACACGGCTGCTGAAGCCAGTGCTGGTGCTGGTGCCGTGCTTGTGCCGGTCGCAGCTTCCCGCACCCCCCATCATCGTTCTGGGCTATGCGGAGAAGGGGCAAGAGCGACCAGGCTGACTCGCCCATTTCGTGAATAGAAGGACCCTGATTCGATGGCTAGAGTCGGCCACCCGTTCGCTGCTTCCGCGGGGCACCAAGCACTGGGTGCTGGACCGAGGGGAAGGGGAAGCGGCGAGTGAGTATTGTTCACCCGGAGGCAGGTGGGGCTTCTCCAACCGGGGGGAGAACATTCATCCCCCTTGCCTCGCGCACCTCGATCCAGATCGTTCAGGCGAATAATTTGGGGAGACATCGTGAGGCCAGCCATGGAGCCCTCACATCCATTACAGCTATGTTGCGGCTGCCCAGTGTCACGTCGGATCAGAGGCAGAAATGGGCTGATGTCGCACGACACGCGCCTCGCCGGCAGGCCCGTACACGGTGACGTACTTCTCAGCGAGTGAGTGTGTGTGCAATTGCCATCTGCCGCCGCAATTCCCGATCAACCCCCAAACACATCCCCAGGCCGCTGTGTGCCCCACATTTATTACAGGGGGAAATGGAGGGGGAGGGGCAGAAGGGGGGGAGCACGAACACCAGACTCGGGCCCAGGCATCTGATAGCATCATGTCAAGCCCGATTCTTCTCCATTCCTTATCCCTATCCCGGCTTACACCGACGCTGTTTGCCGATTCAAGTCTCCGGGATTTTGTCTCTCTTTGATCAGCCGCTCCATTGGTCTCTCCTTTCTCTCTGTCTCCCAGCTTCCGCATCGCTCCTCCGGCATCGGCTGTTCACTCGGCTTCTGATTGTCAACATTGCTCCGCCAACTGTCAACACCATCACCGACAACACAGCTCATGCGATCCTTCTTTTCATTGCTCGCCAGACGCAGTTCCTCCTTGGCATCCGCTCGATCCGTATCCTCTCATCTGGAGGCCCGCCACATCCACTCTCCACGAGCATCCCCCGCCAAGCCCAAGATGCCCGTCCATCACCTCATGATAGGCACCTGGACCCCTCCAGGTGCCATCTTCACCGTCGCCTTCGACGATGAGAAGCTCACCCTCGAGCTCGTCAAGCGCACCGAGATCCCCCAAGATGAGCCCATCTCGTGGATGACCTTTGACGTGTGTTCCGACGTCCCTCCCCCTTCTCGAGGCGAGCTCCTACTGACACCGTCCAGCACAACAAGAAGAACATCTACGGCGCCGCCCTCAAGAAGTGGTCCTCCTACGCCGTCGCATCCCCGACGTCAATAACGCACACGGCCTCCCATCCCATGACCCACGAGCCCGAGGCCGCCTCCGCCTCGACGAACACCCGCGCCATCTTCCTCCTCGCCGCCCAGAAGCCTCCCTACGCCGTCTACGCGAACCCCTTTTACAACCACGCCGGCCACGGCACCGTCTACCCCGTCGACGCCGCCGGCACCCTCGCCCCCGAACCCGTCCAGCACTTCCCGCTCGACGCCCACTCGGGCATCCACGGCTCCGTCTTCGACCCGACCGAGTCCTACTTGTACTCCGCCGACCTTCGCGCCAACAAGATCTGGACCCACGCCAAGGACCCCCAGACGGGCGCCCTCACTCTCCTCGAGGGCCAGCCCGCGCCCTCCCCCGACGACCACCCCCGCTGGACCGCCATGCACCCGTCCGGCACCCACCTCTACGCCCTCATGGAGGCCTCCAACAAGATCCGCGTTTACCGCATCAACCCCGACACCCACCTCCCCGAGTACACGGGCGCCCACTACCCCCTGATCCCGCCCGGCATCCCCGACCCCAAGACCATGTACCGCGCCGACGTGTGCGCCCTCTCCCACTCGGGCCGCTACCTCTTCGCCTCGTCCCGCGCCAACGATTTCGGCCTCACCGGCTACATCGCCGCCTTCCGCCTCGCCGACGACGGCGCCGTCGAGCGCCAGATCTGCCTCAACCCCACCCCCACCAGCGGCGGCCACAGCAACGCCGTCGCCCCCTGCGACTGGTCCGACGAGTGGATCGCCGTCACCGACGACCAGGAGGGCTGGCTCGACATGTACCGCTGGCAGGACGAGTTCCTCGCCCGCGTCGCCCGCCTGCGCATCCCCGAGCCCGGCTTCGGCATGAACGCCATCTGGTACGACTGACGGACACGGTTTGGAGGAGTATCTCAGGAGGCGTCAACCAAAGACAGGACGATAGACAGGACGATCGATCGATAGATGCTGAATAGAAAAAAAGAGTAAAATACTGTGAAATTGCAACATTGGTCCCCTTAGGACTGTATACCTAATGCCCCTACCTGCACCCGTGCCTTCCCGCCTGCGCGGCACTCGTTTTATACACGCGCACCTCCCCACACACATCCCCCGCCCTGCGCCGGAGAAGACAATGCCTGATCCTACAATGACAAGCAGCCCTAGGACTTGCCGGCCTTCTTCTTCTTCTTGTTCTTCTTCTTCTTCTGCACCGCCTGCCCGGCGCCGCCGTCGGCATTAGATGGCCCCGTCGACGGGCCCGCGTCCTCGTGGCCCTCGCCCTCCGACTCCTGCGCCGCCGCCGCGTACGATATGCTGTTCTCCTGGTCGCTCTTCTTCGCCGGACGCTCAGCGCCCGATCCGGCCGACGCCTTAGATTCGTTGTCCGAGTCGGAGCTTGCCGCCTGGATGACAATCTTGCGCACGCCGGTGCTCGTCTCGACGATGTTCTCGCTGATGCTACCGCTGCGAACGATCGTCCGACGGCGCTGCACCGGGCCGCCCTCCTCGTTGCCGCTGACGATGCTGCCCTGGCTGCTAGCCCGGCCGTTGTCCACCGCCACGGAGAGGTCCGGTCTCGTCACAGACGTCGGACTGGTGTTGCTGCCGCTGCTGGTGGGCTTACGGGGTTCCTCGTCGTCGATGGTCGGCATCTGCAGCTCGGGGGCGGCGCGCACCGGCTCGACGGCTACCAGGTCGTCGTACTCTTGCGCCGCGAGGCGAGCCTGCGCACTGCTCATGCCGGCGCCGACGTAGCTTTTGCGCACCGCATGAACGCCGCCCTTACCGGTCAGCTTGGGCCGGTGGATAAGTGGCGTGTTTTCGTCTTCGACAGCCTCGTCGTCCAGGAGGCTCGAGTCGACCACGTCGCCGGCGATGGAGGCGGGCCGGAGCCCCAGCGGACTCGTCAGTGCCGCCGGTTGCGCGACAATCTGGGTGCCCATCGCGTTCTTCTTGATCTTGACCGTGGTGGACTTGGTGTCTCTGGGGTTCGTGTTACGGTTGGAAGGGCCGAGATGCCTTAGCTGGCGCTTGATCTCCTCGAGGTTGGCCTTCACTGGGACCGTGGTGGCTTGCATCCGCCCATCGGGGCCCGCTGAGCTACGGCGCATGAGGAACGTTGCTGTCTTGCCGGGGCTCGTCGACAAAGTACCCGACTCGCCCTGGGCGCTGACCGAGCTGATACGCTTGTCGCGAGGCTCCTCGCCGTCGTCGATGTCGATGAGTTTGCCGTTGCCGTTCTCGCCGGCCCGGTTGGCCACCTCCTCCATATCCTTTTTCATAGGTCGGGCCTTGGGGGCGGGTGTCAGCCGGCGGATGGCCTTGTGAACATCGATGTACACGTCGGATTCGTCGATGATTTCTCTGTTCAGCCGTTAGTCAATGTTGCGCTGTGTGGTTGAGAAGGGTGTACATACTCTCCAATTAGTTCCTCGATGACGTCCTCGAGAGTTACCACGCCGAGCGCACCATAGTCCTCACCAGGCGACTCGGACACCAGAACCATGTGCGACTTGCCCTCCTGGAAGAAGTTGACAATATCCAGACAGCTCGTCTCCGGGCGCGTCTCGGGCAGCGTGGCCAGAGGGAAGTCCTTGACCTTCCAAGCATCCTCGGGGTCATAGGTGATGAGAATCTTGACGAGAAGCATGCCCACAAAGTCCCTAGGCTTGCCAGGCGCATGGATGGGAATTCGGGAGTAGCCTTCGGAAAGAATTCGATCCATGGTCTTCTCGTCGAGGACGGTATCCTCGGCCATGGTAAAGACATCGTCCATGGGAGTCATGACGTTCTCGACCGACTTGTCCTTCAGGTCGAGGACAGCGCTGATGATGGTGACCTCGTCCTGGTTCAGGCGCTCGCCGACTTCACCGAGCGACTTGTGCAGGGTGACGAGAGTCTTGAGGCCGCTCTTCTTGTAGATGGTGCCGTGGTCCTCTCCTAGAGCCCAGTCGAGGAGCTTGGCGGTGGGCCAGGCGACGGGGGCCATCAGCCACATCATGGCAAGCACAGGCTTGGCCATGATGCCGCCGATCTGGAGGCCATAGCGGACGCAGATGGACTGGGGCACGACTTCGCCGAAGATGACTGCGGGCATGTCAGAGGTGGAACGGACAAGAAGTGACACAAGTCTTACCAATGAGCACGGTACTACCAACAACGGCGGCAACACCACCTCCCAGGCACCTGTCGAGGACGACGGGCAGGGTCTCGTTGACGATGACGTTAGACAGGAGGAGGGTGACAAGAACCCAGTGCTTTCCCTTCTTCAGCAGGTTGTAGACGCGCTTCGCGTTTTTCGACTGGGGCTCGTAGGGGTCACCGGCCACGACCTGGAGGTAGATGCTGTCCTGGCCCATCAAGCTTGTAGGGGTTAGCTAGGTGTGTTTGAATAACCCAGAGGGAGACACATACGCAATGGTCAGGCCAGCGAAGGCGCCGCCGAGTAGGACGAGGGCCAGCGAGACGATGAAGAGGACGGTGCGGGTGCTGCCCTCCTCCTCGGGCACTTCATCATGGTGGTCCCTGATGCCGAGCGGCGCGCCGGCGACAGAGGAGACGCCGAGGGTGAGTGCCTTAGCCAAGCCGATCACGCCCGTACGGACGATGCCGAAGGTGCCAGAGGCATTTCCGGGTCGCGTGGTTGACCTCGTGGTCATCATATGGCAGCGCGTTTTGGGGGGGATGTTGACAGGACGATGTCAAGCGGAGAGATAGACTCTGTCCTTTTCTTTTTGACGCGCGGCGCGAGAGGGACGGAAGGGCTCTTGTTGGTTTGTCGCGAGGCTTGTGCGTGGAGGTGGCGTCGCTCGCTCGTTCGGGTGAGGCGATGGTTGGGGGCGGAAATTGACGAGGTGGGAAAGATGCAACGATGTGTGTTGAGTGAATCCTCGGAGGCGATAGATTCTACTCAAGGTGCTGAAGAACCAGTGGACGAGGCCAATTGGTAGGGGGAGAAGGTGGGATGAGGTGACGAAGCCCAATGTGAGGACGTGAAGTTTGGTTCGGGGACTGGGTTTGGTGGTGGTGCTTGGGTTTGGTGGGTGGGAAAATGAAGTCAGAGCAGGTGGAAGGGCCTAGAGCTGCGCTAGCACGGAGCTGCAGGCCGCAACGGGTCGAGAACTGGAGCCCGGCAGGAGGGGGGTTTTCCTGATGACGCTGTGCTAGACCCCCTGTCGGCGTGCAAAAGGAGGTGCGTGATTGGCTGGGTGGACCAAGCTCGGAAGCTGGGGACACGCAGCCCAGGCGAACACCTGGAGGGGACCCCTGCTTGGCACTGCTGAACCCACTACCACTGCCACTGCTACAGGGCCCGCAAGGGAGGCGACAGAGACCTGGATGCCCGCGGATAGAGCGAGCTCGCTCCAGCAGGCCAACAGAGCATCGGACATTGCCCGAGCCCAGAGAGCCAAGTCGATCCAGAGGCAGGCCGGCCGGCAACACCATTTCTTGGATAGACATGGCGGAGCAACGCGTGTCGCAAGAGCCTCATGTGTTGCTTCTCAATTGATTGACGATACTCTACCAATACACACCAAAGGAAATCCAGCAGACCAGTTGATGGCCTCTGCTCAGGCTCCACGGGGTCGGATTGCTTGCATCGATGGGATGGGGGGTTTCGATCCACCGCCGCCCTGTGACATCACCAAAAAACCCCTCCCTCTGCACCTGCACATACCTGCCTGCGCCTGAGGAGGATGGGATGGATACCTGAACTTGTAGATGCACAGTGCAGGTGCGGGTCATCGCGCCTCCCCGTCGTCCAGTTCCGTCTCAGCTCCACCTTCCCCCCGGTAGCGTGCCCCGTTCTCGTCCTGTTCATCCCGTCCCTGTCTCTTTCTCTTGCTGCTGGCTGGCTTGAGGCAAGGGAAGGGACCTTACCGAGAGAGTCACCGAGCCACCAGTCGAACCTCCCCGATCGGCGAGGCAGCTCAGAGGCTCACCAGACTCACATCAAGGATGCCCTCCGTCCCTTTCAGATCTGCCACGACTTCAGCACTCACACCGTCCACCCCAAGGATCATCAAGGCTTCGTTCTCCTCGTTCCCGTTCTCGCCCTCCATCCTCTTCCTCTTCGCCCCCGCGTCGACACTCGCCACCTGCATGAACCGAATGTTCACGCCGTAGCGTCCCAGCACCATGCCGACGCCCCCGATCTTGCCTGGCTCATCATAGTTGTGCAGCACCAGCAGCGTCCCCTCGGGCTCAAACGTCGCGTTGAACCGGTCCAGCCGCGAGATGTAGATGCTCTGCCCCGAAACATAGCCTTCGATGACCTGCTCGCTGCCCGGCCGATCGTCGTACGACCGCAGCGTCACGAGGCTCGAGTAGATGGCGTTCGTCCGGTCCCCGCTGTGCGTCTCGCTGATGACCACGCCTCGCTCTTTGGCGATCATATTGGCGTTGACAATGTTGACGTCGCGCCCGCCCGCGTCGCTGATGGACGACACGAGCCCCTTGACCAGCGCCGCCAGCAGCGGCCGCGTGTTGGACATGCCCGACAGCTCGCCGTGGTACACGAGCTCGAACTTGCGCCCGCCCACCATGCCGCCCTTGGCTCCGACAAAGTGTTGCGTGTAGAGGCCGCCCATCTTCTCGATCAGCCGGACGAAGGGCTGCAGCTTCTTGTACTCCTCGGGCAGGATCAGCGGCGCGTTGACAGCCGCCGTCGGCATGCCGCCGCCGAGGATCTCCACCACCTGCGTGCAGACGTCCATCGACACGTTCTCTTGCGCCTCGACCGTCGATGCGCCCAGGTGTGGTGTGGCAACCACTTTGGGGTGCCGCGTCAGCTGGGCGGCGGTTGAGTCGGCGACGGGCGGTTCCGACGTGAAGACATCGAGGCCGGCGCCAGCGATCCAGCCCTCGTCCAGGGCCCTGAGCAGCGCCGCCTCGTTATACACGCCACCGCGAGCCACGTTCAGCACGCGGGCCGTCTTCTTCATCTTCTGGAACTCGTCCTCTTTCAGCAGGTCGAGCGTGCTCGCCATCAGCGGCGTGTGGATGGTCAGGAAGTCGACCTCAGGGAGGATTGTCTGCAGGTCCGGCACAAGCTCGACGTGGGCCTGCTGGGCAATGTCCTTGCTCGCGTACGGGTCGACCGCCTTGACCTTCATGCCGAGCCCGATGGCCATGCGGGCGACCTTCATGCCGACCTTGCCTAGGCCGATGATGCCCAGTGTCTTGTTGCCCACCTCCACGCCCACGAGCTTGCCTCGCTCCCACTTGCTGTCCTTCATCGTCGAATCCGCCCGGCCGACATTGCGCGCCGTCGCGAGCAAGAGGGCGATCGTGTGCTCGGCCGCCGCCAGAATGTTGCCGGCGGGCGAATTGACGACGATGATACCCTGCTTCGTCGCGGCGTCGACGTCAATGTTATCGACGCCGACGCCTGCCCGGGCAACGACCTTGAGCTTCTTGCCCGCCGCCAGCACGTCGGCATTGACTTTTGTTTCGGAACGCACTATCAGGGCGTGGTAGCCTGGGATCTCAGCGATGAGCTCCTCTGCCGAGAGGCCAAGACGGTTATCTACATCGTATTTGTTCTTGAGCAACGCGAGCCCGTCAGGGGAGACCTTTTCGGGAACGAGGATGCGCGGCTTGTCGGTGACAATCGAGGACACGGTCGAGGTGAACTGGTCAATCGCTGAAGGAGCCATGGCGTTTGGTTAGGGGTATGCACGATGAACAGCAAGCTAATTGGAATCACAAGAAGACACCGTAGATCAGAAAGATGGCGGGGGATGGGGAACGTCCAGGCATACAACAAAGCGGCCTCTCCAGTGCGCGACCACGCGGGAGCTTATAAAGCCCGTCTCACGCCCGAGACGCATCCCACTCAGCCACCAGTTCGCCCAGCCCATCAAACCGCAGGACGCTCTCCGTTCACTGGCACAGCTTCCCCTCGCCGTACACCTCCTGGCCACAGCTTCCCACTTCGCCCCAGGAAGTATCACGCATCCCGCTCTTCCGACCGGAGCGTTAACCATCGCCAGATTATCCCGGCGTGTTTCCCACTCTTCCGCCCCCCTAGCAACCCGCGCAAGCTACTAATATCACTTACACATCGCCAGCTTGCGGCTTCTTACCACGCCTCACTCAGCCTATGACGGCGCCAGGCCTCATGGCAGGATTCACGGCTTGCGCTATCGTCAGCCCGCGACCCCTCACTTGACGTCCGCGCGCATTCCCCCCCACGTTGAGCTAATGCGGCCCATCTGCCGTCCCCCGCATTCTGACTGGTGCGGGCCCTTGGGGTCGCGGCGCGCGAGGGAGGGGGGGCACAGTGGTGGTGGCGCCGCTGGCTGGCCCTGGAGACCCATTGGTTGCCGGTGGCCGATCGGTTGCACCTTTGCGAAGCAAGGCGAGATTCTGGTGCGAGGTGCTGCTTTCCTACGGATTCGCGGCTATTTGGGTAAGTGGTGTGGGCAAGTGCCCAGCTTTCTTCTCCGTTCCGATGTCGTGTTGTCTGTGATGTTTCCTCCGTGGTGAGGAGCCTTGGCTTCTCAGATGGAAATTAGCTCAACAGTTCCAAGTGATTTGAAGTAAGGCATTTCAAGAGTCTCCACGGCATCTGCAATGATGTCTTCTTGTTGCTGCCGTATCCATAGCCATGCCCTCCTTTTGCTACCTATACCTCATTCCTTCTCGACGTCTGAATGCCCATTTCAGTCTCAAGATCAACTCGCATTGCGGATTACAGCGGAGTTTGTTATTACTTTGGATGAGCCGGCAATGCGGGTAACGCGTGATGTCAAGCACCCTCACCGTTAGGATAGGTCCTCGCCTTTTCGTTTGATGCTCTCCCAACCTCCACAGGTCCACACCGCTGCATCATCCAGGTGTAAATTATTGGCTCTGACTTCATATCTGGCAATACACACATGGGTGCATCAGGTTCTAGACAAATCTCTTAACGCAGGCTGCTGATTGTTTGGGGGATGATGGCTGGAGACATGTCTCATAAGATGAACCGGCCGCCGACATAGGCAACCAGGTCTTGGGTTTCACTTCCTCACCGTATTCATTTCCTCACCACACAGGCTGATTCAGTCGGCGATGACGAAAGCCCTCGGTGGCGTGGAGGGCGTGACGTGACTGACTCCTCCCCTATGGTGCTCATAGCTCACTTAAAAGCACCGAGGGGCCCAGGAGGATGGTTAAACATGAATGTAACGTGTCACTATTCACTGCCATCAAGTACACGACCATGAAGGCCGCCCACTTTCTCCACGCACTTTTTGTTACCACCGCTTTGGCGGCCGTCACGGGACGCGTCAAATGGTTCGACCTAGAAAAAGGGTACGGATTCATTTCAAGAGATGACGGCGGCGACGACGTCATTGTTCTTTACACCGCCCTCAAAGATGTAGGTCCTCGTCCTTGCTCGCACCTCCGCAGCCAACTGGTTTCAGTCAACTGATATATGCTACGCAGGCTGACATTCAAGATTTGATGGATGGTCAACGAGTGGAGTTTGATGTCACCCAAAGGCGCCGCGGTTCTCACGCGACCAGTTTGAGGATCATCAATTAGAAAGATGCGTTTCTCTGTATGACTCGCCACATACGGCTTTGCCAATGGGCTGTCCTTCGTTATTTTTCGTAGCCGGCAATGTTAAGGAATCTACTGCCGGATAGACCCCCGTCTACAACGCGGCCCATGCCGTCTCCCTATTGTTGTGTTAACTCTCCCGAAGTGACTGTGCTGTACTTATCTTCTGCTATCGAAGCGGAGTGGAAAGACCTAGCGAAGACCATTTAGTGAAGCCACCCGAGAGCAACACTACATCAGGAGCTGAACTGAGATACTGCCGTGCATCCCCACTCAAGGTTGTCTAACGCTACGTGATGATAGATGGCGAATGAGCCCGCCCAACAACCGACGCCAACTGGCGTACAGAACAACACAAGTTGATCTATCTGAGGCACATGGGATGCTGTGTCATGAGATCGGGGAACTGGTTTTGGGAGTGCCAATCTCAGTTGAACGAGGACACAGGAAATGACCTGTGGAGAGCAGGGCGAGACCTATATAACATACCTTCCCTTGGCTTGAGCGTCCATCATCAATCTCATGACAAGGAACCCGGTTGAGCACTCCTCATAACTGGCATCATCATCTCCGAATTCTTTGAAACCTCATCAGACCACCATGAAGCTCTACGCCACCGTCCTACAGGCCTACTGCCTCAGTGGCGTGCTGGCCTTGACAGGCCATGTTGGTTGGGTTGACGCCACCCTGGACGTCGGGCGTATCAATGGCGACAACAACCAAATCTATCTTTACATCGGAGTTGGCTCGCTGGCTGTAAGTGGGAGCTTGCAGCTTCGTCACGCTCTGTAGCAATTTTCTAATACATTGCTAGGCTGGAGAAACTGGACCTGTTGAACAGGGACAGCTGGTTCATTTTGAGTCTCGTCGGGTTCTCAACACCAATATTGCGATCAACATCGACATTGACGAATGATTTGATCGATGTATGATGCCATTGTTCGCCGTGACAGCATGGGTGGGTGGGTAAGCGAGGACGGTTGTGACCGATTCCTGTCAGTTTGGCTTTGATGACGCTCTTCCGCAAAGTCTTGGGCACCATCAGTTCTTAACCTCTCCAAGCCCAACTATAGATATTGCTCTCCCATTCCAGCCTCTCAAAATAAGTTGTATACCATTTTTACGTGACATCGTGACCATGTGTTTGCGATCGAATCGATTCCTATTAACCCATCGGTGGAGGCGGATGATCCGGCCACAGTACGGGCGAACCTTCGAAGCCCGGAAATGGACCGAAGGCCTGATGATTTCGTCAGCTCTAGCCGTGTAATACGTGAGCTTCACAAGAATGTCTGGCATACCGAAGAGTCAAGATCCAGCCAGTCCGTTGTCTGCCATCCATCCAACAGGTTCACACCACCGAACCCTGCGTCCTCCTCGGTCGTGAACATCTGTTGATCCATCTCGCCAGTTGTGTTGGAGCCTTCCATGCCATCAACCGCCATAGCTTGTCCTGTCTCTCGCCTCAGAAAGTGCTCAGGCTGCTGAGCTTGATCTTCCGACGGCGGCTGCGTCTGCCGCGGCGCTCGCGTAAACTGTCTCTTAGCTTCCTGTCGCAGCTCTTCGATGATGACGCTGTACCTCCGGCTCGGGCTGTCTGGCGCTGTTGCTTGCGCTAGATGATTCTGACACCGTTCTGCCAACTCGATGAGGGGGCGGAGACCATGATTGTCGTGCGGCGCGGCTCGGCTCTGCTGGATCTCCCAGACATACACCACAGCCAGCGCGCAGAATGTCACATAGGGCGTCCACCATAGGGCATGGAAGAGCGTCCCATCTGTCGCCATCGTGTCGACCGTCTCAAGAGCCGTCTTGGCCGCGTTGATGCATTTTTCAACACTGTCTTCTAACGGCGTAGGCTGTCCTTCGCCACGAATCCCAGCCGTTCCGAGGATGAATGGCCGGTTGACGTGCATAATGGCGTGGCAATATGCGAGCTTCAGCGCGGTCGCTTGCCGTCTGAATGAAGGGATGAGAGACATAGGTCGCAAGGTCCCTAGGTGATACGGTAGCGACTCGCGCCACTGATGAAGAGCGTGGCTAAACTGTTGGGCAGATGCTAGACGCTCTTGCTTTGAGATCCTCTTGATAGAGTAAACTTCCCGTGAAACGCGGTCGATCAACTGCGCGAGTTTCGCGTGGAAGATTAGGGAGTCGACCTGGCAGTCCATCGAAGGCTCGTGAGGAGCGCGTCCTTGGGGTGTCATGTCCTCGTCGTTGACCTCATCCGGAAAGTCTTGGTCGATATCATCATCGTGATACAGTCTAGGGCGACCAAAGACGACAGCCAGATACTTGTCGATAGTGTATGCGACCCAGAATGTTCTCTTGCGGCATTGCGACACAATGTAGTCGTAGTTGGCTGGCCTCGTGTTCCCGGTACCCCGTTTCCCTCCAAATCGGCGATGTAGACCCAGGGCCGAGACAATGGGAAGAGTGCTCCCAAAGACGTACCAGGCTTGGTTCATCCGGGCTGATTGCAGGAGATACAGGACCTGCAAAAGTCTTGCTTGTACCGAGTCCAAGCTTGGGCGCCCGACCTCAGTGTCGGTTAGGTTTGTTGCTGCGCAGAAGAGCGAATCGCTTCTCTGGAGAACGACAAATCCGCCGTCGGTTGCTAATGAAGCTACGTCGTTGATCTGGACCTGTCGGAGGGTCACAATTGCGAGGATGTTCAAGACCACGGCCGCCTTGGCATGGCCTATGCCGTAATACAGAGGCAAATTCGCTTGCCTGTTGGCCAGAACTGCAGTGAACCATCTCGTAACGTAACCTTGATGGAGACACCGATATGTGACGACGCAGACGTCAAAGTAGTACTGCAGCATTTCCATGGCAGTTGCATGATCTGGGATGACAAGCATGTCTCCGGCTTGAACAGCAAAAGGCTTGTCGCCCGCCGAGATCATGCTTTGGTGCTGCTCTGCGTTGTTAGAGACCTGGGGCACGATCCCCATCGTATCCCTTTGTGATGACAACCGCTTCCAGGCCCGATGAAGAAAGGTCAAGCTGGAGGTTGGGTCGAAATATTGACCTTCGATCTCGGCGCTCTCAAGCTCCGGAGAGGTTCGCGAAGCTGAGGGGTTACCGTCACCGCTGCCGTGGTTCATGACGGAAGGTTCCTGACTTGACAAGTCGGGGTCCATCCTTCTTTCCTCGTCATGGGACCCATGGAGAGTCGGTTGGCTAAAATGAAACGATCAGCAGGTTTACAGCAGCTCATCGTGGGGCCATCGAGGGCTCGTAAGGAAAGATGAGATCGAATGTTCATTGAAGAGCACGCAGTATCGGGAGGCTGGCAAACCCAGAAGTCACAACAGCCATACATACATCGATTCGAAGGGGTTGGATGCGGCAGAGTCGATAGCCGTCGATCGTTCTCCTTGCTCCAACCTCGACCAATCCGGAGGAGGAGGAGGAGTCGGTGGTCTGCCTCGACGATAAGTCGCGTCGTACACACACGAAAACTGTCGCTTGGTACAGCCGTCGCACGGTAGAGTCCCCGAGCATTTCAGTTTCTTGCTCTTGCAAAAGTCGCAGGCCCTGCTGATCTTCTTGGACTTTCGCCGGTTCTCAGGCTCAATCGAAGAGCCACAATCTGGAGATTTGTCTAGCGCTCGCTGGCTGCTGCGTTTTCGGGAGGATGAAGCATTTGAGGCGACACTGGTTGGCGAAGTATGAGTGACCCCTGAAGCCCGTCGTGTTGACTGGTTCCCGGAGGCCGCGGCGTTGGCAGCGGAGAACCCGGTCATCCTGGCCAGAAAGGGGACCCTCTAGGTCCGGACTATCAGAGCTGCTGGCCCGAATGGCCCACAACTGTCCCGACACAGCGGTCACACTTTCACAATCTCAGTCATTCGTTGGTTGGGGATCCCTTTGGGACAAAATGTCCGGGGTTGGGGGGTTGTCGAATCTGGGGAAGCAGGCCGGAAAAGCAGAAGAGGTGTAAAGACGGGGATGGCCGGACTATGGCGACGGCTTGGTCTAGGTAGGACAGCTCCGAACCACGTGATGCGAAGCCACAATTTTCGGATTAAGCTGCTTTCGATCGCTAGGTCGTGGGAATCCGGCTCCACCCACCTACGACGGTTTTTGGTGTCTCTAACCACAACAGACAGTGTTGACTCGTCGCGATGACTCGCTGCATGACTTGACATTCTCACGAAAAGAAATCCAACAAAATATATACCAGCGAGAAATACAGCTTGAGAAGTCGTGTGCTAGTGGAAGCTTGATTCAAACAGCTACCGTAGTACGTGTCGTGCTTTATCCGTAGATTCTCCTTGGCGCGCTCCCCTTCGCCCATCCACGCCGCCGCACAAGGCTCTGTCTACCTTGGAGTTGACGCCCTCGATATTTCTACGCAAGTGTAGCACGCCCTTGAGGCTCCACGCTTGAACTTTCTGCTCCTTTCCCCAGATATATGCCTTGTCGTTACTCAGTACCAATTCGGACAAACTGATGGTGATGACATTAGACCTTCGAAGACCAATTAGATGAGAAGAGCAATATTCATGGGAAAGCTACGCAGTCAGAGGAACAGTTTGGATGACGACAGAGCCATTAGTACTGCTTCTCCCGTAGTAAGACCTCTCTCCCAAGTCTAAGAAAACAAAGCAAGGCACCAGTGCCGCAGTTGCATCCCAGGCTGTCCAAACTGATCTGGTATCCAGAATGGAATCTAAGAAATGGAAGCAAAACAAAGGGAAGGAAAGCAAGCGACGCTTCCATAAACTTAATGATCACGTAGACAGGCAGTTCTGCTGCCTTAGATGTATTTGCCCTTGCAAGAAAAGCATGATTGAAGCCCCGAAGCGCGAAATCAGCCTGCTGAGCGACCACAGACATCCCGACATCATGCAGTACCTGGGCTGCAGCTCGTCCTCCGAGTCCCTCAATAGTCTCCCTGAGTAAGTCCACGGTGGCTCTGTGCAGATCATTCTCATATCGTACGGTGCTCTATCCGAGCCTCTGGTGAGAGTAGGATCGACAGACGCGTTCCTCCCCATGACTTCAACGAAGACGCCCTGAATCTTACAACGCCACGTCATGAACCACACTGGACACAACATCAAGCACATACGACCATACCTACTGGAGAACTCGGGATCCCGTCCGCTCTCCCCTAGATAAACCAGTAAGGGCAGTCTTGCCTTTGGGAGAGGTGGGGGCGGCCCGAAAAGGCCTAGCGCCATCCTGCGCGGGCCTCACGGCGCGTCGCCGCCCTAAACTGAACATCTAAACTAAACACCACGCCCGGCGCCTAGATGCATCGCCAACCTGCGACCGACGGGCGAGGGTGGGCCTGGCAGAAGCAGAAAACGGGTTTTCTGTTCACGGCCCCGGCATGACGCTCTTCAGCCATTAGGGGGAGGCAGCTGCCCGCCCACCCTACCTGCCGGTCACGCTCGGTCGGTCCCACGTCCTGCCATGTCCTCGAGAGCGCGAGCGTGCTTCTCTCGCCCATCCCTCTCCCTCCTTCTCCTCTTCCTTCCCCTTCGTTGACACCCGAATAATCCGTCACGTCGCACACCCCCTCTGGCATTTGCGTCCGCCTCGTTCCACCGTGCAGCCAGATGTCTCATATCCCTCGAGCGGGCGGGCAGGAGCCGTCCGCGTCCGCGTCCGCGCCGGTGTCGGTGCTGGGGGCGCAGACTCAACGTGGCCTGCGTGGCCCTGGCGGCAACCGGAGAGAGCGGGCTCTGGCAAGGCGTGAAAAGATTGCGCTTCAGCCGACCAACGACACCCGCGACTGCGCACCACGCACTGAGTCGCAGCGCGAGGCCCTCTGGCAAGAGTGGACGCTGTAAGTGCGACGCAGAAGGAGACGCAAGCGTGCGAGGCTGACTTCTCCTGCCCTCGGAAGGTTCTTTCGCGAAGACATGAACTTGGATGGCGATCAGGTCTGGATTGATCTTTGCAGGGGTGGCCTTGCCTTGCAAGAGGCGGAGGTGCTGTGCCAGACCTTCCTGTACGAATACGTCGAGAACTCGTGGGTCTCTCGCCCGTGCCTGGGTCCCGAGGAGTACCAGCTGGTTCGGACGGTCACGACGGGGGTACACATGAAAGGGGTTTGGAATGACCTGGTCGCCTACGCAAACAAAACAGTGCTTCAGCAGATGCGTCGGAAACACCCCGACGACATGGACTCCTGGAGGATTGCCAACTACGGTACATCGGGCCCAGGTGCTCAGGGTGCGGCGCATAGAGTGTCCCTGGTGAGCCCCCTCCCTTCTCTTCTCAGTCTGGCCGTTGCCAGCCTCGGCCATGGGCTCGTGTGCCTCGTCGGACCCCTTTTCTTGGTTTCAGCCGCCGGGGAGAGCCTCTCGCTGACCCGACTTCGTCTCAGTGGATCGACCAAACACTCGTCGAAGAGCTTGGCTTGTCGCGGGACCAGACGTTCAAAAAGATGGCCGCCACAGAAGATGACATCTTGCGATGCCTCTTTACCCTGTGGGCACGTGCGGACGACATCCCGTGCGATCCTGGCACTCGCGTTGCTTTTCACTCCGCACTCATCATAGCCGGGACATGTGGGTTCCGCATCAAAACCATCATGGAGCTGAAGTACAGGCAGGTCGTCATAGCCGCCGTGCGGGATCCTGCGACCGGCCGCCAGCAACTCATTGCGACACCCACAATCATCCAGAACAAACGGAAGCAGAAGATATGCAAGACCAATCAGGACGACAGGTAAGAAGCCGCCGCATACCCACCCTCCGTCACTGACGTCTCCCGTGCAGGATTTCCTGGAGTGTCCCGATAATCCCATGCCCTTGGCTCGACCTAACGTCCATGCTTGGGTCGCGAGCCCTGGCCGACGATGCCTTCGATCCGTCGTTCGGCTCCTTTGAGGAGCTGTTGTCTCGGCCGGCACTTCAGCAAACCGAATACGTGCCCCTTCCTTGGAAGAAAGAGATGCTGGACAGGCCCATCATTCCTATCAAATACAGCCGGTTCTGGGACCTCTGGAACCGACTGGTTCTTGTCGCCGGCTGCCGCGACCGCATACGGCCCGGCTCGTTGCGTGTGGGTGCGGGTGCACGACTTACCGGTTTGTTTGCCTGAGCTTCTGGATCGGGACAGGGACAGGAGCTGACCCATTCGACTAGGCGTGCTGAGCGGCGCTCTCCGCAACTACATCCTGTCACACAAGACGGATGTCTACGAGCATAGCTATCAACCGCCTCATATTGGTGTGAATCTTGCCCACAAAGCGTTCAGGGCAGTCGACGAGGCACAGGATGGGCTTTTCGCTCTCTTGGGCCGAGCCACTCTTTCTCGGGACGAGAGGGCGCCTTTGTACCCTTCGCAGGAGGCCATTGATTCTTGGGAGAAGCGACGCGACATTACAGAACTTCGAGAACAGCGTCGACTCCTTCAGGAGACTTTCTCGACAGATGAGCCGCAGGTGCAAAGCCTGACTGGAAAGATCCAATCAATCCGGGATCAGCTATCGACGCAAGAGGTGAAAAGGGCGCGGCAGGAGTTCTTCGACCAGCGCGACCGCCATGCAGCTCACGGGCTCCCGATGACATACCAGCCTACGAAGCGTGATGAGCAGTCCAGAAAAAGATATCACCAGGCCAGCTCCGATGCCGCGGCAATCATCGGCCGCCGGATGACTTGCGAAAGCGACCATCGGAACCAACCAGCAGCGATCGGCAGCCTCTTGGTCCAGTACTTGTCCGGACACTTCCGACATATCGAAGGTTCCGAGGCGTCTTCCCACGACACTTCCCACGACACGTCCTCCAAGGACGGCACACCTTCAGAGGCCGATGACTCGTCATCCTTAACTGCGAAGCGCAGCAAGTGCCTTTTGTGCAATAATGGATTCTCAACGCGGCCCAACCTCACCCGGCACACCGTAAGTCAGCATGTCAACAAGAAAGCGTTCAGTCGACCATTTCCATGTCCCGAATGTGTTCGACTGGGAATGCCGCCGACGATGATCGATTGCCCTAGTGGCTGGAGCCATCACGTGGAGGCAGCGCACGACAAGATCCACGCACCATACATCAAGGCTGGCACAGCATCGTCGAAGCTGGCAAACAAACCGCCAGACGCTGTTGTCCTCCCGACTAAGACGAAATCTAGGTGTTTGCTGTGTAACTTTTCATTCTTTAGGGGGAATGTCTTCTCGAAACATGTCACTGCACGCCATGCACCTGCATTCGTGAGCATCGAGGAGGGAATCGCGTGCCCTGAATGTTCGCGGGAAGGGCAAAAGTTGGTTATCATTAGAGACTGGCATGGGTGGCTGCAGCACGCACGGGATTGTCATGGCCAGGATGGTCAAGTGGGCGGTGATCTCAAACAGTTGGGAGATAAGCGTCGGCTAAGGAAACGTTGTTCCCCTAGCGATGCCTGTGATGATCAAGGGCCGAGCCCAAAGCGCTCTGTGCTCGCAAAGCTTGAGCCGAGTTTTAGACAGATCTAGTTAATCGCAATCTTCTTCCTCTCGCTGTGTTCGCGTGCGTCTCCAGTGATTGTCGGGTGCTGTGCTTGAGCAGTCTTCGGTTAACGGTTTACTGTTTTCTGTATGCCTGCTAATACTTAACCTTCCTCCTTCCCCACCTACTGCTTTCAGAACGAATGGAGCAGCGACTAGCAGATCCCCCAGCACCACTCCGGTGTCAGGCTCTCGCGGTTGAGTCGAGTCGCGCAGACCCATGCGAAGCTGAGATGTACAAAGTTTCTGATCACGTACCTGTAGCCCACAACGTAGCGAATCTTCTCGGACGTTGTTGCTATAGGGCTGACACGTATGGCACATCTGAGAAGTCACCATTATTCGAGAATCACCTAGCTGAGGACCCCTTGCCCTTGCCCGAACCTGAAGTCCCGCTAGCCGACGAAGAATAAGACAAAGGGGGCTTAGCGAGGAGTGTCTTGAGCGCAGCGAGCCTCTTGGCGTGGGAATGGGTTGGCGTCATTGTCACGAGTGTTAAGCTGAGGTTGGAGCACTCGGGCAAAAGTGTACACTGAGAAAGCATTACCCCTACTCCTTGTATGCATAAATGGGCCGAGATTCACGGGCTTTTCCTACCTTCTTGATCACTTAAGTTCTTCGCCAGCGTAATGCCTGGAGGAACTACGAAGTAAAGTTCCGAAAGGTTCTTTTTCCCTCCTTTTCCGTCGCCTCCAGGTGCACGGACCACTTCGCCTTCCTTTTTCGGCCGTAGAGTCGTCCCAAAAACGGTACTATTTCCCTCACTTTCACGGTGCCTTACCTCGCTGTCCAGCGTTCATCTCTGTTGTCCTAACCACACCGTCGTTGTTTCCATCACCCTCCAGCCTTCTTGCAATGTTTCTATTTTCTATTGCCATTCCCTGTCGGGTCCCTCATCGCCGCCCCAGACTGAGGCGTCTTCCTCGTCCTCGTCCGCGCTCGCTGCGCTGGTTTCTGCCGTCGCCTCCCAGTCCTGGAACCAGCGCTCGTGTCGGTGCGCTCGCTCAAAATGCTGGCTCGTCGCGTCCCCGAGCCTCTCCAACCTGAGGACCCCCTGTCTCATCTCTTCGTCCAGCACGTTCTTCGGCTCGATGAAGTCGCTCCGCGCCGGCTTCCGAAGGAGATGCAGACCCTCCCACGTCTCCACTCTCGACAGCTGCACGTACAGGCTCATGAAGCTCGGCCTCGTCATCGTGCTGCTGCCGTACCCGCCCTTAGGTTGAGCAGGACCTCCGAGAACTGTTTCCCTTGGCTCTTCTGATCCGTCATCGCGAAGGCCGGTGTGCACAGCGGGCCCGTTCTGTGGGTGACGCGCTCGAAACCTGGCTTCCCTCTTGACCCGGCCGCCTTGCCGCGCATGGAGTCGGGGATTGCCACGGTCTTGCTCTTCACTAGGAGCGTGCCTTGGGGGAGCCCAGGGATGGCCATGTCCGCGATGTCGTCGGACTGGAGGAGGACCGCTTCGGGAGGGCCTAGATGGAGCGTCACGTCACCGGCGAGGGCAATGGTGCCGGACGCGAGATCGGGGATGATATCGATGGCCTGGAATGGGGCCCCGTTCACTAGCTTCAGCCCAGTGAGCTGGTTTCGGGTCACAACCACCGGCATCCCCTGCGCGTAGAAGAACAGTCCCGGGGTTGGGAGATGCGAGTCGTCTCCCTGTCGGAGTATGTCGCGCAGCTCTTCCGTGCGGAGTCGCCCTCCCCGCTCGGTGTCGTGCCTGGCGACGAAGATCGAGATGTGCCTTCCGTGGCCGCGAGCCCACTGCACAACGGCCGCCATGTTCAGGTTCCACCTGTCTTGGTTCAGTGGCGTTATCGCCCTCAGCCCGTCTGCGAAGGACGGCTGCGACTCTCTGTTATAGACTCGGCGACACAGCCGTTGGAAGTCTAGCTCCGTCTGCTGACCACTGCGGAGGCGGCGCAGAAAGCCCCGCAGCCTCGCGCACCCGGCGGCGCGGACCTGTTCGCGGAGGATGACGACGGTCGTGAACTGAAGGAACAGCCTGTGTGCCGCAATGTGCTTCGCCAAGCTCTCCGGCCTCTGCCTGTCGCTGCCCTTGGGCTCCGGCAGCAGGAGGCTGGTTTGCCTGACTGGGTCGAACTGGAAAAAGTCACCAAAGAAGACAACGATCGGGATTCCGCCGAACGGCCGGTGCGGATCGTCCCTGTAGAGCCTCAGCCGGCTGTCCACGGATGCCAGCGTCAGCCCGCCAACTTGGCTGATCTCGTCGATGACCAGCATGATCCTGTTCTTCCAGCGCAGCTTCTCCTCCTCCGATACATTCCTCGTCGTCTCGTTCCTGCCCTCGAATCCTATGTTAGTCGCCGAATGGAGCGTCAGGCCGCCGATCAATGCGGCAGCGTTTCCATTCGCCCCCGTAAGAAGAAGCGTGTGCAGGCAGTCTTTCAGCCGGAACATGTCCTTGATTGCGTGGATGACACGAGACTTTCCCGTGCCCCCTTCGCCGCCGACGTATTGGAAGTGCTGCTTGCCCTCCTCCTCCTGCAGTCTCGGACCGCGCTCGTCAAGGAACACTGCCGGAAGCAACACCGCCATCGACTGCAGCTTGTTCAAGGTCCAGAGCCTCGTGACGGCTAGCCCTACATCGACATAGGACGTGTAGGGACCAACCTCGAGACGCATCTGGCTCCCAGAGCCAACGTCGTTGGTTGACGTCGACCCCGCGCGTCCGTGCCGCCGTGAGGCATTCGACCGTCCATCAGGTCTGCGGGCGTCCATGTCCGATGAACGATCTTCCCCACCCTGAATAAACGCTGTGGCGGCGGTGTCCTCTTTCTTCTGCACCCTCAATATCGCGTCGATTTCCTCTTGGCTGAGAAGGCCCATACCGCGGAAGGGAGATTCTTGTATGTCCTGCAGCGTCGTGTAGAACTGTCGACCACGCTCGGCGGCGGTATTGTCAACGGCTTCCCCTTCCACGGTCCTCGCCTCGTCGTCGAGGCGTTCTCAGCGCTAATGCAACCGGCATATCCCTGATCTCGCCTTCTCTGACGGCGGACAGCACGTCCATGAAGGCGTCGTAGCAGTCTTTCGATTCGATGTGCCCGTGCCCGTCCTCCGCCTCGGCCCAGCGCTCCTCCCATTCTTGATTGCCGAATGCGTCTGCGTCCACGGTTTCCTCAAAGTCCTGATCCCAGCTCCGCAGCTTGCGATCCGCCCGGGCGTCATCTGGCCGAGACCCGCAGCAGAGCGATGTTCCGAACGTAGGAGCGAGGTCGTTCGGCCAGTCCCTCCTCAAACGATCGCCAGAGCCCAGGTATGTCCTCCGCCGGCGCCTCCTGAAAGTTCTCCCACGGAACGAACAAAGAGAGGTGCAGGACGGCGTTCCTATTAAAGATCCGTGAGCAACTTTCTTCTCGGCATGGGCCCAGAACACCTGCCTCTCCACGAAGTTCTCGTCCCGTTCGCCGAACTCGTCTGTAAGACGTCCGTCGAGCACGGGCACCGCCGTTTTACCAGGCTGCCGGAGGCACTGGACCCAGCCCTTGCAGACTGTGGCCGCTGGCGAGAAGGGAATCGCCGCCGCCGCTCTGCGATTCTGGCGTTCTTTTTTCAGGACCACAAAGGCCATGTAATCGTAGAAGCAGAGCTCTCGAAGTATTGGGCCGCGATGTTTGTACGCTTCCAAACAGGCCAGCTTGAACCCGTCTGCATAACAGTACATGTTCTCCGGGTGAGGTTCTCGACCCAGTCTCCTGGACAGAGCTTCCCTGAGCCCCAACCAACCTCTGGCGCAAGCCCAGTACAACGTATTGAGATGCACCCACGTCCAGGCGGTGACATTTGTGAAGTCAGTGCCGAAGCCGAGAAGGTAGCCAAGCACCTCCGGTTGCGAGAGCTCTCTGCTAGTGAAGATCCGGTTCGCAACCCGCACCAGAAACGATTTCGTTTCTTCTCCAATCCCCACCGAGGTGTCCTCTTCCCCATCGCGCCGTTTCTGATTGATGAGATCCGAAAGTTCCGCGGCAGCGGCGAGCCGCTTCCACATAGGAGCATTCAGCTTCGTGGCGTAGTTGCAGATGTAGTGCATGAGCGCCAGTCCCTTTTTGCGCGTGAGGACCAGGGATATATCAGTGTTGTGGCGCAATCCTATTGCCATGCTCTGATTGTATCGATTGACCATCTCGTGGTCTCTCATCACCTCGAGCAGCCCGTCCTCGGTAAAGCCGGTCGCCGGGACAAGCCTCCAGGGAGCTCCGAACCGGCAGAGCCCCGCTTTGCATTTCCCAACGCCCTCTTTCAGAGCCCTCTTGATAGAGTACTTCACGCATGTGGCGCTATGGTGGTGCACCTGGCACCGGGACGCGATGAAGTTGGCTTCACGCTGAAGCCCTCGCAGCAGCCCGTCCGCATCGCGCATCAACTCCGGCTCCACCACAGTGGTCTTCTTGCCGCACTGCACCGCCTCCTGCGCCAATGGCTCGTTCAGTGTCTCGGTGAACACGTCGTCAACAAAGTTCTTCACCTTCAACCGGTATTCCCCCTCGCTGGGGTTGGCTAAGTCCCGGGCGAGGTCAGGGAATGCCAGGTTGCCCTCCAACCATAACAAGCCGTGCAGGTGGAGGGCCCCACGATCGTTGGTCTCTACTGTGGCATAGTAGTGGCTCACCTGCCCGAAAACCGACGGCTCCCCGACACGAACATAATGCTTGAAAAACAACAAGATCTCTCGGAAGAAAAAGAGCGTCGAGCTCAGAGGGTCGTGGACCGAGAGGGTCGTCACCCGCAGGGAGGTGCATAAGCCGCACTGCACCGCCTCCTGCGCCAATGGCTCGTTCAGTGTCTCGGTGAACACGTCGTCAACAAAGTTCTTCACCTTCAACCGGTATTCCCCCTCGGTGGGGTTGGCTAAGTCCCGGGCGAGGTCAGGGAATGCCAGGTTGCCCTCCAACCATAACAAGCCGTGCAGGTGGAGGGCCCCACGGTCATTGGTCTCTACTGTGGCATAGTAGTGGCTCACCTGCCCGAAAACCGACGGCTCCCCGACACGAACATAATAATGCTTGAAAAACAACAAGATCTCTCGGAAGAAAAAGAGCGTCGAGCTCAGAGGGTCGTGGACCGAGAGGGTCGTCACCCGCAGGGAGGTGCATAGTGACTGGAGCAACTCTTTGGCCGCCCCTTCACTCCGTCCCCTGTACGCTGCGAGCTTCAGTTTGACCGGGTTGTTGATGTCGTTAGGGTTCACAGTTACAGTTAGCCAGATCGCCGTCAGCCCAATTGCGATGATCATGGACCGGAGCTTCTTCCGCATGGACAAGCGAGTTTCGTTTGACAGAGGGTGCCGACTGCCATAGAGCGACAGTTCTTTCATCAGCGCAATGACGTCACTGTCGGTGGTCTTTCCCGTCTCGAACATCTCCTGCTGCGCCGCTCGTATGCGCTCGCCGTCAAGCTTCCTGTGTATTCCGGCTACGCGCTGGAAAGCTGACCGCTTCAGACGGCCCTGGGCGACCCGCAGATTCCTGGACCTGACTAACATGTTCGAGACGAGAAAGGAAAACGCCGGGTGTTGGGCGCAGTGCCCCCCATGTCGCTGTAGGACGATCTTGGACCAGGTCTCCAAAGTCATGTCGCGAAGCAGCGGATTTACTGACCCAGCAGCGTCGGCGTCGTCCCTTTCCATCACCCGCGGCCCGCCTCGGCCGTGCGGGAAGCAGCTGGGGAAGGTCTTAGGGAAGAAGTCCGGCGAGAAGGTGTCGGCGAACTCGCCACCACGAGAAACCCAGATGAACGGCCGTTCCGAGGACCCGTGAACCTGCATAGATGGTAGCTGCCCCGCTCCACCCTCGTTGTCATCGTCGAGGCCATGCTCTGCCCGTAGCGCTGAACTGATAAACTCCAGCTTATCCTGCTCAGAGAACGAGGGCTGGTCGTCGATCGGAAACATGGCCGAAGAACGAAGCTCAAACACAAGCTCCGACGTCTCGGCCGCCGTCGCCTCCTCCAAGCTGGACTCCCCAACATCATCTACGCGCTCAGGCGGCCTATCCTCTCGAGTGTTTCCTTCCACCAACTGCATCACGATGTCCTCCACCGTCGCCTGCTGACAAGGGATCTCCTGTCCCCGATCGGCCGGCGGCACAATATGCGCTGTCCGAATCCGCTCTTCTGCCGTCTCATCTTCTCTTATTATGCGTTGATACGCCAGTACGGGCACCTGACTGGCACCCTCGAATGTCCAGGCTGCCATCTCTTCCTCGTCAACGGTGACATCGCCATATAGGGGATTGTACAATTTCAGCCACCGCAGCGCTGCCCGGAGGGCACCAGGCCGGACGCTCAGCAGCTTGCTCACATCCCGAGGCGTCGGCCGCTCCACCCCAGTCCAGATTACATGCACCTGGTCTAGTGTCGAAACGAGCGGGTGCGGCAGAATCTTGGTGACCAAAGACTCCACGTCGTTTGGGAATACCGTGATGTGGCCCGCCATGTGCTTCCGGTAGACCGGGCCAGTCTGCTGCCCGCGCTGGACGCTGAACTTGGTGATGAAGCCATATGCCGCGTTGAGCGAGATGAGCTTCTCCTCAAGAGGTGTGAGTTCTCGGAGCTCCCCTGGGTAAGAATGCTCGCATCCGATATTCATTGTGCTCCCCACAAGCGTTCGGAACCCGTCGACGATAGAAAGCGGCCCGACAGGGAAAGCAGATCGGTACAGCGGACCGCCCAGTTTCGTCCGGAAAGCACCACTTACATGCCAGCAAACTCGCCATCGTAGACTGGAGCACAGCGGGGACCGCTCTTTTCCAGTCGATGGCTTCGAGGTCTCGTGGCTTCTTCTTCATATAGCAGACTGAACATGTCCCTATCTCCATATTGCTCTCGTCGTGGAAGGCCTTCAGGAAGCCCTGCACAGTATCGACTTTACGTTCTGCGGGAATTGGATTGCACCAGTCACGACGGTCTGATGCCGCTCGTTTCTCCTGGAAAGCTCGTTCCGCTCCCTGGACCAAACGTCCTAGCGCTTCTCTTTGCTGCGCAATCGCCTGCGCAGACGTCGGCGAGGGAGCGTCCCCGGGTAGCCCGGATGGGACCCCAGAAGGTCCCTCTCGCCTGCGTACACGACGCCTTCTGCTGACATACAGTGAGTCTTTACAATCTAATCGGGGATGCTGAGGGACAACGCGGGTGGGCATACCCTGGCCCTGCTAGGTCCTGCTCTAGCCTGTTACTCCTGATCTGCTGCCGACGGTATCCAGTCTCTTCTGCGAGCTCCTGTCGGCGCTGCGCAACTTCCCCTGCGTTGTGATGTTGCAGTGTCGCCCGGGGCCGCACTTCTTCAGCCTGTGGTTTGTCTTCTTGCCCCCATCCTGGTCGTCCGCCCCCGTGGTGCTGTAACGTTATCGTCTCCGCCCACTGCCAGCGGGGTGTCTCCAACTCTCGATATTCCGTCTGCCGCTGGTTTCGTAGCACCTCACGCTCGCGCCGCCTTTGCTCCTGCAGCCTCTGCCGAGATTCTTCTCGAATGGCCCGACTCTCCTCACTTTGTGGGCCTGTCACGCTCGACGGCGGTGGGCCGCGGCGCTCCTCCGCTACCGGCTCGACATTCAACTCGACCCGGCGTTGGACAACTCCGCCCGCCCCCCCGGGGACTCCCAAATTCGCCCACGCCTGTCGCTCGCGTAGCCTCTGCTCATGTGACGTAATAAGCTACTGTCCTCTTTTCGAGGTCTTTCTCCATGACGTCTCTAGAAGTTCTACCTACTTAGTAGGTCCTGACGGAAATTGGACCACTGCGGTGGTGTGTGTGTTGGTTGCGTCGTCCCCTCGTGCTCTTTGTCTCACTAGCTCGTGTCTACCCGGTCGAAGCCTCGGGGTTCCCTTCCTCCGCCCCAATCGGCCCTGGTCTAGCAGTACGGTCCCAACGTCATGCCGGCCCCGGTAGGGGCCCGCTCGCGCTGCCCTGGTGTCTGGCTCCTCTCGTCCGACTAAGCTCTTCGTCGTGTCGTCTCCGACATACTCGTCTCCGATGCGCTCGCTGTCCGCACCCGCTTAAACCCTCAGGGGCCCCCCCGCCCGCCTCAACAGGTTGCGGCCCAGCTCAACTTACAGCTCGGCCATCGCCTCCTCGCGGCGCCGGGTGGCGGCAGCTTCGCACTGTCCGGGCGTGTTTCACTCCTCTCAGCCGGTAAGCTCTTCTTAGAGCCGTCTCCGACCGTCCTCGTTTCCGCCGCGCTCGCACTCCACGATGCTTTGGTGCCGTCTGCCTTATAGCTCTCAACCTCTGTGGGCGACCGTCACCCCGCCTCTGCTATTGCAATGCGTCGGTGGTGCCCCGCCTGCTGGTCCTACCCCCGTTCTTCTGTTGGTGTCCGACTTCTACGACGCGGCCAGCTCCTTTCGAGGAGCTTCAGATTCTGTCCTGCTGGTCTCCCCCGCCCCCTCCTCCTTCGGAAATCACGTTTCCATGGGCTGGGGCTGACTTCCCAGGCATCCCCTCCAGTTGACCAGTCTGCGAATAACCAGCCAGATCAATGCCAGTCAATACGCTTCCCCGGATTCCGTGACAGGAAAAAGCAAATCCTCGCCAATAATCTCAGGCTGCTTACTCATTTTTGTCTCAGAGATACCTCACGTCAATGCACCTCTTCATTCATAGGCTCAAAGAATCGCAAAAGCAATGTCTACCCTCACCACCACTTCCTATAAGCAGGGAGGCTTCCCCGCCTTCCTCCTATGCCGTTCTCTCCGGACGTCAGTACATCTGCCTTACACTACCATTCCATGTTACATGGCTGCAGTTGGCATGTATGGCTCTTTCATCAGACTCGATCATCTACCCGCTGCCTCCGCTGCCAAACAAGAGGGACCAGGGCTCCATCGGTGCGGATCTCATCGTCACCTACCACTCCGATTGTGCCCAGTGCCAGATCCTCCCGCCCGGCTCGCGCTTCACAAATTCGGGCAACTTCAAGGCGGGCACCTTCCTGCCATTTAACCAGCCATCCTTCCTTCTCGACCTCTATCCGCGTCTTCTTAGTACTGAGGAAGAAGAGACGTCGGGAATCCCTCTGCTACTCACCACCTTCAACGCCGAAGCGAGAACAGCGACGCTGGAAGACGACTGGGAAGGGAAATGGTTCACCATAGTCGCCCGAGTTTGCCCCAACAAGCTCACCTTCCACGGCGTGGCGGTCGACGGCTGGGAGACGGACGACCCTCCATCTGTGCAATATTCGCTGGCGCTGCCTCGAGATGGAGGCCTCACTCCGTGCGCAATATCCCTGCGCTTCTGCTCGCCCTGCTGTTTCCATACTCACAGTCAAGTAGAATCATCCCCCGAATCCTCAGCAGCGCCACGGAAAGCGCCTCCTGGCCCAGCTCCTCCACACATGCCTCCTTCGCCGGTCCCGTCGACTTGGACACCTTCCAAATAAAAGAGGGCGCCTGGCCCGAGACCCTGACCAAGGCTTGCGTCTTCGTAAAGCTGGGCTCTTATTTGCTACCAGAAAACAACCGCTCGCCTCACAAAGGCGTCCACGTCTGCCACATCCTTCTCATTTTCCCCATAGAGCAACAACCGTGGAGTTCTCTGCTGGGCTGGATGCGACAAGCTGCGAACCCCTTTCCTAAAGGGTCCTGGATTGTGTGCAGTGGCCGCATCATGGGAGTTCTCAACCGGGACCTCATCCAAGGCCCTCGACTTGTTGATTCTACTGTTCGAATTTTGGTAATTCTTCCCGACGACTGGGACTTCGTTCGCCAGAATGCTTTATCCGCGCACAATGCCTCTACACCTTCCTCCTCGAACCCTGCCAGTGCGTCTCCTACGACACCGGGACTGCCCGGCCGTGGCGGTGTCAGAAGCAGGAACCCATTTTCATCTCCACTGAGCGGCCGCAAGCTTTTTTCAGAGCCCAAATCTACTTTCCCTACACTGCCTTCGGAGGGTCTGGGTGCCGGACCATCGGTGGACCCTGGAGAAGAACAAACAACACCAAGCGCCACGACACAAGATGTGGACCCATTATTATCAACTGCAAGTCCAGGTATGTCTCGTCCCTTCTCCGGCTATGGTCTCAGCTAACCGCCACCCGAGATACCGACGTGGGCTGGAAAGGTTGCTGGAAGATCAGCTCGCTTCCACTGACACCTCTCCAACGCGTAAGAGGAAGGAACGGAGCTCTCCTGAGCCAGAAGTTCGGGGAGGGAGGACCAGGGCGCGGAGAAATAGGCCACGCCAGTAGTAGTAGTAGTAGCTTCCCAATGTTGACCTTGCACCTCTTCTTCTGTCGAACGTAACGGCATACAATTAGCCCTCCTCAATGCCATTTAGGCTCCGGACCCGGACACGACATTTTAAGTAACACAATAAATCAGGCTCCATCCCCTTCGCTGAGACAGTATCCAGCCATAGTCTGTAGGAGGCGGTGCCTCCCCATAGAACTTGACACTGCAAGGTTGACAAGGGTCACAGGACCCCCGCCAGTTCCTCCAGGCTTTTTTCGGCGGGCCGCTTGCCGGACCGGTCATTCCTGTTAATGGCTCCTCTCCTGGCCGCTCCAGACCTCTCCTCTGTCGGCTGCCTTGAGGCTACCACACGGTACGAACAGATCATCAATCAGGCGCTCCGACGGCGAGCCGCCACACTGCAATGACTGGCCTCAGTGCCCCCAAGCGGGAGTGTGCAATCCGAATCCTCAGTCCGAGATTGACAGCCAACCAACGAGTCGGAGGACCACATCATTGGCCTTGTGCTCCGCTCTGGTTGATGCGTGTTACCCGGGAAGGGCTCCAGCAGCCAACAAGGCCAGTCTGTCCAGTAGCCTACGCGGGGGTCACCAACAGTGTCGCCTTCAGTGCCCATCATCACTGCCGAGTCATTGCGCATCTTGGAAGCCTCAAAGTGACCTCTTGACGGTCGATTCCAACTGAAACAACCGATGAAAGAAATGGTACCTACCAGTTCCGGTTCATGCCATATCCTGCATAGGGTTTCGACCTCAGCTTTCTCTTGCCGCTTCCAGCAGCAAGCCCACAATCATATGCCTCACTCAGAATGACTGCCGTCTGTTGACATCTCCTCTTTCGAGAACAATAAAGTACTGGCGTCTCTGGCCGGAAGTTTGACAAGTGACCTTCGTCGGGGCGATCATCTGAACTACCGGCTGACTGTCTACTCTCGCATGAAACTTTAGGAGGCGCAGGTCGGAGCTACGGGAGCGCAGTTCGTGAAATGAGGGAACGGATCAAAAGTGCGGACGGTGTAAGGCCGTAGCGTATTACGAAGAAGCTCACTAGGAGGCGGATTAAAAGGGACACAAAAGAGTATGCTGTTGGGACATATGTCATGGAAGCACCCATGTTCGCCAGTGCTGCGCTCCCCTTGTTCGCGAGGTGTGACTATTCCGACAGCAAGATGACTAATGACAGCATTTTGCATTGCCATCGTCGCTGGCAATCCAGATGGCATCGTGTTTGATGGGATGATCAACAGACGGCTGTTTTGCAGCCTTTGAGAAACAAACGATAGGAGATATCAACTGTCAGTGCGCATCTCCGTGAGCAAGAAGACTTAGACAAGAAACTGGCTCGGAAGATAATGTTGCGGCGGATCGGTGAGGTCATCCTACAGTGTGGGAACCTACTCACACCGGACAATACTCACGTTCATGACTTTCACATGCCAATTCGGTTGGGCAAACTCCTCAACAACGCGGTCAGTTTCAACGGAAATTGAGATTGTGGCACCTCAACGGGCTGATTTATGATGAGACTGTCACTGGGGGCTCAGTCTAGCCTTTATCTCCTCCATTTATTTGGTTGTCTTTTTTCTCGTCCGCGGTTGAAAAACTGGCCAATTCCATACTTCGCGCATCATCATGAAGGGAAATTCTATCCGGGATTACATTTTGATCCGTACATCCATCTTTGTCTTGTCACTGATCGCACCTTTGAGCACCTTCTATTCGCTGGCTAGGGTGTTCCTCGTTCTCCCTCTGTCAATCCCCCAGGCGCTTGAGGTTTGGCTCACCTTGGAAGCAGTGTTTTATCTGGCCTTCTATCTTCCGCGCCGAGCCTACCTACAGAGAGCCGCGGTGCATCCCCCGACTGCCTGTCGAGAAGACCGGCAAAAGCTTTTCCGAGAATGCAATAAGAACATTCCAGACCCGGAACGGTATTTGAAGCAGTGGTTCCAGGACGCCCCCGCATGCGAGATAAAACGTGAAAACGTGAAAGAGTTTTTCCGCTGGGCGTTCTTGAACACAGGAGATATTGACCCTGCACATAACGAAGAGCTTGAGGATTATGTCAGAGATATGGAGAGCTTGTTGGGAAGGAAACTGGAACCCGGGCGTGGAGATGCCAAGTGCCTAAGATTGACGCTGGATAAGGTCGAGATGCTGCCTCGGAGTTTAACTTGGTACCTGGTGAGTCCCTACACTGCAGCCCCCGAGTCGAGAATACACAACTGACTCTCATGTTCCGAAAGTGTGTGTTTGTTGTCGACACAGTAGCGTGGGCCTATCTGCGCTACTACTCGTTCGAATTCCACACCACCTCTTTCGGTGCGGTCTTCCCATTGCGTCCCCTTACTCTACTCGCTACCAGTCGCTCTCCTGCCAGGACTCTCACTTACTGGCATCGACCGCACACGTCCAAGACAAGGCTTCCCGTCCTATTCATTCACGGCATTGGTATCGGATTGTACCAATACATAGACTTTTTAGCGGATCTCAACGCTGAAAACAGCCCGAGTTCGTCTGATGGACATGTTGGCATCATAGCGTTGGAGATCATGTCTGTGAGCTCCAGAATTACCCGCGAGGCACTGTCAAAAGATGAAATGTGCGACGAGGTCGCTTGTATCTTGGAGGCACATGGATGGGGAAAAGTGGTGCTCGTGTCGCATTCGTAAGTTATTATTTCAAGATATTTTCTCCTAACGCGTTCAGAGTATTGTAGATACTAATTCAAAGCTTGAAAGATACGGAAGTATAATCACTACGCATCTACTTCATAAAGCGCAGACCGCGAAGAAGATTGGTCCGATCTTGTTAGTTGACCCTGTGTCTTTCCTACTACACATGCCTGATGTTGCGTACAACTTTGTCAGAACTTCCTCATTTCCCAATCATGAAGCTCGGCTAATATTATCCGTTGTCAGACATACCGAAAGCCTACCAATGCGAACGAACATCTGCTTTCCTACTTCGGCGCGAAAGACATGGGCATCTCACATACGTTGTTCCGACGTTTCTTTTGGGGTGATAATATCCTATGGAAAGAAGACATTCGGGCCTATTCTGCAATTGTGGTCTTGTCAGGCAGAGACTCCATAATTGACCCTAGGGTCATCGGCGCATACCTGACAGGGGCACCTGATTGGAGTCCCGACACAGCAAGTTGGGAAGATGGAGTGTGGAAAGGCGATGGGCTAGAGGTGATATGGTTCCCAGACTTAGATCATGGGCAGGCTTTTCACGGGAAGAAGACAAGAAGAAGATTGGCCGATATGGTTAGAAGGACTATAGAATCTAGGTGAGTGACTAAGTAAAGAACGGGTGTACGTCACTAGGTGGAATGATCAATCACCAGGACTTCCCTCAAAGCAAAGCGCTTCTATAACACTCCAGTGAGCTCTGATTTTGATCTGATCCCGGAGGTCTGCCAGTAACCCATTTATATGCAACGGGAACCGGAAACATTCTATAATAGCTTTTGAAGATCGAACCGCTTCTTGCTGTTCCATGCTTTGACAGGGGACTGAATATGGTCGACAAGCCGGTGACGAGTCAACTTTTATACGGCCTTGTCGACACCTTTTTGGGACCATGCGAGGCTAGTGGGCATAGAGGTAAACGACAGATGTCGGCCAAGTTGGGCCGTAGGAGGGAGAAGCCTCTCACTTGATCGAAAGGGGTACAGCCTTGGACCAGAAGGTGCCGCCTGAGAACTCGCGCTCGGATAAGCAAGATCATGAAGATTTCTTACGATAGAAATATCACTCAGGTCATCCTTATTTGATATCGTGCCTGGGGTCTTTGATTCCATTCCTGTGTAATTAGAATAAGAATAACGTGGCTGATAAGCGAGCGACGCACTTCCCCTCCGATAAATCATTCTGGAGCTCATTTGTAGCACCACAACTACTCAAATGGATTACGTCTAATCCGGAGGATGTACACAAATCACGACTTCATATTGTCTGCGGGTCCAAGCATTGTGTCCCGGCTTGCCACACTTGCCACACCGCCGTCAACCCGGGTCAGCCATCCTCCCTCGACCGCTATTTCACGCATTTCCTGCCTTAACTACTCATCAGCACCCTTCTGGGATGCTATACCCTCCCCATGTGATACAAAATGAGCCTCAATGCCGTATTCGTGTTCTTTTGGCCCTCCGTCGTTGCTTAATGCAACATTTGCCCGTTGAAGTGACCGCACCTGTGAGCTGAGAAGGGTGACCGAGCAAGCTAGTGCTTGTGTCCCTTTGGCAAGACGGTCAACAGTATCATATATCGGAGTCAGCGAGCTACAGATGATGGGCAATGTGACCTTTGATGAGAGTGGACTGGGAAACGACGTTTATTGGATTGTGATGGATGCCCAGAGGTGTCGGGGTTCGTATCTTGATGTCCAACAAGGGATACTTAACTTATGGCAGAAGGATCAATATCCTTGTCCTATTCATCGCGGGGCCTTCCTACCTCGTATACCTATCACGGACTAATACCTGCCTGGGTTCGGCTGTTAGTCCGCGCTTCAGGATCCTACTTTGTTGAATGTCCCGGACAGCTGGACAGATTTGTACCTTAAGATGTAAGACTTTGAAATTCAGTAGACTCCGTGTGGCGACTTGCAGAAGACGAGTCATCAACTGTAACGCCAAAAATACCCAAATCCATGGCCATCTTGTGACCATCTGTCAACAGTTCCCGGAAGAGGGGTTCCTGACCTTGCAGCATGCAGCTGCTCGCGAAGAGTTGAGATGCGGCTAACGTTAGTACCGAGGGTATGTGACGCTCAGTCCGCCAGAGCATTTCGCATTCACGGTTCAAAGCTGGAAGGAACTCCAGAGAACTCGCATCGATCATAGCATGATGCTGCTAAACAGGATACGTGAGTGAAAATGTATGCGCTAGAGGTTATGAAACTTACGCAGCCTATCAGTAACACGGCAACAGCTAGGAACGAGGAGCAGAAATGCAGGCGGTGATTGACTAGATCGTCAAAAAAGCGGTCTTCGTCGAAAATTACAGAGATAGGATGATGCAACTGTATATAGGTCGTGAACACAGTAGCAGCGAACAAATTATTGATCGGGACTTTGGTCCAGTAGGCAATGTCTAAAGAAGCTAGGCGTAAATCGTGATGTGGTAGGGGTTCCTGGGAATCGGAGCTTCCTGGTATGCCGTCTACTTCGAGCGTTGCGTCCGGTGTAGTCTGTAGCTTTGGTGACCGAGACGTAAGTGACGACGAGGGCTCACGAGGAAGGTTGGTGTCGAGTAGGAAAGAGGTAGGCATGTGTTCCGGGGTTTCGGGTAGAACTGCTTGAATATCTAAGGCAGCGAGTGGGCTCGTCATGGGATCCATTATCGGACGAGAGACTCCAAACTCCAACTCAACCATAGATTGTAATGGCGGCGTCATCTTTTGGGCACCAGGGGGCGGTGACGGCGTTCGGAGTGCCAAGGACAGCACGTCGAAGTCATCAGGCATGGAGCGCAGGCGCTGAAGTGACTGGACGGCCTCACTCTCTGGCTGACTTCTGAGGCGTGCGATGAGCTGTTCGTGATGTCGAAGCTTGCGTCGGAGTGACTGGATTTCGTTCTCACAGTCCTCGACCCTCTGTTTGTTGGTTCGGTAAATACACTCCGTATTCCTTTTTACGCATAAACTACATGACGGCCGATTACCGTCACACTAGTTCGGTCAGGGGTTAGTAAACCTTGGACAACGAGTCATGTTGGACGGGTAGGGACACTGACTGCACTCTTCCTGATGCGGCATCGATCGCACGCGATATCGATAGTCTTGCGCCGTTTCTTGGCCTTGTTCTGGTTCTCATATTCAACGAAGGACTCCAGCTCCCCAGTTTTATTCATTGAAGGCAGTGGAAGAATCCGCTTGAGCGTTGCAGGCATCTTGCTCCTCGAGGCTGTTGGCCATGGGGAGTTGAATGCGGTACTATGATTAGTCCGGTCCGAATTCCGGTAAATGCTTGGCTTCCATGACGTCGAGTACAATCACTGTGTAGACCCTGTCATGCCTACGTATATCTGGTCATGTGGCTCAGGCTTGTCCTTAGCTATTAATAGGTTAGTGTTGCCGAGGCGTGTGTGGTTGATTGACTTGTCTTGTTCCAGGTACAAAGCGCGACCTACGACGCGTCTTAAGTGAATGAATCCCGATAAGTATCTTATCAAAACAATCCGTCTATCCGGACCACATGTCGAAGTAAAGTGGAGCACGACCAAGGTCGTGCCCACGTACTTCTTCTTCCTTGACCACACCTCTTGGTCCTGCGACAGGTAGGTGAATCGGGCGGGGCTACATCTTAGTCCGTCTGATCTTAGATTCATGCTGTCATCTGGCTATAAGGATGCCAGAGATCGCGTTTATTGAATATTACATGGTTCTGCCAGTGGCGGTAAAGCGAGCGGGGTCGATTTGGACTCGTTACTGGATAGAACTGCCATAAGAGATACATCAACGAAGTGACACCTATCAAGAGGTCAATTTAATGGAAGACTTAGCTAGAAGTGACGAATACAATATCTTCAACCTCGAGCCTCTGACATCTGAATGGCCGCCTGTGCCAAGGTCATGAGTATCGTCTCGTATAGCCTCAACCATGCCGTGTTCGTCCGTTTTGAGCCGTCGTACGCTTGGTCTCGTCCGCTCCTTCGAGCGCTACGCCACCTACACGAGCAAGTTCCCCTCTCGCTCCTTCATCGTTACCGCGAACGAAGTCGTCTTGCTGCGCGAACCTCTTCCAACTGCACGGTGGGCGGTCTGGTGCTAGGGGGCGGCGGCAGCTACCTCGCCATGGTAGACTTTGTGGTGCGTCTCTGCCCGGCGCTTTAGCCCGCATCGCATCGCTTGCGAACGGGGCCACGGCCGTCACCGCGGCTCTTTGCGCAGAGCGCCGTGATGGGTGTTACCAACGCGCGCCTGTGGAGGGCATGATCGGGCGTAGTTGCAGAAGAAGGTGGGGTGGGAGGAGGCAAGGGGGCGGAGGTTGTAGGTCGAAGCACACAGAGTGTAGGCTGAGAAAGAGCAGACGAAAAGAACCCCGAGGAGTGGTAAGCGGTAAGTGGCTTCCTGAACTACCAATACTTATGGAGGAGGAATTCGAATACCATTCCAGTGGCCCGTTGAATTTGCTACCTCCAAGTACGATATCTAAGCTAACTCTGTGGAATTCAACGGACTCTGAATGCCCGGTCTTACACCTGTACTTAGGACACACCTAACGTCTCCATCACAGCATGCCAGTGGCAAGCCCCGTTTTCATGCCCGGTATCTTGCGGACACAACGCCTATACCTGTTTCCGCCTCTCTGCGCTCACCATCTGACGATTCTTGACTGTCTTGCGACGTCTGTTCTCAACCTACTCCGATGCCTCTGAGAAGACATCACATCATGGGAGGACGAAGAGCGTGGAGATGCAGTCTTTACTTTAGTGGCAGACAGGCAAATGCCATCAGTCACCCCATCAGCCACTGACGACGAGTAGACCATTTAGTAAGTCCTGCAAGGCTTAAGCAGGTCGTGTGATGACACCATTGGCTTCCCACATACCCGAGCGTTCAAACTCCTGCGGATGCTTGACAATGAATAGGATTTTCTGTGCAGCGGCGCCGAACATTATGGTTCCTCTCTCGCTTGACGTTATCGAGCCTGACGATTGCGTCTTTATTTGAGATTGGCAGACGTCAAGGGTTCTGGGCGCGTCAATCCTAGAGCAGGGGAATAGTGGCGGCAGCGTCTTGCAGCTATTAATGACCATGACGACCCACGGACTTATGAGCATCGCATCACATAAATTACAAAGAACCCCTGTCACTGACTCGCGTATCATGGACGCTTGCTTCGCGGCTGCCAGACTCCGTTTCGAGCGGTGGAAACAACACACTCTCTGCGCCGACCAGACCTGGCTCGGACTCTCTCATCAGTGCGTTGAAGGCAGGCAACGGACAATGGCGCGAAGCATCGTTCTGGTCCTCCAGGCACTCTGCGACGGTCTAACGCGGAGGCCCCCAGCCCCGCGAGGTCAGGCCTTGGGGCTCTCTCCAACCGGCAACCACACCAGACACATCCGCCCGGCGCACCGGCCGGAAGCTGGGTCCTTTGGGGCAGGGCAGACCGCGCCAGGCACGTGGAGGACCTGGAACGACTGGTACAACATCTGCATAACTTGCTACCCGTTGCCACAGTCCCTTCCACGCGCGAGGTATTTCGACGAGCTGTCTGGCGCTCCGACCGCCTGGTGGTTGACCTGAACCTGGCCCTCTTCCCCATGGGGCCTCGGCGCTGGGATGCTTCCATCGAAATGCCATGCCGCGGAGTTATCCTCCAAGGTTGTCGCGTTCCTAAATGCGTTCGGTCATCGAGATACGATGCCGCCCAGGCTCCCTTGTTCTGGCGGTTAATTTGACGTGATAGCTTGTGTGCAAGACTTACGAGTGATGGATATGATAACGGTGTGAAAGCTGAAAGTCTGAAAGGCGTATCAAGAGAAGATCTGCGTGCAGGCCTCCCTAGGCAGGTTTTACTCCTGTGCCTGCCGATACTATCGGATGACCCGGCCTTTCAGGCCTGATATTCTGCCGGCCGCCTCTTGATTCGGAGCTATATAGTAAAGTTCCAGTCAAGACGCCCGCACAACAGATATTGTACGTACATTACGAAATAGAAACAATGTTACAAGTTGATGATGAATGGTTTCACGGATTCCTTGGATGACGGGCTCGATGAACGGAGTGCATAGGTGGGGTAAGAGTTGTATTGGGACAAAATCCCGCTAGTTGATTTAACAATAGAGCAGTGGCGCAGAGAGTACTATGTCCGCAACTGGCTATTCACCAAGTCTCCCCAGGCCCTACGCCTCCCAATGTGAAGGAAGAAACCTGCTAACAATCGGCCGAGCTTAAACTCCAGTGGAGAACTCCATACAACGATCGAAAGCTCTCTATCCGAACCCAGAATGAGTGGTTAACGTGCCTAGCACAGTGATATGTCAGCATATCCGGTAATAATCAAGTGACTATCCATGCCTAGCGGGGAGTGAAACTTACAGGCTACCAACAACCCCCATGTCAGCATATCCGATAGTAATCAAGTCACTGTCCATGCCTAGCGGGGAGTGAAACTTACAATCTACCAACGACCGCCATATCAGCATATCCGGTAGTAATCAAGTGACTATCCATACCTAGCGGGGAGTGAAACTTACACCCTTCCAACGACCGCCATATCAGCATATCCAGTAGTCCGAGGACTGGAAAAGGACAAGAGACAGGTCTCCTCGCGTTTCAAGAATGTCGTCGTAGTTTCGCATACGTGACCGCCGCGTGCCTAGTTTCTCAGTCAGCGACAAAATCGACTCAAAGGGCCAGATCTGGACTTTAGTTGATAAACCCAGAAAGTGGGTCGTGAACAGACAGCCCCGCTTTAACACCTGGGATGGTCGCCACTGCAGCTAATGATGACCTCTCTCGCGACGAGGCATCCTTGTCATCCTGGGACGTCAACAAAGAGCCAGATGTGGCCCTCTTCGTACACTGGATTGAACGGTGACCTCCGTTTTGACCTCCCAGTCCTTGCCTGCCGCACGCCCCTGTAGCTAGACTGTGGTCCCGTATCGACCAAGACCTCTTTGATGACTCCTGGAGGTCAGCCTCTCCGGGGGCCACCCTCTCCCGGAGGCCAGTCACCTCTGGAGGTCAGCCTCTCCTGGAGGTTAGCCTCTCCTGGAGGTCAGCCTCTCTGGGGGCCACCCTCTCCCGGAGGCCAGTCACCTCTGGAGGTCAGCCTCTACTGGAGTTTGGCCTCTCCCAGGGGGCACTCAGATGACCGTCTCCGAGAAGCCCTCAGCGTGTACCGGGGTTCAAGTTTTGAGGATTTCGTGTTCGTGTCTGACTTGGAAGGGGAGCCAATTCGCCACGGGGCCTCGTCGAATGCCACTGTCGCTGCGCCACACAACCAGAGTAGATTGAGGCTTGCGCTGCAGACGCAGTCACATGATCACGCGTCCAACACGTCGCACGATTTTGTCCATCACTTTGTTTATGGAAAAACTGGACACTAAGATCTTGCGACTGCGCGGGCAATGACAACGAATGACCAACATTTACAGTAAAGCCCCAGGCTCCATGACCTCGGAATATTCCGATCCTTTGTCTACTCTGTATTCCATCTTGGCTCTCCACATCCGCTAACTAAGTGACCATCAAACAGAACCTAGTATTCGAAGCCCATTGATGGATGTCACCGATCCTGCCTACGGTCTAGCACCGGGAAGCCCGGCGTAGCAGAATGAAACAGGCCATCCCGACAAGGCTGTTACCATTTAGACCACGGACCACGAACCACTCGCTGTCCGACTTGTCCGGTCTCGCCGTCCCTTAGCCTAGCTGAAGGCTCACGGCGTCATACACATGCTCCTTGTGACCGCAAGATATATCCTAAGGTTCCGCCACCTTTGCAGGTACAAGATGGCAGATCCGCTATGCGGTGCATCAGGGTCCCTCGCCTTCATCACCGCGACTGTCTAGTCTCTCGAGGCGCTTTCTAGGGTGCAAAGCTTCTTCCGGAACCACTCACGGATGCCCACTATCAGCAAAAGGAGCTTGTAGGTCTCGGCTGCGTCCTCCGGTTGCCTCGCTTTCGCCTGAGATTCTGCTGTCTAGCAGGTGCCGAGTTTTGGCCACTAGTCATCAGCTGCACCACACACAGCGACGGCGCCGAAGCTAACTTACGCCACTCGCCGACGGCACGCTTTACAAAGACTGTCGCCAGGGCTTAACCAACAAGCGTTTGGTATAAAGTGATCATCTCCATGGCATTGACCAACGCTCCGGCATAGCCAGCTGGAATTTCAGCAAACAGGCTCCCAAGACAGTCCAGTACGCTTGCCCGGCAGGTGCTGCGTGAGTGTAAGACGATGACACCATCTACGACACAGGGCTTCGATGACCATCCCAAGGGGATCAACCTTACGCTACAAAACCCCCATACTAACCCCCCCTCAGTATTTTCACCAGCCGACGCCCACCGACTCGAGAATGAACAAGAACGCACAAGGATGTGTCTCGAAACATGTGCACAACGGCTTGCCGACATCAACAAGCTGAGGCTTCGGTCTCTATCAAACGGGAAGCAGGCCAACGAAGACGCAGAAGGGCTTTCAGCTGAAGCCATATCTTGGGCTGATACCATGACTCTTCTCGCCTTGGAGGAGTGCAGCGAAAGGTTGAACAGCGTGCTCCTCCGTCTACGGGCAAACGATGGACAAGACACACGACGCCTCGTTGCCGGAGAGGCTCCAGATGTTCGTAAAACAGCCCCAGGCGCCGATGGCCAGTTCCGGCGACGTGCTTGTGACTCCCATAGCACCATGCACTGCCTCGCCGGCCTCCTTAACACCGCCGAGCAAGCATCACATCGCGGAGTCCACGTGGTGGAGGACGTGAAGGTGGGAATGGGCGGGCAACAAATGCTGATCTCGTCACTTGATCACCTGTTTGAGGCGAGGCGCATCACTCTAGACGATGGGGCAGTACAAGTGATCATGTCAACCTCGGATGCCTCCGTACAGGAGTTCTTTAGGACTCGTGTGTAATGTAGCAATGCTCGTTACGTCTCTACTTCTGGGTGGCTTCCGCGGACGCTTTCACGGCAGCTGGAGACTTGCCGTAGCCAAGATCCTTAATACTGATTCTTCGTCAGATACCTTGTGTGCTTTCGCTGCCTTATGTGGTCGCGTAGGTCTGGCCGCGTGCGTCGTTGTGTGCTGTGCTGACGGCGGGCTCCGCGACACCGCGAGATCGCTGGATGTCAAAGCTCTTGGTGGGTTTAACGGACGACAAAGCACAGACCACCTGCGCCAGAGGTCAGAGACACCCTGGCATTATTGGGCCAATTAGGACGGCCCCTGGGACCAACAGCCAAGAGCTTCGTTCATCTCGTCACAAATCTAGCAGCCTGACTGGCCTCATGGTGAGGGGAAACAGCGCTGTAATATTTCCTCGCGGCTTTCCCGTGATTGCCACTGTTTGTACCCGCGCGGCAAGCTCATCAGCGATTCTCGACCCAGGACAGAAGAGCCCCGCCAGCCCCTGCCATAGCAAGGACCACTGGTGGCTATATCAGATTACAACCGCCATCATCCCCCTCGGTCAACCTGTCGAATAACGAGATCACCTTTACCTACATTCAAAATGGCCGACCCTTTGAGCATCTCCGCCTCGATTCTTGGTGTTGTCACTGCTGCCATCGTGACGACAAGGTCCCTGAAGGAGACTGTTCAGCGCTTCAGGGACCGCGACAGGAGCCTGCGAAGGCTCGTGGAGCAGCTCACTGACCTCATCACTGTTTTGGACGCACTGCAGGAGGTAGCGCATGTCGAAGCATCAATGCTAGCACTTCTGGAAGGACCCGTCGACCGTTGCCGTCAACTGTGTCACGAATTACAAGCTGCCATGGAAGACTTCAAAGGGAAATCAAGTATGGGCTTTCGAGACTGGACAAAGATGGAGTTCATGAAGGGCGACATCAACGAATTCATGGACACTCTTTCGGGATACAAGTCGACAATCTCAGTCGGACTTGGCACCATCACATTGTATGTTTTCTTTTTAGTGAGATGGAGTCAGACTAAACCTTTCGTTACAGACAAATGTCCAAAGCCACCCATGACGTCCTTGAGCGTTATAGCGAGATGGTTCAAGATACTTCATACGACCTCAAGATTCATCTGCAACGGATTGACGAGAAGATGGCACTCTTCACCTCTGAAATTCCAGGCACCTCCAACATCGACCTCAAAGACGAGCGAGCAGTGACCGCGCATTGCATTCGCATTTGCGAGGATGCTCAATCTTATCTTGACTCTTTGGTTGACCGAGAACGACGATCGCATCGTCAGACACCACCGCCACATCCTGCCACGACTGAGCCTACTAGTTTCGAAGCACATCGGGAAACACGCAAGGTCCTGGGCGACAATCGCGATAACGTCGCCGAGCACCTCGGCCGTCTTCGGGAGCGCTTCGACCGTCTGGTCTCGGATGGGAAGGCTGCCAACGACCGTGAGACAAGTCGTTTAGAACAGGACATCAAGGCTTTGAAGGAGTGTCTGGAGGTGTGCGAACTTGCTTCTGGTGAGGTATCCCGTCAGAGGATACACACGATTGGCGAGGTTGTTGCCGATGGCGATAGCGATCAAGTCGTGGTCACAACTTTGGCCGATTTTCGATGTCAAGAAGGCGCTATCGAAGGGCAGGTCGGCGCAACTGATCGGTTCCATGACGGACGAATCACTTCGCCAACTGTCGCAAGATCGATATGGGAGTCGTTTTGGATCGTCGGCGCGGGTTGAAACCGATGTTGCCACCTCACATGCAATAGTCGACAATCCAGGGACTATTCGTCGCCTCTCGCAACAGGTAACTCTCGACGGCCAGCGACGGGAACTAAGCTCAAGAGCGAGGGCATACCCCAATGAGGTGAGGAAAAGGGCGGCGGAAGGAGACAAGAAGGATGCCGAGTAGTGTCGTGAAGGTAGCTCTTGATAGCAATGTCATCGATACACATGCTGCGGGGCTTCAGAAGAGGATGTGCGTCAGTGACTGATACGATTGCCCTTGTGAAATCAAGGTCGACATGAAGCCCTAGGCCTCCTTCGCCCGATGTCGGTGGCATGGTGCAAGGCCTCAAGCTGGGCCCCGACCATTGGGGTTGCTGGAGTCCGAACAGAGCTTTCGGTCAGCGGACACAGTGCATCCTGGCTCCCCACGCCACGCGTGCTCTAGATCTCGACGAGAGCGCTTCAGAGACGGGCTCTTTGCATCTATTTGCGCCTAGCAGAGCCAAGCCTGCGCTGCCATGGTATGCTTAACTCCGTGACGGCCGCCGGGAGGGGCTCAGGGTCGGCTGTCGGTCGGTGCGGTTGCGTGGTCGTGGTGTAGGGAGTTTGGCAATGGGGTGCTGTTTGCCCGGCAACTTGGGTGGTCGCTGGCAGGATGGATGGCTCGCGAATCCGTTGCTGGTGCGTGAATGCTCCGTTTCGCCTGCCGTCTGCGTTATCATCGACCACCTAATTACTCCACCTTAACAGGGCCGCGTTTTCAAGCGGTTGCAAACGGTTCGCAGGGGCGTCAGAAGCGCCACGGTCGCCAGCAGTGGGTGTCTGGCCGTCACGCTTGCAATCCCAGACATGCGATCGAGAAGGCCGACACTAGTCCTGGAAGGCCATATTATCGTAAGGGATTAATGTACTAAAAGTACCAACGTGCCAGTCGAAAATGGCACAACAGGCGTTGGTGCTGTAGGTGTGAACCAACCATGTGGCGTTTACTGAGCTTGGACCCAATATCCACTCGTCCACCTTCACCCTTCATGAAGTAATCGTGCTATCGCGAATCATCTCCTCAACATCATAACGAGTCCCGACACCTTCGAACTTCAGTCCAATGCAGATGACTTCTCCGACAAACCTTACACAGGACACATCATCTTGTCTCCTAAGTCATTGCAAGCTCTTGCGCTGATTGGCAAACGATTGCGAAGCAACAGGCGACTCGTCTTCCGTCCCAACTCGTACCAGCTCCTTGCGGCGCCTCCCAGATTCCACCGAAACGAGGTGCACTGCGAGAAGTTACCGGCTGGTCAATCAGATACACCGAAGCGGCTACCCACCACCGCACTCGCGATGACTACGTTCTCTGACGCGACAAGCGACCGCAAGAGATGGCCAGTGGAAGTGGTCTCCAAGGCTTACTCGCAGCGTTGTTCGAGTCTTTTGAACCATCTTGATCGCTTTGCGACACATGGCGGCGGGCCTGACGGATTCGAAAGGTGTGCGCAGGTGTATAGTGATTTCTTCAAACTCAGCTGACCTTTGCCTGCAATACAGAGGACATTCTACAAGCGAACCCAGGAAAGCTGCAGCCAGTCCAGATCCGTTGTCGAATGGGGCTTTGCATCGCCATCAAAATCTCATACCACTTCAAGATTACAATTGCGAGCAACGGGTTCTACGACGGTGTATATCGGCAACACTTTACTGATTTCGGTGCCAACAGCCACGATTACCCTGACGATCGAACCCCGAAACCTGGTGAACGGAGGCGAGTTCTGCCGAGCCCTCGTTCAGCCCAGGTCGTCTCTTTCGACTTCACGCTTCACGGACGAGGGCTTCAGGAATCCAAATGAGCTGATACACACGCTTCGAAGGAAAGACAATTCGTTTCTTCTGTGATACCTATCATTGAAGCAACCATCGGGGACGGCAAGTGCACGGTTAGAGAAATGCATTGTACGACCTCGACCATTCAATAAAGGCTCGCCCAGACAGACAATCCCGATCACGACTACAGCGCCCGTCCTGAAGCGCTCGACGCCCGTGGACAGTAGCCTTGTCTCCTCTCATCAGCCCCTCCTGCCCATCATAATAAGCATGGATCCCATCCACCGAGAGCCGCCGGGAATCCCGACTTGCAGGCAGGGACCGAGGATCTGGAACTGCAGCTCCGCGACTGACACTGGCAACTCAGGCATCGATACGCGTCTTCCCGTCTCCTAGACATTCCGCTCGAACTGCGGGAGCTGACTATGAGCAAGAATTGCCCGTTCCATGCGTTCTTCGTATCAGCAAAGTCCCTCGGTGGCCCAGTGTTGGCAGTCCAACTTTATTTCCTTTGGCCGTCCGTCGGCACTTCTCCACGCGTGCAACAATCTCGGCCAGGTTGCTCTCGCGCATTTCAAACTGGTTGTCAAGGCTCATGGCGCCTGGCGGGAAGGTTTACCCCTTCGACTTGATAGGTACAGCAATAGGCGAGCTTGGGACCGAAGCTCAAGGCCACTCATCCAATCTGTCCCCAAAGAAAGCCAACCTCAATAGAGAGCTGTGGCCCGTGTTGTAGCTGAAATCTCACTTGAGATGTTTTCGGATCGCACATTACTTTCATCTCATCATCGGTGGGAATTGTAGAAGCCTCCACGGTCATGACTTGCTTGCTGGAGATGTCCTGCGGTTTCGTGTGACGTACAGATAGCCGTCCTGCTGAGACGGACACAAACTCGAAAGAAAGGTGCAACTGGTCTATCTGGATGTCGAGTGGGATTTGACCAGTTGTTAGGTTGCTTTGGAATGGTAGATCAGCGCTGGTGAGAATGACGGATGGTGTTTGGTGATTTGATGGCGCAGACACCAGGTCTGAGCCGGGGAAAGCGGGGGAAGAGATGCAAGAAGACAGCATTGCAGCAGTATTCTCGCTAGCCGTAGATCCGCTCGATAAGGGCAGGAACGCCCTGCTTTCGAGCGGGTAAGGCATCCGGGGCATTGTCCCAGTTTGTCGGGAGCGGATCGCGCCATCCAAGTGTCGTATCATGTCTTGGATTACGGCACGAAAGCTGGTGACCTGAGCCTCAGTCATCCAATCGACATCTGGGATGGTCCACTGATGGTAGAGCCGTCCGTGGGTCTGCGATAAGCGGTACCGGCCCTGTTTGAGGATGAACAGGTCGCAGAGGTAGCAAGCTGATTTGCTGCAACCGATGGCTCGCACGGCCGGTCGGTGAGTCTGTTTTTCATGATAAAGGATCTGTTGCATCTCCGCATGAACGAAGCATTCGCGAGAGAGGCCCGCGCGGAATCTTCCTGGATAGGCTTCCAGAGGGATGACAGCAATATGGTTGAACAATACACTATAGTCGGGTTTTCGCGCAAGACGCAGGAAGTCTTTGCAGAGGAATAGATAACGCGCTAACTTGTCGATTTGCCAAACCTCTGGAGTATCACAGGGAATGAATGGCATACCGAGGGATTTGAGATGCTCCACAAACGAACGCCTGTTGCCGATAGTAGCGACGGCTGCGCACTTCATGATGACGGACTCAAGAACCTTGTTCATCTCGTCATGTTCGAGCCTTTGGTGTAGAGGCTGCAGGGAGTCGATAAGTTCGCAGATTTGATCATAGATGACTTGCAATTGTGGCGCCGACCTCAGTCGTTTCTTGAGCTGCTCTGCAAAGTCCATAATCAGACCTTTGAGAAATGGTCGTGGCGTTTTGATGTGCGAAGGCTGCTGCACCCACGGTGGCCGGATGCGACCAAGAATTCTCGCTTGACTGAGTTGGAGAACTTCAAGGAACAGGCTCCTGCAGTATTGCTGACGCCCTTTCCCTAGGTACTACCATTAGTCTCGGACTTTCGCTCTAGGGTTGGTGGTTCTTACTCAGTACAGAATACTGGCATATTTTGGCGAATATGTCTCTCAGCCCCGCGATAATGGACTGTGACGGGGTAGAGTTACTTGCGAGTACGACGGTGAGACCGGAAGGCTGTTCCACCAGAGTCACTGCCGAAATCTTGTGGACATCCTCTTCATAATGTGCGAGGAAGGCGATGTTGTCAGCCATCTGGAGCTCATCTATGAGGGAAAGAACATGCCCATCCGGATTTGACGTCGTGCTATCACGGTAGTACCGAGCCTCGGAAGGGATCTGCGTGAGCTTGTATAGCTTTGCGACCGAATTGTGAAAGCTGCGGATGGACAAAGGTGTCCAGATATTCAATGCTGGGGCCATTTCTTTGCTGGTATCGGGCAGAATGGAACTTGTTCGCCTTCCATGAGGGGTAATGTGGACGAGAAGCAATGGTGTAACCAAGGGTTGAGGATGGATCCGTCCAATCACGGGAAGCTACTACAAAGCAGAGCTAAGAAGTCTCTTCATTTTCTCCCGCAAAGCATACTTACTCCGTTCTCATCCACGCTACGTAGTATGGCGACAAAGCCGCCCATTTCCTGCCAACAAGTTGGTTTTGGAGAAGAAACCCGATTCGAGTAGTGATGTGTTGATCAAGGCTGCGGGCTCTGGACCAGATCAGCGCACCCTTTGAGCACTAAAGGAGATGCGACGATTGCGCTAGGGCCGGACCGCCGGACGGGCGACTGCAAGACTCAATATCCTTGCGCGCGTAAACAGGATAATAAATCCGAGGCGGGGAAACCATTGGGCTCGGCAGGGCGCCTATTTTTGGAACAACAGCCATCGTTAGGCTGCCAACGGGCTCTGGTGAACCTCAGTCCCTGTCCCAACAGAACAGCCGTTCCTCGCAATCAATTTGAATGCATTCAACTTAACGGAGCCTGGGGTGTCAGGCCATTACGCAGACCTTGGATTGGAACAGCAAGCAAGTTTTCAAGGCATCAAAGGGGGCTTTGTCAGACTTGCGAAAGCGCATCACCCAGAGGCCCAGTCGTCCGACAGACAGCCTTGCCGCCCGCGATTGCCTTTTCCGAACCAAGCCCAGCTCGGACGCAGGACGCCTCCGACACCTCATCTTTTGCAAACTACGACCCGCCCATCCAACGAACTGATGGCCTTTTCTGCTCACATTAGGGTACAAGACAAAGGGCCGAAATGACGCTGGCTGCCACCCGCCACCCCGGCAACGGCGGAATCAAGGAACAAGGCTGTCACGTCTACCAAACGTATGATACGTGGCATTTACTGGCTGTTCCTTCAGCGATACCGAGACCTCCATTAGGCATGGCGCGTGTAGCCAAGCCCAGTTGCTCATGCGGTTGGTCTTCCCTGACAAGTGTGATACGGCGTCATGCCAATGTCGAGCACGGCCGCCTGCAGGATGCATAATAATTCGACTGTAGTAGGAATGAATTGCGACAGTCATATAAGATGGAAGGCGTATGCGTTGAAAGGCTGAAGTGCAGTCGGACAACAAGCCAGGTTATGTATAACCCAACGCTCAGAGAACCTTAGTCCAAGGCAGGGTCCAGGTAGAAGTTAGATTTGATCCTCCCAGACGACAGCGTAAGCGATTGACACGGCCTCATTCTGAGGTGGTCTCCACGACCCCGACAGCTCAGAGCTTACCTTACCCGAAAAGAACGATCTCAAGTCTCGATGATTCTTCCCAAAGCCTTGCTAGACTCCAAAGCACCGTGTTCGAAGGTGTGCCATCATGCAACACCTACCATTGACGGCCGAGACTCCCAAGGGTATCGTCTGATAACCTTAACGCTTACGCGACCGACATGAATCGAGACTCATGTGGTCACTTTAGGAGACTCTCCAGTCCAAAGTCCCACTGCCGAGGCGCAGTACGACATGGAACCTACCCCTGAGTCTGGCGATCCGCCACCGCCCCCTAGTGCTCGCTCGGAACCGACTGTCAATAAAACGCATGTTCTTCTTGGCGTGTTTATAGGCATTGCACTGCTTGTGCTGCTCATCCTGTGCTTCTGTTGTTCCGGTCGCAGAGGACCTCGTGGACACCGTGGAGTCAAGGGCGAGAGGGGCGAGAGGGGCGAGAGGGGCGATCGAGGCGACAAGGGCGATCAAGGCGACGCTGACGCTCCCTAATTGATATGGGTGGGGCCGTGCTTCACCGAGGAAGCTGACCGATAGAAAAGTAAGTCTGGACTACGAGGGAAGGCCAAGATCTAAGTAGTATCGCTGTCAAGACGCCGCTTGCTACGTAATAAGTCTAAACAATATTCCGCCGCCAGTCGGTCTGGATACTCCTTCGGCTGTATCCTCTTACAAATGTTCTCTACATATTCGAACAACCGACTGCCTCGCTCACCTGGCCATCGGTATCGGATGATGATGCGAGTTCATGCTGCGACGCCAGTCGATGAGTGTGCGTATCGGCCAGCTTTGTCTCCTGGACTGCTACCACCCGCTTCAGCAGTGTGATGGCCTCCTTCATCTGCCCGTCCGCCTCGTATGCGCATGCGAGTGAGTGCTGCGAGGTCAGTCGATCAGGGTGCGTCTCGGCCAGCGTTATCTCCTGGATAACCACCACCCGCTCTAGCAGTTTGATGGCCTCCTTTACCTGTCCGTCCGCTTGGTATGCGCATGCGAGTGCGTGCTGCGACGCCAGTCGAGATGGATACGTTTCGGTCAGCGTTATCTCGTGGATCGCTACCACCCGCTCTAGTAGTTTGATGGCCTCCTTTACCTGTCCGTCCGCCTGGTACGCTATTGCGAGTAAGTGCTGCGAGTTTAGTCGATCCAGGTGCGTCTCGGCCAGCGTTATCTCGTGGATCGCTACCACCCGCTCTAGTAGCGTGATAGCCTCCTTCACCCGCCCGTCCGCCTGGTACGCCGATGCGAGTATATGCTGCGAGTTTAGTCGATTAGGGTGCGTCTCGGCTAGCGTTGTCTCGCGGACCGCCGCTATCCGCTCTAGTCGTGTGATGGCCTCCTTCACCCGTCTATCCGCCAGGTATACGCATGCAAGTGAGTGTTGTAATTCTAGTCGACCAGGGTGCGTATCGGCCAGCGTTGTTTCTTGGACCGCCACCACCCGCTCCAGCAGTTTGATGGCCTCTTTCGTCTGTCCGTCCTCCTGGTATGCCGATGCGAGTGCGTGCTGCGACGCCAGTCGATCAGGGTGCGTATTGGCCAGCGTTGTCTCCCGGACTGCTACCACCCGCTTCAGCACCTTCACAGCCTCTCGAATTTGGCCCTCAGCCAGCAAACACCTGCCAACCCAGTACCCAAGATGACTCTCCTCTTCGACCCAATCCTTGTCCTCCTTCTCGACCTCGATCGCCTTCAGCACATGGGGTAGCAAGTGGTGCCACTTTTCACGCTCTTCCCACTCGTCCGTAGAGAAAATCTCTCCAAGATGAATCAACGCTGTCCGCCTTTGCTGGTCCGCGTCGTCTTGTCTAGTCACCCACACCCGTGACGCCAAGTGCACTAACTGATGCATGTCGTACGTCGTTCCATCCTCTCGTGTGCTCAGAAATGAGTAGCCGCAGAGAACTCCGACCGCTCGCGTCATCCTCTGCTCTGACCCGACCGGGGGCAGCATCGACCGCGGAATTGCCTTGGACTCGACCTGCGCTATGAAGCTGAGCAACATGGACGCGTCTTTGTTCTTTCGGATCTGCTCAAAGGTCACCACCCATGTGCTGGCCACCGCGTTCTGCGCCTCGCGGTACCGCGTGTCATCCGCAAACTCCGTCTCCAACAGCTCCACCATGTCTCGCTCCGTGTTCCGCAAGAGACGGATGTATTCGGACACCGACGCCCTCGTCTCATTCAGGTATGCCGCCCCCTGCACAATGGCCAGAGGTAGGCAGGTCAGGATATCGAGTAGCTCTGCCACGCCCTTCTCGTCCGTCGGCAGAGGCTTACCGCGGAGCGACTTCTTGAGCAGGTCACTGGCCTCGTCTCCATCCATTTGCGAGAGAACAACCATATCGCTCTGGGCCAGCCGGGTTGCGATGCGTTGGGTTCGAGTCGTGAACAGAATACGACCCCGGTCGGTGCGAGGAAGAAAGTCGCGTATGCCCTGCTCTCGGCCCTGCTTCCCGCCTTCCACCACCTCTTCGTCATCGACATTGTCGATAACGAGGAGCCAACGGCCAGACGCCCCCGACTCGAGATAGCTCTGCACCAACTCTCTCGCGTCCTCCTTCTCCGCTCCATCCAGTCCCAGCAACCGGGCCACGTCTCTACATGACTGTTCGAAACTGGCCATGTTGAGCGCCGACACCCAGAAGACGGACCATTCTGGCCTGTTCTCCTTTGCCCAGTAGGCCACCTGCAAGGCCACCTGTGTCTTGCCGACGCCGCCGAGTCCAACAAGTGCGATGCGCTTTGAAACCCGGTCATCGTTGCCAGACAGCTTCTCTTTCAATGCATCGAGGGTGGAGGCCCGCCCGACGAACTTCCGATTCTTCAGAAACGGTATGAAGTGCACTGGACACGTACTTGTGGCTCGCGAGCCGCCTGCAGAAAGTGAGCGACACTTAGCACCTAGGTCAGAGTCACATACCATACTGGCGAATGATTGCGTTGGTGGCAAACTCCTATGCACTATGAGCTAGAGCGAGGAACAAGCCAATGAATTGACCAACCTCTACCATACGAGCGAGACCTTCCCTGGCCCTGCCTGCAATCAAAATGTCAGCTACTGCAGCGCCTTAGGCGAACTCCACGGCGGACACACTCTGCTTCTCCTTCAAATTTTGCACACAATCCCGCACACGCGACTCCTGCGCCGTCTCAGCCATATACTGCTCCGTCGCCGTCTCAATGATCCCGCGCTTCTCATGCTCCGCAAGCCCGACATCCTGAAGTCCCTGTTCGACATTGAAACGGAAGAAACGTCTCCTGTCGTGATGCTGCCGCCATCTCTTGTTGAAAAGCGCCGCTGTCTTCTCCGTCTCGGTTGCGATGTCAACCAGCGTCTGCGAGATGAATTTGTCGACTCGATCCTGGATTGACTTCTTGCCGGGGTTGCCTGTCCCGATTGAAACGAAACTCTTGACAAGTGGCTTCAGGTCGCCGGTTTCGCGGCACCAAAAGTCCGAGGCCTCACCCTCCACCTGTTCGACTGGGTTATTCGCTCCCAACGCTCCGTCGACATAACGACGAGCGCCGATCTGGACGGCGTCGAAGAATCCGGTCGCGGCCGACGTCGCCAGCGCCGCTTCGCAAATGGTGCAAGGTGGGAATCTCTTCCAGGGATAGCTGTAAGCCCGTAGACGTTCGATCCCGTTGAGGTCCTTCGAGGCGGCGCAAACGAAGCTGGAACATGTCAGCAAGCTGTACGAAAGCTGAACGAACAATACAGACGAACACCTTGAACCCGCGGTCCTGACTATCGTCGAACGGTGCATCCGGTGGCAAGCCGCGGCTGGCGACGATTTTGAGGACGGCGGCCTTCAGCTTGGCCGAGTCGAATCGTGGTGCTATCTCGCCGCGAGAGCTGACAGGAATCCTACGTCGTGGCTTGGCGAAGACGTCAGCGGATAGCTTATTGTAGGCTGCGATGCACTCGTCCACGTCCATCTCCAGCCCCCCGAGCATGATCGCGATTAACCTATTCGTATCAGTCTGTCACGCCACCAATGAGACACAGTATCAACGTACCCTCCCGTGCTGGTGCCGCCAATCAGGTCGAAGACGTCGCACGGCTTAACACGGCTAAGACCACTCGCCGCGCGCTCGTGGTTGAGCTCGTCCATGATGCCCTTCAGCACATGCAGTGTCGACAGCCCGCGGACGCCGCCACCATCAAGCGACAGCAGGCAGAGACCGGTCGTGTCTATTGGGTTAGCATTGCCGCCTACTGTCTCGCGCGTTGTGTGTGCCTGGTCCATGGTTGGTCGGCGATGGGAGGAGATGGTATGCCGTGTTTATTTTGCTCGTCAAAGGTGAAGCCCGCTGTAGGATTGCAGATTGTGAAGCTGAAATCGAGGAAAATCAGGTCTTCATGCGACCAGCTCTGCCTGTGGTCGTGCGGGACGGCGTGCGGGACAGCATGCATGGACGCCAATGAACGCTCGAGTCTAGCCGCGCATGTAAGCCTGCTAAGTTTAGTACCTGCCTTGCGCATGCAATCAAGACTGCGGCCATGGCAGCCGGCGTTCTTGTCAAGATCGCTTCCATGTTATTCTGGGTCATGGCAGCTGGTACCAAGAAGAGCAGCACATTTACACGGTGATCCGTCATCGCAAATGTCGCCGTACCTCGTATGCCTCGGCCTTTGAAGTGATTGAGGGGCCACTTATCACGTGGAAAAACACTGTCACGCGCTTGGCATTGAGGTCGCCCTGGCATCCAATGACGCCTGTCCAAACATAGCGCCCCGTCTCTCTACCGCCCAACATGGGCAGATTACCGACATCTCTTTCCGTACTCCAGCTGCTGTGCGACGTATTCGAGCTTATATGGAGTGCTTCGGAACCACCCCACCGGACGACCGAGAAAGCTAACTCCGCCGACGGTGGCTAGGTTGCTCGATGGGCTCAACGAACACCCAAACATGTTTCTCAAAAAGGTGGCGTCATTTCTGAGGAATCAATCCAGTGCCTCGTCGAGGTCGCAAGCGGCGTGCTGACCGCTCTTTACAAGCTGGCCTGGCCTTGCTTGAGAGAAGTGTCGACAAAGGTCATGCTTATGACGTGGCGCAGGGCCAAAACAGAAGAGAGGCCGCGAACTCTACGGGTGTCATGGGCGGGCACGAGGGTTTCGTCAGGCATGGCTGAGACGATTGAGGGGCCTCAAGGCAAATCTTCCGGCACACGGGCTTCATTACTCATGTTTCCTACCTCTCCAGATCTGACATGAACCGATGCAGAGGAGACCTTTCGAGGGTCTACAGTTTGGGCACACTCACAAAGTGAGTTGTGAACATCCTGAACCTTCACTTTTCATGGTTACGAGACTTCATTGGGACGAAATTGATAAAAACGCTTCTTGCAGTGGGAACTGGACGCGACTCTGTTCTATAGTTAAGCGTGACGGCAGAGGACTCAGCCTTCCATGCATTGTGGGCACAACGCCTATGACATCTTCCGTTTCTTTGCTCTCACCATCTGTTGATTCTTGACCTTCTTGCGACGTCTCATTTCCACCTGCTCCGATGACCTGAGCGGGACACCATGGACTGAATGAACATGGCTCCGAAAGTGGTCTAAGTGCTGAAACTTTTCGTTCCTACACTTAGGGTGGTCGCAGCGTATCGGCTCGCCACGCTGCTCCGCACGCTCCCGTTCTTCCAAATGATGGTCGTCGAAATGATCGTTCCTGACCACTGGGCGGCAGTACTTGAATGTCCGCTGCTCACAGGAAAGCCGCTTGTCGCCAATGCAGCTGGGGCACTGAGTCGGGTCCATCAGTAGGGGGAATTCATCGCGCTCAGGCTCAGACGTCTCCTGCTTGATGGGAATGTCGGTCTGCGGTCGATTCCGTATACGGTCGCGCTTGACCGTCTCCCGCCTGTCGCATAACGCCACCATCGTGTCAATAGCCTCAATTCGTAGTTGGTGAATTTCCGTCTCACTCAGATCCTTGGGCTGCTTGCATAAGATCTCGGCAAGCCGGGCCCGCTCGGGAATATCGAGATCGATCGCTGGTTCGGTATACTCTTCTTCCTCCTCTCCTCGCGCTTGCCTCTCGATGTTCCAGGTTGGCCGGTTGTAGAAATAGTGTTTACGGTATTGGTCTACAATCTTGACCTCGCGCCGAGCTCGCATAGTCCTGATTGTCTCTGTGAGCTGGCGGATCTTTGCCTCATGCTTGCGGCCTTGGATCCGGTACCTCCGCTCCTTCAGCGCCGTCCGCTGGTGTTCCAGCTTGACGATCTCCGGGTCGGCGGGAAGATTCGCCCACACCTCTGCCGGGACCATATCTCGCTTCGCCCGAGGATCGCGGGTCAGGCTGACGTGCGCGAACAGTCGATACAACTGATCTTCAGTCTCTTCTTCAAGGAACGTATTCTGCAAGTCGAACTGAACCCTCTCGTTGAGGTAGGCTCCGTGAAACGTGGCGAATTTCGGGTCGTGGCGCATCATTTGATCGCGTACAACGTCAGGCGCATTTCCTAAGAACCCCTCGTCAGTTGTTGACCGCTATTAGACGCCTGGGTGGAGTGCTGACATACCGTTGGCGGCGTTGGACGCTCCTCTGCGGAAGATCTTGGCCGTCCAGCGCTGCTCGAACCCCGCATCAAGACTTTGTCGGCCGAGGTCGTCTCTGAACTTGCTGTACAGCATGGCTTCGGTCATGGACAGGTCTCCGCCACGCCCGAAGCGGCGAAAAACGGGGATCTTCTTCATGGCTTCCTTCCACCGGAGCGGAGTACATTTGGTGGAGCCCCAGTTCTTCGTCCCGAGGACCCGGGCGGCGTCCGTCAAGCTCGGCGCGTCGAAAGCCTGGTCATGCAGCGCGAGGGCGATCATGATGCTGACGGGGCAGAATATCAACTTCTTGGTGGGGGTGAAGGAGAAGATGGTTCTAGCATCTGTTAGCGAGAGCACGGTGCGATGACGGTGCCTGAGAGTTAGAGACTCACGGTTTTGGCTTGTTATCTGATCCTTTATGGTGAACAAACTTGATTGACATGGCCGGAATGGCTCGGCGCGTCACCGGGTGTTCGACAATCATCATAGAGACGTCCTCGTAGCAGAGGGCTTTCGGACGCCCACGTCCCGTAGTCTGCGTGCAGAGAAGCTCGTCAAGTCGCAGAGAGTCTTGGTCCTGAGCGACGTCGGATTCCTCACTTTCGCCCTTGTCCCCACTTCCATCACTGCTCTGCGGCACTCCTGACGGGACAACCTTCAGGCCAAAGAGTTCTTCCATGGAGCCGTCTTGAGGTTTCTGCCGCTCGTTGTGAACAAGCTCAGCGATCCTGGCACCAGTGTAACTCTGGATGAGGTAGCAACCGGCTAGCTGGACGCGGTGACGCTCGCCGGGGAAGATGCCGGTGTCATAGGCCATGTTGAATGTGAGGAGAACCCGCACCTCGTCTGCACCGACGACGGGCTTGCCATTAACATTCGGTTCGCGGAGGCCGAAGCGAGGGACCAGTACTTGGCGATGATACTGATAGTAGATTAGTACGTTGGTCACCTGTGACCAGTGCACTAGTGTACGTACCTTGTAGACCTCCTTAGCGTCGTTCCGATCCAGGTAACGACCGGTAATGGTGGTGTAGAGCTGCTGGAACTGTCGGATGTATACATGTGATGTGCCCCACGAGTTGACGTTGTAGTTGCCGCAGACGAAGAGGAAGAAATCCATCGTTAATTCGCGTGTCAGGTCCTTGATCGTTGCCCTCCAATCCCCTACGTTCTTCTTGTCGCAATAACTGGAAGACAAGTAAGTAGGCTGACGTCAAACAGAGCAGCCTGACAACGCTGTAGAACGTACAGTTTCCATTTCCCCAACATGCCAGCTACATTGATCTCGGTCTCGTCGGCGTATTTCGGTTTGATGAAGCGAACGCTCTCGAGTCGTTTTCTGTGCGCGGCGTGTTCCTCAGCCGACAAAGGTAGGGGGCGTTTGGACACGCGGCTCTCGGCCTCCCGCTCAGCGACTAGGTTGAGAAAGTCTGCATGGCTGTTGTCCGGGGGGCCATTCGCTCTGGGCCGGCCAGCAGCGGTACGACGGGGCGAAGCCATGCGGACGGTCGCTGCGTGGGTGCCGACAGGTTCGTCGACGATGGATGGCGAAGGGCAGGCGTGGGTGTTCCCGGTGGGATCGTCGAGAGGTCGGCCATAGCGGACGTGGAAACGAAGTGAAGGGGGTCGAAAGGCGTTGCCGCCTTTTATGGCGGAAAACGACTATGATTGCTGACATCCCCCGTTGACGTGGAGAAGGCGAGAAGCGCCCTCCGCGGTGGGTTGATGACAAGAGAAAGACAGAGGGGAATGGAGCAGTAGAGAGACGAGCGCCTCAGAGACGGACCCCCAAGCACCCGCTAGTGGGATGTGGGCCCGATACTGCGTTAGCTGCCAGTAAGGGCGAGGGGCCCGACCGTGGGCATAGAAAGTACTAGGTACTTAGACAGGTACCTGACGGTGGCCTGCGCCCCGTACTGCTTGTGCCTGTGAGAATGGCGGCAGAAACCGCCCGATCGGGCGGCCCTAGCAGCGTTTTCTCTGTTTTTAGAGTAAATATATTAACTAAGTCGAAGAGAAGATTAACTATTACTATAGGGTTACCTAGTATAAGAGGGTTAGGGATTATAGTTAGTACTAGTAAGGGTAAAAGTATAATAGGTACTAATTATAACCCTATAAGGATATTACTAGGCGGCGTCTATAGTTAGGAACGTAGGGGGAGGGGGGAGTATAGCGGGGGAGACTTATAGGTATTAAAAGAAAGTAGTAATTAACCTTATTACTCCTACTATCTTTAACTCCGTTTATACGATTAAGCTAAATCGATATTAAACCTATAACCTTCTCTAATAACCTCTTAGACTAACTTTAATATAGACTAGAATTCGGCTCGTATTATACTTAGAAAGGGCTAGGCTAATTAAGGTTAGGAGTCTAATAGTAGGGGGTCGATTTTAAGGCCTAGGACTAGTACCCTTACTTACTATCGTCGTAATCGTTTAAAAGGGAATTAATTCTAAAGGTAGATTCTATAGTCGTATTATATATCTATTAAAGGCTCGTAAAGTCTATATAAGTTATAGGGTTATAAGAGTATTAAGAATATCTAAAGATAAGTAGTAAAGATATTACTAAGTACGTCTTTATTACTAATACCGTAGTATTATCTAATACTTATCGCTATACTAGCTATAAAGCTTAATTAACTTAATAGGAGGATTATTAGGATATTAGCTAGGGGGTTAATATATTATCGTTTTTCGTAATAAAGTTAATTACTAGGGCTTAAATTACGTCTTTAACGAAGTCTAACCCGTTACTTAAGGAGCGTACCCTTAGGTATTATTATAATAGGTAAGGAGGTCGTAACGTAATACGTTAACGCGTAAGAGAAGAGGGTTAAAGATTAGATTAACTACTAGCTTCTAGGTATAGGCGTAGTTAGGGTAGTACCTTAAGTTAAAGTCGAGGTATAGCTATTAATTAGTAATACTTTAACTAACTAATTAGAAGGCTTAAAAAGTTATACCTACGTAAGGTTATACCTATATAGTTAAAACGTTATACCTCCCTATTAATTCCCTTAATTATAACCTTATAAAGATATTACTAAGTAGTATCTATAATCGGGAACGTAAAGGGGAGTATAGTAAGGGAGACTTATAAGTATTAAAAGAAAGTAGTAACTAACCTTATTACTCCTACTATCTTTAACTCTATTTATATAATTAAATTAAATCGATATTAAGCCTATAACCTTCTCTAATAACCTCTTAGACTAACTTTAATATAGACTAGAATTTAGCTTACGTTATACTTAAAGGGGGCTAGGCTAATTAAGGTTAGGAGTCTAATAATAAGGGGTTAATTTTAAGGCCTAAGACTAATACCCTTACTTACTATTATCGTAATTATCTAGAAGGGGATTAATTCTAAAGGTAGATTTTATAGTTATATTATATATCTATTAAAGGCTTATAGAGTCTATATAAGCTATAGGGTTATAAGAGTATTAAGAATATTTAAGGATAGGTAGTAAAGATATTACTAAGTACGTCTTTATTACTAATACTATAGTATTATCTAATACTTATTACTATACTAGCTATAAAGCTTAGTTAACTTAATAAGAAGATTATTAGGATATTAACTAAAGGGCTAATATATTATTATTTTTTATAATAAAGTTAATTACTAAGGCTTAAATTATATCTTTAATAAAGTCTAACCTATTACTTAAGGAGTATACCCTTAGGTATTATTATAGTAGGTAGGGAGGTCGTAACGTAATACGTTAATACGTAAGAGAAGAGGGTTAAAGATTAGATTAGCTACTAGCTAGGTATAGGTATAGTTAGGGTAGTACTTTAGGTTAAAGTCGAGGTATAGCCGTTAATTAGTAATACTTTAATTAATTAATTAGAAGGCTTAAAAAGTTATACCTATGTAAGGTTATACCTATGTAGTTAAAATATTATACCTCCCTATTAATTCCTATTCCTTAAGGAAGAATAGTTAGTAAGACGTAGGTATTTACTAATAGAAGCTTAAGTAGTAACTCTAAGACGGATTAATATCGTAAGGCGTTATATACTTATTATAATAAATATAAGGTAAGACTTAGATTAATTACTAGTATAATAGAAGTAAGTAGCTATAAGTATAGTAATATCCCTCTTTATATATTTACCTATCTTATCCTTATTAATTAGGTATAAGGCTATATTAGATAGCTTACTATTATATTATAATCCTATTATCCCCTCTTTATAAGGTAGACCCTAAGTTATTTATAGATATATCGTATAGTAATATAGCCGTACGTATACGTAGCTATAGGACGTATTACGTATATTTATAGAATTATACGAGATTAACTATTATATAATTAATAGTTAGGCCCTAACTACGACTATACGGCTACTACCCTAGCGTACCTTTCCCCCGATCCTACGTAGTATTACTTACTAACTCTAGTAAACTATTCTAATAGTCCTAGCTCCCCTATTTTAATTAAATTAGTATCTAGGTATATCCGTCCCTTACTCCTTAGTATTAACTACCTTAGCTACCTCCTATAACTAGTTATAATCTATTACCTTAACGTTCTTATATTTAGCCTTAAATTTAGCCTTTATTATAAAACTAGCCTTTACTAGGTTCTTTAATTCCCTCCCCTTTATCTCTATACTAAAGAGCCTAGCTAGGGTTAAGCCCTAGGAGGCTAGGCGTACCTAGGCGTCTTTAGGTATACTTATGCTAGGTGTATAGGGGTTATACCTTATACCCTTAAGGGTAGTAGTAATCTTCGTATTAAGAGAGGTTAGGCCTATAATAGGTAGATCGTAGCTAGGGCGTAAGGACCTAAGCCGATTACGTAGCGACCTAAGGAAGTTAATAATATAGGGGCGACCTTTACCTACGCTAGGGTATATAAATATAATAATTAGTACGTTTATAGTAGTAGTATAGTCTTAGCTTAGTAGATAGTTATAAGGGTAAGTATCTTAGTATTTATAGGGATAGGGGGGGAGGGCTAAGCCGGTATTTTATATATACCTAGGGTAGCTATAGAGTCGTCGCTATTTAAGTTATAGTTTAACTAAGATTTTAGTACCCTTCTATCTATAGTTAGCTATTATCCCTATTATCCCTAATTAATAATGCGTAGGTAGGCGTTCTAAGGGCTAAGGACTACTTACTAAGTAATGCCGTACCTCCTATATATTAAATAAATAATCCTATTATATTAGATTATAGATTACGGTAATCTAAACCTAATAGTAATCCTTTATTCTAGATTACGATCTCTAGTAATCCTTATTACGTAACCTAACCTTAGCATACCTTATCTTATTAGTAGTCCTAGGTCCTCTAATGCGGGGCTGCCTATAGCCGGTTTATTCGACCCTTAGTCGTTATATTAGTATTTCGATACTTTAGAAACTAAACTACTTTCTAGAAGGCTTACCCCTCTACGTAGCGTATCCTGATTCGCGGCTACTAAGTTTGTAATAGTCGTAAAAAAACCTTCTTTAGGCGACGTGCAGCTTGGTAGAATATGGTCTCGGTGTAAGACTTAGAAAACTCGGTGTAAGGTTAGTCACTTACGTGCTATGCCAGTCAGAGCTCAGCGATATCGGCTCTTCGGCGGTTACGAGATCATCTTCGTCAGTTTCCCGGAATCACGTATCTACAACTTTAACGGCGAGCTTTAGCCAGAGCAGGACGAGTTAGTTGACCAACCGGGGACTAAGCTACGAGAACACTATCAAGCTAAATAACATCGCCCCTGGCGGCCTAATCTTCAGCACCTACCCTCGCGCCCTAGGCAGCTACGCTATCCACTCAGGCACCTCCATATCTACGGTAAGCTCGACCTTTCCTATTCTGTCACCAAGTGTATAGTATACTCACACTACGCCTTCGTAGCCCTACATTGCTAGCGTGGCAGCGCTATATCTCTCGATACACGGAGGTCGGGCTACACTCGGAGCCAATGGCACCCTACCAGCCATCCGTCGTCTGTCTTCCGCAGGCACGCCTCTGGCGTGGAACCCAAGTATTATCTCTGGGGAAGGCATTCCGGAGGCTATGTATATAGACGAGGAAATACGAGCGAGCCCCCCACCATATATCACCTAACTTAACGACTGACTTCTCATCCCAGCGACCTCTCGGCGATTACACCAGTCGCCCAGCAAGGAGCCGGCCAGATCAACGCTGATGCGCACGTGGGTTCCACGATTGAACTGTCCCCCAACATACTTGAGATCAATCACACGGGTGTCAACGCCCTGTGCACTCGCTTCGATATTGACATTACGAACTATAGATCCGAGCCTGCAATGTTTAAGGCGTGACACCTCTCCGCCCTCTCGTCGTACGCTTTCGATAGCGGTCTATCCGGCGGCATCACCAACCCCATTCCGTAGGTCATCAGGAATAAGCCGGCGGAGATAATACTGGCTTAGGAGAGCATCATTATTAGGCCTGGCATGACGGCCGTCCTGCGGTTCCGCATTCTGCCGCCTACGGGTTTCGAGGACCCCGAGATGCTGCCCAGCTTAGCGGATGCATTGCTCTGGACGGTTCCAAAGGGGAGAAGCTTGACGTTCCTTATGCTGGCATTGCCATCCATGGCAAGACGATCACGCCATTCGCGCCGCGCGACCTAACGTGACTGCTATCGTTGACTTCGCAGGCGTTTGCGGAGGAGACCACCGTCTCCCTCGTAGAAGGGGACGGCGTCAATACCATCTCTGAGACGGGGTGGGGGTCCGCCATCTGGAGGACCGATGTGATCCGGGCTGACTAACCCTGTCGCGGCTCCAGTGGCCCGGCGTCTCAGGCCAGAACGGCCTCGTCGGTACCATCTACGAGGCCTACTGGAAGAACCGCGACATTCTCGGCCAGACGACCAGGATCGATCTGCAAGGTTGCTTTCTCAACGGCACTACCATCCCTTAGGCCGCTACCGCTATGTTACCAGGCTGCAACGGCCCTTCTAGTCGGAAGAGGAGAGAGGCGCGTGGGAGATTCGTGCTAGCCCCGTCATCAATGTTGACAGGGATTAGTTGTGGGGATGCAGTTGCATGCTGGACCACTGCAGAAGGACAGACACCTGAGATGAACACTTGGCACGGAGCATGGCCATGGCTATCTTTTCAAAGCTTTTCTCTTGGTCTGGAGACAGCTTGGAAAGACGAACAGAGTAGCTGATTCACCTGACTTTCGCCGTGTCTGCTACGAGGCTCTCTGATTTTGCAGCCTGTGACGGTATGCTGGTTACGAAGCGCTGAAGAGGGCGAGAAAAAGCCTGTCTTTCCGCTGTTGTTAGGTAGTCATCATGACCGACGAGGAAGTTGAGGGGGAATTCTTCGAATAGTGTTACTTGTCAAACAGCTGTCTATGCTGTATGCAGTCAATAAACCAGCTACTGGCACGCCACGACGATCTATCTACATCTAGTAATGTCTTAATCTAGCTGTGTATGACTAGACTATGACTTTACAGGTAATCCATGGAATGTATAGAAAGTTAACGTCCACATTTCATAGTCCATTAACATATCTATGGCACGGCACGTAAACAGTGTATTCCACCTGATTAACTTCGTATTACGACCTGACAAGTCTATTGGGCGAGGGAAATGCCATTAGAACAGCTTGAGGGTTACTATGTAGCAGAAGCTTAGGTTATAACTTTGAGAAGTGGTGCCGCAAATCGTTGCGCACCCGTTACAATGAATACAAGGTAAGACCTAGGTTGATTACTGTCGTCAGAAGTACTGTATATATAGGCACTAGAACGTCCAGTCTTTTATATGTGTGCATCATATCTGTATTGGTTGGGTACTGAGGCCATGCTGGATGGCTTACTACTTTTATCGTGACCTTATTGCCACGGGTTAGGTTGCTGACAGGATTACTAAAAGAAGTATCGTGATCCAGCCACGGTCACGTGAATGATCAGGATGGTCTGTGCGTGAGGGCGGTCGCGCGCGGGGTCTCCAGCCCTGGTGTCCTGTCGACACCTGCTGGGTGTTACACCAAGCTCAAGTGCCGTGGTGTCGAGTACTTACAGGCGCATCTGACGAATGCCCGATTTGGTATGGCACCGTCAACGGCGTGTTGGATGGCTCTGACGATAAAGGCTATGGAAAACCTGACTCCGGCTAGCAAAGCTAGCAGCAAGCGAGTGGCGACTGGTCCGAGTCAAAGGGACGGCCTGAGTCAATAGACGCAACCGCGTTTCATCCGTAACTTCTTCCTGCAATACGCAGGAGACCTCACCTTGGAGCCTATCATCGAATCGTCATTCGTTCCTTCGGCAAATCGCGGTGCAACGCAGCGCCCACGGTGCCTCACGACTCGGCAATCGTCTCGTTTCCCTATCATCATGCATCATCGACGCATCGGACCACTGGCAGGCGCTGGCCTGGGCCTCGGGCTGGTCGCGATTGCCTCAGGGCAAACACAATGTTTCTTTCCCAACGGCACCGACACCCTCCGAACGAATCCGAATGGCGACTTCTTCCCCTGCGAGTACCCCGGCTTCGGCATGTGTTGCGCTTCGCTGGACGACAGATGTCTCGGCGCGCTTTGCTGGTCTAGCACGACGAACGGTCTCTACCGTGGCGGCTGTACCGACGCGACGTGGGAGTCTGAGGAGTGCCTGCACTTATGCACAGGCGGCGGATATCTCGGTATGTTCGGGTTTCCTCAATCTGGCTATCCGCCGCCCTGGCTAACCTGCTTGTGAACAGAAGGCGACGAGACGAAAACCCCCATGGACAATCGCAACGTGCCAGTGACGCAATGCACTGATGGTCGTTACTGCTGCGGTGATCGGACAGATGCGAGAAGCTGCTGCGACGGCGGTGGAGGCTTCTACGTTAATGGCACGACGATCAGGGTCGCCGTAGGGGACAGCAGTAGCAGTAGCCCGCCGGTGCCTACTGCCACGTCTCAGGGAGCGGCACCAAGGACAAGCACGGGAGCAGTCGCCGACGAGCAACAGACGAGTCCAGGTAAAGACGAGGCCTTAGGGAGTAGTGCCATCGCTGGCGCCGCGGTGGGCGGCGTGCTCGGCACGCTGCTCCTGGTATCCCTCGCGTTCTTAGGCGTCTTCTTTTGGCGGCGAAAGAAGAAGAGATTGGCGGCTGCTCAGGTAGGCTCGGACGCTGCAAGCGTTGGTGCTTCGAGTGGAAAGGCTTCAGACATGCACGAAGCTCCAAGCCCGACCGACAATGTCAGAGAAGAAATGCCTACAAGTAATGGGGTGGTCGAGATCTTAGGTGCCTCGCGGGCCGAGTTGCCCGTCGACCACTGCTACGAGCTCGACTCGAAACCTATAAACCGGGAAAAGCGGGCATGGTCATTCAGTACCAACGGCAGCTCAGAAATTAATGTCGATAGAAGTAGATGATGTAGACTATAATGTATTCCACAGGGCCATACAAGCGAGTTAGTCACCTTCACTACTTCTCCGGAATACAACCTCTTAGCGCTCTTTCTTGATAGCCGGCAATGAAGACTCCTTCTGAAGATGGTCAATTAAACCTCGCCCTTTAAGCTATGAAAAGAGACCCTGCCCTACTATCCGCCATGCAGCTTCGATCTACAATGTCCCTCGAACAACCCTTGCCCGCCGCCAAAAGGGAATCCCTTCCCGAACCGAGAGCCCGCCTAACCCAGCGAATTTGACCAAGCTAGACGAGAAGACATAGATTGAATGCGTAATTAACCTAGACTCGCAAAATTATCCTGCCCGGTTAAGTAAGGTCGGAGAAATAGCGAATCGACTACTTGCCGAACGTAGTGCGCGACGCGGAGGTACCAACGGTCTATCCAAGTTCATTAAGCGACAGCCATAGCTCTATACGCGTTTTTCGTTGTTTTTCTCGAAATTCAACTATCAGAGAGCTCAGTGCGAAGAACCTGAACGATGAACGCGTGGTTTCGCCTTATGCGAAACACAATCGCGAAATACGGGATAGCAGACTCGGATATCCACAACTTTAATGAGGCAGTGTTCCAGATACGTGGTATCACACTAGGGATAGTAGTAAAGAGCTCAGAAAGGCGTTCGAACACGATGATGAGGCAGCCTAGTAATCGGCAATAGGTTACAATCATCCAATGGTTCACCCACATCTCCCAACGGCCTGGCTGCAGAGTGCAGACATTCTGGAACGAGATCTAAAGAGTAGCCAACAGTATCAAGATGGTTGGAAGTACAGTAAATGATCTAAATGAGCATTTTAAGGAGTTCAGGACGAGACTACCGGCTTGAGGAATAATTGATAACAAATAATTGTTCTTGTCATCAGACATGAAGTGGTTGGATAGGGAATGACAGAGCACTCAGGCGTGCCTAGAGAATTGCAACCAAAGCCTGGCCCGACTCGGGGATTCGTCAAATAGGCATTGTCAGAATGGAGAGCCGGCCGGTCAGGGAGGGGGAGCTCTCCGCACTCAACAAGATTTCGCACGCCCAGAGGTTATAACTCTCCTCTCACTGCGTAAGTCAACCGATGACTTGAGATGTGCGTTGCGCGTCAGAGAGACTCTGATTCGAAGAAGGTTCTTCTCCGGTATTGAACGGTCTATTGATTAGAAGAGGTCGGTTCGCGGGGACCAACTCGAAGAGTCTGCCCGAAGTTTAATCACTACGATCAGCATCCAGCTGTCCTCGATTCGGTTCCGGAGCCAGAAGATAACCCCCCAAACAACTTTCATGTCATTGAAGACGTGTACATCGATGTCGGTGGAGAGCAGACAATGACGACTTCGCATAACCAACGGTTTGTAGTCAGGCGGGTCTAAATCAGCACTGGGGCCAGGCAAACGGACATCTCATCCTCAGAAGTAAGTTCGCATGAGGTTCTGAGATGAGGAATGATACTGGTTTGAAGATGAAAAAGCATTTGAAATCAAACGTTTTCGTTTCACGAATATGCAAGTCCAAAGGCAGTGCTGTGAAAAGAAAACACCTGCTCATCTACATGACTGGCCCTATACGTCGGACCTTTTTGATGCAGCAACTTATGCCAGCTGCAAGATATAGTACGCTTGGATCAGTTCATCAGGAATAGTGCGGATCTTGGGGCTGGCGGCTGCTGGCATAGTCTCGACGCTTGTCGGTGGTATCGGACTTCCTAGGTGTATGGAAAGTGCGCACCGGTTTGTGAGCTACCTGATCAACTACAGAACGCCATGCCCAACGTAGACTCCAAAATAGAGTACAACGCGAAAGTGAGGCCGAATTATGATGCGCTAGTCTCCGTACATTCCTTTGAGCGACGTCTTGTAGGTATCATTGACGAATGAGGAAAGGAGAGACCAAACCAAGATTCTACGTCGCCCCCGCAGATAGATCGCGTATTCACTCACGAGCCTCACAGCGGCTGAGTGGCTGGACGCAGCTCCAAGCCACTGGCATATCCCTTGGTGGGTGGACTTAACCCAAAGTCATGTTTGTAAATAGGTAATGAGTGATGGTCCTCTTTCTCTGTTCGCTACCTTGGCCGCCGGAAATACAACACCGAGGTCTAATGGGGAGTAATGGCCCAGCGCTGGTGAATGTGGGTTGAGCTCTCATGATGGAGAAGACGACTAATTCAGGTCATTAACACTTACAAGGTCAGCAGAGCTCGAAAGACATTCTTGGGTTGGGCCTTAAGTCACTGCCATCAACCCATCCTTGGACCAGCAGTTGTGTGACCAAGTCCCCCGGCCAGCTTGTCCAAACTTGCCAAGGAAATCCCCCTTGCTGGTTTTGTGTGATGACCGTGGAAAGATGTGGAAGCTAAATGGTGTAAAGGCGATCCGTCGTAGACGGTGGCGTCGCCTTTCTTTGGGTGCTGTATTGGCCCAACGGCTTGTCGGGCTTGATGACATTGTCGCTGTTGTGCTTGCTGAGCTCCGATTCATTGCTGTCCTTGGAGTCTGGTCTTGAAGTCATCACGATTTCCTGAGCGTGTCGTCGCAAGGTGGGTGTAAATTCCGTAGGTGGGCGAAGGTGAATCCATGCCTACATCGCTCGCGACGAGTGATCTGGGATTTTCGTGGCCTCGCTTCCGCCTCAGTCCGCTATGCACTTGACCTGATCTTCGCTAACGAGATGTCTACCCAACGGAGTCATCGCGACAGCGATTAACCACCATTTAGAGTATCTCTAACGAACTCCTACGTACGTTGAACGAAATCAGCATCTCCGCTACTTTGCCCCTACATCCGCCCACGTTAGAGATTACTTGACAATGTAACAAGACAGGACCGAGTCCATCGAAATCGTGTCCGACAATTCTGTAATAAAGCACCGTTCTCTATGCAGCCCTGCGTAGCGACAGACGGTGCTGTCGATCCACGTCGAATAAGGCGCTGCAACGCAATCTGTCTTGCCATCAACAACTTTTGAGGGTCGTATACTAAGAATAGACCCGGTGGCTCAATGTGCACAGCAAGCGAAGGCTAGCGCTCGACTCTGAATGTAGTGACCAACGATCGCTGTTGTCTTTGCCCAGGATCTTCCTTATATCAATCCCTGTGCTATTAGCACTACTAGGGAATGGATCATTTCGTACTACCTAGTTAAGGTAGGCTATTCAGAAAAGTTGTGCTCTTCAGAGACCTGACCACATGAATGTCTTAGACAGGCGAAAAACGCCCCGAAGGAGCTCATCTTTGGGATCAGCGCTCCTAGCCACGATGACAGTAAATTCGCCCGCCTCCGCCATCCACTGATCATGTTCCTCAGACCAAAAAGACGGTGCGTATTTGTCGAGTATCATTACCACGGTCTCCTTCGCTTCTCTAGGTACGAATACCTTCTTGAACGCCTTGAGCTCTTTGTGTGGTCTCTGTATCGACGATTCCATATCTGACACATAGATCTGTACCACCTCGGCGCCGTCTACAGCACCTGTGTTAGCAACGTCAAGTGATATCTCGATACTACCTCGGGCTCCGTTCTCGAACGAGGCTGGGACATTGAGATTCGACAGCTTAAAAGAGGTGTACGACAGCCCAAATCCGAAATAGAAGAGTGGTGGGCAGTCAAGTTTTTCGTAGTAACGATACCCGACAAAGACACCCTCTCCATAGAAGATGCTGCGTTCCGACTTGCCAAAGTTCAAGAACGACGGCGTGTCCTCAAGCCTTCTGGGGAAGGTGACCGATAGACGGCCAGAAGGGTTGACGTTGCCGAAGAGTATATCCGCGATGGCGTGCCCGGTCTCCTGTCCTCCGAGCCAGCTATGGACCACGGCGCCAGCTTTATCGAGCCACGGCATCTCGATCGGCATGCCGCTCTGCGTGACGACAATCGTCTTGGCGTTGGCCTCGCAGATACGCTGAATCATTTCGTTCTGTCGCCTCGAAAGGAGCAGATGGGTGCGGTCCGCGGCTTCGTACTCGTAGTCTGAACCCAGTCCGGCGATTATGATTGGAACGTCAACCTCTTGAGCGAGCCGAACAGCGTCACCTATGGCTTCGTCCTCATCACGAAGAAGCTGCCCACCCAGACGAACGCCACCCGGACCGGGAGGCCCTGCCAAGGTCCCAAGAGGCATGTTGGTCATGACGATGACTATTTCGTAGCTCTTGCCTTCTACTACTTGGATATCACCATATCGCTCCGTGCACATTTTGTTGAAGCAAGGTGTATCGTCGGTCTTGGGAGGCTGGTCTGTCCACTGGTCTACGACCAACATATGGTCGATCCAGAGCTTTGCTTTACCACAGACGCTGAGTGCGAAACGGTAGGTTCCAGTGAATGAAGCAATGTATGTTGACTTGATGTGAATATAGTGGTGCGCTGGAACGTTGTCAAATGTGAGCTGGCTGAAGTACATCGTCGTGTGAAGCGTGGTATCCGAGTGTAAAACCTTTGCGGAGGGCAGCCGTGTCGGATCTTCCGCGAACCAGGCTAGTTGCAGACCAGGTACCTTGGTGCCGGGCAGGAAGAGCCCTTTCTTGATTTCAGGAATCCAGCGACGTGCTAGAAGCCGATCAGCGTTAGTCTCGCCTTCTCGGGAGGAAGAGGGAATTGACTCACTGTAACAGCCGGGCTCATAACGCATCTGATCTCGCCCGAGAATCTCAGCGAAGGCGTCAAGAGGCGTGCTGATGTAGAATGGAGACGACTCTGAGCTGCCGCCCCCTGCGTGGGCGGGGCTTTCAAAAAGCTCGCCTATCAACCCGATACTCACGGTGCTGTTCTCGGCGGATAGAGGCAGGATCTTCTTGTCGTTCTTGAGCAGAACTATAGCGTCGGCGGCTATTTTCCGCACCAGCGCCCGAGACTCAGGCGTATCCTCGCCATCGCCGTCTTGTCGCGGCGGGTTCCGTGTCTTGTTGATCAGGTTGATGAGATTTCGAACGGATCCATCGACAGCCGCCATGGGCACCTTCCGAACCTCGACCGCTGTGATCAGCTGCTTGCCTCGCCAGATGCATGGCCCTGGCATCTCGAGATCCAAGCCAGCGTTCAATGCCTCTGAGGTGCTGTATGTTCCCCACCAATCGCTCATAACGAGACCGTCAAAGCCCCAGTCGTCGCGCAAAACCTTCTTGAGGAGGAAAGGATCCTCACTAACATGCACGCCGTTTATGCGCTGATAGGCGGCCATGTACGCCCAGGGCTGAGCCTCTCGTTGGGCAATCTGAAACGGAAGTAGATGAAGCTCCCGTAGGGTACGCTGCGTCATGAAAGTTTCGTCCTCGGATCCTTTAGCAGACTGATCATGAGCAACATAGTGCTTGATGCAGATGGCGACCTGACAATCCTGAGTACCGCGGGTAAACATGGCAGCAAGCTTCCCGCTTAGAACGGGATCCTCTCCAAAGGCCTCGAATCCACGGCCCAGTAATGGTGATCTCTGAAGGCAGACTGTCGGGGCTAGAGCGACATGGACGTCTTTGCGGCGGCCTTCCTGGCCTATAAGCCTGCCGGCACGGTACAATAGATCCGCGTCAAACGTGGCTCCGAGTCCAGTGGCGCAGGGGAGCTGATAGCCAGGGGGCTTGCGAAGGAGATTTTGTAAGTTGGTGTTCCCCAAAAAAGAGGAATCTTTATCGAGGGCTTACCATATTGAAAAATCGACCTCCACCGCCCCGTAGACCATGAGGGCCATCTGAAGTCTACGATGGCCCACATTAGCTACTACACCAAAAGAAAAGATTAAAACGCCAGCATACGTTGAGGACTGGGATGCCCAGACGTTCCAGCGGCACGGTGCTGCAAGCACCCGCTCCAGAAAGGAGCGCCACCTTTTCAGATAGGCTCAGTTGGTCGATGACGGCCTCAGCGTCTAGGACGCTCTGAATCCCCATTTCAAAGTCCGGTGATTACTGCAGCTGGAGATTTACGAGGTGATTTGGTGTTTCTGGAAGACTTTTCCGGATAATGAATCTTGAATCTTCGAATATCTCGGCAGGCAGCTCATTGCTCGATAGACTGGTAGGAAGGTTTTATGCATCGACGTTCCACGGTTAAATAGGGTCAATATCGAGTCGGTATGACCAGATTGTCGTAGCACCTGCTGTGGAGTGCGGTACGGCATGGCTCGCAAATGCATGCGGGAAAAAGCTAGCGATGCTTCGTAGTCTCGGTGATGGTAGGTCTCCAGCGTCAATGACTGATAGTATCGTCATCAACATGGAATTGGCCGTGGGCTGATGATAGAACCTATGAGGTGCTAGGCAAGGTAAGGCAGTGAGTGCGGAGAACCGTGCGCTTCTGCTATGTTCCGCGGAGGTAATCCCGCTACCCACCAGCTTTGGGCCCTGTCGACCGCCTTCGGGCATCTAACCCCTTGCTCCCCCGACTCGAGTCCCTGGCCCTGGTATCTACAGCCAGGTATTCTACCCGGGGCACTTCACGGTAAGGTACAGTACCTTCGCACTAGTAGAATATAGTATCGGAATATTAAGATCCCGATGTTAGTACCTAAGCAGCATCGGGGTTTAGCCGAACATGAGAATTGTGAATACGAGTAACCCGAGCTACCATTCGCGAATGTGGAACTCAAATTTGAGAGAGAACAAACCCCGCATGTCTACGAACTGTTTTGCCCGTGGACAATTGAAAGGACGCTCGCACATCGTCGGAATGAGACACGCGATCCGCCCCAACAGCGTCTGACCAGACCATGCACAAGGCAACGGCAGCATGCGATCTCTGCAGGAGACGCAAGGTCAAGTGCAACTTGCTAAGTCCCTGCGCCAATTGTCAGATCTCTAGGCTGCCCTGCAAGTATACACACATTCCACGGAAGAGGGGCCGCAAGTTTACAAGGCAGGAAGCAGTTTCCCGCATTGCTGATGCTCCGCAACAGCCATGGCCCCAGCAGTCAGAAGAAAGCAGCGGGGAAGAAGAACAGGCAGAGGACGGCAGAGTGGAAGGCGGCTCGGAAGCGGAATCAGCGCAAGTTCTGGGAGCAACTGGCAGCCATCTCCAAACACCTTCTGGGGTCCGTCATGAACTTCATTTCCTTCAACCAGGGCCGCAATCTTCGCACATACCGGCGGCGGTGTCGACCCCAAGCCCAGCAACCTCGCTTGGCCGTCCCATCACCGCCAGTGGTGTCACGCCTCATACTCACGCAGCTCTCGAATATTTGCTTGAGTCATCGCGACTGCCATCCCGCGAGCCAGGGGATACTGCCGTATCTCCACCCTCACTATTTGCGAGCCAACTTTTTCTATCCGGTATCTCGACCTCCGACGAGACTTCCTCTTCAGAACCGCATCTTGTTCGACTGGCCCGCCGGATACGAGAGAATCTCATCAGCTTTGTCAACTCGGCCATCCCTTCAGGGACTATAGTCGACGTGGTTCACAAATGTCTGGATCTTTTCATCCAATACCTCTTTTGCACCACACCCCTTGTACATGAGCATACGCTCCGAGCAGGAGCATCGCTGTTCGTGGACGGAGAGCAGCCCGAGTTCTACGAACCATCCGATCATTCCGCCTGGCGCCCACGACTAGACGTCTTGCGGACGTTCACCAATGTCGCTGCCATCTGCGCGAGCACGCTGTCCGTCATGCCCGACTCGATATTTCCCACGCAACGCCGCATCCTGACAGCACGGTTTCTTGAAGCTGCCCGCGCCATGCTCGGTCTCTACGAAGAGCATGATCTCGACCATCCAGATGCCTCGTCTCTCACCATACGCCTTTGGCTTTCGGCCGCTCTGCAGAACAGCACTGGCAAGAAGGGCCTGTCCTGGCACTATCTTTGGGAAGCATCACTCCTTGCGCAATCTCTCCAGCTCTACGATGAAGAGGCTGTGCGCTCAAAGCTACCTACCGAGTCACAACTCCTAAGGCTGTCCTTCTGGCAGCTCTATTCGGCCGACAATGCAGCGGCTGCATTTGAGAGCCGTCCCAGAGTTCTCAACAAAGCCGTCTTCTTTCGCGACCTGAGCCTGCAAGACCACGGGGAACGCGACGAGCCGCTACTGGACGCCAGCAACGTCTTCTACGCACAAGATCTCGAGTCCCGACTACTGATCGGTTTCCACCTCAAGCATCGTTTGTGGGCCGCCGCTAGTGATGTGATATCCGAGGTAGTTGCCTACTCTCGACGAAGAACGCAAGGAAACACTGAATTTGGAAACGGAGAGCTCAGCACTTCCCATTTAACCGATTACTATCTCGCCTTCATTGGCCTCATGGATGCTCTTCCTCCATGGCTGCAGTACTTTGACGGTACCGACGAGATACCCCATCTCGAGCACGATGTCTTGTCGTACCAGAAAACCTGCTTCTACGTCCAGAGAAGTAACCTCATGTCAACGTTCCACTGTCTGCATCTTGTGATCCTCAAGCAATGCATTCAGCACGAAGTTCTCTCTACTATGGGCCTGGAGAATCAGGCTCTCACACTTGCCATCAAGGAGGTCGACATCGCCAATGACTTTCTACGGGAATTGCACATAGCGCCATTCTCTTGTTACAAAGTCCAAGGTGAAGCAGCCGTAAGCTTTTCATCCGCTTCCCAAGAGTTATGAACCATCTCTCACTTTTCGACAACAGGTTGAGCGCGTGCGCTTCGTGGGCGCGACCATGCTGGAGCTACGGCAGACGACAAAGATTGAAACGATCAAAGTTCGGGTGAACGTGTTATTTAGAAAGCTTCTTGATTTTCTTGCAAAGCTTGACTCGAAGACTTCGGAGGATTGTAGGCCCTGATTAGTTGGCCAAAGGTTGTGGGCAGAACGACCGATCCAAATGCGTATATATAATGCCATGTTCATACATGTACGCATTGATCACGCTTGTAAATCAGTCGATGGTTCAATATTAAGAGCTATAACCATAGGTCGGCAAATGGATGTTAATGTAAAGAAGTATACTTGCGAATTAAAGCTGTTTTTAAGTATACTCCAGTAAGCTTTCAGCTTGACCGTCAAGCCTCCTGATGCGTACGGGCGGCTCCTGAATAGCCCTCGTTATAGCCAAACTTAGGTAGCTGCGAGCTGCTAGGTTTCAAGCCTTGGAAACCTCGATCTCTAAGAATTCAGCCAAGGCTAAACATCTTCACGATTTGGAAAGCGACTTGTGCCCTCAGAGTGCTACTGCTTCCATGCTCTGATAGACAAGGGCACCATCATTACGGGAAGTGAGTTCTCACTTGAAACATATCTAGCGAAATCGAATCCAAAAACATGAGAATGATGAGTATCCCGTCTCTGTATTGACTAGCTGGGTAAGCACGAACTGAGGGAATAATCACGAGCATATCTTTTTAGCAGCTCAGACACCCGCCAACATGGAACTCTATCTGCCTGACGCTTATACCTTGGATTTATCTTGCTTGGTTGGATAATGGAGCTCGACATGCTCAAGGCCTAACACGTCTTTGCCGGAGCTGGCAACGACAGCGTTCTTCTCTTCCTGGCCTTCAAACACTGTGTTGACGATTAGCTTTTGTTGTTAAAGGAAGCACCGTTTGAGGGATTAACTCACGGAAGGCCAACTCCTCGAGGGTGCGATTGGACGTCTCCGGGAAGAAGATGTAAATAAAGACCACCTCAAAGCATAGCCATGCAACGAACACAAGGAGGTAGCGCCAGGTGATTGCATCAAGAGCAATAGGATTTACAAAAGTCGAGAAGAAACCTGCAGACTTGCCAAACAGTTGGAACCAGGCAATACCCTTGGTTCGAACGTAGTAGGGGAAGAGCTCGACGAGGTAGACATAGGTCAGAGCGTTGTAGCCGATGGAGTAAGCTGCTTGGTAAAGGAAGATGAAGACAATGACGGTCACACCGGCGGCTGCGGCACCATTAGTCATTTGCTGCTGCTGAGCAACAGTCCAGCCCGTGTAGACAAAGAGGAGAGAGCTTGCACAAAGCAAGTACATCCTGCGCCTTGGAAACCGGGGAACGATGAGAGCGAGACTGGTTGCCACAATCAAGTTCCAGCCTTGAAGACCGGTGTTAATCCTGTTCTGGACGAATGGATCGGTGAACCCAATCTGCTTGAGAATGACGACCAGGTAGGCGCTGATGAGAGTGTTGCCGGAGAATTGGGTGAAAAGGCCGAGAAAGGCGCCAATCAAGCTGCGACGACGCATGCCTGCAGACTGAAACAGCTCGGCCCAGGATCGTTTGCGGGTCTGATTTTCGATTTCCAGGGCTGCCTTGATTTGTTCCATCTCGATAGCGGCTATTTCCAAGCCGGGGACTTCGTCGTGGTACTTGGCGAGAATCTCGTAGGCCTCCTGGGCTCTATCTTTAGATGTGAGCCAGCGAGGAGACTCTGGCACAAAGTAGACGGCCACCAGCTGGATGATTGACGGTGCCGCTTGCAGAATCGACGGCAACTTCCAGCTCCAGTCACTCTTGATGTTTAGAGTTTGCAGAGTGATGCCGGCAGCGAGCAAGGCGCCGACAAAGTAGCATGCGTTGAACAATGAGCCGAGAAGATGGCGCTCCTTGGGGTGACCAAGTTCGCCTATGAGTGTGGAGCCGGCGACGACGCAGTAGGGGAAACCGTGTCCGAGAAAAATGCGCGAAAAGATCCACATGGTAACTGGAACGCATGGTGGTCAGCGGTCTTGATTTTGACGAGTCATATATCCAAATCTGGAAAGGGAGATCAGAACTTACTGTTGATAGAAAAGCACTGCAATACTGCACCAGCCATCATGACCAAGGAACCGAAAACGATAGACCAGCGGCGGCCAACGTGGTCAGACAGAATGGACACGAAAGGCAGTGACGTGATGGCACCCAGACTGTAAGAGGCTGACAAGATGCCGAGCGTGGCCCCTTTGGGATGATTGAAAGCACGCTGCCAGTAGTCGAGCGACTGTAGGCCATTCATCATTGAGGCATCGAAGCCTCCAGTTGCCTCGATAGCGAGACAGCATGGCAGGAGCCAAAGGTAAAGCCTGCGAAGATTGGGCTTTTTGTACCAGACTGTCTTGTCTTGGGAGATGATCTCTGCTATGATGGGGTCGGATGCAGCGGCGGACGGCATTGTGGCTTGATTGATGGTTGACGGCGGACAGGATGGTTTGAATATGAGAGGAGTTGCGACTCGGCACTGGGAGGATACGATACTGGAGATGAACGAGACCGAGAACAGGATCAGCGGTGGCTTCCAGCTCTTTATGTTCCCATTCGTGGCAATAACGACAAAAGCTGGAGGCAGTGATAAGTTGAGCAGCCAACTTTGTCGGAGATAACTTGAAGCCAATACCTTGGCAAGTGCTATGGCTGGAGGGATGGTGACCCCGGATTGTTAGTCTGGGGAAGTTCACGCGGCAAACTGGGGAAATGGAACTATCCAAGTCACGCGGGGATCCGTGTGCGCTACACGCGCCCTCATGAATTAGCCCCGGAGAATTTTCAAATTCCCTTCATGTTGCGCCTATTTCCCGCGGAACTTTGGGGCTAGAAAAGCCCCGCAGCTCTAATACTTGGCACACACATATCCGCGGCATTCGACTATGGTAGGTACATGCAGCTTCTCAGTGCCTCACCATGTACGTATTCCCTCTTCTGTCGACATGTATGGTATTGGAGCCGCGTGCAGCCTGTATTCAATGTGAATCAGTTTTGTCCCGGGCAAGGGGGGCTATTTCGGCGGTGGTCGCATACGTCAGTTCGGGCTCGTTACAGTACTAGTAGTCTTTACCACCTCCGAGATAAGGAGGGAGGCAGTCTCTGAGCTATTCAGCCGCGGCTTGATTTATGATGAGTCCGAGTTCTCGATAAACTCGCTAGTCCTCTAGGATTCTCCTGCCAACATGGGCTTTACACCCCAAAAGGGTCCCTGGGATTTGTTCCCGTCACAGACATTCCCAAGGCCGGCGACTCCGCGTCTTCGTTGATTTGCGCGGTCCGTGCAAGCCCTCGGACTTGGGCAACGCTGTTTTTCGCTCCTTTGTCTTCCGGTCGTTGACACCTCTGAGACTTTGCGGGCATCATCATCGTCGATGCGTCCACGTTCGTATCTGCTCGTGGCGTTAACACTCGCTTCATTGAAGAAGAGTACTCTTATAAAATGCTTCCGTCTGCGGTCGACGGGCTCATCCGATACTTGTATTCGACGGCACGCCCCATGTTTGGTTTTGCTCTTAGTGTTGGCCTCATCGGACCCGGGTAGCTTCGACTATTCAGACCCGCCCGCCATCGAATGCGGCAATGAAGTAGCTGATGCCTACATTATATCTGCTCCCTCACACCATTCAGCAACTCGTCGGATACTACATCCGCTATGTCCCCCCGACAGGTCTTATAGCTAATTCCCTCTTCCGACTCTACTAGCACAGATCCAGCGGAAAGGCCTAAGGCCGGGGCTGTCGCTTGCGATCTTAGCGTTCGGGTGCCGCTTCTATGTGGATGCGGACATACGATCACTGCGCCCAGCTCTTTTTTCCAAAAGCCTAAGGACGCTCTGCTCACGGAGCTGGACAATATTTGCCTGGAAAGCATGGAAGCCTAAGTCTTCCTAGCGAGCTTGTTTCACCGGTGATGGACTTGAAATCCGAGGCGATACCTACACGTCGGAATCGGCATACGCTGGGGTACTATTATAGGCATCGACGCCTCAGATCCCGATGACTCCATGGTACCAAGCGAAGCCAAATGCCATCTGTGGGCGTCCCTCTATATGGCAGACCATTGACGCTCGGCGGGCAGAAATGTCCGCAGAACGCCGGCAGACTTCCGTGATACAGCCTTTGTGATTCCAACAGACGAGCAGCTTGATAGCCCATTACAGAGAATCCAGAGGCGTCTTTATTGCTAGAATTCGGGACCAATGGGTGGACGATGCCATGCTTTCAGAGCGGTTTGGACTGATCAACGACGTTGACAAGAAGTTGGTCAAGGGAGGGGCAAGCGACGATTCAATCGAACACTGCCTTACCCTTCTGGCGGATCAGCTCTGTGGTTGGACGAACAGGTTTCTGAAGGGCAGGAGAATAAATGAAAGCAACTCGAATGCTCACATTAGTCAGGGGCTTAGAGGCGTACTCATGGCTCTTCACGCCAGATACCATCATTACTCCAGACTCTTATTCTTTCGGTCCCTCGGCAGTGCCGCTCGACCTACTCCTGTTCAGCAAGGAGAACGACCCCCTAGAGGTTTGGGCGAGGCCAGAGGTTAATGTTGAGGCGATCACGGAACTAGGAAATTACTAGCCTTCGCTTTGCCATTCGGTATGTACGATGTGGCATTCAACGACGAATTTTCCTCTCGCATGCCATTTCTAAAAGCACCGGCTGTGGGTCTTCCAGCAGACCAGCAATATTCCTTGCGGACTGCAGATTTACAAAATAGACAAGTGAATGATTCGATTTCTGCTAGAGCATCGTCTTCCCTTAATTATGAGAAAAGCAGTCCTTCTACCCAGGCATGTAGGCATCGAAGCATTGAGATATCGCCGTCTTAACATGCGCGGTGCCTTTGGCTTGTGTCCATATCATTCATTTCCGTAGAGAGATCTCCCAGTCTACTCATTGACAGACTCGCCCGCAGACTTTATAATGTGACGAAAAAAGTCTCTCAGAAAATATGCAGACCTCTTCGCATACCTCGTCTTTTCGGGGCTCTCGTAGTCCACCCATGTTACACCAAACCGAGAAGTGTATCCCAGAGCCCATTCCCAATTGTCGAGAAAACTCCAAGCCAGGTATGATTCAACGACGACGCCGTCCTGTCGAGCTTTAACGATTTCGGTAATGTAGGCTGCGAAGAACTGAACTCTGAACGTGTCTTCCACAATGTCTCCAGGTTTCGTGGGCTTCGGTCCTTGATGCTCTCCCTTGACCGTCGTACCGTTTTCTGTAACGTAGATTGGAGTTTCGTATCGGTTCCATATCCAGCGGAGAAGCTTTGCCCACCCCCACGGACACATTCGCAGCCAATACGTTTCCGTCTCGGCGCCACGAGACTGCCCGGTACTGTTTTCCTGCATGAAGTCGACGTTGCCTCGGTAATCCATCTCACTCGGCGGCTCGTCGCGATGCCGAGCGTAAAAGGTGGTGTATGAGTTCATCCCATATGCCTCTGAACTTCCCTTCACCAACGCTTTTTCTTCGGCAGTGAAAGTTGGGAGCCGGCTGCCGAGCTGAGCACGCATCGAGGCGGGATAGTCGCAGTCGCCCTTGCCATAAATCGGGTCGGCGAACCACCCAATTTCGAAATCTTTTGCCCGCTCCGCGGCCTCGACATCCCGAGGATCGCTCGGGTTCCAGGGCTCGTACCAGTTTCCGTCCAGGGCGATCATGATCATCCCTTTCTGGAGAGGCTGAAAGTCCCGCTTATACATGGCGCAGACGTGACCGTGCGAGACTAGCTGTGTATGGCCGACGATGTATGGCTCGTGTGCGTCTTCGTGCCCGGGCGCATTTCGGCCTTGTGCGTAGCCAGCGCGAGACGTAAGGCCAGGCTCGTTGTACGTTATCCAGTGCTTCACGCGGTCTCCGAACCTTTCGAAGCAGAGGCGGGCGTAACGAACAAAGTCGGCGGTATAGCGTGCCTGGTTCACCATTCCTCCATAGCGCTCAAGCAGTGCTTGTGGAAGATCCCAATGATATAGAGTAACCCATGGCTGAATGCCATTCTCTAATAGCCTGGAGATGAGGGCGTCGTAGTACTGGATTCCTGTCTCGTTCTCGGGATCATCCCGTCCACCCCCAGGGATCACTCGAGACCAAGAAATGGAGAATCTGTAAGCACGAGCGCCATACTCTCGGAGTCTGGTAATGTCTTCCTCCCACAGGTCGTAGGCTTTACAAGCTTCTGCCGGCGTGCTGCCGTCCTTGATCTTTCCAGGGAGTCGGCTGAAGGTGTCCCAGATGGAAGATCCTCTCCCGCCAGCATTCCATGCTCCCTCGATTTGAGGAGCAGCGGTAGCGAAACCCCAGACAAAGTCAGAGGGGAGAGAGTCCGGCAGGTGATGGCCGAGGTGAGCCCAGGATAGCACGTCTGTGGTCGTGGTGTTGGTCGCAGACATGTTTGGAACAAAACGTTACTTTTTGGTTGAGAATAATGTGTCTTACATCTGTTTTTCGGAACCATAGCATTGGGGGCTCGCCATCGGACAGAGCAGTGATCGAGCAGTCACCAGGGCGTACATGTAATTTTCATTCACGGCAACTGGGTTCCCACAAAATTGGCATTCAATCAAGCTGGATCATGGCCGAACCCTACGATGTCGGATTACCAAGCGTTGCCCTCTCAGTGGATCAATTCGCCTCGGGCGAGGAAGGGCAGCAAAGGAGGCCAACCGGGTCAATGGACGGAACATTGATCTCATGGACGGAACATTGCAATCATGGACGGAACATTGTAATCATGGAATGCGTCAACTGCGAATCGAGCTGAGAACCCCCAAATGTCCGTGATCACTGATCTGTCAGCTGTCTTGGAGTTTGGGTGCGCTGGTTTGCCGCTTGCCCCACTGGCCTCAGGTGTTTGTACGGTGGGGTATCGTATTCGGTGCGAGGTTGTCCGACGCTATTCTCAAGTATCACTACTATGCGAGTACTTGTCTACCCCGTAGCGCTCTGAGTACCTTAGGTAACCGTAAGTGTCGGGTACAACGTTGGCGACGGCCGGCAATGGCACGCTCGGCTTTGCGGGAAACCCCTGCTGTCCTTTTGGCGTCGCCAGCAACTGCCGTTGATGACTTGATGTCATCCGCCCCTTCATCACGACCATGGATGGTTCAAACCTGAGCAGCCACCAAGAGAACGACCCACAGCTTTCTTCCGCAAATATAGACCTCTGGCGATGACAATCTCGGAAACACTACCCCAGACTTCGTTATGCGGAGGAAAGCCTGGTCCTGACTACCGGGTGAGCTCAGGACTGCTAAGCTTCCCCGCACCGGGTGGAGGCAAACACATGAAGCCAACGTCGCCAAAAGAGGCATAGGTGAAGTCACGGGCATGGGCATTCCCTGGGACTCAAGATGCAAGGTTCGACGCAGAGAAGGAATTGAAAGCTGTCTAAAAGGATATAAGAAGCTCTTGACGCCCTTAAGTTAGGAGGTTAATATTAGGTTACTACTTCTTATACGTAATCCTTGAGTTTCTCCTCGAGTGCCTCTCTCTAGCAAACCTTAGCCACAATGCGATCCTTGAATCTCCATCTCGCCCTCGGTGCTCTTCTGTTTGGGACTACCCATGCCCTTCAGGCTAGGGCCCAGCAAGAAGAAGCACCCCCTCCACCGAAACCAGAGCCTATCACACTTCAAACTCTCACCCTGCCCCCGTCCATTCCCGATGACTCTGTTGCAGGCGACTGCACAAGAGCTATCAATACACGAGGCACTGGCTGCATCCGCAGGAACGCCACCGACTTCTCAGCCGGGAACTTCTTGCCAGACGGGAAGCACGTCTTCGTTGCGGTCTACTTTGTCGGTGGCGCCCGTGGAAGCCTCTACGATGGCCATGAACTTCTGGCCGTCAAGACGGACGGTAAAACATTTCCCAATGGCGACCCGTGGAAGTGTCTCACATGCGGCGTGTCCAAGCTACCAGGAGAATTGAACTACGCTCAAGCTTTCCATGATGGCAAGCGTGCGCTTGCTGGACTCAATCTGCTTGACTGTGGTGAAAACGACCTCGTCAGCCCGGATTGCGGCCCAGATACCCTCAACATATACAATATCTACTGGCAGACCAGTAACAACATCACTGCACCTGGGGGTGATATTCGTGAGCTACGCATACATCCAGACAATGTCCATCTCGGCTTCAGCTCTTTTACCTACGATGGTGGCAGGCTCGGCCAGCTCGCCTACATAGGGCGACTCGAATTCAACCGCTCCCCCGGATTCGGCCTGCCGCGCGGTCCTCGGTACGACCTCGTCAATGTCACGCGGTTATTCGATCCCGCAGAGACCCAACGCGTCTCGGTCGTTGGTACGAAGCTATTCATCAACGATGAAGTTCTCGGCATCGGAGAACTGAGAGGTTTTACTGGGGATGGCGCCGTCGCTACCCCGGCCTATCGCTCAACGTAGACAACCCGCCATCTCGAGATAAGGCGAGTGTTGATATGTAAACGACTGCCGCCATATACGTCTCCGCTGATAGGCGCTGGGCCGGTGGTCGTGCTTACTAGATACTGAGAGGCTTGCTGATTGCCTAGAGCAGAAAAAGGATCGGCGCACCTTGAAGCCAGTAGTATCTCAGCGACCGATACTGCTCTGCCGCGCAAGGCCGGCACCGTGACTATGAAGTCCCCCGTAATCCGATCCCGCAGCTGCAGACCTGGTGCTAGCTACCCTGGACTACCGAGACGTGCAAAGGCTGTAGTTTGTTCCTATCAGCATCGAGGAGCCAAATTGCGCGAAGTCCGGGGAGACAAGATTCTTACCCGTGGTGGAGATCGAGCAATGACGAGCCGCCCAAGAGGGGAATAAAATAATCCGCCGGCCCCTAGGAAAGTCTACCACTTCCCGACGCGATTACTAGTCCTAAGAGTATCGAAACTTGAGATAACGAGTATTTCGAGGGTAATAGTTTGAAAGGTGTTATTGACTTCTAAGAGAGCCTGTTGAGTATGCTAGAGATTAAGTCACATCAGATGTGCTTGAAACCAGCAGCGACAATTGTAGCCTCCGCTTGCAGAGCACTGGCGTTATGTAGCTCTGGCTTCAAAGAGGGGTTTTACTACTACCTCAGCACGTTCCAGCTGCAGCCGTTCATCACAGATCATTGAAAAACATTCTGCGATTTCGAGTAGAGTACAGTCTTTTCCTTCATCGCCTCACAGTACACAATCACAAACCGTAATATCGTTGCAGGTCTACGGCTGGGAAGCCATACCTCATTCTTAGTCTAGTTACACTCTCGAGTCAGATCTAGAGTCACGGCCTCTTACTGGCGTCATCTTTGATATCAGGTCACACATCAGACCTGAGTTCACGGCTTCACTCCGAACGCATCTTCAATAGCCTGCTCTCAGGTGTCTTCGCACTTCTCTGGGCTCTAGCCGAGCTTGCAGGCAACACTTGGGACTGTCCTAACAATGCTGCCTAACACACTCTCGGCGATTTGAGTATCATTGGCCTCGAGTTGCTCTCTATTAAAGAACCCAATGTCAGAAAGTAAGTCTATCACACCACCCTGCGGGGTGAGGTACTCAGCTGCCTGGTCAGGCAGCATGCCAAGCTCGTTGCACCCTATCCGGCCCTTGAAGTGTGCTCTTCGGGTGAGCTTGTGGGTCCAGCGGGCTGCCTACCGGGGTCTATATACTGGAGATGAGAATAAATTCTCTCCGAGCATGGGATCTAAATCAGAATGATACCTGGCAGACTGTATTGCGCGTGACTGTGCGGCTGGCTCGCTCCGATAACGAATACGAGGCCGGCGTACTCGGACCCCGAAGCTACGAGCAATCATCTCCATAGATCGGGTCTCCACTACTATGGTAGACGAATCGTGCATATCTAGCGCGAGAGCATAAGCCCCAAAATCTCCTCAGATCTTACCAAGAAGGCATCAGGCTGGAGGGTGGAGCCTGCTCTGCACTGGGGTTTCTATTCATCTCAGCCCCTGCTTTCTGCGCAGCGTCCCTGGCTCTAGGAAAGAGTAGCTTATTAGATGGGGTGGGCTTGATACCGCTATACGAACATTGCATGATACTGACTGAAATACTTTAGGAGAAATTCGGGTGGGGTGTTGAGGGTAGTGGTACTTAACGCGATGCACTCCTTCACAACTGGCAATTGTCCAGGACGGGTACCGCTTGCCTACTTCTAGCACTCGATTTTACTCCATCCTCCCCAAAAGCTCCAAGGCTTATATCGTGAACAATCCGAGTCTTGCTCAAGTCCGAAAAGGTCAAAATCAACCTGTCCTCGTCCGTGATTTCGCTGACTTTCTTAGGCCCCATACACCTCTCGACGCCATGTCCGAAGCGCAAAGCGATCCAAGGCGACGCCTAACGAAGATGCCACCAAAAAACGTGCCATCTACCCAAGGCAGAAGCAATGAATACCACAAGGAGGCTCCGAAGAAAGCTGCCGAATTCAGACATGATGGCCTCCATGCAGTTGAGAGTGCCCCGCGCATATACCGTAACGGCCAGTTTATCGATGGGTGGCAGGTTGGCACGAACCCGAAGATCGATTCTTCCGGCGTCTTCGAGTTCGGAGGCACAGCCGGCGTCTTGTCCCTGATGGTGGGCTTTCCCTTGCTCATGTGGTACATGTGGATTGGTGCCGCTTGCTACGACGGCAAAATGCCTTGGCCTGAGAGAGATCAGAGCTGGATCGACTTCGGCCAGCATCTTGGTCACCTCGTGTATACTGACGCCTTTCCTACACTTCGTGCTTGGCGCATCTATTGGACATTCTTCATTTTCGAAGCCATCTGCTATTGCGTCTTGCCAGGTGTTTGGGGCTGGGGAAAACCCCTGCCTCATGAAGGCGGAAAGCAACTGAAGTACTTCTGTAACTGCTACTTCACGTTGCATTTTACCATTATCGTTATGGCAATCCTCCACTTCAGCGGTATTTTCCCCCTTTACACTATTATTAACGAGTTTGGGCCTTTGCTATCAGTGGGGATCTTGAGTGGTTTCCTAGTTGCTGTCGTTGCTTACCTGTCTGCGATTTCGAGGGGTGCGCAGCATCGCATGTCTGGATATCCTATTTACGACTTCTTTCTCGGGGCCGAGCTGAACCCTCGCATGTTCGGCATCTTGGACTTTAAGATGTTTTTCATGGTTCGAATTCCCTGGTTCATCATTTTCGGTCTTAGTTGCGCTGCTGCGGCGCATCAGTATGAGACATATGGATACGTATCCAAAGAGGTGCTGTTCTTGGTTGTGGCACACTACCTCTACGCCAACGCCTGTGCCAAGGGCGAGCAGCTCATCATCTCGTCTTGGTAGAGCCATCTTTTCCTCTTGTTTAGAAAGATCTGACACCTTTCCAGGGACTTGTATTACGAAAAATGGGGTTTCATGCTTATCTTCTGGAACCTTGCCGGCGTCCCTATGTCATACTCCCACTGCACCATCTATCTTGCGAAACACCATCCATCTGAGTATAGCTGGAACATCATCCCTCTTACCGTCCTTTACATCTCGTACTTCTTCGTGTACTGGATCTGGGATACGACCAATAGCCAGAAGAATGGTTTTCGAGCTCAGGAACGCGGCCAGCTTGTTATCCGAAAGACCTTTCCACAGCTACCATGGCAAACTGTCAAGAATCCCAAGACCATCACGTCAGCCAATGGTGATGTCATCATGGTCGACGGATGGCTTGGATATGCTCGAAAGATCCACTACACATGCGACATCTACTTTGCTCTCTCATGGGGCTTAATTACTGGCTTTCAGAGCCCGTTCCCTTGGTTTTACCCGGTCTTCTTCACCATTATGGCTATCCATAGAGCGGAGCGTGATGCTCGTCGCTGCCGTGAGAAGTATGGCGAGGCATGGAAACAGTATGAACTGGAGGTTCCTTACCTTTACATCCCCGTAAGTCTTGCTGACTACCGCCGTCATATTGAGCCCTTCCCTGACGCTTCTTGGATAGTACATCATTTAGGAGTGGGACCTTCTGACTCTATTGAAAACACCTATGAATCCCATCATGAGTGCTCTAGAGTCTGGTATATTCTGCATGTCCTGGCATGTCCAGTATGAATGGATTCAGGGGCTCAATTCTTACATGGCTGGCTTTCTGGTCACTACCACGCTGAAGAGCCGAGAATCTGCATCATCTTCATCGCCGTCAATCTCCCTTTCATCTGCTGCTGGGGAAACTTCTAATTAAACAGTTGGGTGAAACCAAGCAACCCTCTGCCATTATTTAAAGCATACCATAGGTATCAAAAAAACCATTAGTTTAAGCATAGGAAATTTCTGTCTGGTGAGGGTCATGGCTTCACACCGTTGAGTGAGGTTACGGGGATTCGGATGCAGGCCAGCCACCGAGATTCCGATGGTCCCCTATTGGACGGAAACCGTCACCGGAGAGACTCCGCGGGCGCCGAAATGCCGAGGGAGCCTCCACTTTAAATGCACAACATAGAAATCCCAAGTCCGTCTCCGGCCCCGAATCACCGTCTTCTCCTTTCATCCTCGTCCGTCCGGAACCCGAGCTATTCATATCCCCAATAACATCTCGAGCGTGCATACCCACTCCAATTTCCAACGGAGAATGCAAGGGGAGTCAGAGGCGGGACCCAGCACTGCCCCGGCGATCTCTGTGCCTGCACTAAGCACGCAGCGCAAGCTGTCCATATGTTTCCAAGACCCAGCCAGCGCCATTTCAGTGCTCCTTCCGGCTGCAACGCTGACTTTTTAACTCAGATGTGTGATCGCTGTTGTGTGCGGAAGGGATTCATTCCCAGTCCGGCACTACTCTGAAATGAGACCTAACAGGCATCGGACTGCAACCGTGAAAGTCCTTGTTCAACTTACCAGCGCTTAAATATGCTCCGCAACTGCACTCTGCAATACTAGGCCAGGCATAGGCGGAAAGGGGCATGTCGCTACAGACGATGGCATGGCTGATATCTCCCGAGTCGTACCAAGAGGCGTAGAACGTTCCGTTCATGCTCGCAATTACCTGCAGGAAATGCCAACACACGTAAGTTAGCCATCGATGTCAGCCGAATGGACTTGGTAGAGCTTGTCCGAGCGCATGAGGGTTTGAGAGCTTACGCTCAAACCTGTTGACTGTGTCGTTGTACAGGGGATTGAATCCTGTAATACCATTGCTGAAGATCACGGGGAGCCCTCGTGATGTCCATTAATGACGGCTCTCTGAGTGGTCGATCAGTATTGCTTTCCAGGTTGGACCATCGGGTGCCAGGACGCAGTCGACGACCCGAGCATCCCATGTTTGTAATTGTTGGGTGAGATGCACGTGTAGCTCCATCCTTTCAGTAGCAAAAGTCAGCAGTCGGTAATCACTCTCAGCCAATTGTAAGAAGATCTCACCTTGGTCAAGAAGCGTTGACATTTCTTGCCGAGATGCAAGGCTCGTCATTGACTACTTCGGGTGCCGTACAAGATCGACCTTTAGGATGCTTCTTTTATGATGTGAGACACAAGCGGGGCATATTCCGTGGAAAACTGGAATCCGTTGTGCTACGCCAATTGCTTCATGGTGAATAGCTTTGAGAAGCCGTATACGAATGCTACATTCCCGGGCCACGTGGCGTCATGGTAATCTCCGGTGTATTGCCCTTCACGCCGAACGTATCGATTAATGCCAGCGACAAAAACCGCGGTTGATGGAGAAGAGGAGTCTGGAAATAGTGACCAGGTATATCTTTCGAAGTTTCGCGCCAGGCTCATTAGGTATGGTCCCGTGTGATCCTGTTGAATAGGCAGGGACGACAAACTGGCGATACGTCTCCATGTCATCGCTGAGGCCAAGGCTTTTGCATTCGGGAACGTCAACAAAAGGAACGACGCCCATCGTGTCCATGGGTGTGTTGTACGCAGGCTGGATCGGAAGGCTGTTGTCTGAGCACGTGCTCCGATGCGTGAGGTTGGGGGCTGAATTTCTGTCCGAGGTTTTACCTCTGCTGTCTGACACCATGCCCTACAACTACGCCATACCTTATTAGCAGCACCTACGCGACGACCACACTAGGGGAGGCCGCTGTACCAGCCACCATATTCAGCATCTCGCCGGGTTCGTATCCCCACTCGGCGTCCAGATCTCTCAGCCGCCAGAGCGCGCCCCAGCCGGTAGCCTGGTCAATGTGAAGGAGAATTCTGGCGACTTCGCGGCGCTCGGAGACGTGGGTAAATATTTTGCCAGCCAGGTATAGTGGCTGGATGGCGTTGATTAGGCTCCCGAGATGCGGGTTCGAGGCCGAGATGCCGCAGATTCGGCGAGCGTGCCACACGGCGGAGACTTCTGGCGCAACACGATCCGATCGACGCATCTCTAGCATGAGGATACAAGCCGCGTGATACAGCTGGTTGCTAGATATGGCCGCCCAGTGAGAGAAGAGTATTGTAGGAAACAGATGGCTCTCGGGTGTTTTGGCTTTGGCATCGATGATAGGCAGCATGGCCTGAGGCCGTCGGCCGTACCATCTTTGCAGCCTGAGCCATAACTGCTCCCATCGCTTCGTGAACGGTCTGTCGTCCAGCTCGTCTCGTTCTCCGAGCCCCAAGTACCGAACAAGCCGATACCGCATGTTACACACCTCGGCGCACAGGTACAGAGCCCAATTAGCGTAGGTATCGCATGAGTCCTGACTGTGCTCCCAGAAGAGCTGTTCGACACGCGAATCTGACGTTTGCCCTGAATCCTCAAGGGAGCTGTGGCCAGAGGGGCTGACGTCCAGACTGGGTACCCATTTCTCGAGCGGCAGCATAGTGGTCTCGGTACCGGAGGAGATGATTTCACCGCACACTTCCATCCTCGCGTAGCACCAGAAGACAGCTTGGGGCAGGCCACCCGAGAATCCATTCACGTCAAAGAACTCAAAAAGCCCGGCGCAGCCTTCGAGATGGCGGCGCCAATCCTTGGAGCTTCCTGCCATGAGTTCAAATACGGCGAGGATGCAGGCCGTGACAAGGATACTTGGATCCTTGGCCTGAAGGCTCGGGCCCAGAGCTAAGATGCTCTGTTGGTAGAGTTCCAGGCTGTCGTAGCTCTCGGGTGACGAGGGGTTCCGTCTTTCCATCTGTCTGGCCGAAAAGGCCAGTATGGCGTGCAACAGAGCGGGTGACTTTTGTGCCAAGATGGGGACCTGGATCTGGAAGTGTCGAGCCTCGTCAAACTTGTCCAAGTATGGCGCGCATTCGGTAACCCAATTGCGAAGATAGCTTATCAGGCGAACCTGGGGAATATTGATGGCGGTGCAGTCCAGACGTCGCTTTTTCCACTGATGCTCGCTGTTGTCATGGCCGGCGGCGGCGGTGGCGGCTGGGGGCTCTGGTGTAGCCCATTTGCTGGGACTGAGGGTGGATAGACCCGTGAAGACAGCATCTCTGAGCTGTTCCTGTAGTTCCAGAAATCGTGGGTCCGTGGACAAGTCGTCCATCTCGTCTGCTGAGGTCATGTTGATGAAAGACGGTGATCAGAGTTGATACCAGACCGCCGAGATTTTACGTTCGTCGTGGGATCGATATTTGTGCTTGGTCATGATTGATCGGTAAGGCAGGTCCAGCACGGAGCGCCTGATAGTAGCCTGTAGGAACAAAGGTAGGCAAATCGTAGCTTGGTGAGACGCAAAGTGGACGTGTGAATAGAGTCTTCAGTACCAGCAGCAGTCCAAATTCCAGCAAGCGGCAATGTGCGAGATCCCGCCCCAAAGCCTGCAACCAATCATGCCCTGAAAAGCACCGCCGCTCCAGCCAGCACAGTGCCGGTATCCGTGTTCGTGGTTTCGGTTATGAGGCACCAATTAGTCACTGGTCTCGGGGTAGAGCACCATCATGGCGTCGAGCTATTGGTCACTTCTTTTGCAGGTGCCGACCCCGTAAATTTCTCACCCCAGACGTCCTCGGCTTCATTGCCGCAGATAGGCTATATTGCCAAACACGATCGCGACCACCACCAAGACCGAGTCGTGCGGGATTACGCTCCATATCTCTTACACAGCGCAATGTCTGTACCGACTCCGCCCGGCGGCGTTGAGACGCCAACTATCGGGGCCGGAGCCGGAGACATCGCCGAGGCTGGAGTCCGAGCCGCTCCAGAAACAAGACGGCGGTCCCGTAGAGGATGCATCACTTGCCGGAAACGGCACCGGAAATGTAAGACCGCTGGCCTCCACAAAGTCATATTCTGCGAGCGAGCCTGACATATCTGTGGCTAATCACTATTCCAGGCGATGAACAGAAGCCAAAATGTGGCAGTTGCCGGGAAAGGAATGTAGCCTGCGCCTACAAACCGTTGACTTGGGTCTCTGACATGCGGTCTTCGTCGGAGATCGAGGGGGCAACGGATCATGTTGCAAGGAACAGCTCGTCGTCTGTGTCATTGCCCTTGCCGAGGCACATCCCGACCCCGTCGCCAGCTCCCCTTGGCCCCTTGTCAACCACTGCCGCCACTAGAGGCGACGTTTCCATTCCAGCCCATCGCGGAGCGGAACGTGTGCTCACAAACGCGAGCCTCACAGAATCTAGCGGACTGGCCACAATTCTGCGCTGCTTCCGATACGATATTGCCCCATTCATTGATTCAAGCACACCCCGATCCTCTTTTGCCACAGACATTCTCGGCATGGCCCAAACACAGGATGTTATAATGCAAGCCATCATTCTCCTCGTCGAAGGTCGATCAGCACATACAAAATGTGTACTTGGAGATAGGCACTCGGGTGAGAGGGCGCGAAAGCTGCTTGCCGACCTTTCGACTAAAGATGCCTTTACGGCGCATGTTGGGGGCTCTTTACTGGCCATGAGGAACTTCTTTGGCGGGCAACCCTTAGAATGGTCCAATATTCAGCTGCAAAGTCTTGACAGCGAACCATCTGGTCTCTCCTTAAAAGTCGCTAAGGAACCCCTTCAGTCACTTTCTCGGTTCCAAATCAAGCTGCGTATGACCAACCCCCATGGAGATGATACCTACGGAGAAAATCATACTGCAATCTATACTAACAGAGCAAACTCCTCAGTGTTGGCACACTCCCTGCGTACCAACGCACCTCTTTCGGGGGAGCTGTTTTCTTGGGCTCGTCGCCTTTCTATCTCTTCGCCTGGATCTTCGCCTCAAGATATCAACGACGCCAGTATCCAACACTTGGCTCGATGTATCAAAGTAGTCAGCAGCAGGCCATCGGTATTTTCCGCAGAGCGCCCAAGTCCGCACTTGGGTATGCAAGACTCTTCAGGTGATTTCGAGTCGGCTTGGTCTACTAATTGGGCCGTGTGCGCACACTGGTATCAAACGCGCTCGCGCGAAATGGTGCCCATCTTAGAGACGACGGCATTAGAGGCAGCAGGCCTGACTGCAGAGGGCCCAGGGTTTCCAGTGTCGATTCACACCAGCCCTTTATCCCTCCAGAGCAATACCAACATGCATCTGGCGTGCATACTACTTCTTAGGCACCGGCCTGGCCTCTCTGCAGTCATCAGGCCGCAACGGCCCTTCGAATCACGCAGCTGGCACTCGGAAAAGATCGCTGGAAATGCTGTTTGGAATACCTTCAGGGAGCAGTGGGACCCGATTCTCATCAGTGCAATATTACTGATTGCCGAGGAGATGACGCATCAGGCACAACAACTTGCCATCAGAGACTGCCTGCAGCGCATCTCTCGAGAGGCTGGCGTCAACCTCCAGCGAGAGACGGCAAATCTCGACAACATCTGGCAGTCGTTCCGAGAAGATCATGATATTGATTTCAACTATCAACCCTCCATCACGAGGAATGTCTAGTCCCATTTTTAACAGTATCTTTTTAACACCCCATGACGTGAAGCTGGTGGCGCCACTGATTTTGCTTGGGAGGATTCTGAGGCCCACACGCGCGCTGGGGGTCAGAATCCAATGCCGGAGGCCACTGCGTACTGCCGGGGCCAGGAGACTAACCAGATCCCAATATTGTAGCCTACGCGCTCGCCGTTAGTCGATTTGTCGACAAGATATTCTGCGTGCACGGCCAGGCGCTAACCAGATTCAGGCAGCATAGCCTATGAAGCCTCTTGTAACGTAACAACGAGTCATCCTAGCGCATCCCTGTCTAACCAAGGTTTTTTCCGATGTAGTGTCATTCACTGCACACCTTGACACCATCATTGGCCTGAATCCAACCGCCTCCACGTTTTGGGGAACCGTGGAGCACCTGGAGCACCATGGGGAAGACAATTTTCAATCTGGGTGGAGAAAAATTACGAAGGCAATTAATGCCTGGCTGCGGTGATCCCGGTGCTTGCTCGTGAGCGGATGAAACACCGTTGACCGAGCTGGGGGAGGATGATCTGGGGGTCGAAATGTATAAAATCAGACGGCTTCCACTTGATCTCGGACTTTGCGATCTCATCCCGGAAGCAGTGCAAAACCATCCCCTTCTTTTGCCCCAGTTGGCAAGTAATCTCGCCTAACCCTTTTTTCGTGCAACCACGGCAAACATGGCCGCGATCAGCACCGCGCCCAAGACGGCAGCTCAGGCGCGGACCGAGCTCGCATTTCAAAACCGCTGGAAGACACTGCAGAGCAACCCCAAGATCATCGTAATTGCTCTCTTCGCATCGTACGTTTCCTCCCACCCTTGGAGGGCGGCAAGTGCTACGTTATTCCAGTCGTTCTGACTTCATATCTTAGTTTCGGAGGATTTGAATATGGCTATCAACAGGGTGTTCTCGGGCAGTCCTTTGTCATGACACGCTTTATCGACAACTTTCCTACCGTTGTCGAATCATCTAGCGCGAAGGGCTGGTTAACTTCCGTCCTCCAACTCGGCGGTATCCTCGGCTCCTTGACGGCTGGTATCTTTGGCGAGGTTTTCTCGCGCAAGTACACCATGTTCTCGGCATGTCTTTGGGTGATCCTCGGCAGCTTCCTCTATACCGGTGCATCCTATCATAAGCCTGAAATGCTGTATGCCGGTCGTTTCTTCACCGGCATTGGAGTCGGTACCTTCAGCGGCGTAGGGTAAGTGATTGCTCTAGTTGTTCGTTTTGTTCGTATTGCTGACGAGCTTCAGACCTCTTTATAACGCTGAGCTATCCGCTCCTGAACTGCGTGGTTTTATCGTATCGTTCTATCAGTTCTGTACCATCCTCGGCATCATGCTGTCGTTCTGGGTTGGCTACGGTAGTAACTATATCGGAGGAATTGGCGTGGGTCAGACCGATCTTGCCTGGCGCCTCCCTTCTTACATTCAAGGCGTACCAGCTGTTTTACTAGCCGTCGGCATCTGGTGGCTTCCATTCTCTCCCCGCTGGCTCGCAAAGCAGGGGCGCCACGAGGAAGCGCTTAAGACCCTTTCGTATCTCCGAAATCTGCCTACGGATGATGAGCTTGTTCAGACTGAGCTCAAGGAGATCCAAGCCGAAGTTCTCTTTGAAGAACGAGTCTTCCAGAAAAACTTCCCCGGTCTCGCCGAGAAGAACACAAATGTTATCCGTAAGGAGATGGCGCAATACTGGCAGATTCTGAGAAACTGGGATCACTTCAAACGGGTCTCTACAGCATGGCTCGTTATGTTTTTCCAGCAATGGAGGTACGTGAAACCACCTCTCATAAAGACAAAACTTGCAATACTAATCAATGTGAACAGCGGTATCGATGCGATTATTTACTATTCCGCAGATGTATTCCAGAGCCTTGGCTTGACAGGCGGGACTTTGGCCCTCCTCGCAAGTGGTGTCACAGGTGTCATCTTCCTCATTTCGACCATCCCGGCAATGCCGCTCATCGATAAACTCGGGCGTAAACCCATGCTTATTGTTGGCTCTATTGTTATGTGGATTGCGATGGTTATCCCAGGAATCATCGACGCAAAGTTTAACGATAAATGGGCCAGTAACCCTGTTGCCGGGTGGGTGGCCGTAGTCTTCGTCTGGATCTACGTCGGTGCATTCGGCGCGACCTGGGGCCCTTGCTCGTGGGTCCTTATCTCCGAGATCTTCCCTCTGTCCATCCGTTCCAAGGGCGTGTCCATTGGCGCGTCGAGCAACTGGCTGAACAACTTTGCGGTAGCCTTCTTTGTCCCTGCCATGTTCGCCGGTTGGGGCTGGGGCACTTACATCTTTTTTGCTGTCTTTCTCGGTGGTGGCATTGTTTGGGTTTGGTTCTGCTTACCCGAGACAAAGGGTGTCACGCTGGAAGAGATGGACAAGATCTTCGGCAGCCACACTGGCGCTGAGGACGCCATTATACTGCAGCAGGCACGGGCTGACGTCGGCCTCGTGGAAGAGTACATGGAGCAGGCTGCGTGCAGTGGATCCGAGAAGAACGCTGTTTAGGCGTATCTGATTACTTTATACTTGAAGGTTGTGGAGCAGGCAATGAATAATGCTCTGATTGAATGTTGGCTTCGTGAAATTTGTCCAGGAATGCCATTTTAGTTGCGACATGTGGTGATAGTTTTGCGATAATTAGTGATATGTATATTACTTTCTATATACTCGAATGCGCGTCTTTTAGTTAAAAAGACTTCCCTTTAGTCGAGCTCAAAGTCAATTTCATGATTCTGGGGTAAAATGCAGTCACGGAACGGGAAGTCCAATTGAATCCACAAGCACACGATCCGCCCACCAGCCATATGGCCTTGAGCAGACTTTGCAGGCACGTTGAGGACCTCTCCTGGCAAGGAAACATTACTAATAGTCAGCACAGCAAGACTCATCCGGAGCTATGAGTTTCAAGAGCTTCAACAAGCCATATCCCAAGATGGTAGGCGAGGGTCCTATGCCGTTCTCAATTTTCCCGCGCTTTGCCAGACTCCGCCACCGCCCACATGATAACCATAAACTCGTCTCAGCGATACTCCCTAGGTCTTCGAGGCGATATGAAGCAGCGCTTATAATATTACCTGGAAGACGTTGTGGCCACGGCCCGTCAGGTTGTGAATGAGAACACCAGGATTATGGCCGTCCAGCACGGTCGTAATGTCATTGAGCACGGTCAGGGGTAATGACCATTAATACTGGCGCTCAGGCGGGGCGTTTTGATACTGATGAGGCAGACCTCGATGTAGATAACTTTCTGCGTATACAATTTTATGATCTGAGGGTACTAATGAAGCGGGTGGCTGGGGCCACTATGTGTCGTAAGGAGGATAGCATTGACGACGCTCATGTCGTGTTCGTCTCCGTTCAAGAACACCTCGCCTAAGTGGAGGAGGAAGTATAGATCATAATACTGGCTCTCACGCTCCTCGACGAACTACTAGAGTCGCTAGAGTGGACAACAAAAATCATGCGGTCCTTGCCTATTAAATCACGAGATCAAAGCCTGGAATAACCTAAGGATATTTCTTCTTAAGCTTCATGCATTACTTCATCGACTCCTCTACGTCTTTTAGAGGCAAGCTACGTAAGATCATGAATAAGATTCTCTGGTCCCACAGATTCTAGTCTTACAGTATAGCTTGAAACGAGTCATCTATAAAAGTCCTCATCATGTCTTTGAAAATCACCACCTCGCTAGAGCTCCGTGTCCCCCTGAACAGAGGCTTATTCTTAAGTCGACGTATTGAATACTATCTAGTTATAGCTGCTCGAAGGTTCGAAGCAGAATAGAGCAGAAGGTATGCTTAAATAGGCAATGTCATTGAGGGTCGATGAGATAGAGACAGCTTCTCCCACACGGGACAGTATTCCATTTATCTATCACCGGTAACTCACTATAACCCATAAGAGAAGGTAGGCCTCAAGAGCAGTCCTACTACTAGGAAGTCTGAGGCTGCCTCATACAGTATCGTTCATTTGTCGTATCACGCTCTGTTTCGCGTAGCACAGCTGTTTACGGACCTCCACTAGCCTAACACATCTGGATAGGGTCCGATCACCCTCATATCAGATCTTGATTCGAGGCAAGATCCAACGCACGGAAATCTATAGTTCTTCATCTGTAGATAAACTGACGAATATGATATATTATCGCATCAGTATCAGCGTAACGGGGCACGAGAGATAAGACGATAGTAATCCCCTCTTCCTCTTGAACTTCCGCCTAGGCTAGAGACTACGCTTTCATCCATGATGAATTACAAGCGAGACCCGGGTTTTCGTCCCATTGAGCATATAGTCCAGTGTGCTTAACGACGTGTGAATAGAAACTTGGAAAGCGTTGTCAACAATTCTATATAGACAGTTGAGACAGGTCGATTCGCACCGTGATGGCACCTGAGGTCATGAGCAAGAAATTACTTGTCAGCCGGAGATGTAAACTTAACACGATGGGCAGCCAGAAAGGTGAAGAAAGCTGCGTTGATTAACAACATCGGACTACCATCCGACATTCGATTGAGAGATGATGTGGAGGGATGCCCTCCGAGCCTAAAGGGAAACCACGTAGTCAAAGGCGGGGAATCTGGAGATATTCCCTAAAAGAAGTGCGGATGTTGTGAAGCCGCGCCGCAATGGGGCGGTTAAAGTGCGTTCCTGCGTTTTACCCACAAAGCTGATCCCTGCGTGATCCAATCTTCCTCTCCGCTAAGAGTATGCTATTATAACTAAGGGTCGGCAGATAAAATGTTCCTCAATCATTTCCTTCTCTCAGTTATCCTTTTTCGAAATGAAGCTGATCAGTGCCGTCCTCCTGTCAATCGTCTCGGCGGTCACGCCGCTCCCCCAGGGCAGCGCCGTACACGTAGCACCAGACCCAGACGTATGTAGTGAGACATACCATGCTATCGCTGAGCTGACATGAGCAGAACTTTCGCTTCGTCGGGCGGGTGAACCCGGAGACTCGAGAGCTCACATGGCCTAGCACTGGCGTCATCTTTACTTTTGAGGGTACGCGGGCTTCAATCAACATCCAGAACGTTACCGGCACGACCAGCGCAGACCTAACCATCGACGGCGGCGATCCAATCCTCATCCCCAATGTCGAGGGCGATTCAATCGACACGCCCTCCGTTCCCGAGGGAATCCATACGGTCGAGCTCCGCAAACGCTCCGAGACGTACTTCGGCACGTTTCGCGTCAAGGATGTTACCACGGATGGCCAATTCCTGCCTCCTCCCCAACCCGAACGCCGAATTGAGATTATTGGCGATTCGCACTCCGTCGGCTATGGCCTCGACGGCGTTTTCCCCTGCACCGACTCGGCTCTTGTGCAGAACAACCCAAAGACCTACGGAGCGGTGACCGCTCGTGCCCTGGAGGCCGATTATTCCGTCGTGGCATGGAGCGGCAAAGGCCTCATCCGGAACTATGCGTCATCACCCCCTGACCCTTCACCTCCTATGCCTGTAATGTACACCCGCTACGGCGCCAACGACGCCGACGGCTCATACACTTTTCCACGCACCTGGACTCCCGATGCTGTTGTCATTGCCCTAGGAACAAATGACTTCAGTTACCTAGGCGTTCGCGACCCGGTCGATCCGACAGAGCTGGTCGACGCCATGGTCGCTCTCGTTAAGAAGGTGCACGGCGAATACCCTGAGGCACAGTTCTTCCTTCTTTCTTCACCCGCGCTAGGAGACGACTACCCATCAATCGAGGATGCGCAGAGATCGACTCAGATCCAGGTTCTGAAAGAGTCAGTAGGAAAATTGTGCGGGATCAAGGCGCACTTCGTGGAGTGGCCTCAGCAGGGAGCGGAAGTTGGCTGCGATTACCACCCGAATGCTGCTACAAACGCTATTGGAGCTGAGAAGCTTACTGCTGCTGTTAAGCTAGCCTTGGGCTGGTGAAAGTAGTTATTCAGGGGAATGACAGGAATAATTATATCTCTAGATATACTATCAATAGAGATGTAAGTTGAATGTTGAGTTTGTAGTCTTCACGATACAGTTTCAAGAGAGAGAGGTGAACTGTTCGCCTTGGGGTGCACCCCCGGAGAAAAAGGTTCCACTGAGAGATACGGCACCGCCTCAGTGGTGAAGTATACTTCAAACACAGCGAGGCGCCTCGATTTGAGGTATATTGAAGGCGTGCCGTCCTATCTTATCGTATGGTTGTCTGACAGCCGTCCCAGTGCGTGATCTGTGAACTGGCTTATAGAGCTCTTAAACAAGATATAGATACAAACACGCGACTAGGGATATTCAGGTCTAGGTACTTACCCAAACAAATTTGAAAGGCATATATCCATCAAGACCTCTCAGACGATGTCAATAGCTTAAAAGAGAACTAAAACATTGGTAATCTCAGCTATTTATCATCCCTGTAGTCTACATTGGTGAATTAACTAATATATTTACTATGTATAGTATAGAAGGTATGTGCTCCTTGAGCAACTTAGACTCAATGATTATTCTGCCTTGAATACCTTACCGGTACTTACATTAATCATCTGCCAACGTACAGCTCTCAAATACCAGGCGAATTGCGCCGGCCAGTAGACGTGATATAGCCACCAAAATGGCCACGGGTCATAAACTTCAAACGTTGCGTCTTTCCAATACCAGAGATGAAGCCATAGTGTGACTAATGACTGTTGTAATTGGTTGATATCGCCCTGGGAGAAGAAAAGCATTCGCACGATAGGCAACATAACCATTTCAACAAGATCCTGCCCGAACCAGTAATAACTGTGATGAGCTCTTGGGTACAGAGGCTCGGCTGACTGCTGTACCGCGTATGGCTCAAGTATACTCAAATACTCATCCACTAGCTTTGGTGTATCGTTGAATAGCACAACAGCGGTGTGCACCCTCGGGTTACACTCAATAGGATATATCTCGGCGTCTCGATCGTCTTGTACTTTGCTGTAGGCTTTTGATTTGATGATAAAGTCAAAGCTAATGTGCCCTGTCCAGTCCGCGGGATTCTGTTCAACAACCGACCTCGTAAAATATAACATCTTTTGGCTGAGATGTGACAATGGCGGTAGAGCCGAGTAGTGCATTAAGACGCTCGCTGAAGGACAGGCAACAAAAGCTCGGATTTGTCCACGAACAAGCAAGGCATGCGTGCAGAATTCCGTACCCTGTATGTATTCTTGAACAAGAAAGGACGCACTTTCATTTCCATTTTTGAAGGGTATTGTGCCGATCGTCTTCATTGTGTTTTGCTCGGAGTCTTGCGGCAGAATGGCCATGTCGAAGCGAGCGACGTCATTGACGTTGAGAGGCTTGACCAAGTATCGTGTGCCTCCGGATGAGCTCAGTGATAGACCACCTCTGCCAGATAAAAAGCGGACGAGCTCGTTTTCGTTGCAGACAACTTCGGTCTCGGGAGCTTTAAGGCCTATCGAATGGACATGGTCCATAAAGAGAGCCTTGTTATGCAACATGTTGACTTGCGACTCACGCAGCTGGATCACCTTGGCATTTGTGCAGGACTCGATAATATGTCGTGCTTGCGCATCCTCAATGGCAGCATTGACGTCTGACACAGACACCCAGAGGTCGACCTTTTCTTCTTCAACAACTCTTTGTAGAGAGGATGTGTAGGCCGTTTTTAGACCACTGCATTGATCGACCTCCGTGGCACTGGGCTCAGGGAGCACGTAAAATTTGCTGATTGCGAGGGAAGCTCGCGCAGGCGACAGGTAATGGGTATCTGCTCCAATAACTCGATGACCCTGGCGGTAGAATAGTCTGGCTGTAGAAAGACCTTTGGTCATGCTGACGCCAGTAATGAGGACGGTCTTGGGTTTGGCTGACATCTCGCATTCGAAAGATTTTTGACGCAAGCGCGATAAAATTGTGATGTATACATGGCATGCTAGCGCAATTGCAGTGGTAATGGGGAAAATCGCTATGCTCAAGCACAATAGGGATATATTTTTGGCGGCGTGCCATAAGACTGGCTTCGTCATAGGTTGGTGAAATGACATGATGACGTACTACTTGAGGGTCCAAATGCCTGGAGGTAAACATGACTTTGAAGCTGCGAACAGCACTAATATTTAAGTAAGATGCGAATTGACGATTGCAGTACAGGAGAAGTAAGGTGACTGTCATGATTCATGATGTGTGTATTGAAGTTTGGCGATGAGTGCGCGTCATAGACAATTGGGGTCTGGCATTTGCCGCACTCGTTACGCATGCATGTGAAGACAATAATCCAACCATGTGCACATCACGACCCCGTCAGTATGCTGTCATTGAATTTCTTTTTGTCCAAACTCATGTGATTGGCTGATTATATCTTCTAGCGAAAATACTGCGCTTGTCATTCAAACATGTCTCTGCCGATACATCTCGTGATTTCCACGCCATCCTAAATGTTCGCGCATGAGCTTAATATCGCCATTCGCTAGGGGGGGGTACTCACAGGTATCCCAGTGGGCTCGAAGCTATGAACGAGCTCGCTCAGGTAGACCAGACTCGGGTCGCCACGAGGCTGAGACGTATTTGTCTTGGTGTCCAGTCGCCTCTGCACCGCGGCTTCACGCTTGTCCAGGACAGTGCTCCTAACGTACTCTAGGTACGGTGGATTGCCGGGCTTGATGACATTATCCGCAGCCAAAACGCTACCTTGACGAATCAAATTCAGGTCTTCGCAAATCTGCAAGTCGGGCAGGTATGCCGGTTTGATGTGGTCAAGGAACAGCAGGTCGACACTCTCCAGGATACCAGCGGAATGCAGTTGTTTGAGAGTAGGACCCGCGGAGCCCACGTGAATTTCCACGATGGAGCTTAACCCCGCCAATTCTATCAAGGACCTTGCGACGTCGGCGAACTCTGGGTTCTTTTCGATGCAAATGAAGCGTTGGCCACCGGCTCGTCGCAACGCATCGCCAAAGAGAATGGCCGAGTAGCCAACGTAGCCGCCAAGTTCAACCTGTGAAGTTGTCAAAGTCAGTCAAGAATTAGGACGCGCTGGCGCACCCGGGGTGGTTGTAGGTACGTACCATTACTTTTGGTTTATCCTTTGCAATCAAGTCGGTAACAATAGCGCCCTTTTCTGACCCAACGTTCATGAGATATTTGCTGCGCCTGCCGAATTCATCTATGGCAGACAAAACTTCGCGGGGCGAGCCCTTCAGTTGCTCGATATTGGGGTGGGAAAGCATGTAGTTCTGGAGCTCGATCTCGCGACCATCGTCGAAATAGACGTCATCTTGCTCAGCGTAGGCCTTCTGGGGATCGAAGGTGGCCATTTCGACTACCAATGTAAAACTCGCTGTCAATGTAAGGTAAAACGGTCGCGATGATTGAGCACCTAGGCATGAAGAGAGGCGCCCGGAGCAATGAAGGTGAAATCCGAAAGAAGCAAATTTGCCTTGTGGCCCTTGAGAATGTGAGAATGGTTTCCGCGGCCGCCTGAGGATTGCAGCAGGTGCAGTGAGGTGACAGCTTAATGACGCGCATACTCGTCGCTTTGCATGAGTCTTATATGGGCCAGAACATGTAGGCGGACTAGAACAGCATTCAAATCGCCCATGCAATGAATCATCAAACCATAAATTAAACTCCCTCTTTGCCGAAATCTCAGGTCAAAGACGTAGGATGGGTTTCAGGATGATCAGCCGCAATCCCATCGAATCATCTGCCGAAACCAGCGCACGCAATAGCTAAGGTGATGTCACTATCACACTCGATACGTGACACCTCATGGCAATCGATGAAGTTGCCCTCGGGTCCAATGCAGCAATTGAAATCACCACACCCTCTCGGCTACGCCCGCAGGTACGCAATCTGGCGCAGGGCTGACACCGCCTCGAAGATCGAGATGTGCCCGTCCTGTACTTCGTCTACTTGGGAACTATGCTTGCGCCAAAATATGGATTCGTCCGACTTTTTTATGGGGCTGCTGCCTCTGTAGTGAATCATTCCGCGCCGTCAAATCAACACGACGATGTATCGTCGTCACATGTTTCGGATGTTTGTTGACGCGGTCGTATTAAGCCCTCATGAGCCCCTGCCCCTGTGGTGTCTGCGTCTCCGTGACAGTATAAGAACCTCGACACAGCTGCTGTATGATCTGGATAAATAGGTCGCTATCCTCAGCAACACATCACCCGCTTAAGTATCGCGCAACGCCAAAATGTCGGATATGAACGCTTCAGTAACGGAGAAGGCCAACGGCTTCCAAGTCTGCGGCTACGAAAAGATTGAGTATGACTTTGAATTTCTTGATGGTGTATTTGACATTGGCAACGGCAATCTCGCCAACTGTTACCGGGTCTGGAATCGATGTCTGGCTGTCATGGATCACAACATCTACACACTGTACGGTGAACGAATCGAGCAGTATTTCGCCCACCATGGACTTGAGCTCAGAATCCACAAAACCATGATCGGGGAAAAGGCGAAGAGTATGGAAACACTGCTCAGCATTGTCGACACCATGACCGACTTTGGTATCTACAGAAAGGAGCCTGTCCTGGTGGTTGGTGGTGGCCTTGTTACTGACGTGGCTGGGTAAGCATCCAAACAAACATCCGTAAATCTCTCATCATACTTTCCCACGAAATCTGACGTGCGTCATCAGTTTTGCGTGCGCCGCATACCGGCGAACCACCAACTATATCCGTGTGCCAACCACCGTCATCGGGCTCATTGACGCATCCGTCTCCATCAAAGTGGCTGTCAACTACGGCCAGTATAAAAACAGATTGGGTGCCTACCACGCTCCCATGCATACATTTCTCGACTTCACCTTTCTTCGCACGTTGCCGGTTGCGCAGATTCGCAACGGATTCGCTGAATTGATCAAAATTTCTTCCTGCGCACACAAGGAGACGTACGATCTGCTGGAGGCCCACTGCGAAGATCTTATCAACACAGGTTTCGGAAGAGCTGATGGGGCATCGAGGGACCTTATCGCAACGGCGGACAAGATCTGCCGCGCTGGGATTTTCGAGATGCTCAAGCTCGAGTCGCCCAACCTCCACGAGATAATGTTGGATCGAGTAATTGCATATGGACACACGCACGTTCTACCATCACATCCCTATTTTTGGCAAATTATGGCTAACCTCAAGAGCAGTTGGTCCCCCCTCCACGAACTTGTTCCCGAGCCCCCCTTGCGCCACGGCCACGCTATCTCCATTGACATGGCCTACTCGGCAACTCTCTCTCATTTGAGAGGACTTATGTCCGACGAGGAGCATATGAAACTTCTAACGCTCTTCTCTAGGGCAGGTCTTTCAATGGATCATGCCCAGTTTGATGCTGCACTACTCGAAAAGGCAACAACCGCCATTCTCAAGACTCGGGATGGAAAGCTTCGCGCCGCTGTGCCTGTCAGTCCAATGGGAACGTGTGTGTTTCTCAACGACGTTTCGAAAGAAGATCTTGTGGCGGCCCTGGAAAGCCACAAGGCTTTGATGGATCAATTCCCGAGGCGTGGTGAGGGAATTGATGCTTTCGTCGATGCAAGCGACACTGGTTACACGGTGCAGGGAAAGGGTGCAGAATTGCGAGCGGATGGTCTTGGACCTGCCGCTACAGAGGAAAATGGCATGTCCGGACATTTCACAAATGGTAACGGTAAGGTGACATCGCCTGCTTTCAAGCAGCCTATTGTCCACGAAGCAGCAATGACCGACTTCATTGACCATAGACATTCTATCAAGGTTGGCAACGGTAACTCAACCTGAATGCATCCTGTCATTAGCAATATTTATGTCAACTAGCATAGTTTTTCAAATTTGATTTGTCAATCCCACTCATGGCTGAGACTTATACTAGGCAAAATGTCCCTATCAAAGATTTTGGTAAAGTCTCCAATGCTTTTGCTTATTTCTAAGTGGCTGCTGGACTAATGACTTGAATTAATTTTCAACGGCTTGGACCAATGCTCCCCCCGGCCCTTGATCAAGACCGTCTAAACCATCCATATCATCGTCGTCAAGTCTGAATTGAACATCAAAGTTTGCTTTTATCCTGGCTGGCTTATCGCTCTTGGGAAGCGGAATCCAGTTCTTTTGCATGCTATATCTGATCAACACCTGGCTTCCCTCAACAGAGTGTTTCTTGGAAATCTGTTGCAGCATGGAATCATTGAATCTCTCTCCTCTTGCCAAGGGACAGTATGCTTGAACAATGATGTTTCTTTCGTTGCAGTATGACACAATGTCGCGTTGCTGAAGCCACGGATGTAGCTACCACATTGTAAGAAACCCAAGAATCATGTAACTGACAAAATCACTTGACGCACCTCAATCTGATTGACGTGCGGCGGCCACACTTTGGCACCTTGTTGTAGGCTCTCGATGTGTGTTATGCCAAAGTTACTCACTCCAATACTCTTGGCCTTGCCCTCTGCGTGTAGCCTCTCGAGAACTCGCCACAAAAGCCGGTACTCAGGCGCGCCGCAATTTGGACTGTGAATCAGAAATAGATCCACATAGCCTTGATCCGGATCAATATTGGATACGCTCTCTACACATTTCCGATAACTCTCGTCTGCCGATGAACCGGGTGCGAGGATCTTGGTCGTAAGAAATAGTTCGGAGCGAGGAATCCCAGATTGCTGCACCGCAATTCCAACCTGCTTTTCGTTTTCGTAGTATTGCGCCGTATCGATGTGGCGATATCCGACTCGTAAAGCTTCCAGGCAAGATTGCGCGCAGACCTGAGGAGGAGATCGGTATACGCCGAAGCCTAACTTGGGCATTGTCTCGCCGCTTAGGATGTTGACGGTTTCCATGATTAGTCTGTGGTTGACAGATTACGTTGATTTTGCGGCAGACAGGGAGCATCATGGTGAAATAGGTGGGAGGCGGGGAGCGGGAAGCGAGCTGGTGAGCATTTTGTGACGCCATATCCATGACGCGTATATTTTTTTTCCATCGCAGCTCCTAGACCAAGACATTTATTTGCCAAGATATGCCGCATGGATGATATCACTAGGTTTCAACCAATCTGCGAGATAATTGGCGGGCATTGGACCAGGCTCAGCATCGTAGATTTTGACAGGTATTCATGACGCGTACATAATTTTTGTACCCTAAATCTCATACCCATACACTGCACATACCATTACTTTCTTCCATGGATGAAACCACTAGGTTAGATCAACTACAAAGGCTGTTCTAAGTAACGGAGTAAGCTTTGTCCTTTGGATGCTAGCATATGCGAAGCAGCAAGCCTCTGTCGGTCCCGGATCACCAAAAGTCCAATTCGACCGGCGCGCTACTTGCGGTTCCCTCTTGTACGCAAATTGCAGAATAACTTTCGTCTCTGGGAACATCTACAGCTTCTCGAGCTTTGTGTCTTCGTCTCACCGAAACAATCTTCGACAAAGGCATCATGCACTGCCCGGCAGTAAACTACTTCACTTGCACGCTTGGCCAGGCCAAAGAGCTCAAGCGAACGACACAGAGTCTTCCGTCGTTTCTTTCTATTACTCACATGATCGAAGAGCAGGCGGCACGAATCCCCGATGCACCAGCCCTTGGACTCTCAAGATGCTCTCAAGACCCAGCGATCGACCATGGTACTCCTTCTTGCCCGTCGGATATGCCCGGTTTTTTCCACAGCAATCTACTCAATTCCTCAGGTTGTCGATTCGTCACGTTCCGGCAACTGTGCGATAGTACAGCACTCGCAGCTCACGCAATACGGCCCATGTTGCAATCCTCAAGGCAGACAGTCGGGTTGTTGTCCACTAGCGATCTGGACTTCATAGTCGTCTGGGCAGGATTGATTCGTCTCGGCTACAGGGTTTTACTACTAGCGTGAGCTGATCTTGCCTGCGTCTAAGAGGCCTACATAACCCTTTATGCTGACAACGTCTAGGCCTCAGTCAAGTTCACAATCTATTGAGCATCTTTGCAACGCACTGGATGTCAATCTCATAATTGTACATACCCCTCACGCCGTGGCGCACGTTGAAGTTGGAGCCGGCGTTCAGACGGTGCAATTACCACACATCTGGGAGCTTCCGTCAAATGCAAAGGACGCGAAGGAGCTGAATATCGAGAGGGGCGCCGAATATTGCGACCCCCCATTCTATTTCCATACATCGGGCACATCATCAGGTCTACCAAAGCCCATACCACAAGGAAACAGCGTTGTGGCCGCGCTACCGCGTCTGGACGTTACATCTCAACCGGCCACATTTTCCACCACACCTCTTTATCACGGTGGGCTTCTCGACTGCCTCCGATCATGGAGCAGTGGGGCGATGATTTGGTTGTTTCCCGAAGCCGAATCTCCCATCACGGCAAGAAACATAGTGCGCTCGCTAAGTATTTGCCGACAAGAGAGCCCAGTTCCAGTTCAGTACTTCTCTTCGGTTCCATATGTGCTGCAAATGCTGGCAGAATATGAGCAAGGTATACGGCTGCTGCAAACAATGAGCCTTGTCGGTGTTGGTGGGGCTGCCCTTCCAAAAACTGTTGGTGACAGACTGGTCGAGGCTGGCATCAAGCTTCTATCGCGTTTCGGCAGTGCCGAGTGCGGATTTCTAGCCTCGTCGCACCGGGACTATACTGTGGACAAAGAATGGCGGTACCTACGATTTGGCGACGCAACTGAAGATCTGATATTTGAAAGCCGCGACGCTGGACTCGGGGAGCTTATTGTAAGGCCTTCCTGGCCCTCTAAGGCCAAGACGAACCGGAGCGATGGCTCGTACGCCACATTCGATCTGTTTACGCCGCATTCCTCTGTGCCTGGTGCATGGATGTATCACAGCAGATCGGATGCTCAAATAATTCTCTCGAATGGCAAAAAGTTCGACCCATCCCCAATGGAGTCTGAACTGCTATCGACACTGCCACAGCTGAGAGATGCATACATCTTCGGCGACGGACGTCCACAGCCCGGCGTGTTACTGTTTCCGAGCGACTCCACAATCCAAAGAGACATGATTTTGGCACAGGTGTGGCCAACCATGAATCAAATCAACTCAACTGTTTCAAGCCAGTTTCGTATTGCTTTCGCCATGATGGTAGTCGTCCAAACTGGTGACGACGAAATTACACTCGAGAAGAGTAGCAAGGGAACGACATTACGACGACAAGCCGAGTGCAAGTATTCCGTGGCGATAGAATCTGCCTACAGCATGGATGATCACGACGGGGCACATTCCCACATTGTGTCAGATGCTGATCTCCCTTTAGCCGTGCTGCAATGTGTGTCGCACGTTGTCGGCCGCGAAATCGATCAACACACCGACCTGTTTCGTCAAGGCGTTGACTCTATGGCTTGTATTCAGATTCGAAAGGCTTTGAGTTCCACTTTTTTGGCAAATTCCGATCAAGTCCTCCCCCTCAATGTTGTCTACGACCAGGGCACCGTTGCGGGACTCGTGTCCTACCTGCGTCGTATTCGCGACGGTCATGAGGTCAACAACCCTTCGGATGCCGACGGAATCGTTAGGCCCATGCAACAGCAGCACGAGTACATGCGGAGACTAGTACATAAATACCAAGTCTTACCAACCTTGAGAAGGCGACAACCTGGTCGCCAGACCTGCAATGTTGTGCTTACGGGCGCAACTGGGTTTCTCGGCCGCTACATACTGGACCTCCTTCGTCGGCGCGATCATATAGGGAGAATATATTGCCTTGTCCGAGCGACTACGGCAAGTGAAGCACAGAAGCGCGTTTCAGACACAATGATCGATCGTGGTCGGCGACCCTTGGGTCATTCCGACTCACCAAGCCGTATTGTCTACATACCCTACAATGCGGATCTTGGGCGGTCAGCTTTGTCGTCCAAGGATAGCGAAGAGGTCTTACAGCATGCTACCGTGTTTATTCACGCCTCTTGGGCTGTCAATTTCAGTATTCGACTGGAGGCATTTGAGGGACAACTAGCGGGAACGCAAGGCCTGCTTGAGCTGGCCATGCAAGCAGGTGCCAAGTTTGTTTTCGTCAGTTCAGCTGCCTCAGTGGCGTTATCAAAGAAGATTCCAATCGAAGAAAATATGTCCAACGAACCGAAGGACTCTTCGCCATTGGGGTATTCCGCGTCCAAGTGGGTGGCTGAGCAGATGTGCGCAGTAGCTGACAATGGGCTTCGGCAAGCTGACGGCATCGCGCAATCGTTTGTTTCCATTGTCCGTGTAGGGCAGCTGTGTGGTGACCAGAGCGGCGCGTGGAACATGAAGGAAGCGTTTCCTCTATTGCTGTCCGCTGCGGGCCTTATGGGAGCCCTGCCAGATATGCAGGAGAATCAAGCACTTGACTGGCTGCCGGTACAGGTTGCTGCAGAAGCGATCGTCGACATTTCATTGCCAGGGCCAGCGGCAACTATGGCGTCCCAAACTGGCAACGAGTCAAGGTCTACTGATGCATTGCGACCAAAGATTTACCATGTTTTGAATCCAGATACGTCGACAACATGGGGACACTTGATGCGTTGGATCGCGGACGAGGAATCCAAGGTCGGTAATGGTGTTGTCATTTTGTCGCTATCCGAATGGCTAGACAGTCTTGAAGCAAGCTTGCCTTTACATCCGGCACTCTCGCTCCTAGGCTTCTGGAAAGATACAGTGATATCTAGGGATCCACAGACTAGAGACGTTTGCGACCAAGTCGGCGACAGACCAGGGTTTGACATTTTGCGATCAAGACAGGTTTCCCCAGCAATGAGACACGTTGCTCCTCTTAGTAGGCAAGACATTCTCAAGATTTGGAATTGGATCAAGGGTAATGGGATAAATGACTCGGCAGAAAACTAAATAAAACCCAAGTAGGTGTCAATTGTCTTCCCAAGTGTATCGGGTCGTGATAATCCTACAAACAACTGGGAAGTTCGTGTTTTTGAGGTGACCTTAGCAAAACTAACGTCCGCGATTACCCACTAACCTTCATTTCTACTGTCAGGTCAGGCTCACCAAGTGCGCTAAGAGCAAGAACCTGCAACTGATTCTTGTTCCTTCTTTTAGCGAGATGAATGCCTGCAGAAGTGTCCCTAATTAAATGGAGGAACTTTTCAAACTGAAGTCTTCGCAATTCAGCAATAATCTGAATGCCCTAATGATGAAGTAGAACAAGTACAGATAAAGCAATGATATCAGAGCATCATAGTATCATAGGGTTTCGCAGAAGGGGTGCGTCCCCGCAAGCTATCGATGGTACTTCACTAATGTTTTTCCCAGAACAGTTCTCGAAACCCAAAGCAAAGACGTGGGATAGACAGATCATTTCGGCCTATGGCTAGCGTAGAGGTAGTCTTATTCTGTTAGTCGAGTGCAACATAAGTAGAGTGACTACAAGATATAGTCTACTACCATGATTTTCGCATTACTTCGAGGCCCAACCAAGTGTCAGATCACCCGCATTGAATACGACAAAGGCAGCCTTGAGAGCGACATCGCCAAAAATAGCAAGATCAAGCCCGGTGTTTCTCTGGATGCCACCAAAGCAAATACTCTCAGAGTCATCGATAGGGGCGAAGTTGATGAAGCTTCCTGGAATCGTGATTCGAGCAGCCTCGACGCCGAAAACGAATGATGGAAGGGAGGCGCTACAGCTGAAGGTAAAGCCACCTTGAGCGCTATCGTAGCGAGCACCTTTGACCTGAGCGTAGTAGGCCGAAACAACACTGCTCGGGAGCAGGAGCAGGGTAGTACCGGTGTCCGCTATTCCATTTATGGCAGTGGACTGAAAGGCTCCAGAGCCGACTTTGTAGCCTGTCGAAGTCCAGGACCAGAAGCCGTCACTGTTGTCTACATCGGTGTAGGTGATCGCTCCTTTGAAAGCGGTGTTGTCGATGAATCCGAAATTGTATTTACCGTCTATCACAATGACGATGTATTAGTAAGACAGTCATCTTTAAGTCTAACCGAGATGCCGTGAAGGCAAGGTTGAAGAACGTACTAGTACTATGCTTCAGATCAGCTGAAAATAGAGGGGAGCTCAAGGTCGATTTGGCGTTATCGAAGAATGTCAGCTGCTTGTTGGGAGATACAGTGTTGATGGAACTGAAAGCCAATCCCAGAAGCCCATCCAAGGAGCCCGAGGTGAAGGAGCTGGAAACTTTTCGTGCGTTTTCAACAGCCTGCTGCTTCACGGACAAACCGCCAACCGTGACCGTGTCAAGGTAGACGTCGCCGCCGGAGCTGCTGCCGTCTCCATAAGAAATAGACCAATTCGAGCTCTGGAGCCGTTTTGCTGTCGAGCTAGAGCCTGGATTATAGACAGTGTGCCCATTCACTTCCGAGGACGGGGTCTCAGTGCTGAAGACCCAGAGATCGCTTGAACCGGTGTCGAAGTCGAGTTTCAGAGTCTGCGGTGGGGTTCCAATCTGGACCTCCGTCAGATACTCACTGTCGCTTTCTTCGGGTACATTCGTGGCTGATCCAGTGGTGCGCTTCGCAACCCGGACGGCGGTAGCATTGGCAGCCGCAGCAGCAATGTCGACTGGAAGCGGCTTGCCGTACTTCTGGTACGTTCGAGCAAGCGCTAGTGGCCCATTTCGATGATACTCGGGAATGTGAACAACGTCCACAACAAAAGACCCTTTATCGATTGTTCCGATCTTAGTAGGAAGCACGGCAGTATACCCAGTCGCCGCAAGCAGGGCAATGAGGAAGGCGCCAAAGGACTGCATGTTGTTGCCTCGTTTGATATTTCAAATAGTGATTGGCTGACCCTTGAAGATCATCAGCTTTAAGAGACTTGCGGAGGGTTGCGGAGGGTCTATACTGAATTGTTTGGCATGAAAAGATCTGGACATCTATGGCGATACTACGGCATATCTATACAAGATGGTACAACAATACGAGGCATGGAGACGTTTTAGCTTAATCCAATCACTCGTGATACTGCCTTCTTCTCCTAACCCAAGCTTCTCATGAGATTCAAAGGTTGGCGTGATCAAAGAAAATACCTGGCATCTGATGTCGGCGATTCCAAGAAAGGCAAGTTGAATATGCCACCCATGTGATCGCGTTACTTGGCCAGATGAGGCAGCTCACCGGGGTTGAAAATCCCGCTACACCTACAACCCCCGTTCTAGTCTTCATGCTCGAAGATAAAATACGGCTAATAGTTGCCGTGGTGTAGTGTTTGATCGGCATACCCGCCTTAGCCAGACGTCTATCGGGAGGTGCCGGTCTTTCAGGAGTGGTTTTCGGAAGATCGGCACTGCGAATCTGGCTGAATCAGCAACCCCTGAGTTTGATCGGGTGTCAACAAAGCTTGACCAAGACAAGCTTTCCGGATTGCGTACGCGTCCACGGCTCAAACATTTGGCTAAACCTGACGAGAGTAGTGACGATCATCTTCGAAAGAAGCGCGAGTTGGTCGGGCAGGACGCCTGATAAGGAAGGTCGATATGCACCGTAATGATTTTGAATATCGCGGTCTATGGCCTCATCACTGTCGCAATCGACCTAAGCTCCAAACCTGATCTTATGGGGCTCCGGCACACATAACCGAGTTTTAGTGGCACTCAAAGCTTAACTGCGCCGGCTGCTCGGCTTTTGGCGTTGACCAACTCCCCATTCGCCGAGGTCACCGTTACTCGGTCGATAATGTGCAGATAGGCGTACAAAAGCTCAAATCAAATTGCGTAAAACGAATATCAGGATGCAGGGACTATGGCTCCGTGTCAAGATGCCAAGTATAATAGGCGATGTGACCCCTGTGATCGGCCTGAGCCCCCCCATCCAGCCTCCTCAACTTCTGGTCTTGACTTTTCGGAGTTCATCTGATATATAGCGCAACGACGGGGACATTCGTTACTAAAGTCATTGTCTGCGAGACTACTTGATGTGTGAAACAATACTTTTGGTGCTTGGTAGTCGGTAAGCCATACCCTTGAAGCCAAGCATCGAAGGCGTCTCAAGCCCGCCCCCTGTGCTTTAGCATCGCTATCAACAATCAATTCTGGAGAATCAATTCTGGAGGCAATGATATCAACATGGTTTTGTGGTTCTTCGAGACCCGTAAAGATTCAACAGTCTTCACTGGAATAAAGCCTCAAGAATGACCATAATCGCAGTTCCATGGTAGCTTTGTTCCAGGATGACGGACTAGAGTGAGATCAGAGTGTCGAATGAGGAAAATGAAAGCCTTTGATTGTATGTGAAGACGGATAGTGTAATGACCTATGGAGAGCAAAAGGCTTGCGGAGAGGCATCTGTTGCTTGATCGTAGAGTCCTAGGATAGGGGACCAAGGGTCATGAGCAACTAGTTACAAGAAGAGCACGCGGGCCATATATGAAGAGTGGCATCGATTGTTTCACCTGCCAAGGCATCCCCAGGAGACCAACAGTTTCTTTTCCTGCACTCGTCGCGAGATTCCTTTGGTAGATGGATACCCTGTTCTTTCATACTTCTGTAATGGATACCTACCTGTAGGCTGATCTTTCTTGATCAGAGATAGGCCCGCCATCAAATAATATTAGATATTATCTAGGACAACGCAAAAGTAGACTACCTAGGACCATCTGCGAGCAAATGACAATAGACGTCTCATAATTCATAGCATTATCTTGGGACCGGGTTCGAGATCTTCCTCCTAACATCAAACTCACACTCTTTTTGGCAAATGAACCATGTCAACTTGTGTCTGTAACCTTAAAGACTTCTCCGCGGCCTGTTAGACTAGGTCAACTAGCAGCATGGCCTACGGACATGATGTGAGGCTCATGGTGACTTTTATTGGCACTTTGTCTGAGTGTAGGTATGAACCGGATAGTTAGATGGAGTTCAAAGTTCTCCATCGCAAAGAGCAAGGGGCTGGAATGTAATAGTGGGCAATGCTGGCCCGTTTGGTATGTTGCTTCAAAATGACATTCAAAGATACACACATAGACAATCAGCCATCTGTCACGCAAATTTCGTTCCTATTTCCCTGAGTGACGTCCCGTGTTTGGCTCGTCCGAGCTGTCGTTCAAGGCGTTACCTGAAGAGGAGAAGGGGTTGTGCTGGGTTCGAAGGTGCCAAGGCACTTTAGGATGAATTAGAGGTAGAGCTCGGACGGCAGGAAGCTATAGTTGTGATTGAGCCGTCCCCACTTTGCACGCAAGGGTTACACTCGTTTTAGGACAAACCGCACTTCAGTGCCAAGACGCAAGCCCACGACCCCTTAGCCGAAGTCAGAGTCCTAGTCCTGCCACGCGTATATTCAACCATGTCTGAATCGGAAGAAATTGGCTACGTGCCACATGGACTCACAGGAGTAACTATACCGCACCGGGTCAGGTCAGTGGATAGACAGCATACCTGATCTGGTCTTTCTTCGTTGTGCAGCTGAAACCATTGAAGGCAACGGCCGCTTCCGTAGCCGCCTCTAATTATGCAGCATCCGGCCAAGTCAGGGCAAAAGAAAGTGATAATGGAGCAGGCAAGGAACGGGCCTACGGAGTTTGTGTCAGCCACAGCTTGAGATTAGGGCAGGGCCCGCAAGAGGAAGGTGACGACTATAGATAGTGTGTAGAACGTTGAGACGGCTGCATGAACCAGAGAAGAAGATTTCTAACAGGACTGGAAGGCGTTGGCACGGTTCTACTGTTCAATAACACGGCATGTTCTCAGGACAAAAGGTGAACCTTAGATTCTCACATGTGGGCTGCCATCCAAAAGGGCGATCAGTAAGTAAATGGGGGTGACAAGGCCATGACAACACGCGGGGTTCAACTGATAATTTTGGGTTTTCCAGCTTGTCCATTCTTCAATAGTGAGTCCTGTTAAAATTAATTTATGCTGGATTGTCAGTCGTTTTGATTCAAGCTTCGGTAGTGAATTAACAGCCTATTGGCTTTCGCCTGTCTTCATTTCTTCTCATGCCTACCAAGGGATGTGTCAACTTCTTTTCATGGCTCGTCCTTGTTCGTCATTGGTGGTCGTCTCGGGGAAGAGAAAAATGCATTACATAGCACTATCTAGGGATAAGGCTGAGAAGCAACTACAAATGAAATTAACAAGGCATATTGATATCCTTCGCGGTTGAATACGGCTTGTAGGACAGGTGTTGGAGCCAATGTGAGCCTTTAGACCCCAGGCAGTAGCTGATAGATTTTAATGCGAAGACAGATCGACGATGAAGAGGTGGACCTTGTCTTCCGATTTAGAGGCTTCGGCCATTAATCCAGCCAATTCGCTTCAAGTGCTAACCACGGTCACGAGGTTGGTGACCGCCATGACGTGCTTTATTCCCAGTGAATTGAGCCTATGCACGTAAAACCGCGATGCACCTTGGCATCCTTGCCGGCATGCCGAGCAGCCAAACCGCCGAAGGGGGTAGCTTGACCACTGTTTCCGTTCCCGTACAGAAGCTCAAGGGTGCATCATGTCGTCGGTGATAGGCATCAAATACCCACATGTGGAAGGTCGTAGCTCCCGGCAGATCTCACCCGATGCTCACTCCTCCAAGCGGGGTTTTTCTGGGTCGTGGGTAGCGCACCATCATTCCATCAGACAACAGCTATCAGGCTTATTCAATGCGGAAGGTCACATCGTTTCTACTGCGGAGAAGCAGATATACCTGGTCGCCTCGATAAAGAAGGTGAAAGGAAACCACCACGTCATTAAATAGAGAGCGTCTCGCAGAGCCATTTCGAGTTGTTTAGTCGTTTCATTCATTCCCCAGGTCTTCAAGGAGTCAGCCAGAAGTCATGGCGCTCGCCTGGATCAAAGCTAGTGTCTTTCTCTCCTTGGTCACCGGGCTTACGCCTGTTTTTGGCTCGGAGCTGGGCACCACAGAAGACATCGGCTACTTCCAAGGGTCTGTAGACTCCAGCGACCACAGTATTGACAAACCGTCGCATCAACTGAAGACAAGACAAAATAATGGCGGTGCACCAAACCCGGCGACATTGTACCCGCCCTACACGCTTTCAGTTCCGATTGACCACTTCCACAATGAGTCCAAGTATGAGCCCCACTCCAACGGCTCATTCGACCTCAGATACTGGTTCGACGACCGATTCTACGAGGCTGGGGGACCGATCATTGTTCTTTCTGGCGGCGAGACCAGCGGACAGGGTCGGCTGCCTTTTCTTCAAAAAGGCATAGTCGCAATCCTTGCCGAAGCAACCAACGGTATCGGTGTAATTCTGGAGCACCGATACTATGGCGAAAGCTACGTGACCGAGGACCTAAGCACGGAGAGTCTGCGCTTCCTTACGACGGATCAAGCACTGGCTGACACGGCTTACTTCGCAAAACATATCGTCTTCCCCGGCTACGAAGACGTCGATTTGACCGCCTCAACCACCCCTTGGATCGCGTATGGCGGATCGTATGCTGGGGCCTTCGTCGCCATTCTTAGAAAGCTTTACCCGGACCTCTTTTGGGGCGCTATTTCATCTTCTGGTGTCACCGCTGCAGTGGTTGACTTTTGGGAGTACTATGAGGCTGCCCGTCTCTATGCTCCCGAAGGTTGCGCGCCGGCGACCCAGAAGGTTACCCATGTCGTCGACAACATCCTTCTCGGGGGTAACAGAGACGACATTCTTCAGCTCAAGACGACTTTCGGTTTGGGGAACGTTACGCGGGACGTCAACTTTGCCAGCGCCATTCGCGGCGGTATTGCAGGCCTTCAGTCTGTCAACTGGGACCCTGCTATTAGCAGCCCCAACTTCGCCTTGTATTGCGGGAACATGACTTCCTCTGAGGTCCTGTACCCAGCGACGGATGTCCTGAAGGACGCAATCAGCGATATACTGACTATTGCTGGGTATGAGGACGAGACAGGGGGGCTTACCGTCACCATGCAGAACTACATTGGATATGTCAATCTTACCCGTGTATCTTCCTGCCGAGGGCGCCCGCAAGACTCTTGTTTCGGTGGCCGAACAGACTACTCTCCGGATGACCTGAGCCAATCTTGGCGCTTGTGGCAATACCAGGTTTGCACCGAGTAAGTGAGCGGTTTCAGCCCCAGCCATTCCGTGCTAATTGCCACAGATGGGGATATTTCCAGACGGGCTCAGGCGTACCAGCAGATCAACTCCCAATGATCTCCCGTCTCATTGACTACAATTTCACCTCTACGACATGCCGTGAAGCTTTCAACATTTACGAGGAGCCCGACGTTGAAATAATCAATAAGCATGGCGGTTTTGACTTCAGCTACCCCCGAGTCGCAATCATTGACGGCGAAGCGGATCCTTGGCGCGCGGCGACACCACACAAAATTGGGCTCGACTATCCTGAATCTACCACCAGCGAACCTCGGCTGATCATTGGTGGCGGAGCTGTGCATCACTGGGATGAGAACGGCATCTTCAAGAATGAGACAACTTGCCACTTGCCGCCGCATCCGGTGAGACACGCACAGAGCTTCATTGTCGAGTTCGTTAAGACTTGGTTGGTTGAGTGGGATGAGGAGAACTGAGGCATATCTCACGGCTCAAACATATCTAGCACATCAGGCGTGAAGCCTTCCTTACAATGAAGATGACAGGAAAATCGAATGTGGCTCTGAACGACCGATTTAGGATGTTTTTATGCTCAGGGATCAATGTAACCATCAAGTTGATGAAAGATTAGGTGCCAACGCTAAATACCGGAATCCTCCTGTTCAATGGAGTACATCTCCTGGAAGCTTGTCCAGGTGGAGCACGTATCATCCAAGATTCCTTCGTCTGAAATGCCCGCAATTTCGCTGTAGCGTTCGACAAATTGAAGTGCAAACCCTTCCGATGCGTGCCACCCAATGTGACAGTGCATCAACCAAACGCCAGGGTTATCGGTCTCCCAGGCCATGACGAGATATCCCGAAGCAGGCAAAAGAGCGGTATCGCGGCGGGGAGGGTTGTTTGTGTTCAAGGCGACAGAAGAAGAGTACGTCCCACTGCCCTGGGCCAGGACAAAGAAGTCGTGACCATGCAGATGAATGGGGTGAGGGACAGGCAGTGTGGTCTGGACAACGAGGTAAACCCACTTATTGGACTCGCTGAGCTGCAGAACTGCATTCTCAGTAGTCCACTCGGTAGCTCCTGAGAGGACCTGTCCCAGGGTTGGGTCAGCCCAGTCTACCAATAGACTTGTGCTGTTGAGGTACCATTTGAAGAGGCCAGCCGAGTTCCTGCCCACTGTTGCAGTTGCAAGATTGCTCCAATCAGCATCCTCGACGGACTTGGCGACGTAAGGAATCAGGTTATCAGTTTCGTCGTCACAACTATCAGTGTAGTCATAACCAGCGGTCTCGGGTGTAGAGGGGGAGTCTCCGTAGTACACGACAGCTTTGATGTTGTCAGTACTGTCGTTGTCCGAGCACGCTGACTGAGGAATGGCACGCATCCAAAAGTTATCCGCGACATCAGCCTGATCAGCGGTGACGACGATATCGTAACGCTGGCCTGCGTTATGAGTTAGCACTTTGAAGAATGGACAACACCGAGTAAATTATACGCACCCATGGTCAAGTCAAGCAGAGTGGCAGTATAAGGTTCCACAGGAATGAGGTCAGCCGCGATGACAGTCATCGTGTGGTTGTCGATGGAGAACTTCCAGTGCGTATCCACAGCGCCGTTAACCAATCTCATGCGGTAGGATATTCCTGAGGTGAATGAGACGTCAAGTCTTCTTCCAGTCTGCGACGAATCGCCATCACTGCCGTAGACGTTTGTACCGTTGATAAGGCCATTGTCAAGTATGGGGGGGCCACTTCTCTGTGCTGATGCATACAACTCATCGACCGTCTGGTGATCCCAGTCGTTGAGGAAAATCATGCCGAGATCCTCATCATAGTTGGCTGACGCAGGACCGTTGATGACGATTCCGCCAAATATTCCTTGATATGCCTGAAGGCCGAAGTGAGAGTGATACCAGCTTGAGCCATACTGCGTGGCCTTCCATGTATAGGTCATCGAGGAGCCAACAGCTAGCGGACACTGGGTAACAGCGGCAACTCCATCATGTTGATTCGTGTAATTCTGTCGGATCCCGTGGAAATGGATGCTGGTTCCATTCAAAGACGTTGTGAGAGAGTTGGTGACGTGGACTGTCACGGTGTCTCCCCAGTCGGCAAAAAGGGTTGGACCAGGAATTGAGCCGTTCACAGCCATTGCACTGCGGCTGATACCGTCAGGGGCCACAGTGACGTCTGTGAGATCAAGCCAGTACTCTCTAGTCACGCCCGTATCTACAGGCCTGGTCCACCAATCGGTATTGATGGAAAGGTCGCACCACTCTGATCGTGTGGATGCAGTGTTGCCCTCGCAGGTCGCTCGAGGCCCGATAATGGCGCTCGGTGCAGCGGCGACGATACCTGATGCGTATGCGGCGATCGCGGCCCTGATGAGAAACGAAGAGTGCATCGTGTAAATTCCAGAGCTATGACGAACTTTGATAACAAAACTAAAGGAGTACAAGGAATAGTATGTAATGATGAGTGTGAGTCGAAGCCAAAGTGTTTGAGCTGGCACTTGACGGAAATGGTGGTGAAGTGGCCGGATATTGATATACTGGTACGGACCACCTGCCCTTTTGTGCTTTTAAGTCGGTTCATACCGGATATGAATTCGCTCTAGATGCGAGCCCTCACAGGCTACTTGGTGTTACTTGTCGTGTACTAATGGTGTCGTGCGCCGAATGTATGCCATGACCATTGCCAAAAACAGTACGCCAAGCCGGCTCGTCCAGCCTCTCATGTCCAGCTTTGACCATTGGCAGGCAAGTTCCGACAATGCGATGCGGTCTGTTTCAGATACTCTGTTGCTGTAGCCGCTGGATACGGCACGATTCAAGTGGAAAACTTCCTTGTCGTCAGCTCCCTTAAAACGTACCAACTAAGAGGCGCAGATGACACTGGTACCATTGATTGAAGGCATTTGCTGTTACTAGTCAGAGTCTACGTAACATGCCCGTGCCCCGAAGAGGCCTTGAACGCGCCTTACTGCATTTGTGATCAGCCTCCGAAAGCGAAGTGGCTAAGCCCGGTCCTCTTTGAACAGGAACGCGGCCACAAGACCAGCGGGATCCACACCGCCCATGTATTGGCCCCTCCTGACTCGGCGAAAGGGGTACTCCAATGCTATATTACGGAGGAAAATCTGCGTTATCTGAGTGCTCGGGGGCTATGGAGATGGGTCTTGATTAACTGGGTAATTAACTGTTGGACTCGTGGGAATTCTGAAGACTGCCGGACAGGGGATCCCTTCGCGGGCCTCCCCCCACATCCCAGAATGGGCTGACGTACCCCAAGAGTCCACAGGGGACGTTACGTTGTCGGTATTTTCTTCGTGGGGCAGATCCGAGTTGGGTCTACCAGGGACCGCATGAACAACATTGGTACTCAATTAGGTAGTGAGAAAGCCTCAGGGAGGCCTCTAGTAACTTTCATTGCGTAAGGAAAGGTTACGCGTCAAGTCTGATACTATGGCGCGCACTTAGTTGTTACTTAAATCATGTGATGCCGTCGAGACGCAAGCATTCATTTTCCAGCGCCGTCCTCAAGAAGAGCTCTCGTCACCTTCCACGGCTATTCTTACTCCACAGCACAGTCACTTGCCTTCGAAATGATTTCCTTTCAGCCCAAATCATTGCTCCTTTCTTTCGCTGCTGTTGCCGCAGCTGGTCAGTTCCACAGACGGCAAGACGATGATGGACAGGTATCTTTCGAGCTGTATGCCTATGGGGAAGGCATTGGCGGGTTGCCACTCACATCAATGGGCTGTCAGTCATTGATCCACATCATTTGACATTCACATTATGTTGCTAACATTTGCTCAACAGCCAACATTATCATCGGTGAACCCAGCATTCTCAACGACACTGAAGCTGCAGTCGTTATTTGTAGGTGCTCAAAACAATACAATAGCGCGCGAGAGACACTGAGATTATGTTTCAAAGTCGTTGAAGGTACCGATGGCACTTGGTTAGGGTCTCCAAACACCACCCGATCAACTGGTGGCACCGCAACCTGGGGTAACCTGACTCTTTCTGTCCCGGGCCCTTCATCTCCGCCCGACGCTGTCCGGCTTGTTGAATCATCAAACAGTACTATCGATAGGGTTTACAATGGCTTTGGCTTTTATGGCACCATTGCATTCCATACCTCGTCAGATAGAGCTTTTGAGTCCCTCTGGTTTGCGAATGCGTCTTCCACCGACGGGGTGTGGAATCTTCAGTGGAACGAGACTGAAAGTTCGGAAACCCTGGTGCCTCTCACCCTCAAGTCAACTCCTCCATCCGGCAATAGTTCTTAGTCTTTAGGCTATGCTCGCAACAGCTGCAGGTCACTTGACGAGAGCACCGAGGAGTGAACAACTGGGAGTTCTTCGTAGGAGCTTTTTTATAGTATCCTGATAACAGGCCGTTCGGTCCCAAGTGTTCCTGATCGAGGAAATTAGCATTGGATCGCGTTGTCGTGATCTCCACACCCTCCCTGGTCAATTTTGAATTGGTAGCCGGGGTGTCGAACAGTGGTCCGTCCCAGTATTCCGTGAATGTGCCTGTCGGATATTCATGAACAGGCTGAATCCTACACGGCCCAGCTTCCGAAGGCGTGTGTGCAGATGCTAAGCGAAAGAACCAATCGTAGTCATCCACCAGGCAGAAGGGCTCCCAGAAGGCCAGCAAAAACTGGATAAATTCCCATTACGCGCCGAGGTTATTGGAACTTTTGGAAACTTACCCAATCGAGCTGTGCTCAGAAGTTGACGAGTGCGAAGGGCCGAGTCCGATAGCTGCTGTGCCGCCGCCTTGCGCGTTGCTAGTCAGCGCTACGGCAATGGGGCCCGAATGTTTCCTGTTCAATCGGATCCAGGTTAGAAATCAACACCTGGTGACTGGGTAGGAAAACATATATTCAGGTACCGCCCAGTCCAGTGAGGCAATCGTGCGACATCACAGGTGTCAGTACTCTTCACGGTTTCCTCTCTCTATGTCAGCACCGTATCAAGATGGCTCTGTTTTCACAGGCGCTGAAGGGTCTCGCAATACTCTTCGGTGTTGGGGTTATTGATGCAAGGCCCCCCTCGGATCCAGGCTCGACCCAAGATGGTCTGACGATCTTGTCTCATAACGATTTAGAAAGTGCGTCTTGTCGGTTGTTATTGAACCCATGACCGTTAGACCCAATCAAAGTCGAATCTCAACTAACGTTGCCGCAGACAAGCCTCTGCCAGGATCGGGTGCTATCTTGATCGACCATCCCGAAGACTTCAATTCAGCCTTGGAAGCATGCAGTGAACTTGGCGAATCGCTTTGGGTTCATGAAGACGACAGCTTTGCCTTGGGCCTGAACACTTCCCTAGCCTATCAAGTCTACCTGGGGAAGCACCAACCTAATGCCAAGTTCTGGGTTTCAAGAGAGGATGGAAGCTGCACTTGTCGAGCCATTGGTATTGACGGCTCAGTACATCATCGCAAGTGCTCCGAGCGTCTCCCAGTTCTCTGCAGCCAAAGCGCTCCCGTTTCCAACGCCACTTTCGAGGACACATCATCAAGCTTCCGGGTGACCCAAGAAGTGGGAGACTCCCAGGTTACTGGATATCGAGACTTCTTCGCGTGGAAGTTTCTCGGCATCAGATACGCCCCTACGCCTCGACGTTTCGAGTATTCGACCACAATGCGCGATGCAAGCGGTCCTATATCAGCACTCAAGCCTGGAGCGGACTGTCTGCAACCCAACAATGCGGCTTCCAGTGACGATTGTCTCTTCCTCAACATCTGGACGCCTTCACTACCCGCCAAACCCAGTGCCAAGACGCCGTTCAAAGCAGGCCTTAAGCCTGTACTGCTCTACATCTATGGTGGAGCTTTCGTTGACGGCTCAAGTAAAAATCCGAACCTTGACCTGACCAACATCGCTTCGAGAGGCGATGTTGTTGCCGTCTCCATCAACCATCGAGTCGGCAACTTTGGCATGCTCGTTTTTGACGACGGCATACACAATGGCAACATTGCCCTCAATGATCAAATAAGCGCACTCAAGTGGATCGCGGAGAACATTGCTGCGTTTGGTGGCGATCCAGACCGAGTCACTATTTCAGGCGAATCTTCCGGGGCCGTGTCTGTCCGTTTGCTACTCTCGTCCCCCGAGGCTGAAGGCCTGTATGCCGGCGCTCTCATGCAATCAGATGCTAGTGGCGGTCTCGTGGAGCCTCTTGGAACGTTTTGGTCTATTGAGGAGTCCTACGGCTTTTTCACCAAGACAGTCTTAGAGAATGTCGGCTGTAACGGTACTGATGATGAGGTGGCTTGCCTTCGCAATGTTTCCGGCCAGGAGCTGGCAAACCTGGAAATCAACACGGCTGTGGCCAAATATCCGGTCATCGATGGCAAATACCTCACCACGCCATTCTTCCTCCTTGATGGCTCTGGGCCCCGCTACGCGAAGGATATCCCTCTCCTGACGGGCACTACTCGAGACGAGGCTGCACTTTTACCTGTCTGGCAAACTCTCGACTGGTCAACGGTTACATTTGAGCTCTGGCAAATGGTATTGTACCAGTACCGAGACTTTTTTAGAGTGGACCCGGAGGCTGTCCTCGAAAACCTACAACTTTTCAACATCACCCCAGAATCGACAGGAGATCAGCTTTTCAATGCCACCATCAACATCATCTCACACAACATGTACGGCTGCCTTGAGCGCGCTAAAGCCTATTCTGCCGTTAAGAACGACGTGTTTCAGAAGGTGTATTCATTTAACTTCTACCGCACGTACAGCCCGCCTCTCACCTCACCGCCGGCCTGCCAAGCCGTCATCACTCCTGAACATCCATACGGTGACCTGAGTAAAGAATACTACAGGTGCCACGGTGGTTCTCAACTGACGATGTTTGGTAACTATGTGCGCGTGGGTTTATCCGACAGAGACGGGCTCGATCAGGACTTTAGCCGGTTAATTGTTGACTACATGTCGTCCTTCGTTCGAAGCGGAGACCCAAACCCGGACAAAGCCTACCTTGCTGCCAGGGGCTATGAATCAACATTGGCTCAGGTTCAAGAAGTCGGCGAGTGGCTTACAGTCAATGCAAAATCTCCGGAATGGATGATCTTGGACTGGGATGGATTCATGACACCATTTGGTGACGAGGAGGTGTGTGGCGTATTAGGGCAGCCACTGGATTTCTGGGAAGGCTGATTTGTAGCTGCTTTGTATTTCTGTCCTCGCTCCTACTCACAAGACCGGGATACTGCAACTTTCTCATCAAGGCTTGTAGCTGCCTCGACCAGGTTAGCTAGTTGATGCTCCTGAGACTGGTAGAGTGCCAAAGCACGACTCGTGTCATGCGTGCTGCAAAACATGGCGATCATCAACTAAGGATCACCTGTCTTTTGATATTTGGTGCGTCCACTCAAGTTGAAGATAGTATCGCGATGCTCTTAGCGGCATCGAACTTAGGTAGTCATCAGTCATGAGAATATTGAAAGAGCTCCATGTGCTACTCGGGCTTTTGCCCATATACCACATAACTGCATCACGTCAGCATTGCCGGGCCTTGTCCAAACCCCAGACTACGGACGAACTTACAGAGGCCAATATCCATGGACAGACCTATCTTTCATATCCCGTCGCACATCCACAAGGAACATTTCGACTTCATCTTGGGTCCATCCTAATGCTCGCGTAAAGAGTGCCATGCTGAGTCCCGAGGCCCCGTTTCCCAGGTTTTCGTATGTCCACATGCCTATGAAGATGGGCATTAGCATATGACGCGTTCACTCACAGTAGCAAGGAGACTGAGTAGGATGGCGCGCACTCACCGAGTTCTTTGAATTTTGGGTCCTTAGGCCACGGATTTGAAGGCCACTTGTATACAGTCTCGACAATGTTTGTGAACCCCGCGTCGGCAAGCTGCTGCTTGAGGAACAGGGCGCTATCGAGGGGTCGGCCGAACTTTGCGGCAGCCTCAAGCATGTAGCGGCCCCATTGGGCAGCGGGTGAGTTGGATGGGACAGTGTTGTCGTCGCTTTTGAATTCAAGAAGAATGTCAGAGACCTCAAGCCACCCGCCAGGGGCCAGATTGCTCATTACTAGTTAGCAGGCAAGACAAATCAATGGATGCGATACGAGGATGCATACTCGTAACATTGCTGAATGTATGAAGGCCAGTCCTTAATAGAGGCGGTGAGCATACGTGAGTAGATGAAGTCGAAGTTGGTGGAAAAGGACCAGCGATCTTCGATATCGTCGATGTAAAATGTTACATTGGGGGGAACGCTAGCATGGGGATTGTGAGCATAATGTATGGTTTGGAGACGAGATGTGAGCGTACAAGTCTGGCTGAATAGGACTGAGGTCGACGCCGACGACCTGGTTTGTGAGCTCTACGAACCACGACGGGACGACATGGTGTGACGCTTACCTTTGTTTCGGGATGGTCATCGGCTAGAGGACAGTCAGCAGCTGTACGTGCAGCGCGGTAGAAACCCAGGGGCTCAATCTGACCCGGCCTTGCCCTCCGGGTCAGCAAGAAGTGAAGTCATCATCGTACCAAAGTCCATGGCCCAGATGCCAGTACCCGTACCCGCGTCAAGGGCCTGAATTATCGGCTTGTCTTGGCCTGCTGGGCAAGTATGAAGTTTGCCGTCGAAGGTCAGGGTATATAGATGGTGTTGTAGGTCTGCCGTTGTCAGGTTCTGGGCTGCGCTGGCAGTCCTGGGTTTGACGCCCTGTGATGAAACATACCGAGTCGCTCATTTTCACCCTGCCATACAATCAGCACGATTTAATAGGCCGCGAACTCGATAGGGTTATGGCGACAAATCTCATACCTCATCGTTGGGAAGGACATATTCTGCGCCGAGTAGTTAGTGCTGACCTGATTCCAGGATCGCATCCCCCAGTTGCAGACCACATAGGAAACTGCAATTCGAAAGACCGGCTGACTTACTTCCTTCTCGGAATGAATGGTACGTCCGCCCATTCTCCTCGCGGCTTCGCAGGATGCTGGACGTGATAGATGTAGACGAGCTGGCGAGTGACTGGATGGCGGAGTCGGCATCGGAAAAGTCCGACTAAGGCGATCAACCTGTGATCAGCCAATTTCAACTATAGGCGTGATGAAAGGGCCTGCTCACATCGGCCTCAAGGGGCTGCACGGAGACGGGGGCGGCGCCCGTCATGATGGGACGGGAATGCAGAAACAACCGTGGGTAGATGGACTTCGTCGTAGTAGGGAGTGGCCTAGGGAGGGTGGACACTCAGATTAGGATCGGCTTGTCTTTGATCGGTAAAATGGCTGGTCACAAGGCGAAGGATGGATGAGAAGACGGTGAAAGAGATCAGAGTCGAACTCCTGGGGGTCGAGAGAGCGCTCCCGAGAACTGTACAAATGCGCGGTTTTGGTCGCTGGTACCGGCAAGCAGAAACGCAAAAAAAGCCACTGGAGAGGACGCCCAGTGAAATGGGTCATTAGACGAGACACAGGCAGACAAGTCGAAGTGACAGGTCGCATCGGGACGAAGACGATGGGATGAATCAAGGAGCAGAGCTGTGGATGACGAGTAAGGGTTCACGCTGGGCGAAGATTGAGCCAATCAAATGCCATATCATGTCGCATTACACAGCGACCCCACAGCGAGGCCCCGCCTGTGGAGGTCCGGAAGGCAGCTGCGGGCATGCTAGCTCAGCGCTATCTCTATTTGGTATCAAACGGCTCAACCACTGTCGTTCACCGCTGGTGCCGACGGCTGCATGAGCATACTCCCCGATGCCTGCCAGTGGAAAGACGAGGAAGGGACCAACTCTCCTTAGGGATGCAGGGTGGGGCGTGGCGCGCCCGACGAGCCGGATTCGGGTTAGCTCTGCCGGTTAGTCCGTCGGGACCCGCACGGGAACGTTCCATGTCTCCTTGCACTCCACTGTGGCATCAAGCTTGCTCTTGATTCCCTGGCAGCAGGTTGGATGGGCACGTCGATCGACCTCCCTCATCCCCGACGACGAGAGCAACTCCCCGGTGCCGTGTCACCATATCCCAAGCAGAGCCCACCATGGCGAACTGGTCCAGCGTGCCCGATAGCTCTCGGCCCCTATTGTCCCGCGACTCTCCGTGCCACATTTCAGCGGTTCAAGAAGCACTGTGGTCCCGTTCTATGCGACCGACCCTCTCTCCCCTTCACCACCTGACCCGCGTTCGGCACATGTAGCGAGACGGCGAGCAGAAGCATCATCATGGCTCTTCCCGCGGCAACCTTTATTATCGTCTCCGTCTTAATTGTCGCCCTGTGGACCACCGTCTCCGTCCTCCGACAATACCTCCGCCTGCGTCACATCCCCGGGCCCCGTTTGGCCGGGTTCTCCCAATGGTGGCTGGTCCGACGTGTTGGTGGCGGCCGCACCCATCTCGACCTTTTTGAGGTCTGTGAGAAATATGGTCAGTTTTGTTGGCGCCGCGCACGAACCTCCCGTCCCCGCAACCGCATTCCTGGGCCTCCTGTCTCGTGCGATTCTGTTCTCCTTGACCGTGCTTTACCGTCACGATTGATGGTCGATGATTGTGGCTCAACGAGAAACGAAATCAACCACGGGGGCTGACATGCAGCAGGCGACATCGCACGCGTTGGGCCCAACGATCTGATCACCAGCGACCCGGATCTCATGAAACGCATGCTCAACGTCCGGACAACTTACAAGCGATCCGAGTGGTACGATGGCATGCGGCTGGACCCCGCCAAGGACAATGTTCTCTCCATGCGCAATGACGACCTCCACAGCAAACTGCGCTCAAAGATGGCCGCCGGGGTGAGCTCGTTTCTTTTCCTTTGTGACCTGCTCGCCTGCTTGTGTCCTCTCTATCAAGCCCACAATGCGTCTGGCTTAATTAGCAGAGTCAACGTTCTCAAGTCGCCCTAGTTCATTTCCACTCCAACAAGCAGCTTTCTGACGAACAACTTGTAGTACTCTGGCAAAGAAGTCGACAACCTCGAAGCCAAAATTGACACCAACGTGGCCGCACTGCTCACTCTGCTCGAGACCAAGTACATTGACCTCAACAAGCCCTTTGACTTCGGCCGCAAAGCCCAGTACTTCACCCTAGATGTCATCTCCGACCTCGCCTTCGGCGCACCCTTTGGCGACGTTGCCTCCGATTCAGACGTGTACGAGTATATTCAGACCATGGAGGACAACATGCCCACCATCATTGTCACCTCGGTCATCCCTTGGCTCGTCGCCTTGATCCAGCACCCGCTCTTCAAGTTTATGCACCCTTCGGACAAGGATTTAATTGGCCTTGGTCGCACAATGGCCATCGCGAAGCAGGTGGCCGCGGAGCGCTTCGGCCCCAACCGCAAGATACAGCGGGACATGCTCGGTTCATTCGTATCCAAGGGCTTGACGCAATCCGAAGCCGAGTCAGAGATTCTGATGCAGATTCTCGCCGGGTCTGACACGACTGCCACTGCCATCCGGGCTACAGTTCTGCACATCATCACCACGCCGCGCGTCGTCGCCCGGCTGCGCGAGGAAATCGCCACGGTGCGTCCGAGTTTGCCGATCATCACGGACGCTGAGGCGAGAGGGATGCCGTACCTGCAGGCTGTGGTAAAGGAGGGCCTGCGGATCTTCCCGCCCGTAGTTGGGCTGATGTCAAAGGAAGTGCCTGTGGGGGGTGACACGTTTAAGGGGGTCTTCCTGCCTGAAGGAACGAAGATTGGGTACTGCGCCTGGGGCATCTTCCGGCGGGAAGACGTTTGGGGGAAGGATGCGCATGAGTTCCGACCGGAGAGGTGGCTGGAGGCGGATGAGGAGGCCTTGGGGAACATGGAGGGAACGTTAGACTTGGTCTTTGGCTACGGTCGGTGGCAGTGTCTGGGGCGTAATGTCGCATTGATGGAACTGAACAAGGTGTTCATCGAGGTAAGTTTTTCGTCATTGATGGAGCAAGGGACATTTGATTGATGATAACGATGACACAGCTCGTGAGGCGGTATGACCTGTCCCTCGTCGACCCGACAAAGCCATGGCACTCGATCAACTGCGGCGTCTTCCTTCAGTCCGACTATTGGATCCGGGGTTACAAGCGTGACTTTGAGGGCCAAAATGCCTAATGAGTCAAGTCATCTTGCCGGTTGCTTTCAGTTTCAACATCAGCTTGCAACCCTCACCTGCCGCTCCTGTCACCCTGTGATGCGTTGGACACTTCGATGCGGCGAAGCCACGATCAAGGCTTGAGCTCCAGATGACATGCGCTTGTTACACAATGTGCCTCGCTCTGCTCTCTTTGTATTGCAATTGAACCCGATCGGTGACCCATCCAGCTGTACTATGCGTGGCCGGCCTTCAAGGCACCACGATCCTTCAACTACTCCGACGATTCAAACCCGCAAGCTGTGACGCAGTCTATAACCAAAAAGACTTGAAATGACAAACGCATGCACAATATCGCCAGCCCCGAATCAGTTCACATGCTCCAGGCGGCATCCAACCGCTCATATGACGCAACTCGAACGCAGTTCCGAGGACCCTTGGGCAAAGGGATCTCGGCCGCATTAGTGCGCCCGCAGGTCGGCACCTAGGCTCAATGGGCCTCACTGAATCGCCAAGGCCTTCCAAACTCATAGTCATGAGCTAGTGTTGTCGACAAATTGGGAAAGGCGACGTCAAGCCCATCAGTGAGGAGCTGTCACCTAGGCTCCACGAAGCGACACCATATGAAGGGCAGAAGAATAAGAATGCTACTAGTTTCGTGGGTAGCTCACAGTCTCTTCCTCCGCAATTTTTCGGGCATCCCCTTCCCTTCACTATTGTACAGTGTGCACCTCTCCATCGTCGATTCGTTTAGACATTTATCTCCAATCGGGTATGAGAAGTCAGGACCGCCAAGGCGGTCGGTCATGTTGGGTATATGGATCCAGCGTAAACACTAAGAAATCAAAACAAAAGAAAAGTCTCTCGTGAGAAGACCGTCGTACTTCGAGCACAATCCGTCTGTCGGTTGGGCTCGTGATGGGCACATGCCACTATGCCTAGGGTCAGTAGTATCCCGGATGCTGTCCTTCGTTGGCCTGGCCTTGTAGAGGGTATTGTGCAGTAAAGTCCATGATGTCGTCCTGCATCTCGACGTCGGGCACCGGCTCCGGCGTGCCACTAGTGATGCTCCGCAAACTCTGCAAATCGTCTGCAATGATTCCATTTTGATGCATGCCGCCGCTGGGTTGAACAAATTGGCTGTTCTCATGGTACATTGGCGACTGCGGTGCTTCGGGCACGGTGGTAAAGAAATGGCCTAGTTGGCTGTTGCGACGCTGCTGCTGTGAGTGCTGCTGAGGGTGTTGCTGTTGAGGCAGGTGGTGCTGGCTGCCCATCGTAGGCGGCCGCGTCTGGTGCAGCTGAGGTGGGCGAATGGAACGCTGCCGACTGGGGACATACACCTTGCGCTGCGAGGCCATGTATTGAGCGAGTGCGGGATTGGTGCCCCGAGATATGCGGAAAGAAAACGGGTCCTCTTGTTGTTGGGCTGGTAAGGTTGGCTGCCGGATTTTGATCTTGTGGCCAGGAATATTCTGCTGACAGATATCAGAGACTGGGGTGACAAAATCCTCTCTGAATCTGTGGTGCGTGTCTGGTTCGGACCCCAATAAATAGGTGTACTGAATCAGCAGCTTGAGGTCGCCGATGTGTCGGCTTTCGAGCCTCTTGCGCAGGATGCCCGACGTCTGGGGGTTCCACACCAACTTGCTCTGAGCGACTTCATTCCATGCCGCAGATTCGTTCCATGCGGGCGCTACTTGGCCCTGGCGAAGAAGGTTTCGTATCCTGGCCGAATAAGTCCATTCACCGCTGTTGGATCCCTCGTCGAAGTGTTTTACGACGTGGCTCACGTACTCTTTGAACACGGCAGCCGCATCCGCGTCGTTCTGCGACTCGTACACCTGCGGGCAGTTCTCGAAGCCACAGGCAAAGACGACCTGCTGACATAGGTTGACCTTGGCGTCATCGAGAGACATTCTCGAGCCACCGTGGGCCGTCTTGAGGTGCGTTTTGTAGGCACCCTGCCAGTCAAATACCATCTGGCACCCGCGGTGGCGACAGAACCATTGAGCGTTGACGTTGTGAAAGTCTTCGATGTGACGCTTCAGATCGTTCTTGCGGGTGCATGTCTTGGTGATGTCTTCCTCTTTGCAGAAGCCGCACATGAAGGCACCCTTTTGCTTGGAGGATGTCGAGGTCGAAGTCGTCGATGCGGTGTCGGGCGCTGGTGTGGGTTGCGGCGTGGTGTCGGTGTCGGTGTTCCATTGTTGAGATGCGCTTGGCTCCAGCTCCGTCGATGTTTGTGCCTGGGCCAAGGCGGCAGCTGTCGCGCTGGTGCTGCTGCTCGTCGAGCGACGCGCGAAGAACTTGGCACCCTTGGAGACGTTGGAGCGGATGCTGCCGGCGATGGATGAAGTGTCGGACGAAAAGGTCCTGACGCTCTGCGCATCCCAGATGCTGGACGCGTCGTCCGAGGGGATGGACGACGGGGCAGTACTGGGTGCGCTGGAGATGATGGAGGCGCCGTCGGATTCTGGCACCACGAGTCAATGCTGGGGGATTACTTGGAAAGTGGTGCGAAGCACGGGCTAAATCACTCACGAGGGCCGACCTCGTCCCGGATGAGCCTGTTCAGTTCACGGGGTCCATAACGACTGAGGAGATGTTGAATTAATTGGCGGTCGAGAACTTCTTGATGCGGCGGTGGTTGTGAGGAGCCGTCACCAGGCCAAGGATTTGCGGACATGTCCCCGGCCATGTGCCGAACAGGCGACGGGCGTCAAGCAGCGGGCGTCGGTGAGTGCAAGAGTGGATGCAAGGCGGCGGCTGACTGGATGTATGGTCGACGGTTTTGAATTGGCAGGTAACCGACCTCACGAGGTGGGGGTTGACGCGTGGTGGATGGCCGATGTGTGTTGTCCTGCATCTATGGGCGACGGCAAAGACGTCGAAGGCGTAGACGTCGAAGACGAAAGAATGGAAAGGGAGAAGGAAGAGAGGAAGAGAGGATTGTAGCGTATCTGAGGTCTTGGGGGGAGCGACCTGACGGTAGAAGTGAGGGACGGAAGACCAGGCCGGGAAGAGATGGTGGGTGGGCAGGGCAGAAAGAGGCCTAGGGTCTTGGGTCTTGCTTGGTCTTGGATCTGGGGCCTAGTCTGGGTACTGGACTCGAGCTTAAGCCTGAGGCCTGGGATCCGAATCTTGGGGGCAAGGGCAGGGGGGAAAGGTACCGGGAGAGGGAGAGGCGTTACTGGACGATAACGGAGGCGCAGAGATAGGCCCGATGCATGCCAAACCTCGTTATCTTTCTCAGGTCCTCTCCTGGTCTTGCCGCTGTCCCTGGACGGTGGCTGTATCTGTGTCGGCGGACCTGCATCCAGAGCCAAAAAGAGACGTGATCTTCGCTGTCAATTGTTCCGATGAACTTCCAGACCGGTTTGCTGCGCTGCAACGGACTTTGGCTCAGGTGGTTGTCGATGGGGAGATCGGAGGTAAGAAGGCGGCCGGCCGGTGGTGCACACTGGCCACTGGTACACGGACTACCGGACTGCGGACCCAGCACTGCGGGAGGACCCTGGCCTCTTTTTACCTGTGACAGGCAGGGAGGGTGTCTGCTACTTCTCGCAGATAGGCATCTAGGTACTGTGGCATTTGAGCTCAGGGATGTGTTGGTCGTGGTTATTATCGGCGCGGAAGGCCAGTTGTAACTGGGACATTGCGTCCCCTGAATGCGCGCTTCAAAAACCACACTCCGTCGTCAAATGCACTGGGTTGCCGGGCACTGCCCATGAACCGCTGTCAGCTACATGAAAGGGTACATGAAAGGGTGCACGACGGCGCCGTTGCGAGAGCGGTCCCCAAGGAGAGTTCGGAGCTGAAGGGGTGAGTTAGGCTGACCTGTCTCAGGCGGCCTGACTGGTGCTACCCAGGAATCCTCGTGTCAGCCACTGTTGTAATCGTAATTGAGAGCAGCCAGGGCCTGGATGCCGCTAAGTGGGTGCGCGAATGGCATGCTTAGGATCCACCCCCAGCAGACCGAAGTGACCTGGAAAAGATAATGTGTGGAAGGAAGGCTAGCTCTTTCGGGAAAGAGGAGGGGAGGGGGGACGTCAGCTTACTTGGTTCGCTCTTTGGCTGTTGAGCAGCAACACCCCATCTCAAATCGTCCGGCCTCATGCTCTGACGATAGGCATCGTTATGTACTGCGCATCCATTCTTTCAAGAGAAATCAAATGCAGGTGACATTGTCTTGACTGCAGGATTTCACCAATGTATCAAATAAGAGGTCGTCGACCTCTGTCTTATAGACGAGGCTACAAGCTACCAGCTCGCCTCGGCAGCACCATCGTCCATCACCAAATAGGTCTAATCATGACCCCGAGAGAAATGAAGTCGGGCCAGACACCTGTGGTCTCACACAGCCAATGAAGCAGGATTCATGTTTAAAAGGTTTTTATCGCCTTGGCCTCGACGGCGGCTTTGGTTCCATGTCTGACCACTCGATTCTCGCCGCCCGCGCACTCGCACTCGACGCCGCCCAGGATACCGAACCCATCGACCGCATTCCCTTGAGACCCGAGCTAGTGAGAACAATACCGAAACGTAGACGGGAGATATGTCATGAGCCACGGGGACCCTTTTCAGCCAGCGCATGGTATCTCGTCGGCGAGGCCAACGAATGAACAAAACATAGAGACGAGGCAGACGGTCGAGGCGCGCAAAGGATTGAAAAGGCCAGTATCGGTGTCGTCCTGCTGCCAGAAACCGGAAGTCTCAATCCAAAACAGTAAGGCTGAGATGCAAAAGTGATCGAGGAACGGAACGGAACTTTCGGCTAGAGGAGGAGAACCTGACGATGCCGTGTTGCAAGTAACGACACCAAAGAGATGTGGTTGACAGCATTCTGAGTAAGAGGTTCGGGGAGACAGATCGATCCTCTCAAGAATTCCGACATTGTCTTGTCTTGATCGACCTATCGGCGAAGATGTTACTACATTCCCCCAATGCTCCCAACCCATGGTATGTCGAGCCTTTTGGGGGACGCCGCTGTCTTGGGCCAAGTGTGCGCCAGCGTCGACTGTCAACGAAACGACCAACTGCCAACCGAGAGATAACACGACTTGGCTCGCCGCGCGCGTCACTGGAAGAGGTCAGTGCGCTTTCCAGCGGTGGAGCCCATGCGGCACGGTGTCGCCCTGTGTGCTATAGCTATAACCCGATGTCGTACATCAGCTGGTGGTCTCGACTTGAGCCAGCCATGGACATTCCATTTGGCTACGTTCGAGGCACATTAGGGCCCGTTCCTCCGCTCTCCGTCGACCCTCAGTCCATGTCATTCATTACGGCCGCGGTGATGGGGCCGAAAAGTGGACGCGCCACGCTGCATCCAGGATCACCACGAAAAGCAACCGGGCGTCGTGGCCGCAAACTTTTGACGAGATAAATATTCCTCATGGTTGCGTTTGCTTTTGTCACGGAATTGACAGGCAAATGCGAATGGGGAGTGTGGCCAGATGCAGTTGGTGGAGCCTTTTCGGCGTGCCGCGCGTGGGGGTATGGAACGCGTCACGTGATGTAATCAAGTTTACATGTGTGTGAGGCGAATGTCATTGGTACTAAGGGAGGGAGCAATGTGGCGATGCTGGTCATGGCCATAGCAAATACCAAACCGACACCAACTCCTCTTCCCGCAAGCACACAACCAGTATTTTCGATGCTAACCACCGAGATGGTGGAAGCTTCCTGAAGAACCAAAAACATATACTGTCTGGGTGTCCGAGTCTGGTTGCTCTCGTATCCGGCGGCAACCGCTCGCCTTCTCCTTGTTGCTTTTGTTGTACTCGTAAAAAGAACTGTTTGCTTATCGTGGTGACGCAATTACGGTGCGCGTGTGCTTCGTCGGGGTGACATATTTGACAAGACGGAATTACGCAGGCGTGGCTTATCACAACCCGTGAAAAAAGAAATGTTGTGAGTTCGCGTTCACTTCTAACTATCAATCACGTCTCAATGCTGCCATCCTTGACCACGAACACGGCGCTTCCGCTCCCCGGCCGGCTGACCACAGTCGCCTCGGCCTTCTGTTCTGCGGTCAGCTCCCGCTTGGAGTAGTACTCCCGCTCCCAGGCCGCCTGCACCGCCTCGACCTTGTCTGCTGGCACAAGGTGCACACTGCATCCACCCCAGCCAGCTCCCGTGATGCGGCTACCGTACGACCCAGCCTCACGCGCGATCCGGCAAATATCGTCCACCTCGGGCCAGCTGTTCTCGTACGCGGTCTGGCATGACGCGTGCGTCTCGTTGAGTAGCGCACCGAGCTTCTTGTTGAGCTCCGTTGTGTCGGCACCCGTCGACGGTGCAGCGGCTTCGATGAGAGACATAAATTCGAGCGTACGCAGTGCCTCAGCAAACACATGCAGGGCACGCTGGCGAAGCTTGAAGCGGTCGGCGCGGATGGGGATCTTGGATGTGTAGCGCGACTCGAGTTCAGCGACGGTGATGCCGAGGATCGAGGCAACCTCTTCACGCGTGTAGCCCTCCTCTTGGGGCAAGGCAGATTTGGTGAGGCGGATCAGCTCCCTCAGCTGGTCTTCAGGCGTGGCGAAGGAGGCGCCAGTAGCGACCGAGTACTCGCTGTTGGCGGCACGCTGATGGTGGAAGTAGGTCTCGTGGAACCCGTGTAGGGAGGTGCCTAGCGGGCCGGCGTCTGCGGGGAGCTGCGTGCCAGGTGGGTTGAGAACGGCATTGAGGTACGCAGCGGCTAGCGTGACCTCGACGACACGGAGGTTGTAGTGAATAGGACCCGTCACGTACTTATTCGAAGTGACAAAGGACTGGGCGATGAGAAAAACGAGCTCAGGGTTGGTGGGCGGGAAAAAGACAGGACGGGCCGTCAGCTTGGGGGCAAAAGACACGAAGAGGGCAGCGTCGCGCTCGGAGAAGACGGAGGCCGACTGGTCCATACCGCCAGAGTTGACGCCGACGGCGCGCTCACTGACGATGGCCAGCTCGGTCAGTTCCGTCTTATCCACGGCTTCCTCGCCGTTGGCGACCACGACGGCGAGTGCCGAAGAGGAGACAAAGGCGGCGCTCGAGCTAAGGCCACCACCCGCAGGTACGGTGCCATCCATGAGGATTTTCATGCCCTTGGGACGGAAGCCTGACCCGCGCTTCTTGCGCAGGAGTTCGAGGGCACCACGCAGGCCGCTCTTGAAGTAGTTGGTCCACTCATGCTGCGTGGCATCGATGTCCACATCGCCATCAACTGCGACGGTGAACTCGCGAGTAGGGAATTTGTCGGACTGGACGTTGGCCACTTGCAGGCTGAAGGTGGGAGAGTCGGATGGGGTCTCATCGTACGAGACAGCAAGGATGGCGTCGGCGGTGATGGCCATGGGCAGGACGGAGTAGAGAGAGTAGTCCAGGTGCTCCCCGATGATGTTCACGCGGCCCGGGGAACGAGCGACGAAGGCCGCCGGGTGGCCGAACTGCTGCTCGAAGCGCGAGAGCAGCGTTGCCCAGCGCTTGGACTGCGAGGGCAGCGCATCGTCGGTGTAAATGTCCTTGAGGGAGCGCGCGATAGGAACGGAGCCGGACATGTTGTCGGTCGGGCGGTTGCTCTTGTCGCGACGGGACGGGACGGGATGCGACAGGAATGGATGCTGTTCGATTGTGAGGTCGTGAGCGCCCCGCGATGGATGTGACTCGGGAAGCAGGCACAGTTTGCTGCTACCCCGCAGTGCCCCTCGTTTGTTGCTTTCGAGTCTTGCGTTGGCGAGGCTGGCGCGGCAGCTTGATAAGGTAGGTCAAAGGTCGGTACGTCAGGAATGAGGCGCCGTGGAGATGAAGAGCAAAGTGATGAGGAGCTTGAGGCCAGAAAATAAATGTCGGGTCGTCTTCTTCTTCTTCTTCACGAGCTTCCTCCGCTAGCTCAGGGTAATTTGCGCGATCGAGCCCACTCACCACCTGTTGTTCCCCCTCCACAACCCCAAACCCCTCATCCATCCCCCCAACCCACTTTCACCAGCTCATGTTACGCACCCGCGAGAAATAATGCGCTCGGGGAACTCGGCTCCGCTGAAATCCGCCGCCATGGCAGTTTCCCGCCCCTGCGCCGTGTAAAATACACCACGCCTAATTATGCTGGACTGGCAGCCCAGACCTCTGGGCACCGATTTAGCTCCCGACGTCTGTGCCCGGCGAGCCGATCTACGTCTTGGACTTAGAGTCCTCCATTTTAGATATTCCGACACATTAGATTTTTCTCCTCAATTCTGAGTTTTGCGACACGCATGCACAACTGGTAATCTGGCTTTGCTGCTCGATCAATCCTCTATTACTCCATCTCCACGGTCAACAAGACCTCTCCACACAATTCTGTGATTCCCCCTAGAGAAAAAGTCAAGGCGGCGCGCTGCGGGGTTAGATCTGAAGGGTCAATTCAGCGCTCACTCAGGTGGACTACTTGATCTTGGCCTTGGCCTACATGCCTGCTTGCGCCACGCCTTCATATCGGCCTACTCCCGTGTGGCCTAACAAAGTAATGTTCTGGCCACGACCATTTGATGGCATGCTCCATCCGGGCGACTTCCTGTATGCCAGAAATCAACAGCGGAGTGTTGTTCTATGCACCCAGCAACGACCAGCTTCAGTCATTCTTCTGCATTTTGTTGGACGTTGGTCAAATGAACTGCTCCGAAAACAAGGCCACAAATCCTACATTTTGAGAGAATTTGAGCAGGTGACACAGTGAGAGTACTGGCGAGGCATGATGCTGCCTTCGTCTTGGAAGAATCGACATCTTCAGGCTGTTAAGTTTTCCATCACGTTTACATCAGGTTTGGATTCTTACTCTACTACGTGGCGTTTTATTCCATGGCATCTGGCAATTCTTGGGTTAATTCATGCCTCATCTGTCCTCATAGTGGGATTGGCTCACCATTTCGGGCAGCACCTCTGATTGAATCCCTCGGTCGAGGGATGGTGCCCCTGCATAGCAACTCGTCGAGGGATATGAAGATATCGACGTACACCTAGGGCCAAATAATCTGCTGCACTGAATGAGCTAGGCGAGACTTTGCTGCCAGCCATTGTCACATACGCAACGTCCAGCGCTGAGTGTTTCTGATTCTTGTTATCGTAGCTGACGTACTCTCAAAGATGCCAGAAAGTTGATAGGCTCAATATATTTGATTAACCTGTCGAAGGCTTTAAACCATGGTTTCTCTCCGTTCATCTGCCTTATCATGCGGCGAGTTGTAGGATCTGCCGCACCCCAAACACGCCTGACTGGAGAACCGCACAGTGACTTCGAACTGTCTTAACTATAGACCACTAATATGAGCTGTCTCGAAAAATTCAACTGACTTACAGTCTCACGACCTGATAGAAAGAATGAAACAGACACACGCGCCCTGAGGCCTTACATGCATGCGTCGAATCGACCACGCGTTGTTGCTGTTCCTATGACCAGGAAAGGAAGCCATAGATTAAAGAGGACTTTCCTAGTCCTGGGTTCATGCAGTCGTGGCTAGAAATAGTGATGGAGAGCAGGAGATAGACGTGGAAGCCGCCGTGATGTGCGTCGTGTTTGGACTGCAAGTATCTTGGGCACCTAGGGTACCTACCTAGGTACCTATGTACGGTGCATGTGCGGGAGCCCACTGTGGCCTAAGTTAGATGCAGGACCGTCCAACCTACCTACCTTAGGTACCTTAGGTACAGTATGATTGCATTTTTAGCGGCTGGCGGCGCTAAAGGCACTGACAAACGACAGAGGCTACCCCCGCATTCCACCTACCTTGGACACGGAAGCACGGGCTTCTGGGGACGCAGGTGGTGGGTATGAAGGTAGCTCTTTCCGTCCAACGTCATTTGCCACCATCTCACCCGATCCGTCCACTTGGAGCTGTTTCATCACGAGATAGCGGGCAAAGGAGGGACGCCGGCGTTTCTTGGGCCTTTCTGCATCGTTCGCGGCGCTGGGCAAATTGAGACCGGTCTGGCAGGAGCCTGCAGTCGCGCCCTTAAAGTCGCCAGACTTCCCCCCTCCACTGTTCCATTCTTCCCCTCTTCATCAACACCTCCCCACGCACAACCAAGAACACAAATTTCGGTTACAACATCCACCAGCAGTCGACCAATACCCTTTTATACCTCTCGAATCCATCACCATGAGCGGCTGCGGATGCGCTTCTTCTGGCTCGTGCGGCTGCGGCCCCAGCTGCACCTGCGAGGGTTGCCCTGTGAGTTTGCTCGCATGTTTTGTTTCGTCTGGCTTGCGTGCTGACCTTGGCGCACAGCACAAATAAGCTCCTCTTCGATCTCGATCCTGCTCCACGGGCGTGAATATGATGAACGGGAATGGAAAAGCATAAGATAATGAGGATAAGAGGCAGGCATTGGTACGACTCACAGTTTGAAAACCACACAACCTCCACCACCGACAATGCGGGGTGAGGAGGGCACAGGGCTGGCCAGCTAGGTAGATTGAATAATTAACATGATGGCCTCAACACGCGCGCCTAGTGTCACACTGTAAGAATCTGGCTTGGGCAAGGCCGAGTGCGCCCCTGTGTGCCGCTGTGTCCGGACACTATCTTGACTCTGCAATGTAAAATCTACAATCGTTCGCGAACCCTCGAATGCAGAGATTGCACCACAACCAGCCACCGGCCAGGCTCTGCCTTGCCATCGCTTGCCGTTCGACGGCCATTGTCAATCGAGCCCCAACGGCCTTCTCGGCATCGTATTGCCCCAAATCGTACGCCATCCACAATACAGTACACGCGATCCTTGCGGCGTAAAACACGCCGCTGATCAGTTAAGTGCGCCCCCGGCTCGACTTACACGGTAGTTACAGCCCAAATGCCGCATACACACGCTAGATGACATTTACTCTTGCTTCCAACCGATGTCTCTATACGTCCCCTTTCAAGATATCAGGGCCGCACCATTGTATGCTCCGAATCAGACATGACAGCCGAGCCCTGCGTGCGTACTGACAAAAATCATACACTGGCAAGCATCGCATCATAGACTACGTTTGCACCAGGACGACGCCACATATTGACAGGAATGCGATCGATATTTCGGAGGTAGTCAGCCTGGCTTCCCGTTACTTGTCTCCATTGCTTCTGCATTTTCCTACTCGACTTACGCACCTCTGCGATCGTGTCTAGGCAATCGCTGGCGGCTGGTGATAGTTGGCATAATAATATACCTAGATGGTATCATGATGAAGAAGGAAATCTGTCTTCGAGACGATCAGAGGTTTCGTTATATGATAATCTGGCTCATTAGCATTCCCTTAAAGAGCACCGTTCCTGAAATCAAGCAACAACCTCCTAAAAAGCCAACATTCCCCCGCTTTGCCGAATTGCTGGTCCATTTAAGAATGATCGTTCGGTGACTAGAGTGACCTTGTGGTAATCATGTAACTTGACATGCTGCATAGCCGAACAAGCACCGCTATCTTTCTCGCGGTTGGATGTTCTAGGATCATACGCTCATACTGTGGCAGGAATGGGCTGATCATTTGTCAAGACACCGCACAGAAATCTGCTCAATCGCGCGCACCCAGGGAAATATATCAGAAGATACCAGTCTAAGGCTTCTGGAGCCTTGCAAAACTACTTGATCTCATCGCGGTTCATACCTGGAGTCTCGAGGCTAGATGAGCTGTCGAGCGTCTATTGTCTCGGTACATGAGTATGTTACACTGATTTGACTCCGTGAGCCAACTTGCTTGGCCCGGATGAAGAGCGAGCAGGCAGTCAGTCATCAGGACCTCCGCAGCCAGGTGTTGCTAGATTAAGTCCCAAGAAGCTCCCCTTTCAGGGATACGAACGGGTATCCAGACAATACTTTTCCACGAAGAATCATACAATCGTCGCATGACCACCTCCGATATGACAGGAAGGATGGAAAGCGTTCCACTGCCCGCTGCGACTATCGATGAGCTCACATACATCGACCTCGAACTAACACGCTACATCCCGAGCGCCAGTCTGCGGCAATTCTGTCACTTGCATCAATACCTTCACCTGCCAATGAATGTTTGCAAGTTGCTTGTTCAGGAAGGAAGCATTTCTGCCCTTGTCGCCCTTGGCTTACAATGGGTTTGGACTGAGCTACAGCCTTAGAAACGGTGAGATAGATGATTAATACCTGTCAGGGCCTACCTACCCTGCGGACCAACGCCGAGAGCGGAGCCGCTGCAGGGGCGCTCGAGACCGTACATAAGGGCTGCGGAGCACCCCCTTCTGTTGCGGAGGGGGCAGATTTCAGATGTTCAATACCACTATACCTACGAACTGACCGCGGACAACACTGTTGAGAGACCTCTTCACTCTTCCTGCAACAACACCTGACAACACCCCAGGAGTGTATTCCAAATGGATGACACAACTACCCAAAATGATTCTGATTGACCCCAACTCCGCACTGGAGGCGGGAATTTGAGAGCTCGGTTCGTTGGAAGCGATGGAAGCATACATCAAAACCCATTCAGGTGCCGAACGGATCTCCTTGCCTGGTGGTGGGCAGATGTATAACGGCGGTCGATCTTAAAGGTGCTGTGCGCGTGCCCTGGCTAAATACGATGACCAAAGTAGTAGATCGGGAGTAGTAGATTGGGCGTGGTACTGTAAATCATGCGAGAGGTCTTGGTTTGGTGCAACGCACTATACCGTCGAGAAATTTTCAGAACATCTGAGGAGGCGAGGGGCTATTCACGACAGAGGACGCGTAGTTCCCGGATCCAATTGGACCCTAAATAGAGGTATGGATGCCTGTTATCATATCCTACTGAATTTACCGGAATTGACAAAGGTTTTGTACACCGGTATAGCCTTACCTATTTGCTATTAGCTAGCCCGAAAAAGTAAAATAGACCACGAAGGGTAATGCATCACTGATGCAGCCCTGTCAAGTCGTGGGCCTTCGGACCGCTCGTAACTGTGAGCAAAGGTGGTGTGAGACCAGTCAATGAGATTCACACCAATACGATGACACCAGCACCGGCGATGGGTGATTACTAGGATGCAGAAATCTTCGGGCAGGGCAATTCTTGTCTTCTCGTCAGGGTTGCACGGTGGCTTTTAATGTCAGAAGGCATGAGGACCCCCATTCGTTAGCTGGATGCCTCCGCCGCATCTTGACCTCGCTGTTTTGCTATCCTGTGCGTTGAAGACTGAGTATTACTCGAGTAAAATGGAGTCTGCTAAATGCGCTTCACTGATTTTCTGAGCATTTTCTAGATTTGTAGAACCTCACCAGGTGAAGCATTGATCTTGATTCCATGCGACGTCTAGCAAAGTTGAGGTTTCTACTCCCTGTCGACGACAGCTCAACATGTCCGAGCTGCGATGACCATGTCTGCTATCCAAGGTGGTCTTTGCATGCTTCCAGCTCCAAATCTCCTTGATGCCTCGGGGTGAGACGCACGCGCCGGGGTCGTTACGAATTCTTCGGACGGGATTCGCCAGATCTAGGGCCCGCCAAGACGGTGAGAAGGTTTGAGCAGGATACTTGGGCACTTCGCATAGATAGATCACGCCAAGGACCTTATACATTGAGGAACCAATATGGATGGCAAGATTTTGGGTCTGGTTCAATGGGGCCACGGCCACGACCACTTTAGGGCTTGCAGCACTCCAAGGCCGGCAGATTTCGTAGCGCCCCTCGTCATGGCGACTGATACATGCGTTTAGACCCAGAATGGCAACGAGCGGCTCTCCCACGCCGCCTTGGCTACATAGATAACATGAAACAATCCAGTAGCGGCGGCCAAAGGGAACTATTTAAGTAAATTTACCAGTGGCGTGTCCCACCGGCTCGGGAGTGAGCACAATCTGGCGGCTTGGCTGCACCATGATCACTGAAGGCTATTTAACCGAGATACGGCCTGTAGCGCTGCTGAAGGTGCCCAAAAACCTTTCATCGCTTTCCCCCTCACATCTAATGATCCAAGGATGATCTATAGGCGAGCATTTCTCTTGGTTTGACCCTTTCTGAGGCATTGCGCGGTATTCCTGACTCGCAACTAGTCTCCGTTCATGCCATCAAGTATCATGAAATTTCAAAGCTCGTACCGCCTTCGGCCGCTGAGTAGTCCTTTATGGGAAGCCATTGTGGTTGTCCTTACTTTGTCTTCATTCATCCCTCATGTGTGGGCTGATGGAACTGGTCTGCTCGGCGCCGGCAAATGGCTTTATAAGCCTGTTTGCGCTCACGCTTGTCGGCGTCTGATCAACACCAGCCCCTTGCTGTGCCAGGACTCCATCAATGGAACGGACTCAGCCAACAGAGAAGGCATTGTTCCTACCTCCGAGTGTCATCTCAAAGACGCGGCCTACATGCGCACTCTTTCTCTATGCATCGAACGCGGTTGCACAGAGGACGGAATTCGTCTGTCAGCCATCGAGGATTACTGGGAGGGCCATCTCGCAACCGGCAGTGTTGGTGATCGCACAGGCGCTCTGCAGCCCATCAGGTCTTACCAAGAGACTTTGCGATTGGCTCACCACGATATCCAAGTAATTGGCAAAGACAATATGCTAACCGCTGTGAACGGGGAGCCCCTGAACCAAACAAGCTACATTGACGAGGCGCTTTGGAGAACGAGCTACAATGGCCAATACATCTTCCAAGAAGGCGAATTCGACCACGGCCGCAATAGGTGAGCTTGATTTGATATTTGAAGGCCTGGGTTATCACTGACCGCCATTGTAGCATTGCCATTGCCGTCACAACCTGCGCTATACCAGTCTTGTTTAGTTTTGGAAGATTTCTTCCTGCCCACTCTCTTCTGGCCAACCGAGTTTCTATCTGGCTCGATGCACCGTTTCTCGGCAACCGCCATCGCGTTCCCGTGGCCGGCAACATGGGCATCATGCCAACCAGGGGTCAATCTCTCTTCATCACCTACATTATTCTGAGCAATATCTTGCTCGCCTGCCTTCCAATGAAGCTTCTGCAGCCAAACTACATCGCACCTAGTGAGCAACAACAGCTAATACTCGTTATCGGCGATCGCACGGGTGTGTTGGCCATGGCGGACTTCGTTGCTCTCTTTCTTTTCAGCTCACGGAATAACGTCCTTCTCTGGATCACGAATTGGAGCCATAGCACATTTTTGCTGCTGCATCGCTGGGTTGCGTATGCCTGCATCTTCCAAACTATCTTGCACTCGATCCTTATGCTGGTGCTCTACGATCGCTTTCATGACACGCACTCAACTGAGTCTCAACTACCGGTAAGATATCAAGAAATACAGGCAGGTAAAATTGCTAACTCAAACCCAGTACTGGTACTGGGGCATCATCGCCACCTTGGTTTTGGTGCTCATGTGGCCGCTCGCTTTCTTGGCTCTCCGACAGAGATTCTATCAGCTGTTTCTCTCTTTGCACCAAATCCTGGCAGCATTAGCGTTGATTGGGACGTTTTTGCACATCTGGTATCTCTTTGAGTACAACTGGGGATACGAGATCTGGGTTTATATTGCTGGTGGCATCTGGTTTTTCGATCGTGCTGTCCGCATTTTGCGGGTTGCCAGCAACGGCATCCACACAGCTGCTGTAACGTCAATCGACACAGACGGCAATTACTTTCGTATTGAGATCGAGGGAATTGTAGCTGATGGGCATGCCTATCTCTACTTTCCAACTCTGTCCTGGCGCATCTGGGAGAACCACCCCTTTTCAGTCCTCTCCACCTTCAGTGGCTCCTGCGCAACGGTGGAACCCAACACAAGCAACATGGCGCATGCTTCTTCTTCTGATCCAGAGAAGCTGCTCACTAGCGACAATCCGCGGGTTGTCCGCCGTGCCAGCAATTCATCGTCCTCCGCCTCTCCTGCAATCCCTGTGGGAGAAGGGTCAGCCCGCCCTCAGGCCAGCTTCCTCTTTCGCGGACTTACCGGCGCCACTGGCCTTCTAGCACGCTACACTATCGCAGGTAACGGATCTATCTCCATACCGGTCCTCGTCGAGTCATCTTATGATGCCAATCCCTCCATCAGAAAGCTAGCACACTGTTCTTCTTTTCTCGGCATAGCCGGGGGGGTTGGCATTACAGCTGTTCTCCCCCTAGCTCGGAGGTTTAGTGGCCTACATGCTCGCCTATGCTGGGGTATTCGAACAGAGCATCTTTTACAATCGGTTGCCGGCGATTTGGCACAGCTGGGTTCCAAAGTGGAGGTCGAGACCTCTGTGGGTGTGAGGCTACCGCTGGAGAATATCTTGAGGGAAGAGATTCTGCGAGAAGACGATACGGGCGACCTTGGTATTGTTGTATGCGGACCTGGGGGAATGGCTGATGAGTGTCGGAGAATCATTGGGGGTATTGTGCAGGGTGGTAAGGTGAGAAGAGGAGTTGTTTTCGTTGACGAAGCTTTCAGCTGGTGAGAGCAACTCCGCTTCAGATTTCCAGCTAGCTTGTCGCCTAGCAGTTGGTAATTGACACTCGGTATTCTGACCGGCTGATTTGTATTTATAAAGCTTGTACGGACTGCACTCGATGGAACGGACTTCTAAGCCACGGTAGGCCACAAAAGTCATCACTAGAGTCTCATGCGCATCCGTGGATCCACAGTAATCCAGCCCCTTTTAAGTGTTGGCCGCGATTACAAGGAAATGGACACACGTTTTACATGAGGCTGTTCGATTTATGATTGCCATGACTCTAATAACATGAACGGACTCCCGTGGTGGATTCTGCGAGGACCAACACCCGCGACGGTGGGACCAGCTTCTTACGCCATCCCAAAGCCAAGCTCTAAATTTCGAGCCCCTGAGCTGACGCCACCAAGATCAGCCTGTTTTGGCCCTCTTTCAAGGTATCAGGCGTGCTGATCGGCAGTGGTGAGCATTGTACGAATCTCTTCATCTGCCATCGCCAAGCCCTCGCTCCGCAAAGGGTGGAGAATCACCCGCAGAATACCGTGCTACCTTCCTCTTTGCGCCTCCTTAAGTACAACGTCGTTGGCTCTTTGAAATGACGCGATCCTGGCAAAAGTCGGCGAAATGAATCGTGACATGAATCCTATCAGCACGACAGCTTCGGCGATATGTCGACGTGAACAGTAGCCCAGTTGCGATCCGTATAAGACGGTCAGTGAAACATGGCTTTTCCTCAGCTCGTATCTCAACGTCGAATTCACAGCTAGCCCAAACACTCAACCTGTTGAATTTTGCAACCCCCAACTGCCCACGATCAGCCGAGCAGTATGCGTCTATACGCCAACGGAGCTGCGGGCCTTCTCTATGCCGGCTTGACCGCAGCTCAGTCACGCTACGCCGACAACCAACTGTCACTGAACCAGGACGATGAAGTTGTCGCTCGCGCCTTTCCTCAGTTGAAAGACTTTGACATCAACGCACCGGCATTCATATCCCCCGGGACTATTCCCGATGGCTTTGCCAACGCAACCAGTGGCCCCACTGACGACGACACACTCGGTATGTTGCGCTTGGCCAACCTTTTGTCGTTAACCTTCCATATCGATGAGTCGAGATTGAAGTGATTGTACTAACGACTCGTAGATCGTTTCCTTCAAGACGTCGCCGCGCGTAACACTTGGGCCCACTATCGCAATCCGAGCTGGAAATCTGACGAAGGGAGACCACTTCCCTATGTTTACCTGTCGTCCTCTCCGGTCTTGAATTCCACGAGCCCTACCAACGCTACCCAGAAAGTGCGAATTTGGGTTCAAGGTGGACAGCACGGCAACGAACCAGCCGGCGACCAGGCCGCTTTGGCCCTCCTAGGAAAGCTTGACGCAAATGCTACCTGGGCAGCGTCCGTTTTTGAAAAGGCGGATATCTTGATCCTGCCGCGCTACAACCCTGATGGTGTCGCTTATTTCCAACGTGTTCTCGCCAACGGCTTGGATCCCAATCGCGATCATACAAAGCTCGCAAGCCAACAGACTCGTCACATTAAGACCTTATCCTTGGAATTCGCCCCGCACGTGGCTGTCGACACTCACGAGTACACCGCTGCAACCAAGTACGGCGTTAATCGTCAATGGGTCAAGGCTCAAGACGGCCAATTCTCCGCTGCGAAGAATCTTAACATTCATGCCGACATCAGGGGCCTAGCCGAGGGGCTTTTCTCCCAGAACATCCGCGCCCTTCTCGCCAGTCGTGGCTTGAGATCTAGTCCCTACTATACCGTTCCCACGGGAACCGATAATCTTGAGCTCACCGAGCCCAGTGCTAACGGCCAAGTGGGTCACACCTCTCTGGGTCTCGGACAGGCCGTTGCCTTCTTGACGGAAACTCGAGGAATCAGACTTGGCGATCAGCATTGGCACCGCCGTGTTGCCTCCGGGCTCACAATCCTCGAGGCCATTGTCCAGACGGCTGTGGACAATGCCGACGAGGTATACGATACCATTGAGAATGCACGTGCTGAGTTTATCGCGTCAAATGATGACATTGTCGTCACCGACACGCCGCGCCCGACCAATGTCACATGGCAATGGATCAACGCGCGCAACGGAAGCGTCATCGATGTACCTGTTGTCTTTCACAACACCACACCGCTCGTCCCGATATTGACCCGCGCGCGTCCCGAAGCTTATGTCTTTCCCGGCGCCTACGAAGACGTTGCTGCCCGTCTCCGCGCCAAGGGAGTTGAGGTTCAAGTTCTAGAGGACGGTTTTCAAGGCGAGGTAGAGGCCTTAGAGGTCCGAACTGCGGAGCTTGCCAACTTCAAGTTCGAGGGCACTGCTCAGACGACTGTCACGACCGAGTCGGTTAGAAGACATCTTACTTTGCCGCCAGGTGGTTTCTATGTGAGCACGAGGCAGAAAAACGCTGCTTACGTGTTTGTATCGCTGGAGCCGGAGCACACGAGTTCGTATGCCAGATTCAACATCTTTCCTCTGGACAGGGGCGACGAGTACCCTGTGTACCGGGTACTGTCTTGACGATAGGTGGCTTACCCCACGGAAAGAGCTTTATCAAGCGAGTGTGAGAAACCTATGGTAGACAATCATAGCTAGCAACAGTAACACCTCGATTTCCAATGTGGCCCAGAGGCTTCAGCAAACGGCGATTTGATTCGTAACATCGAATGAAAGGCCCTTGGGGGTCATCAGGTTAGCCTCCAGCGGGCAGCCAAAATCCAGTTTCCTTCTTAATCGGACGATACCAGTGGAACGGATATGCAATAGGTTTCCCAGCGTTGCTTTCGCGGCAGTCAATGCTAAAGACGGCGGACCGTGTCGTGTTCATTTCTTACGCGGTCCAATCAAGCTGCAGCATCGAAATGCATCGTGACGATGATCTCGAATTTGCCGAGGGCCAAGCCACTGCGGGGTTTGCCCACGAGTGCTAATGCGGGGAAATATCCCTTCGCGCCAGGGTTGGAGCTTCCACCTGGTCTGCTTGGCCTCGAAGATCATTGCGACAATACGTAGCATCATAGAGTTCAGTCGTGATTGATGCTCTTAGCCGCCTCGGTCTCGGGGCTGATGGAACCGAAGTGCGGGTTTGTCGTCGAAAGAAGCGCAGCGTCCGACGACATTCCCCACAAGAGCAATGTGTATTTAAGCAACGATGAAGCCAAAGGCCCTCACCAAGTGGATTATGTTGTCTTCAGCTTACCCGAGTTTCCACTCTCTTTCGGCCCACCCAACTCGGAACCATGGCGCGACTACTACAAAAAACCCTTACCGCCGCCCTTTTTGGGCTCGCTACTATCGTCTCGGTTGTCAACGCAACGATGACGCCTGCCGTCAGCTACAACAACGTGCTGATTCACCAGCGCGCGGATCCCCAGATCGTCAAGCACACTGACGGATGGTATTACTTTACCGCATCAGTCCCAGAATATGACCGCGTCATTCTCCGTCGCTCCGAGACCATACAGGGCCTGTCCGACGCCGAAGAGGTGACTGTGTGGAATCGTGCAGATTCAGACGCAGGCATTGGCTACGTGTGGGCCCCCGAGATCCACTACATCGACGATAAATGGTACATCTACTTTGCTCTAGGCCGCTCTGCGCCATTCGACATCCGAATGTTTGTCATTGAAGGAACTGGAGAAAACCCATTGACAGCCGACTGGACCGAGAAGGGAGTGATTACGTCGGACTGGGACACATTCTCCCTGGACGCTACCACTTTCGTTGCTAACGGCACGCGATACCTGTGCTGGGCACAATCAGACCCGAACTGGCAAGATGGCGTCGGCACAAGTCTGTTGCTGGCTCCAATGGAGAATCCATGGACAATCCGCAAGCCTGCCACCGTCATCACGAGACCAGAGCTACCTTGGGAGCGCATTGGCCACAACGTTAACGAGGGCGCCTACGTTCTCCAGCGTGATGGCAAGCTCTTCTTGACCTACTCCGCCAGCGCCACTGATCATAACTACATCATGGGTCTGCTGACAGCCGACGTGGATGCCGATCTCATGGACGCCGCGTCGTGGCATAAGTCTCAGGAACCTGTCTTCGCCAGCAACGAGCACACGAGCCAGTGGGGACCGGGTCACAGCGCCTTCACTGTCTCTGAGGATGGTCTAAGCGATCTACTCGTCTTCCATGCTCGCCAATACAAGGACATTGAGGGCGAGCCCTTGAACAACCCGGATCGCCATGCCCGAGTGCAAAAGCTGTATTGGAATTCCGACGGAACCCCGAACTTCGGCATCCCTGTTGCGGACGGAAAGACACCTGTACGCCTGCGTTCTGCCGCGAATTCGACCTTGTACATCCACCAAAATGGCGAGAATATCGCTACAGTTGAGGCAAACACTCGTTCCCTGGCTGAAACTCTATTCCGCATCGTCAGCCCTGGTCTTGATGGAGCTGACTCTGTGAGTATCGAGTCGGGAAGCAACCCTGGTTCCTTCCTATACGTGTCGGGCAGCTCCATCAAGCTTGGTGTCAACGACAACTCCACCGAGTTTAGCACAAGTGCCAGTTTCATCCAGCACGAAGGCCTGTCAGACCGCCAGGGGGTTTCATACGAATTTGGCAACGATTCTGGTATTTACATAGTTTCCGACGGCCAGGCCCTCAGTGTCATCGAAGCTGGAAGCGCAGTAGAGCAGGCGACGTTTCATGAAGAGTGATGGGATAAGAGCGGTGGATCCATACATACCAATTGACATTTAACTTAATCCAGTACGGTGTCATGAATGTGCTATGTTCCGGGCTAACTCATCTTGACTTTGCACAGATGATTAACTTTGGTTCCAACCACAAGGCCTCAGGACCACGCCATCCAAACAGCCCCAGCAATGGCGGCGGCAGCCATAAGGTACGGTCCAAGCTTTATGCCAGCTTCACGAAATGTCCTGAGCTGTTTGAAGAAAATTGTCCTCCTCAATGCCGCAGCTTCGTTCCCGTGTGGGAATGGCGCGTCAGGTATATCTTTGTCCAAAAATTCGCAAAGGGGACCCCAGCCATCTCCTAGCCTGTACAATAACAGCTGACCTTCGGGTATCAGTTTGGGAAGTTCCTCGTTCTGGCGAACGTAAATCTCTCTGCTCCGGGACATGATGCCATCGAAATCCTCCGCGCCCGTCCAGCCCCGTAACATCTTTTGGACATTCGTCGCAGTGTAATCGCCCGTCAAAGGCTCGATGTATTTTCTGATGAACATGGTGACCCGGCCGAATATTCCCGACAGAATTTCCTCGAATGACTTGTGCCACTTCTCGTAGTCTCTGACCACTATGATGACCTTGGCATCTGGGTATGATTCGATCAGCGACTCGGCGAATGGCCCGGCCACGTCGGTGACAGCCTCAGATGGGCCGAATACTTCATCCCAGTCCTTCGCCGCCATTCCTTTGCCGTCGAAGGTCGGCAGGCTCGGGAAAAGGGCATCCGCTGCTCGACCAAAGACTGCGAAGTCTTCCACGTTGTCGATGGCGTGGAGTCCATGATAGACGTCCTTGTAGCCCAGCTCAGTGAGGGCTAGGCAGATTGAGTAGGAGCCTGTGCGCGGGAGGCCTACGCTGAGGACCTTCATTTCCCGCAAGACTGAAGGCGAGCCCATATTGCACGGTGTCGTAGTCGTCATCAGAACAATAAAATATTAGTTGAAAACTGAATTCATGACGTTGATGTTGATGTTGAGCCAAGCCCGTAGCATTTTGAGTGCGATCCATGGAGAATCAACACATAAATTGGGTTCAAGGCCCCGGGCTCACGTGCCTGCCCTAGTGTCTCCGCGAGTTACCATCCGAGGGATTTTATTTGTAAGAAACGATTGTATTACCGACCTGGGCCCGGAAATTGTGCTGAAACCGATACGCGTATCGCCGTGAAGTTAAACATGGTTGTTTCGAGTGGCTCGTGCTTGGGGTGCTGCTTTCCAATCACGATACCCAATGTTCACACGCTGCATTGTGGAAACTTGTCCCTGGATCACTCTGAGGCCCACAAAACATGATCCGCTATCCGCCTAGGTAGTCAACATGTGGAATTGCAAATCTACCCGATGTTTCGGTTGTCCACTTCACCTCGGGGAAGCATTCACTTTGTCATGCACAGTCTTTGTATGATGAGCCGAGGGAATCAATATCAAACTGTTGATTTATTGAAACATGCCACAATGCTCTCTACCCCTTCTCGTTCCTTGCACAACTCCTCACCGGAGCTCTTTGAGTCAGTGGAAACCCTCAGGCCAGTAGTCTGCAAGCCACTCATATGGCTCCTCAGGCTCATAAAAGTTGGTTACGGTGCCGTTGAAGCTTGTCTGAATATGGTCGGTTGTGGTGTTGTAAAGCGCATACTTTTCATCCGGGCCTGTACCGATGGTGTACGGCACGGTCTGCACGTTGTTCCCAATCTCTTTGTCGCAAATACGGTCAAGGCCGTCCAGTTGAGCGTTTTTCAGGCGGAACTCATCGCCGTAGTTGGGGTTGATCTTGGGGACGGTTAGCTTTCAAATGTATTGTCTTCAACGTGAAAGCAAGGAGACCTACAATGCCCATTCTAATGCCGTCCACCGCGACCACGTTCTGAATGGTGGCGTTGCGTTTGGCTTGGTTGAGGCAGTTCCCGCAAGATTGGTAGAATGTTCCGAAGCCCTCGGCATAGAAGCCGGTAATATTGTACTTTCCACCGAGCGAGTTGTCCTGGAAGATCTGAAATGTAGGTTAGACAGCTTATCAACCTAGTTCTGCGCATGTGTACCGTACCTTGTCTGTTGCATTACGGGCACCGCCACCAATGACCCTGAGTTGGGTGTTCAGGCCCTTGGCTGTCAAGGCATCTTCACACACATCCTCCCACCATACTTCGACTGTCAGTCAACGTATTTTAGAGCAAGGATATGAGATTGACCCACCGTTCTCTACCCATGCGTCTCCCAGCGCGTGGATGCCCTCAGCCTGATGCTTGCCAATTATGACGTTCCTGATTGTAGAGCCAGGCATCAGGTTGAAGACAGCATCAGCATCGGTTCCCTCGGCCTGCTCGTTGCAGCTGCCTTCGGGGCGCTCGTATCGCTTCATTCCTCCGTCAAACACCTCGCCAGGCATAATGTACCGGGCGTTCTCGAGGACAACTGTCTCGTTGGCGACGGGGAACTTGGTGACGGGGAAGGGGAATCGAGGCGGCGGCCTCTCGCCGAGGTCGCCTTGGGTAGAGTCTGAGTCGCCTTGAGACCCGTCGCCAGTCTGCCTGCGTCCGACAGCAGCGGACTGGGCGAGGGCGGGGAGGAGAGCGAGGAGAGCGGCAGCCTTCATTTTGACCGAGATGAGATGACAAGGCGGATGAGGAATGCAGTGATTAAGATCGACAGGCAGAGATTCCGCCCTTGTAACTTTTGCAGACGAAGGTCTCAGTAAGGGGCTAAGGCTATGCTCGGAAGATGGCTTTGAGGAAAGAGTCCGAGGTGATCGACTGTCTTTTATATCTGAGCAGCTCAACATTTTGACCAGGACGCTGGAGCGGCGGTCAATTCACCTGCTCACCCAGGTCTTGGCAAATACAAACCTCACGTCGATCCCTCATGGGCACCGCCTGCACCAGAGTCAGATTGTGATGAGGCTCGTGTGTTTGTCTGCATTTGCCATGCTGGGTGGCTGATGAACGGCCAGTGGCTTGCATGGGGCGGAGGAATTCACGCCCAATTCCCGCGAATCAACGGCCTCGAATGTTGGAGGTTCTACCCCGAGCTTGGCGCATGCTTGTTTTCATGCTTAACCACTTTCCCCGCATCGGCAGAGATTGGCTCGCAATGGCCTTGCGGGGCAACGAGAGGGGGGGATTTCCTCCTGGATTTCCCCCGGAGAACCCTGGACTGTGATGCTGTTGGTGTATGCTGCAGGGTTCGGTAATAGCCTGAAGCTGCTGCCAGGGCGTCGGCCTGTCACATCGCGGTTGGTAGTTACTGCATTGGGATTATCATGACCTCATGGCTGGGGCTAGGCAAACAAGCGATCACAACGACGGAACATTTCCTTGTGCTTTTTTAGACAGGACAGTCCAGTCTATCCACCAACTGCGGTTGAGATTGCAAGCCGGGATCACACACCAGGTCAACATTACCCAGGTCAAAATGAGAAAAACGGAATCTAATACTGATCTCTTATAGATGTGTAACCTCTGAACTAGCCACCACGCCGTGTTGTTCTTTTTGTGATCGGGGGCCTTGCTGGGATCTGGCTAGCTGAAGCGAACGTAGCCATAAATACTCTCGATTCATCCCTCGTTTTGATAGAGGGCTTTTTCCAGCATCTAAACTTTCGTTATTGGCCAAAGAATACAGAATTCCGGCTCATCACCATGGTTCCAGGTACAGTTGTGAAAGAATGGTATGTAGATCGAGATCACCAGGGAGACTCACCATCAACGCCTTGATGGCCACGCTCGACGGCTACTTGCGCCTCGTCTCCCTCGGACGGGGGCTCTTCCGAAACCCGCGGGCTCGTGTTGCCCGAATTTGACACTGGAAAGATATTTCACCTCTTTACTTGACATGTCGTCTTTTGCTTTTTCATCTCCATGTCGAATAATAAAGGCTTTGACACGAACTTGGGCCGACATTCCCTGCGTAGAGTCTCTCATCTTGGACAAGTCCAGGATCCAGGATGTATCCACTCCGTTGCCCACGTCAACTGATAACCCCTGGACATCGAGGACGATGTATACCACGCGGATTCTCCGTAAGCAATCTCTCATCAAATCCAACAGTTCCGAGGCTGAATTGGTTCTTCCGAAGCGGGCATGGAAGGAAGCTGCAACGGCCTCCGTCTGACCGCGAAGTGCCATGTGCATGGCTTGCTTGGTCAAGGACCTGAGCACAGAGATCGACGTACCACAAGAGTCTCTTTCACCACTGGGTCGCTCTGTTGTGGCCGATGAGTCAAGTGCCCAAAGTATTGGCATCTTTGACCGGCGGATCAGCTCCACGAGAGATACGGCTAGGTCCTTCGTCTGCAATCGAGGAACTCTTGTACCAGGCAGAACCAGAACGGAAGACTCGGGCGCATGGGACCATGCTCGAAGGTCTGGAAGCAATGAAAAGTAAGTGCGAGGGGCGAGGCCTTGATCTAGTCTCCTTCTTCTCATGCTGGCATTGAACTGAAACGCCTTGAGGGGGTCGAATTCGATGACGTCTGGTAAAGAATCGACGATACGAGTGGCTTGTGCATCGGTGATCAGACCATTTGTGTTTACAAATTGACCTGACATAAATGCACGAAGTGCTGAGGGGCATTAGCAGTCAAGATCAAGCAGCATGGCACGTCATGCATAGTACATACAGGATATGAGCTCCCGCGCCTCTCGAACTTCGACTCTCAATGCCACGATCTCGCTGTGTCCTTCATCGAGCTTATCGTGCATGAAGCGCTGCTCCACCCGGGATCCATGCATAGCAAGGTTGTCGACTGCAGCTGAAAGTGCTTCGATGTCCGCAATCAATCCTGTGTAGCGCAGCTCAACTGGACGAGACACCGAATGCCATAGGTGCTTGAGCCAATTTTCTTCGTACCAGTCTTTGGCCTTCAGCAGGAACTGTATAATGTGTGCGTACAGCTGTGCCACTGCTCTGTTCATTCTCTCTGTGGGGTAGAGGACTAGTGATAGTTGCGCCCGTGGTAGCGCTGAGCCAATTTGAGCAAGGCCTTTGGCCAGAGCCGAGATTGTAGCCTCATGGTTCAAGAAGGTCTGGTATTTAGTATTCCACGTCAACCAAAAGCTTCAATAACACATTTCGACCCCAGATCCAGGAGTAAATCAGCTTACCACCAGAACAAATTTCATTGTCCCGTACGCCAAGGCAACATATTCAGGATTATGCTGCACGAAAACTTCCATGACGTTGCCATAATGATGGACAACTTGGCCAAACCGATGCAGACGTTCACGTGCTTTGCCTCTGCTACTTTGATATCTTGTTTGTGCCTGTTGGACAGTTTTTTCGATATCAACCAGATTGCTCTCAGTGAGCTTGCTTCTCGAGTCTTTCGAGTGTTCAGCTCGAAATACTCGGGAAGCTTCGGCGAATGCTTCTCTCGCGGGTGCCAGACAGTCGCTTTTGTTGACGTTAGCTCACGTCGGGTGCAGTTCGTAATTGAAGGATTTGCGAGATTCACGGAGACCGACGATGAACAATGAAAGAATCAATCAAATAAAGGCTTACTCTGAAGATGCGGTGGTGCAGAACCATTCTTGGTATATTTCGCTCGAAGACTTTGACATGTCAGGGTCCGTGATGAGGGTCAGAGGTGTCCAGCCTCTGACCTGGATGAGCTTGGGCCCTGGAGTTATCTGAGGGGAAACTTTGAATTATTAGACTAAGGGTTTTGAAGCTGAACAGCCTCGTGCTCTAAGCTCGACGTCCGAGGAGGGAAGGGACAGATACATCAGTCTCACAAGCTCCGAAGGCAAGGCAGCTGGAGCCCACACTGGACAGCACTGCCACCTCACCGAAAGTCACCAGATCCTACTTGTTCCCAGCCTCACAGCTTGGACCCGTTCATATCCAATGACGCATGACAAGACCCCTGCTTCCGTGCCACCAGCATGCGGCTCATTAGCCCGAACAAGGTACCTTATTGGCAGATCGGAGGCCTCATCATATCAGCCCTGCTGCTGCCAATGGTACCCTGGGAAGGCAGACTCGACACCCCACGTGATGATGTGGCCGTGCAACGGCGGCTGGAGGGAACTTGAGGCCACGATTCGCAGACTTTTCGACTGAAATGGTCGCGATTCGCTCAGCGCGCACGTCTCGATCGTCTCTACAACGGCGCACCCGGCTTCAACGAGGATCGATAATTTCGAGAACATCTGCACCGAAGAATTCTTCATGCGTAAAAGTAGCCATTCAACGCCGAGCCAGCATACGTCGGCCAGACCAGATCTACGTCGAGCACTGGGGTCCAAGCTCAAGAGAAACGAAGCCGGCCTCGCCATCAGGCCTACAATCTCAGACGATAGAGCTAGTCGATACAAACAATCGTTACTGCTGTGGTCGGCCTTTACCAAGGGTGGCAGAGGACCGCTGATCGAGCTCAAATCGGTAGGTTTGTAACGTCGCAATGAGATTGGCTTCTGCTCTCACGTGTCGATGTCCGCCTATATGCAGCGGCCCACTCGTTGGACATGACTCACTAACTTGGTTCATAGGCCCCAGATCATCTCGAATCAGAGACTCCAGGTCTTGAAGGACCATTTGACAAACCGTCCGAGGCAGACATCAGGGCTGTGTTGTCGCGGTACAAAGGCCACGAACGCATCACACGGGAGCAAGCCATTCAAGCTCTCGGGTTTTTGATGAACAACGTCGCGAGTGCTGTCTCGTATCTTGAAAATAGCTTTCGTGAGCCAATTCCCGAAAAAGGATACGAGTTTGCCGTGCGCTACATAGCGCAATCTAAACTGGAAAACCCTATTCCGTTTAGAGACAAACCCAAAAAGACCCCAGCTTGAAGAAGCTCTGACTTCAACATCGCGAGGCCGCGACTTATTCGAGGAACAACATAAATGATGCCCAAGAAGTTTCAAAGGTTATCAAGTGAGTCACGGCAAAATGGCTCACCTCAAACAGCCAGCACCAATCTACACGGCCTCAACGCTGCCTTCGATGACGACCAGAACAACTCATCCAACCTGGACGTTCCTTACGACAGCACTGGTCATCATCATTGGCCGGAGGACGAGGAGATAGGCGTTTATGACGGAAAAGGCAAAGAACTCATGCTGTGGCCTGGCGTGCGGAAGCCGACAGAAGAGTCTAAAGACCCTGACCACCTTCCAGGAGCAGAACCTTGCGCATGTGAGGATCTTCGCTCGCATTTCACAAGGAGCTTCAGGGCTCTTGGAGTTGACATTTCCGACACTTCCGCACAATTTAGATTGTTCCGCAACATTATCGAACGCATAGGTACACTCGAGTCAAAAAAGAAAGAGCTCGTTTCACAGCTTCACTCATCCGATTATGACTCGTCACTCTTCTCATCCTCAGATGAAGAAGAAGAGTTCCAGTATCTGAAAGAGTCTGTGCCTAGCGAGGGACCACTGGACCTGAACTTCGATATTCGGTACTACGACGGCAACAGCCACGTAGCCAAGCTCTACAGCCAGACGTTGGCTACCATATCGAAACTTTCTTACGAGGTCGACGCAATCCGAGCGATAAGAACACTCCCAAAACCGGATACAAGACAACGACGCCATCGCCGCCCACCGCCCGTCATGCATGAACGAAGAAACGCACAGTCACGCTCAATCTCGCAATCGCGATCACGCTCGCGCTCAAGCTCCCATCTGCGTCGCCGAGACCGCCTGCCAACAAGCACCATGAAAGAGTCACGCTCACCACACTCCCAAACACGCGGCAGTTACCTGAACAATGACGATGACTATGGGACTGCCTCTGATGATGGACACAACCACAGCAGCAATTACAAAGGTCAACAGCGGCGAGTCCATGTGCAAGATGGCGAAGCAAGCGATGGCAATCCGGACTGGCTGGCCGTTGACATGACAGAGGCAGGGGCCGTTAGTGAATCTATTGACGAGGTAATTTCTCTCAAACAGGTCTTTTTGGCGAAGCTCCATAGTGCCTCGGATCCATTGCTATTGCGAAATGGTGTTTTCCCTGTCAGGAGATTTCTGGAGAGACACTCAGGAGTGGCCTTTATGCTGGCACGTCGCTACAGCTGTGGTTTTGCGGAGAGCAAGGATTACAAAAGACAAGAGCCGCGGTCGCGATGGATCGAAATATTCTCAGGAAAGTTGAAGCGGGCTTTGATGTCTTTTCAGAACAAGACGCAAGGGTTCATTGCACCATGGGATGTTCTCATGTTTCACGCCCGCCTGGCCATCGAGTCCGCGCTACCTACATTTGAACCTGACATCCGACTCGAGATTCAGCTTCTATTAGACGCTACCAAGAAAGACTACGAGCAAGCGAATGCCCTCTTCGACAGCGGCATGGTCACCGGAAGCCTTCTTGAGAGGCTCTTTCGGCCTCAAGAGGTCATTGTTGACCAGAAAGAGCAACACAAACCCTTGCAGGCTTATCTGACTGGCTCAACCGCACTAGCCTTTAGCGCCTCACGAGGCCACATTACGCTCGAGACGTCGCAGTGGAGCTTCAACGGAACATTCCTCTTGAGCGCAACCGACAAGATAATCAGGAGCCCGCCCGATACCCCTGTTGAGATCAAGTCTCTCGCATCATATCCACTGCGATATGCTGCCCCGGAGGTACGCGAGTTGTTGCGCAAACGAGGCGAAAAGTTCTGGCTCTGCCGTCGGAAAGCCTTCGTTTCGTACTCGGCTCCTAATCAAGTGCAGCGGAGTCAAGGGGTCAGTAGTCTGTGCGATGACACAAGATGACCCATTCAACGCTAACAGCGTTGGTACAGCCCGGCAATTATCGCTTCATGGTTGACTATAACACATATCGCGAGCTTCACCCAGACGCAGAAGAGTTCCTTCAAGAGACTGGGGATGACATCTCGGAGGAGGAACTTGATTCTGAGACCCCTCCAGGTAATGGCAAGGAACTCATATTCCCCGGCCATGTCAGCGGTTTCTCGATTCAAGACAAGAAGTGGAGTGGGTACCGCCTGCACAGCCGAACGCAAGCGTAGGTTACAAGGCATGTAATGAAAGCTGACTCGTTGCCAGAGGTTTTGCTCGTCGATCATATAGAGCCCGTGACTTGGAACACTCGCGCTTTCGAGAGACTTGTCTTGCGGCCAACTGCCAAAGAGTTGATCCAGGCAGTTGTTCAGGTCCACCTCGATCAAAATGGAACGTCCGATCTCATGGAGGGCAAAGGCAACGGCTCCCTGATCCTTCTTCATGGACCGCCGGGTATGTTGGCCCTTCTCCTTGAGGCAGCCAATGCAATGGGAACCAAGCTATCAGGTTTGATGGTGACGTACTAATCAGGCGCAGGCACCGGAAAGACCTTGACCGCTGAGAGTGTTGCCGAGCTAGTAAGACGGCCCCTCTATCGAGTGACCTGCGGAGATGTTGGCACAGACCCCGAGAGTGTGGAGAACTACTTGGAGTCTGTTCTATACATAGCCAAGATCTGGGGCTGCGTTGTCCTCATGGACGAAGCCGATGTCTTCCTTGAAGAGCGAACCTTGACCGACCTCCATCGTAATGCCCTCGTGTCCGTCTTTCTGCGGGTTCTCGAGTACTATGAGGGTATTCTAATCCTAACATCCAACCGTGTTGGGACTTTCGACGAAGCGTTCAAGTCGCGAATCAAGCTGGCTCTGCATTACACTACTTTAGGAAAAGCTGATCGTCGCAAGATATGGCGCAATTTCTTCAAGATGCTGAAGGAGACAGGTTCCACAAATATGGACTTCGACGATTTAGACGACCACCTAGACGACCTAGCTGACGTCAAGCTCAACGGTCGAAACATTCGAAACGCTATTTCAGTCGCTAGAGAGCTGGCTCAGTTCAGGAATAACGAGAAACTTGGTTACCACCATATTCGTCATGTCATTGGCGTCGGTGAAGAGTTTGAGGAATATTTGGAAACCACGCATGGGCATAAGACTGACGATTGGCTGAAAGAGAATGGGATTCGAGCATAATATCTATGTTCGATGTAAGGGCGTAAGTACCAATGAAGTGAATTTGGAGGCCAAGGGTGTATTAGGGATCCATTACCTCAGTGCAGTCGGGTCTGGTACAAGACCGTCGATCACTCCCGGACGCGCTGCGCATTGCTGTGCGGTTTTTCGGAGGGCAGCGCAGTCTTGACTTCAGAAATCGCGAATCATAATTTCTATGACAACAGATGGTAGGAAATTGTGCGTATTATCTCTCCTCAATCTGATCAATGTTCAGCATCCATAGTTCGGCTCGGCAACAGCGATGGACCAAACACCAGACGTCTGTCGAAGGACAAGTTATTCCCGGACTAGTCGTGGTCGCGCCATCTTGACTTGGATGTCAGCCCCTCAGTGGCTGCTGCTGACTGGTGTATTACGAAAACCATCTGGCCAGCGAGTGAAATGGGTTGGCAGACCAAGATTCCATCTACGGCACCATTCATCCCATAACCAATGACTCCAGAAAGCATGCCGCACAGTGGATGCAGTTAATGGAAGAGGATCTCTGCGGGGTTAGTGAGTGATATTTCGGTGGCTCAAATGGCGAAGCTCATCAAAGACCCTGCAGATAGCGTCACCCCTAGAGGTTGCGCAAGATCACGTCATACCAGGGATTGTGATAATGCCCGAAGGCACTGGTCCGCTGTAGATATGTATTGCTTGGTCTCTGCAATCTGATTTTATCGAGTCTCCCAGTTCGACCACGGTATGATCAAGCTCTCGCAGCCTCTTTGAATCGAAACCAAACCAGAAGATGCCTACACATGTCGCTCAAATTGAGCCTGTCGAGGTCATTGATCACGCCCTGAACACACCACATGAATACCAACACCACGCCAGACCAGATACGAAGGTTGAAGGGGGTTCCCTGGATAAAACTTTATCGCCCGGACAAAAGTCGGTGGCCGTCATTGGAGCAGGGGTGAGCGGCGTCATGGCCGCTGCTCACCTCCTGAAGCGCAAACAACGAGTCACCGTGTTCGAACGAGCTTCAGAATCAGGAGGGGTTTGGCGTTACGAGGACAAAACGCCAGATGACCCCGCATATCCCGCAATCGCTTCCTTGGACGGCCAAACGGACGCGCGATCTACGTCGCGAAATAAAGCAGGCTGCAAGGAATCACATACTGCCACCGCTACAGATTCAGACCCACAGAAGCCGCTAAATCGGAAGACCTTCGCGCCTCCTGGACCTTGCTACGCAGGTCTGCGCAGCAACATTGCTACGTACCTCATGAGGAGCTCGCTTGCAGCGTGGCCTGAGAGTGCTGGCCGAGATATTGTTCCCCATCACACCGTCAAGTCGTATATTCAAGGTCTGGCGGAAAAGTTCGATGTCAACGCGGTAACGGAGTACAACACGCGTGTTGAAGAAATTGTCAAGCCAGGAAGTAGTAAACAGTGGCGGATCCGCACCCTCCGCCTCGTGAGCGATACTGCCACGACTGAGGGGGAACCGGAATTTATCGAGCAAGGACGGAATTTCGATGCTGTTGTGGTCGCGTCTGGTCACTACGATATTCCTTTTGTCCCGAGTATCCCAGGTCTAGCTCTGCTGAAGGAACGGTTTCCGGGACGAGTTACGCACTCGAAGCAATACCGCCATCCGGAGGCGTTTGCGAACCAGAATGTCGTCGTCGTAGGCGGTCGAGTATCGTCTGTTGATATTTCCCGAGAGCTCAGCGGCGTCTCTAGGCACACATACCAAAGCGCGCGTGAGGGTCCCGAAACCTTCAACTTCAGCATACTCAACGACGATACGGAGCGCATATCAGAAATCGACAGTATTGTTCACGACACTGTGCTTGACGGCAAACCACCGATTCTCCAGCACGACGACATCCTACCAGTCCAGTTGCGCCTCAAGAACGGACGAATTCTGCACGACATTCACGCCATCATTCTGGCTACAGGTTACCAACTGACCTACCCATATCTGACCTCATTCGAAAGTCCCCACGACCAAGTAACGCCCACGACCCTTGTCGAGGCCACCAAGAAAACTGTTCATAATCTCTACAAGGATATCTTCTACATACCCGACCCGACTCTTACCTTTGTCGGAACCCCTTTCGATGTCGTTACCTTCGCCTGTTTTGACTACCAGGCTCAGGCCGTTGCCCAGGTTCTTTCCGGCGCCGCGGCCTTGCCGACCCCGGACGTCATGCGCGCTGAATACGAGAATCGCCTGAAGATCAAAGGCGCCGGAAAACGATTCCACAGCATGCGTGGCGGAGGCGAGGTCGAATATGTTCGCGAGCTGGTGACGTGGCTGAACAGCGAGGCTGAACGGCTCGGCATCGAGGGGCAAGAGATTAAAGGGCACTCAGATGAGTGGGTCGAGGGATATTGGGTGCTGCAGCAGAGGGTGACAGGAGTTCTCGGGTCTAAAGGTCAGAAGTAGGAGATGTTAGTGTTGTTTGGTTGAGTACCACGGAATGATTAGCTAGGGTGATGCCGCCAACTCAGGTTCTCAGGTTAAGGGGTCACTTCAAACGTCAATCAATCTCTTTCTGTCTACATGCCTTAAATGTGATTTTGCCAAGGCCGTCGATCACAACCAGTTGTTTATGTGGGTGGCAGCCCATGTCTCGTGAACGAGGACTACACTGCGGCGTCCCTGGCCAACAATGCCAGAGTCTAAGATGCATCAGACACCCAAAAGCAGCACAAGCAGCACCAGCGGAGCATGAACACTAACACACCAAAACCTGTTGTATTGGCTGACATTGCCCCCTTTCCAAGGAGTTCGCCGTTCTGAGACCCCTCCAGTCGGTCCACCCCAAACCTTCCGCGAGTCCAGTTGCCTTGAGTCCAGAGTCCGCGATCAAACACCCCACCGGCCGTCATTCTGAACAACCGCATTAAAGGAGTCCCTGTGCAAAAAAAAAAGGAACAAACATTCCCGTCGAGGCCAAAGACCATTCTGAAAGTGTTTCCTCTCCCCGTTCCCCTGAACCTTTTCTTGGTAGGTAAATCGTACAAAGCGCTCAAAGTCATACACACACTCTCCTTTCGAGTGAGAAACAGTCGCATGAGTTTCCGCCCCATTACCGCACGTCGACGCAAGACCGTTTGGCTGGCAGGAGATCAGTCACGATTGCTCGACCTCCAATCCCTCCGCGAACTACCTCTTCTCTAATGGTAGTTGCCACCCCAGCCGCGCTGCTGCTGTTGCTGCTGTTGCTGCTGCTGCTGTTGCTGGCCGCCGCTTCCGTAGGCTTGGCCGTAGGAGCCGTATGCCTGGCCGTAAGACCCGAAGCCGTTGTTGGCGTGCTGACCACTGCCGCCCATGCCGTAGCCGCTGCCACCATGGACGCCGTGACCCTGAGCGTGGCTGGGGTAGCCGCCGTATCCGCCCATCTGCGAAGCAGACTGGGGAGGAGGAAGACCAGACTGGCTGGTGGGAGCGTTCTGCGTGGCAGAACCGGGGCGAGCGCCGCCGAGAGAAGGCGAGGGACCCGCCCCGGACTTGCTCTCCCCGTAAGGCTTGAGGTCGTCGTTGGCAGATGCACCAGTAGAAGGCTGAGCAGAAGCGTTGTAGCCTTGGCCAGAGGACTGCGAGGGGAAAGATGAGCCACTGCGGCCGAACGAGTCCTGAATGCCGCCGAAACCGCTGGCGCCGAGGCTGCCGGGGTTGCCAGATTGCGCGGAGCCAGCGCGACCGCCATACTCACCGCCGAGGCTGGAGCCACCTAGGCCGCTGTCGCCACGGTGCAGGGAGGATTGAGCGAAACCGCTAGCGGGAGATGAGGCGTGCTCGTAAGGGCCCTGGGGAGACATGCCGTATGGCTGTCCGTACATGCCACCTTTGCCGTAGGGTCCACCTCCATACCCGCCCTGGCCGAAGTGTCCGCCGTAGCCCATGTAGTTCGAGTAGTAGGGGTTGTTGTAATAAGGATGGTTGCCGTTGCCGCCACCGTAGGGGTAGTTCTGTTGACCGTGAGACTGAGGTTGGGAGCCCTGGCCGGCGGCCTGTTGCTGAGCCTGAGACGAGGGGTTGGGGGTGGTGTGGCCACTGTTGGCATCGGCGGAAACTGCGCCACCGTAGCGCGATTGGTTGTGGAGGCCGGCGCTCTGGGGGTATTGGCTGATGTTCTCAGCCTGCGACGTGTTGTAGCCACTGAAGGCCCGCTGCTGTCCAGCCACGCCTTCCTGGTGGCCCTGGCCGCTCTGCTGGCCGTAGGGTTGGCCGTAGTAGCTGTAAGGGCCGCGACCCTGCTGATCGGAGGTATAGTAGGACGAGTAATCGCTGGGCGCAGAGCTGAAAGCGCCACCGGGCTGCTGGGCCTGCTGCTGCGACTGCTGAGTTGGAAAGCCGTCAAGGCGGTTGGGGGTAGAGGAAGCGTTGCTCTGCTGCGAGAAGGGGTCGATGGACTTTTGGGGAAAGGACGAGGCATCGTGCGAGCCTGGCTGGCCGTATTGCGAATATTGGCCCTGGGGCTGTCCAACACCAGGGGGGGCTGCGACATGGTGAGCTTCATGCTGTCTGGAGCAACTGAACATGTGGTGATGCGACTTACGCTGAACGCCAGTAGCGGGCTGGGAAGATGCTGCAGCAGTGGGGGTAGCTGTCCAAGAATTAGCATGAATGCATCCAGATCGCAGGGGAGATTTACCAGAGGGAGCGGCGGCGGAAGTAGGCGCCGCAGGAGTCTTCTGAGCAGCGAACGCCTCAGGCACGGCGGCCTGAGGGACGGCAGGCGGCAGAGAGGTCCGGGGATGGGCTACAGGAGACTCGGCCGGGGGCTGAGCACGAGTTTCGGGCTCCTCACGGTCTCCGTCGACATCCTCCTCGCTGCCGAGGTTGAAGGCACCGAACTGGACAGCAGCGCGATCGACCTCACGGTTGCCTGGCATGCGAACGGCCTCCTCCTGGTCAAGGACTCTGCGCTGGAAGCTGGGGGTGCGGGTGGTACGATCGGTTGTGGCCTTCAGGGCCGAAGTCGCGTATCCGCTGTTGGAGGCGGCGGGAGCCGCAGGACGAGAAGATTGGTGTGCCTGTTGGGCAGCAGACAGGGGAGTCGCGGTGGCACTGGCGGCATTGAGACGAGGATCCCAAGAGTCCGCAGCAGTGCTTGCAACAGTTGCTGTAGCCGGGGGGTGCGAGTCGTCGACCACCTGTTCAAGATTCGTCTCAGTAAGTTGGTCCTTGGAAGGCTGCAGGGCAACCTCGGGCTCAATGACGGCAGGTACTTCAGCTACGGTGGGCTCCTCTGAGACTTCGGCAGGAGCATCAGGCGCCGTCTCGGTCTCCGGCTGGGCCTCGAGAGTAGGCTCGGCATCGGCTTCGAGTTCGACGGGAGCAACGGGGGGGAGGGGCTCGATAGATTCGGCGGCCTTAGGGGCGGGTACTTCCTTGGGCTGAGCGACGGGCTTGGGAACGGCGGACTGGCGGAGCATGCTAGCCCAAGTCTTGGGAACGTTCGAAGGGGTGGCCGGAACCTTAGGCGCTTCATCAATGGGAACGACGGCAGTCGTGATGGGTTGTTCGCCGGTCTCCTCGGTCTTTGACCCCCATGCAGGCGATTCCTCGGTGGGGACGGAAAGCGGCTGGTTCTCCTTTGTTGTCTGGCGAGTGCCATTCGTAGGGGCTGGTTGTGAAGACCTGCCCCGACCACCACCACGTCCGCCTCTTTCGGTGGCTCGGCCGCGGCCACGTCCACCCTCCGACACGTTGCGACCGCCGCGAGTAGGCCTGGTAGTTGGGACAGATGAATCGATGTTGGAGACGGGAGCGGTGGAATCCTTGGCCTTGGAACGAGGGACCTTCTTCACTTTCGAGACTTCGCCCCATTGCGAGATGGTACCTAACAAACCAATTGATTAGCGACGCGCTCTTAATTGCGATGGGATATTGCCGATTGCGATGATGGAATTAGGTTAGGGGCGTGCTGGGTGAAGCTCCCGTGACCTCGAGCTTGGGGCTGAATGGGGGCGATTTGGGGGAAGAGGACGCGACAAAGCGAACCAGGGGTGGGGACGCACCTTCAGCAATGCGCGTGACAGCTTCGGTCTCGTCGCCATCAGTCTCCTGAAGAGCAAACAAAATGTCGACCTCAGACCACTCGGGGAACATCTCCTGAATCAAGGGCGTCTTGGCGCCGTAGAGCTTCTTGAGCTCGCCAACTGCTCCTTCGTCGTCGAACGCGCTGGGGTTGTCGACCTCGGACTTGGAATCAATCTTGTCGGCGCCGTTGGTCCTGCCGCCGTTGCGACCTCCACGGCTGGCGAAGCCGCCTCTGCCACCGCGACCGGAGCCCCTGCCGCGCGAGGCAGCAGGCCGCGTCTGGACGTCGGACATGATGTGGTGCTGGGTGAAGCACTGGATTTGGGGGGTTTTCCACGTGGGAAGGATCAGGCTCAATCACGCACTGTCCCGGCGAGCAAGACAGCTGTCGATGTCGAGATGAGCGTCGACGAGGGGAGGAAAGAAGAAAAGGAAAAGCGGCGGATGGACGGAAGGAAACGTCGTTCGGGCGGGTGGTGGGCTCGATGGGGTTGGTGATGATGATGAGGTGGATGGAGGAGGATGTTTTGTGCAGCTCGGAAAAAGTTGACCTCGAACTGAGAATGGAACCTTAGGCTCCAGCTTGGGGCAAGGACAACGGGGACTGCGATGGGACCAGGTGTAGGTGCGGACCCAGGGCAGCTGGGGCAGGTAGGGGCCCTGTAAGGGAGGAACCAGGGGCCAGTCTCCAGGCCTGTTCAGCGGCCGTGTGCAGCAATGACGACCCCCTAGCCCCCTCTACAGATGTTTTGGGACTAGCGTAACCTGGGTGTGAGCTGCAGCGGACGGATCAACGTTCCAGCGGCCTCGGGCTCCCCGCGAATCACGTGGACAGGTCACTCAGCTCCATGTGACTCAGCAGCAGCCTCGTGGAGCGAGAGCCTCTGTGGGGGAGCCCGAGGAAGCGTAAGGTCATCGTCGTTCGATGTAGTCAACCACGCCATGCGCCCTCACAACGCCCTGTTTCATTCCTACCGACGCGAACACTCGATATCCACCACGAGCTGTGGCACAGCACCACTTCTAACACTTTGGCGAACATCGATCGAATAAATTGAAAAGACGCCAGCCGCCGCATAGTGTCCGCCGCGCTGTCCTGGCCAGGCGCCCCAACAACTAACGATGTTCAATACCACGAAGTCTCTATCCTCTCTCAAGGGTGTATTTCCGTCTATCCACCAACCCCTCCCGCTCTCCCGAACCGAATCTCAGAAGCTCCTCAACGCACTGAAAACGTCATTTCGATCGAATCTGGACCGGGAACACGGTTGGGGCTCCGACGAAGCCTCGGCACAATCAAGCGATTCCACTGGCTTGGCGACACCCGAGCAGTCCAGCACGCATCACCAACACCATCGACCAACGGATCAACATCTTCGCGCCATTCTCTCCAATCCATTGTTCAAGAAAGGTGTCCGCGCAAGCAGCCGCGCAAATGAGCTCCAGAAAGATCCAATGGACGTCTTCGACAAGGCCGTGGCTCGTGGTATGATGAATAGGAAGGCAGCGACAGGTTGTCTCATGGCGAAACACCACCAAGTCCTTCAGTCGAGCCCTCTCTCCATACAAGGTGCAATGACGGAATCTGCAGCCGGCTCGCGGGTTCTCGATTGGTTGCGGTCCTCCGGCGAAGAGCGTGTTGGTGCATTTTTGGGTGACGAGGGCTTCCTCAAGGCACTGATGCGGTTCCTCGTTGCAGAAGGGCACGAGGCAGTTGTTTGGGAATGGGCGGATCGCTTGGCGAGGCAAGACGGGTCATCAATACCGGCGGACCCTCGCGGAACACACCTTGGCTTTATCCTCACCAGCCTCATCAAGACGAAAGCGAATGGATCCGACGACAGAAACCTGAATAACGCGTATGCAACTATTCTCCGAGTGAACGACACGTGGCGATCCGACAAGAACTTACCTCAACTGCTCAGCCATGCATGGCGATCGCTATCATGGTACTCCACCGTCGAAGCCTGGAACAGGCCACGACCTTCCGAAGCACTATTCGACAACTACGTTGCGCTCGAACCAGCGTTACCACACCCCATGTCCATTGACCGCGCTCATCTCGATCTACATCATCCGACTCATCCAAGCTTCGAGCGTGCTCTACACTTCTTCAAGACCGACAAGCTTGCTGTGCCGCCCAAGCCGAGCATAGCTGGGGTGAAGAGAGCTCCAAATGTGCAGAGGTTTGTTGCACGCATCACTTCCATGGGCATGGATACGGCCAAACACCTGACGGAGATTGGTCGAACCGAAGATGCGCAATGGGTTCTACAGCTTCTCAAGTCAAAGCTTTCAGACGAGGCAGCAGAGTACGAGCGCTGGCGAGTTGTGTGAAATTCGTGTCTTCCGCCATCGGTACGACCCATGAGGATCACCGAAACCCCATATATACCTATTATGATACCCATGAACCACTCAACTTTTCAGATTCCATCCTCTTGTAACGGAGGCTGTGCACATGCGTCAATCTGGTGATCGGTGAAATGTCTTCAGATAGATTATCATCTGACGCTAGTTCTACTTAACATAGAAGGACAACCATTGTCCATATCGTCATGGCTAGTCTATGAAGTGGCTCTTAAGTCGTAACTCGCCCCACTGGCTTGAATCCTACGTACACAAGGACATAGGCATCTCCAATCTCCTCCATCATTGGCGGTTTGACTCGTCAAATTTCCACTGCAGCCGCAAAAGCTACCCGTTGTAGACCCTCTTCTCGAGCGCCGGCCAGCACATCAACATGCGGGGTGACGGCTGATGACCTGCTCATATGCAACCTGTGCCAAATGCGGCACCGATAGCTGATCTGCAGGTCGTGACGTAACGTAAAAAGGTTCAACTAGCAGACTGGCAGGTGGTATTGTAGGAATAACAAGCACAAGCCCTATTCAGAGATACCGGGCTAAGCGTAGGGCTCATAGGAGAATTACGATTCGGATGCAGCTCTGTTGGGTGGTGGTATCTGACCAGTACTATACGGTGTATCTAGGCAAAATGCATGTAAAAATAAGGTTTCCATAGATCATTGCGTCATGTGAGCGCCGGCGCAGGACCGCCATCGTTGAGTTCATGGTGTTTTGTAGGTTGGTTCTGGACAGGGTGGAATAGACGAAGAGGGGCATGAAAAGCAGATCGCCCGCAATCGACAAAGCTGTAACGTCGTGAGGTGTTGAACAAAAGAAACAAATTATAATGAAATCAAGGCCGCCTTGCCGTCGCCGCTGCTCGTCCGTTCGTCGATGGATGTTCCCTTTGCAGATTGCATTATGCCTTGGGTGCGACGTGGACAACAATCTTGCCGAACGGCGTCTGGCCATGCTCGCCCTTGAGCTTGAGGTAGGCCTTGGGTACCTCATCAAACTCAAAGGTGGAGTCAATGATGGTCTTGAGCTTGCCCTGGGCGATCCAGTCGGAGATCTGCTGGAGATCGTCGTGGTCGTTCTTGACGAGGAACGTCTGGAACTTGCGCTTGCCGCCGCCGAGGAACTTGGGTAGTAGCAGGGACTGGGACAGGCGACGTGCACCGTCGAGGGTCATGGCACCGCCAACGTGGACGTACTGACCCTTGGAGACGAGGAAGGTGTCGGATTCGGTGTAGAGGTCGGCGGGTGAGTTGCCGACGTTATCGACGCAGAGCTTGTAGACCTGGCCACGCTCCTTGAGTATCTGAGTGACGTCGGAGGAGGTGTAGTCGATGGTCTCGTCGGCGCCGAGCTCCTTGCAAAGACCGGCCTTGTCAGCTGAGCAGGAGACGGTGACGAAGCAGCCGAGGGCTTTTGCGATCTGGATGCCGAAAGTGCCAGTGCCGCCGGAGCCGCCGTTGATGAAGATCTTGTCCCCCTTCTTGACGTGGGGGCAGATGGTCTGGTAGGCTGTCAAGGCGGCGGTAGGGGCGCCGGCGGCAACGTCGATGTCAACGCCCGATGGAACCTTGGCAACATCCTCGTACGAGGCGACGATGAACTCGGCAAGGGAGCCCTCAGAGCCCGAGGGCTCGAGACGACCGAGGACCAGATCACTGGGGCGGATGTCGCCAATGGTCTTGCCCACGGCGACGACACGGCCGCAGAAATCCATGCCGGCAGTCTTGGGGAACTCGACCATGGCGTGAGCGAAGACACCAAGTTCGGGGACCTTGTAGTCGGCGGGGTTGATGCCAGCACTCAGGACCTGAATGAAGAGCTGGTCGGTCTCGAGGCCGATGGGGAGGCGGGGGAGGTCGTCGTGGAGCTTGAGGTTCTTCTCAAAGTGACCAGGCGAGGACAGCTGCCAGGCCTTCATTTGCTGATTTGACGGCATTATGATGGCTATGTCGGGTTGTCGTGATGTGTGGCGGTGGTGACGGGAGGTGGAAGGGTTAATCTTGTCAAGAGAGAAGCTTGACAGGTGGTGGGAGGGAGGAAAATAAAGATTAAAGTAAGGTAGAAGAGGGGTAGCAGTAGCTCTGAGCCGGGCTGAGCTGAAGATGTGGATGATGCGGGGGCGGGGGGGGTTCAAAAGATAGGGCAGGGCAGGGCAGATGTGGTGTAGTGGCGGTCGTTGTAGATGAACAACTGAGTCAAGGGATGGATTTGAGGTTCTTGTATGGTGAGAAATGGAAGGGAGGGTCAACATGAGCGTTCGTCAGTCGAGGTCGCACGGGGCGGCAGGTCCTTTTAGCTCGAGGGGGCGGCTCGGGATGGTCGAGACGAGGCTCGAGGCCGGTTTTGGGCGGTGAGCTCTTTGAGGCGTCAAGAGGGTGTACCTTGGTTTCCTGGGCAAGGCAGTGGTCTGATGAGGTACTCGTCAGTTCGCTCCATGCGCCACAGCAGAAGTGGTGCGGGTGTGAGGTCACGGCCGCGGTGATGCGATGATGGAGCTGGCGGCCTCCCGGGTGGAGGCGAGGCAAGGCGAGGGAGGCACCGTACCGTAAGGTACCGTCCCCACGGCAGCAAGGATTTTCATTCATTATGCTGCAGGCGGAGATGGCACATGCAGGACGGAGGGGCCCAGATTGGAATTGAGCGGGATGGGCGACAAAAGACGGCGTTGGCGCTCGTGATGGCACCAAGCTCCAAGCAACCAAGGCACGAATGGTAGCGGCCAGGGAGCAGCAAGGAGGGGCAACTTTCACAGAGGTGGAGTGCAGTGGAGGGAGGGGAGGGGCACGACACACCCACCGTACGCTGTGAAGCTGCCTACGTCACCCCGCAGTCCCAGTCCAGGCCCCGGCTCGCGGCTTAACCTGGCATCCGGGGATTTTAGGACCTGCCCTGCCTACCTGGGTGTCTACCTTACCTAAGGTACCTAAAGATCTTGTCTCTCGTTGTATTGCAAGAAGCTGGCGCGAAACTCGGCCTGGGTTGCTCCCTTGGATGATCTGATGGCTGCCGACTTGTTCTCTCCACACTGATCTGATCACTCGCTAGCTACTCCATCCTCGAAAGACGAGGCAGCCGATTCACCGTGCCGTCGACCTCGAAGCAGCACCAAGTGCCCAGCAACGGTTGCGCTGCGATCGTCTCGCCAAGGCCCTTATCAGCCGACACCCGGTTGCCGCGCAATATGGATTTTACAAGGCCTGCAGGTGACCGCCAGACAGGTCGCTTGCCTGGTCGACTGCGCGGCATTCGAGGTAGCGGTACCGCCCGCGTTTGGTCTTGGGTGGGTGACGTGGTCCAGGATCTGGATTCTTCGTTTGTCACGGAAAGCCATTCATCGCATCTCTCAAGCGCACATGTCTCGCGGGATATATGGGCGAAAATTTTCGACGAGATCCAGCGGCCGTTCTAGAGCCGCAGCATCAGTGGGCTCAAACGAGCCAAGCCGGAAGACCTCGACAGGGATGACTCACGACAGAGACCGTGAGACTCTTTTTCGCGCTCTCCGCCGTCGCCCGCCTCCTCTGCCGGGATACCTCAACGTCCGCTTGACTCGCGCTTTCTTCGCGACTGTGAAGTGAACTGGGAGCTTGGGCCATGCAACCAACACGAGGAAGAACCACGACGACCATTAGACCCCCCTGACCCATCACAATTGTCCCAGGAACCCGACCGACCTGCGAGCCGACCCCACTAAACAGACTCTATTCCCCCGATATCCTCAGCCCTGTCTGTCAGCACGTCCTTGGTTTGTCTTCGGGGCCTTGAAAGTCTTTGGAGATACAGGCATTGTCGCGGCCACCATTTGATGTATGGTGTGAGCACTGCCGTCTAAAACCACAAGCGGTTCCTTCGACCGCATGCACCTGCCCTCCAAAAGAAGCTCATCAAATAAGGTACCTTGCTTGAGCTTCGGTGCCCTGCCCGGTAGTTCACTGTCAAGTGACTACGAGTATGGCCAGGAATCGCATCATGACAGACCGGCATCCTGGGCAGACGGGTATGTTCATGACACGAAAAGACAGAATCAATGAACAGGATAACTACCTAGTCACGCGTGACACCACCCATGTCATATTGCCAAGTACCATGGTCTTTCCAGCCAAGCCAAGAAAGAATTTTCTCTTCCAGGCCGACGGGCCCTCCGAGGACTGACAAACGCTCCCCACTCGTCGACCCTCTAGATTGCAACATTGACTGCGGAGCGTCGCAGGTTTTCTTTCCTCAGCAGAACCCTTCCTCTTACGTACTGCTTGACGGCCGGAACAGCACAATGCAATCACGCCCATCCTAGACCTTCTTGTCAACAGTCTCTTGATTCCGAAGCACGGCGCCACAGTTCCCCACCGTATCCACGTCCGACCCGTTGCTGCCCGACTCGTCAGTCCCGGCGGAAACCGCAGCCTCCGCAGCCCGCTTCCGATCTCCTCGCACCACGAAAAACCAGGACGCCCCGACTGCCGCCACCGTGCAGCATAAAAGACCGATCGAGGTGGAGAAGCTGACCCTGTACGTCGGTCCGAACTTCGGTTGGTATATTTGCGGCCCCTGTTTGGGTTAAAGGTCAGCATGCTCTGCAGCAAAAGTCCAGTTTGGTGCGTGGTGTGACTCAATCTCGCGATTGGGGGCGCGAAACGTACAACAATGCCCATCAGTTGACATGAAGCCTGTATGCGTCAGCCTTTGAGCAATGTTTGGTCCACCACATGTTCAAGGTCACATGGCTTCAACTCACGTTTGTAATGCCGATCGCCAAGCCAGCCGACGTTGTGCCCCTCGCCGCGCGGATCCGCTCTGTACGTCGATCAGTTAGGTCATCGCACTTTCGGAGCTTGGCCGAGTCATCGTCGCATAACCCAGCCCCAGCCCGGACGGAGGGGTTCAAAGGGTTCAATTTTTACCTGGCCAGATGATCGCAAAGAAACTTTGTGATGCCGCCGTCGCGATCATGACAAAGATGTACTTGGCCACCGGGTGCGTCACAGTGATGAGCAGGATGTAACACACAATCTGCGTGATCTCGACCCCCAAGCCTGCCACCCACGGACTCAGCCTTCCGCGATGGATGAAGAACGCAAGGGACAGTAGAATGACGAAGACAAGCGTGAATGGAGGCTGCGCAACGTTAACATTCCCTAGAGCGACACGGACTGGCCCGACTGGGCGGGGCGGCCTACCATCGTCATCACTTGCGAAATGGCCGTGTTAGAGATGCCTAGCTCGTAGATTACTGTCGGCAGCACAAATGAGATGCCCCAGCCACCGATACCATGAGTGATCCAAATCATCAGGAAAGGCACGAACGTTGGGTTGCGGAACAGCTCCTTGACCTGCTCCAAGTTGAACGTTTCGGCATTCATCGATGGCGCCTGGTCCGGCAGGTCGGCTAAGATTGCCTCTCGCTCGTCTTGTGTCAGAAAGGTCACGGTCTCGGGATCTGTTGTCCGTCAGTATACTACCCAGTTGTTCAAGACTGTTCGCTACTAACAGTTGGGAAGGTAGAAGAAGGTGTAAATGCCACATAACAGGGCTGGGATTCCTTCAAGTATGAAGAGCTACATTGTAAGCATCATTATTAGCCGACCGCCCTGAGAAAGAACAATGAACACGATGCACATACCCACCGCCAGCCGGCAAGACCCCCAACTCCGTTCATGAATGAGATGGCGTACGCTACACTGCCGTCAGCCTCATAGTCTCGAAGCGAGCTATTAAACGAATCCACAGACCCAGTAGCCCACTGACAGTTCCGGAGAACATGCCGCACGCGTAGAAGAAGGCCTATGGTGCGGTCAGCAGCGGTGCGAGCCTTTCAAATTATTCTGATGCCTCACAATGCGCAGCGGAAGCTTCTGAGTTGGATACCAGAAGCTGAGATGGTATCTTGACGGACCTCTTTGTCAGCACAGACCCGGACCTCGTCGGATCACACTCACAGCACACCTGGGTAAAAGCCTGCCTCTGCAAGACCCAGGAAGAACCGACAAGCCAGAATTCCAGAATAGTTCTGGGTAGCCCCCTGGCACATCGAGATGATGCCCTGAAAGAACAGTAGTAGTCAGCTACTCAAGCTCTCATTCCACAATAGCACTCTTGATAGGCTTACCCAAGTGACCATGATCCGACTCATCCAAATAGACGGCGAGAAGCGCTTAAGCGCAAGGGTTGCAATCGGCTCGAAAAACATGTATGGGTAGTAGAATATGCTCAAAGCCCACGCCCATTGAGAACTTGAGAGGTCGCCAAGCTGCTTCCTGATGCCGGTACCCTGCTCCAAATTGATGATGGCTGCGTTACTGATATTGCTGACGTGGATTCGCATGATGAGATAAACAAAGGCGTACCATAGCAGTAGCCTTTTGTCAACCTTTCTATGAGCTGATTTAAGCACAGGCGTCTCATCTCCGTCTGAGGATGAGGAGGCCGCGGCCTGCGGCGTCAGGAGTTCCTTGATTCCCATAGTGTCGAATTTCTTCCTGGAACCTGTCCGGTGGTGAAACGGAATTACAATAGAAGGTAAGCTCGCCAATAAATCTATTCACTCCAGGGACCTGATGTCTGTCTATAGATTCTTGTACTCCAATTCCGTTCCGGAGATTCATCGACGGGAATACCCCCGGCTCGTAGGTATGGGGCCGGGACAGCACGCCTTATTGCGGGGCTATTTGCACTTGCAGTGCCGATGCGAGCCATACCACCTCGGGAACCATGCTTTCAGTCTATTGGGCTCAGAAATCAGGCCGTGAGTTGTTATTTGACGGGGAGAAAGGCTTCTGGATCATTAGCAGCAGCCCGCCTTGTAAGGCTTGACGCTTCGAGGACCGTTCAAACCCCGACCTCTATGAAAAGCGGCGATCGGCCAAATATTCAAATCCCGATATTCCTAAACGTAGCTAGTGCGGTTGTATGGGCAAAATATCAGTAGGAAATGTTGGCGACGTCACTCAAACATGGGCAGATACAAGGCGAACTAAAGAGGTCATGTAGAGTGCGACATTAACCATTGTGGTCTCGAATGATCTCACTGGAAGACCTGATATTGAATTAGAGATATCTTGAATGAATTTCATCTTGCTTTATCCACAGTTCGTCCTTGATGGACTTGCGAAACCTCTTGGCTCTTTGTGCGAAGGCAACGTAGGGAACCAGCGGCAATTTGACACAGCGCCGACCACGCCTCTGAAACTGGTGGCTGTACCATATTACGAACTCGGATGCATGTTTCCGAGGGATTTCATGCTTCATTGGTCTGATTTAAAGATCCGATAGCGGCTCGTTCTTCCAACGACATGTTCGATTCGGGGAATGAAAACCGGTCGTCATGATGCAGAGAAATGGCGTGCTCAGACGGTTCCGTTTGGCCAACATGACAACTTACTAAGGTAACCATAACAGCGCCCAGTAAAATCGTGCTGAATGCGGGGCAGGTCATAAACTGAGTAATATATCTATTGAAAGCCATCTCGATAAACCTACAACGAAAATCAAGGAATCAGGCGTAGTTAAGCGAAAGCTTCACTTCTTCATCCACAATTAAGATGCCTTCACCCGTGCAATCAAATGACATTCCGGACCTTCCAAAATGGAATCGACCCAAAAAGACAAGAGAAGAGCTGCCTTGGGCTGATATCAAGACCATTGATCTAAGCAAATTTGACCTGCCAGGCGGCAGACAAGCGCTTGCCGAGGAGCTGCGCGATGCTGTAAGTTGTTTCCGCTATTTCCGTCTACAGAATACTGACATGAGGGCGCGATTCAAGGTTCACAACACCGGCTTCTTCAGTCTTATCAACACTGGTTTCGGTCCGGAAGAGGTTCAGAGACAGTATGATATTGGCCAGGACTATTTCAACCTGCCTGTGGAGGACAAGGGCCAGCCTCAGTACCGGTGCGACTTCGCTCAGGGCAATTATTTCGGCTGGCGTGCCGCGCATGAGAAGACGATCATGGGAACCGATGTCCTCGATAACGTCGAATCTGTCAACATCCCCAAATTCATTGCAGAATACGCCAGGGAGCCCTTTCACCCTTTCTTCCACCCTTTCAAAGCTGAAATCCAAGCATTCTCAAGGGTTTGTCCGTTCACTTTGACTTCCCAGGTCACAACTAATATCATCCAGAAATCACTCGATCTTGCCAGTAAGGTCTTCACTCTGTTCTCCATTATTCTCGAACTCCCCGAAGACTACTTCTCCTCCCGCCACGCCTACGCGTCACCGAGTGAGGACCATTTGCGATACATGACCTATCATCCCCGCCCTCTCGCCGATGATGCTCGCGTGCAGAATACTTGGTCGCGCGCCCACACCGACTTTGGTTCATTAACACTTCTCTGGAGCCAAGATGTAGCTGGCCTGCAGATCAAGACCGCCTCTGGAGAGTGGCGCTATGTACCACCGGTGGATAACGGCATTGTATGCAACGTGGGCGACACGCTAGACTTTTGGTCTGCTGGATATTTCAAATCAACGACACATCGTGTCGTCCGTCCGCCTGAAGACCAGGCGCACCTCTATCGTCAGGGTCTTTTCTACTTTGTACGACCAGGAGATAACGTTGATATCAAGCCAGCGCCATCGCCCTTGTTGAAAAGACTGGGCCTGGTCAAGGAAGAGGATGTAAATAGAAAGCCAGTCACAGGGTTGCAGTATGTAAGGGAGAGGGTCAAGGATTATCATAACCACAACGACTACGCGGATATGAAGGGGCAGAAATTTCGAGTGGGAGACCTAGAAATTGAAGACGAGGCTGCATGAGGATTGGAAATCTATTCATTGTTAGACTGTCCCTCCTCACATGCCAATTTGGTACTAGATTCTTACGTATTCGTTATGCATAGCGAAAGCTTTAGTGACTCAACCTACTCAAAGAGAGAGCAAGATTCTCATAGCCCTAATTAAGTAGGCTAAGTTTCTATATTTGTTTGGGCTGATCTGGTAGGACCTCGAGCTTCTATCAGAAATCGTCTGGACGAGGCTCTGACTTAACGGTCGTCGTTGTAATTAAGTCTCGTTATGTAGATAACAGTCGGCTGTCACAAAGGGTGTAATAAAAACCGGCCTAATTAATGCTACTAGTAACGATCCTACTGCAGAGCTATTTTTCCTTATCGGTAGTCTGCGGACTGGTCCACCTATTGTGTTTTCTCTGAGTTCCAACATTAATAATAAATCCAGAAAAATGCACCCACGTAGCCACAGGGGCAATACAATTAGCGAGTCCGATGATCCTCGTGCCTTTATTAATGGCGAGGGGGGCATGATGAATAGGGTCGTTGGCCAGTGCCTCACTATCATAGACAGCCTGGTTCATTGAGTCCTGCGAGTAGATATTCAAGCTCGGCTGACATCGGATAGAGAACGAAGCGTTATGGCTTTGTGATGGTCGATGTGCTTGACACTAGTCCTCATTGAGTAGATAATTCAGCACACAAGCCAGCGGTTGGTCGTCGAGACTTTTGCATCAAGGGTCCATGTAAAAAGCTGTGCCACAACTATTGGAGTGGCGCCATCGGCACTTATTCAGGGTCAAAGCTGTTCCATGACGACGCAGTGACGGGGGTTTCAACTGTCAAGACCCTTGATACAACCCGTCTCCTCTATGAGGACAATCATGAAGCGCGGAGACAACAATCAAATCGGCACTCTTCTGCCGCCCCATTGAAATTTCAGGATGGTGAACGATGGAGCTGGAATGCGAACTTGCGAGACTTGGAACAGTTCCTTTGTGTTCAGACAGCTCGTAAAATGGTCCCTGACTCAGCCCAGCTACCCTTTACTGTATTTTGGGGGCTTTATTAATAAACCGCTATCGGAGATGAAGGGGGAAGAAAGGGGAAAATGGAATGATTTACAAAGTCCCTGTGAAAAGCAAACTGTGGCATTGTCATTTGTTCAATGGCTAGCTCTCTGACTCGGACAATCATCGAGTCAACACACAACCCATTCCATAAGCCTCAAAGGCGGCCAGGCATATCAATGCGGATTGTGTTCAAGAAATTGGATTCGACCAATATGCGGTATTCGGTACTCAGCACACGCTGGGATCTATACTAGTGACGAGGCCAACGATTCCCTCTCGTGATATATTTTTAGGCAATTATCAACCAGTCCATTCCAACTTTATACAGAACATGCGCATGTCCACGTTCCGTCTCAGAATATATCTTGGGCACCGCCAAAGATCAATTATTCCAGAGGGGTAAGAAATTCATCAGTAAGAGCAAACCCGACAATAGGCGAAACAGCCACAACCACAACCATAACCACAAAGATGATCGGCACGCAATGTCCAGCTACAGACAAGACGCACTCTCCTCTAATGATCAAGTTTCCGCTTGTTATGCCGAGAAGAAGAAGAAAGATTCTAGAAACCTTTACGATGTTCGATAAGCTTCCTGACGATCTTGTGGTAGCGTTTGGCGAGGTCGTCCCTTTCGATGACCTTGTTAGCCTCGTCCGGGTATCACGAAGATTCCACGAACTGTTGATGAATCCACTATGGCGAGCAGCCGGGTCGCAAATCGGTTGGTTTCCCATGTACTATGGCGCCTCGAAGGGATTGATTCCACTCATGGAGAAGGCCGTCGAGCTCGGCTGCCACGTGGACAGGCCATGGCGGTACCGTTGGCGAAGCAAGAAGCACGGCTACAAGATCGGTCAAAGACCGCTCCACGTGGCGGTTGCGAACGGGCAGGCTGCTGCCGTGGAGTGGCTGATCGCGCGCGGGGCCAATATTCACATCAACAGTAGCCGCGAGGATAAAGACAGCCACTCGCTGCTTCTACTGGCAGCGCAATGGGAGGATTGGAAGGCATGCTACCATTTGGATAGTGAGAAGACGAGAGCCCGGGCTCAGGAGTGGGAGGTACCAAGCGGGACTCGATACCGCATCTTCCGCGACCTTCTGCAGGCTGGTGTCAAGCCGCCTTCGGGTGAGCTTGGAAAATACCTTCGCCTGGCCGCCTCAGTGTGTCGAATCGTGTCTGCCCCGACCCTGCAGCTGATGTTGCAGAACGGCACCGATCCCAACTACCTCTGCAACTGCTACGATCACTTTGGTGACGAGGCCGATTGGGAGGGATCGACGGTATCATGGCTCTGGGAAGAGCCAGATAGACATCCTCTTTGTCAGCACTCGGAGTCCTTCTCAACGTGGTCACCGCCAGTTGAGGAGCTGATACGACAGGCTGATGTTTGCCGGTGGCTGGCTCGGGACGACTGGTACGGACGTAAGTTGCTATTACCATCAGCTATTTATCGTTGAAGACCCGTGGTGGGTGATTTTAGAGTGTTGGGCCGCTGGTACCCGGCTGGCTCTTTAGAAGCTGAGGGACTATTAAGCAGGTGCTGCCAATCATGCTTTTTCTATACTTTGCAGGCACTATTCAATTTCTTTCTCTCTTAGTCAACCTGCTTGACCGGGGCTTTTTCTTTTCGGAATTGTGTAGATCTACATAGCAATGACGACGACATCAGCCTTGTCGCAAAAGACTTTTCGGATCGAATGCTCAAGTGTTCTTCGAGTAAATTGCAACGTCTTTTGTACTTGTTTACCGCATGAAACGATTCGGATTACTTCGATCAAGAGGGTTGAGAAAGGACCACTACCAACAATACCCACAGCGTCCACAATAGTCTCAAGACCCCCTGGAATAGTCACACAAAGTTCTGTAGTTAGAACCTGTCATCCAAAGGTCAAGGTGTTTCACCCAAATGATATGTCATTTCAGGCTCCCCCCTGTTTGCAGCGAACATCCTCTCAGGGGCTGTTGATTGTTCCGCCATTGCAGACATGTCTTTGTTCCTTTGAGACGGTATCATATGGGCACTAGAGGCAGGCTAGTAGAGGAAGAGATAGTTGTACAGTGATAGACTGAGCCACGTATAAAACTCGTGATGCTGTCCTTAGACCACCATCTTTATTTCACATCTTCATCTCTCAATAAGCTGGACTTCAGGGCATCCTTCATCACTTACAGCCTTTACAATACATTCTACCACCTTCTAACTACCCTCACTAATGATAATGGCTGCTCCTGTCGCCGTTCCGCTTGCCCTGCCGCAGCATGTCCATCAGCTACTTCACGACCTTAACGACCATCGAGAGCGAATCAGGCAGTGTTCTTATTGCCTTCGGCAGGGTCGGCCAATCTTCACCAATCTTTGCGGCCTCATAACTTGTGTAACTTGCAACAATGACCTTCTAGCTCCTCATGAATTAGAAAGTGTGACTCATGCCTTCCTTGTCGAGTCTGTTCTCACTTTTTCCAGGCTAACAAGCAAGAAGCGACTCATGCGCAACAGAATCATCGATTTCTGCATGATGGACCACCCCGATGGTGTACAAGACCTCACAGCGGCTCAAGAACGAGTGAGACGCAAAGTCCTGCGGGAAATGAAGATTTGGGGATGGTGGGCGCTTCCAAGCCCCAAGAAGATTTTCAAAGTCTTTGGATTCCCCTTCACCTGATGCCGCTGAACCCGAGAGATGGCGCGAGAAGTAGATGATAAGAGCTACCGCCTTACTGAAGATGCTATTAACGAGCCTTTCCGGCTTTGAGAATGATTCTAGAATATAGGCATCATCGGATCTTGTGGATAGGGCTACTTCAGCAGGAATATGTAGTATAAAGATGCGCTAGCTACAGTATACACTTCTTGGCCATATTTCTGTTCTAGTTTGAATATTAAGATATATATCTATAGGGCTGACAACCTAGTTCCTTACACAAGCGTAGTATGTCCTTAGACTGAAGTCATCGAGATGATAAGGTCTAATGATCCACGTAAAGAGAATTCAATTAGAGAAGGCCAAGTAATCCTGCCAAAGCAGCCACCATGGCCATCGGAACTGCTTCGCGACCGGCAGTGCTGGGGGTCTCCGTAGGCGAGCTCGCCTCCTCAGCACCGGTCGTGGAAGAAGCAGATTCTGTGGGCTCGGGACTGGAAGTCGCCGTCCCAGAGGAAGGAGCGGTCGAACCCTCCGCAGACGCAGAAGTCGTCTCGTCATCGGCGCCAGACCCGGTCTCCGATGGCGCTTCGTCGGGTCCATCAAGTGAGTCCCACGAAGGATAGTCGACTCCCGGACATTTGGCTGTGCACTCATACGTCTTCTTGGCAGCGGCCTCCTGGTCTTGATTGTCGGGGTAGAACTTGGTCTCACAGGCCCTGGCGCAGGCATACGCCTCGCACGGAATGGCGTCCGCGTTACCGATGCTTCGACCATCGAGCTCGGGTTGGCTCCACTCGCCCTCGCCACCCTCAAGGGTGAATTCGTTGCTGTACTGGAATCCCGATGGCCCATCGAGGCTTGGATCCTCGTTGAATTCCATCGTCGAGATCATGAGGTCGCTGCCCTCAGGCACAACGGAGGCGGGTATGGTGACCTTGACGACCGTCTTGTCAATGGCTGTCGCATTGACGAGATAGCATGATGGGCCGGTACCCCATCCAGGCGGCGTCGTGGCGAGGTAAACACGAAATTTCTCAAAACCAGCGTCGAATGAGTTGGAATCGGAGAGGTCGTTGACGATTGTTACCTGAACCTCCTTTCCGGCCTGAACGGTGGAAGCGATACGGATGGAGTCGAAAGCGAGGGTGTTGGAAGCGGCAGCCAGGACAAGGGCCAGCTTGGTGTATGAGGCGATCATCGTGAATGAGTGTGTTGAAGAAAGTAAGGTAGATGACCAAAGGCGAGAACAAAACAAGACTATGCAGAATAATTGACTGGTGGCAGCAGTGAACGAGCTGATGGAATGAATGAAGAGAAACGTCGCGCGTCGTGGTTTTGCCTCATATTTCCGCCAGCGCCAGGGTTATTAATGAGCGAAATGAAATGATGGCCTTGTGCCTGGGCCCGGCAACAACGGCGCGACTAAGGAAAGGGGGCTCGAGCCCATTCGTTCTGGGGTCGCGCCATTGAATCCTTCAGCGGTCCTGAGCTGCGTCGCTTGGCTAGCTTGGGCCCCTGATTAAGGTAGGTAGACTTTAGCCGAAGAAAAGAAATCCATGTGGCCGACACTGAGCGCCTGGACGATGTTGAACTCTCGGCTTCAAACCCTGATATAGGCCGCCCGAATGTGAGATCAGTGACGCGAGCTGGTCAAGATCCGACCATCCATTGAACAATAGCGACTTGACCAGGAGCCTGATCCCTGACAGGGACTTTGTCGCCCGAGGTAGTGGTAAATCCCCTCCTCCCTCCCCCAACCAAGGCCAGTGTTGTAGTCGAAATCAGCCCTATTTGCCTGCGACTTTCGCCGTGATACTATGAAGTAGTTGCGATCGACCTCGTGCGGGATTAAGAGGTTGTGCGACACCTCGAAGCGCACACCAAGATCGGGCAGTGGTTGCAATTCTGTCAGTTTGGCGACACGAAGCATCATCATTAAAGCATCTACCTTGTCAACGCCATAGGGAATAACAGCCACGAGACCCTGGCTTTTCTTTAACCCTCGTCCGCGTCCATGCCGTCGTGCCTTCTCTTGGAATCGCCGACGAACTTGCCCTTCAACACGGCGCCCTTCTTGCCGCGATTCTCCATCAAATGCTTCATCTCGATTCTTGCGTGCCTCTGCGCCTCCTCAACCCGCGCCTGGAATACCATGACTTCCTCTTTCTCCGTCGGAAACTCCTCCAGCTTCTTGCCCATCGATGCCTCGATGCGTAGCCAGATTTCGAGGTCGTACTGCGTCACTAAACTGAGAGCACGACCAGACTTTCCAGCACGCGCGGTACGGCCGACACGATGGATATAGGTCTTGCTGTCCTGGGGAAGATCGTAGTTGATGACGACGTCGACGTTGGGAATGTCGAGACCACGGGCGGCGACGTCGGTAGCGACAAGGATGTCGCGAGAGCCCGCACGGAACTTGTTAAGGGCACCGAGACGGGCAGATTGTGAGAGCTGACCGTGTAGAGGAAGGGCAGAGAAGCCGAGCGTCCGCAGGAGGATGGCGAGACGCTGAGTGTCGTGGACCTGCCATGTTAGTACGGATAGACATGCTCCTCAGGGACAAGGAACTAACTGTGCGCAAGAAGACAATTGTGGTCTGGCCGATGAACGAGTTGATTAAGTGAACGCAATAGACGTCCTTTAGTGCGTGTGGAATAAATAGATAGTTCTGCAGAAGAGTCGAGACAACCTGGTAGCCGTTGGACTGGACTGACACACGCGCAGGGTCCTTCAAGCTGGCTCGCTGAAGCGACTCGACCTTGGAGCTCATCGTCGCGGAGAACAGGTAGGTGTGGCGCTCGCCTGTGAGATGGTCAGTTCTGCAAGCGAAGACATCTTCCGAAATGCGTACGAGGAATGAATTTAAGGATCTTATCGATGGAAGGGCCAAAGTCCATGTCAAGCAGCTATGAGATGTGTCAGCAATGAGCCTTGGGGCTATGGAAAGAGAATACCTACACGATCTGCCTCGTCGAGCACAAGATACTTGAGAGAACCTATCACGCACGCGTCAGAGAGGATGCTCTATAGAGAGAGACAGCCACAGCTTACGAAGAGAGAATCCTTTTGTCTTCTCCAGATGATCCAGCAGTCGTCCCTATGTCACTTGTTAGCACTTCAAATTGCAAACGCGACAAGAAGCCACAAACCGGTGTAGCCACAACAACGTGTGGTTTCTTCCCCAACGCGATAGCCTGCTGTACCATATCTAAACCACCAACAATGACCGCGCATCGGAGGTTGATCAGCGAGCCCAGCGCCTCGAAGGTCTGGGCGATCTGTGCCGCCAGCTCACGGGTCGGGGCCATGACGACAGCGAACAGGCCGGAGGGCTTGTCGAGAAGTGCCTGGAGAACAGGTAGGGCAAAAGCCGCCGTCTTTCCGGAACCAGTCTCGGCAAGGCCAATAACATCGCGTCCAGCGAGGGCGAGGGGAATGCTCTTTTCCTGGATGGGGGTCGGGTGCTTGTAGCCAAGAGCTTCGGTCGCTTCTACGAGGGATTCGATGACACCCTGGACACTGGGTTAGTCACATATGCGTGAGGTGGTGAAGCGCGAGGGAACGCACAAGATCGGCAAACGACTTCTTTGCCTGCGGCTCATCGTCCTGCTCGGTCGGCGGCTCGTTTGTCGCAGAGGCAGGCGGGGTGGATTCGTCGTTCTGGGCATCTTGGGAGGCCGTCGCGGCGGCAGCGGTAGCAGTGGCAGTGAAAGCGCCATGCTTCACCTTCCGTCTCTTCTGTGAGTGCGCGTCGGCCATATTGAGTTGCTCTGTCTTGTCAATATTACGATCAAGACGGAACAGAAAGTTGACCAAAGGTCAGACAGGTGGGCAGGACGGGCGAGAAGGCCTCTGGAATATTTTCAGCGGGGCGCCAGGATCACCTCTTGGGGACCCCTGTGAACAGCTGCCGATAAGCAAATGTGGGTCTTTATCACCAGCGGCCCCTCGAAAGTTTTTTGCAACTTCAACTGCTTTGGCAAACTCCTCTCTCAGCCTTTCTAGGTCCCATCACCGACAGCTCGTCTGTCGACCATACACCACCCAACACCCCCCGAACGACCGCCAATCGTCACCATGGCGCGCCGTCGTACCAAGAAAAAGACCCATCTGGGCGCCAACAACCCCGAGACTGCCGACCCTGGCCATGCCACCATTCGCGACCCCAAGTCAATGGTCATTCGCATCGGCGCCGGTGAGGTTGGCTCAAGCGTCTCCCAGCTCGCTGCCGACGTCCGCAAGGTCATGGAGCCTGGCACCGCCTCGCGCCTCAAGGAGCGCCGCTCCAACAAGCTCAAGGACTACGTTGTCATGGCCGGCCCCCTAGGCGTAACCCACTTTCTGCTGTTCTCGCGGTCAGAGAGCGGCAACACCAACCTGCGCATCGGCTTGACGCCCCGTGGACCGACGATGCACTTCCGCGTCGAGAAGTACTCTCTCTGCAAGGATGTCCAGCGCGCACAGAGACACCCCAAGGGCTTCGGCAACGACGCCGTCACACCGCCACTGGTAGGTTCTCTTTCCATCAAGCTATTCTCATTGCATGTACTAACCGGACGCAGCTCGTCATGAACAACTTCTCCGCCCCCAACGCGACCTCCAAGTCGGCTGTCCCCAAACATCTCGAATCCCTCGCTACGACCGTCTTCCAGTCCCTATTCCCCCCCATCAACCCGCAAGCCACCTCCCTCAAGACGATTCGCCGTGTCCTTCTCCTGAATCGAGAAGTTGACCCCGAGAACGAGGGCTCTTTCATCCTCAACTTCCGCCATTACGCTATAACCACCCGCGCCACTGGCCTCTCAAAACCCCTCAAGCGCCTGAACGCCGCCGAGAAGCTCCTCGCCGGCAAGACTGGGGGCGCGCGCACCAAGGGTGGTGTGCCCAACCTCGGCAAGCTTGAGGATATTGCTGAGTACATGATCGGCGGCGATGGCGGCAATGGATACGTGACAGATGGTGCCACGAGCGGCAGCGAAGTCGACACGGACGCCGAGATCGAGGTGCTTGAGCGGAACCCCAAGAAGCTGTCGGCCGGAAAGCCGAAGCCTGCGACTGCAGCCACGCCATCGGATGATCTCGAAGGTGAGGAGGACGACGACGAGGGCGTCGAGCGCCGCGCCGTCAAGCTCGTGGAGCTGGGCCCGCGGATGCGCCTGCGTCTGACCAAGGTAGAGGAGGGCCTTTGCTCGGGCAAGCCGATGTGGCATGAATATGTGCAGAAGTCGCGTGCGGAGGAGCAAGAGCTGGACCAGAGGTGGGAGAAGAGGAAAGCTGACAAGGACGCGCGGCGGAAGGAGCAAAAGGCCAATATTGAAAGCAAGAAGGCTGCCAAAAAGGCCAGCGGCGAGGCAGTAGATGACGAGGACGAAGACATGGAGGACTACGACGACTACGAGTTCGACAGCGAGGGTCTTGAGGGCGACGGCGAGATGCAGGTCAACGAGGATGCCGAGGAGAACGGCGAGTGGGAAGACGAGGAGGAAGAGATCGCCAACGGTTGATTGCCGTCTTGCAGTAGCATCTTTGTCTATCTGTAGTCTATCGTCTTTGAGCGTCTATTCGATATTTTCTCGTCTCAATCCTCGTTCTTATGTGACAAGTGCACCGCACTGGCAGCCGCCGTTGTCTCCGGCTGCCACCACAGAAGTGTTTTTTCTGCGAGTTCCGTCCAACACGCAAATCCCCATTTCCATCTACATGACCGGCGCGAACCATGCGACCCAACGCAAACTCTGACAAAGTATCAGCTGCTAGCCTGTAATTTCGCAAGCAGAAAAAAAATTGCCTTAGGTTCTGTCGGGCATGTCAAAGCTTGCTAGGATCGAACCCGGGGCAGGGAGCCGCCCGTCCAGTCCAGAGTTCGTCAGTCCAGTCCAGAGGAAGGTGGAAGTGGACGAAGAGTGATTGGCATTGCCCTGACTCAAATATTAGCACCAATGACGAGACGGCCATCAACCCCCATCGAGTAATCGTGACTCCTCCCCGAATGCAGGATGACTCCAGCGCCAATAGGCATCAACTGATATTGTGCAGATGGGCAGTCGATGCACACATCACGAGCTTGAATATCGTGCCGAAAAGAATACTGCCAGCCCACAGACCAAATCGTGATCATGATCCTGCCCTGGCTCCTCAATGTGACCCATGCCAACCATGCCCATCGCTCGCCCCCCGATGCAACCGATGCAAGTTCCCTCCCGATACGTCATACCAGCGATCCGAGGGGTCGAGAGCCTTCTGTACGTGAATCTCAACCCAGTTCCCACGGTACCCTAAATGGGCAAGGAATTCAAAACTCCAAAGAGATGCTGTTGAAAGACCTCGGAGCCCGACCCCGTCTCCCGATCTGGCCCTTCTGCACCCCAAGATGTGCCAGCGTTGCAACCCATCATGCAGCCGCAGCAGCCAGCAGCATCATCGCCTCCACTCTTATCGTACGTAGCCCGTGTCCTCTGCAGGAAAAAAAGTAAGGACCAGAGAATCTGCTGCAGGGAAAAATTCATTGGCATCCCATCTCACCCAATCAAGCGCACATCCCTCACCCCGCCCCACGGCAAGTAGCGGTGACGCCTCCCCAACCTATGCCACCCCTGGCCTAGCGCCAAAGAGTCATCCCCGAATGCCATCTGGCACTGAACCCATCCACTGAACCGCTGTACCACCAGAAAACCCACTGAAGCATTTCGCTGGAGCACTGAATGAAGCCCCACCAGCAATTCCCACCCAAGCGTCTGCCAACCAACACCACCTCCTCACCTTACAGGTGCCTTGTAGCTGCACCTCACTCAACCTCGTAGCACCGCGCACAGACCACTCACCCCACTGAGCCGCTGCAAAAAGTTTCGGCGTCAAAGACGACCATCTCGCTCGACGTCCTCTCCTCCCTCCTTCTTTCCCTCCTTCCCATAACCAATTCCAAAACCACCAGTCCAAACAACCCCAAGTCAATCACCTTCAACACCACAACCCCCATTCAACAGGAAACACCACACAAGAACTCTTCTCGAAAACCATGTCCGCCGTCGCTGAGCTGTGAACTCCCACTGGCGGGAGACGCCCTCCCCGCTCCCACCGGGGTCCGGCGTCTCTCCCAGTCCACCAGCCCATCGAGACATTCAACAACTCTTAAGTTTTCGAAGAAAAGTTCCAGCCAGGCCTTCACTGCTTGGAGTCCAAGAAACGGACGACAACTTACATCTGCGCAAGCGCCTGCCATTAATTACACCACGACTACCGCGACCCTGCCCGAAACGCCCTGGGCACGCAAACTCAACCCCTCGACCACCCCTCCTCTACCCCTCCAACCCCTACCCTACCACGAAACATTGTCTACTGTATATTGTTCACCTCGATTCACGACGACAATCATTCTGGCTCCATAACCAACAGCTATCCAACTGGTTCACAGCATAATCCGCGAATACCCTATTCGCTGCTTCACCGCCTATTTTTTTTTTAACACCCCGCTCTACCCCTGATCCGACCACAAACACATGAACTCGGCCTACCACAATACCCCAGCCATGTCCCGCAACGTTCGCCAAAAGTTCCCTTCTGGGCCTCGCAAGGTTGCCAGACGCCGCAGCTCTGTGACTTCGTCCTCCTCCTTCGACCTCTCCGACGACGACGGCGGCTACTCTGCCGTAGAAGACATAAGCGACTCGGAGGATGACGACGAGGAGGATGTCGATGCGGCTGAGGAGGAACACATCATTACCCGCGTACTGCAACCCAGCAACGCCAGTTCCCCTCGGCCGCAAACCCCGCCAGCAACATTGGCGGTAGTGCCAGACCCCGAGGACGAGGAAGAGGATGACGACGATGACGATGAGGAGGCAGACAACGAGGACGATGAGAACGCAGATGCCGACGTGGACGACGGTGGCAGCTGGGATGGCATCGTCTCTGAAGTCGACGAGACCGCCAGCTCCGACAACCATGCAACCCCTCACCGCGCCGCCCATGAGCGTCACGTCCGCTTCGTCGACGTGCCCTCCAGCGACTCCGATTCGACCGAGACCGAAGATGACCACGCCGACTTCTTCCCTGACCTCTTTGTCGACCAGAATACACTTGATCCATCCTTTCGTCGGGAGATTGAGCAAGATGACGACGACAACAGCTCATCCCACTCCGGCTCTTACTGGGACTTCCATGGCGTGTACGAATACAACGCCAGTGCTGACTCAGAGGTCGAGGCCATCATACATGAATTGGAGGACGACAATACACCAGTCGCTACTCCCTTCCCTCTCCAAGAAGCTCCCGAGATTTTAGAGCAAGCCGCCAGAGCAGTCGTCGAAGAGGATCCAGAACTAGATGGATATGAGAGTAAGTTAATTGTGGTTGTTGGAGCCAGCAGTACAGTGTGCTAATGGTGTCGCTTCAGCGGATGGTGACACCACCGAAGATGATGATGACGTGCCTGTCCCTCCCGTTCGTCGAAAGCAGCGTCGGCCGTCACCTGCTAACCAGTCTGACGAGTCTGATGCCGATGAGCCGATCAAGGGGCGTCGTGGTCAACCTCGCGTTGGTCGTTTCAATCTGGACAGTTCCGATAGGAAACCCATCGCTGTCGTGAACCCCATTTCGAGGAAGATGATGATCTTCACGCCTCATCGTCGCCGACACCTTGACCTCTCCCCAGAGCAATTCAACATGCCTGCGTACGGTGTCCAGTCCTCGCCGATGTTGGGCAGCTCCGCGCACATCATGATGAGCGCCATGTATTCCTCCAACGCTGGGTTTGGCGACCTGATGAATACCCAGGCTATGGGACCTGCCGAGGCCTTTTTCCCCTTCCCGTCCGAGGTCAACACCGCGGACGAAAGCTCAGACATGGGTCCGGAGGGCGAGGATGAGGCTGAGAGGAGCTTGGATATCGACGACTTCATCACATTCGATGTCGGCTCGAATGCTGACGAGGATGACGAGGATGACTGGTGTCGGGGTGACGCCTTGGCGTCAACTCCTGCGCGCCCCACGACAGCTTCGAGCGACGCCGATCTGTTGTCGCACGTCAACGCCAGCAACGTCGGGGCTTTCCGTCGCGATCAGATCAACCAGCGTCTAATCCTGAGCGAGAAGGCGACACAGGACTCTCTGGCATTTAGCAGCCCGTACAACTCCACGGCCTTGAGAGGCATCAAATCGGACCGGTTCGAGACGGCTGCTGCTCCGTTAACGCCCATGAGACGACAGAAACGTCAAATGCAGGACATGGCTCGCAGTCCGTTGGAAACAGCTTCACAGAAGCGCAAAGCTTCCAGTGAGCACGGCCTCGGCCATAAGAGACATCGAAGTATATCAGACGTGAATCAGTTGCGCATCTGATATTGTTGCCTTGCGAGGTGACTAAAAAACGCGCGAGGATGGCGTGGTTCGGTGACGTCCTTGCGGGCTATGCCGGCCATCCCTGGCCTCGAATTTGCTCTCGCTTGGGTCGCATCTTGACGACAACGACGAGCTCGTTTTTCATTTGTTTGAGCATGCAGCTGTTGAAATGTGCTTGAAAGTTGAGGGTTTCTGCGATTGGCTCTGTTGAGATGCCTGCCGACGTCAACAGATGACAGGCCCATAACAGGTCCCAGTACTCTATGGGGTAGCTCGAGACCTCATCAAGGCGATCCAGAGACGAATAAAAATCTTCCTGACAATAACATGTCGTGCTCGGTGATGTGTACATTTTTTGGAAGAGACGACTCGCAGGTTCTGTTGAAATGCGAGGATGTATTGACACAAGCCGTCGCATTCTCAAAGAGTATCGAGCGGTGTGGCGCACCTCGCAGACAGTTCAAATGCCGGTATTCCTTCGGAGGTCGTAAAGGTCTGTCTTCGAATATCAGGAGCGCGTAATAGTTTTGCACTGCTATGTTGTCGGCGAGGTTAAGGGGACAAGCAAGTAGTCTGGATGAGACTGATGTTCGACAAAAAGAAACAGCCAAAGGTATTTCGTCTGATGCCGGACGTGGCGGCCACTGGATCATTTGGGCCACTCCATTCGCGATCGATGTCTCACTCGCCCCAAGCGCCACCTCGAGCCGCATAACACCAAGCGTTCTATCTTCAATCGTCGCCCCAAACCGCCCGTCTTCACTACTTCGCCCAGAAAGTCACAATGGCAGCCCCTGAGGAACCAGTCCTCATCATCGGCGCTGGTATCAGCGGCCTGCTTCTCGCCCAACATCTTCTTCGTCACTCCGTGTCCTTCCGCATCTTCGATCGTGATGCCGATTTCAGGACTCGTGGTGTTGGTTGGGGGCTGACCCTCCACTGGTCTCTCCCTGCCATCCGCACGCTTCTCCCTGGCTGTTTGATCGAACGACTTCCCGAAACGTATGTTGACCGTGAAGCCGTCGCAAGGGGAGAGACTTCCAGATTTCCACTGTACGACCTCGCCACAGCTCATCTTGAGGCCGCCACTCCGCCCGCAACAGAGGCGCAGCGCATTCGCGTCACCCGCGAGCGTCTCCGCCAGCTCATCGCCAGAGACGTTCCCATAGAATGGTCGAAGGCATTTTCTTCATTCAAGGAAGATGGCGAGCATGTTACTGTTCGCTTTGACGACGGTTCTGAGGCCAGAGGTCGCCTTGTTGTCGCCTGCGATGGCGGCACCTCCCGCGTTCGCCGCGCCCTTTTCCCACATGAGAGCGGAGGGTACCGACTCCCCATCCGGGTCATGGGCTTCACAGCCAAGTACACCGCCGAAGAAATCGCCCCTATGAGAAAACTCGACCCATTTTTCCTCCAAGCCACCTCTTCCAAGGAAAACAACTTCATGTACTTTAGTAGTATGCAAACTCCTCACTCCTTACCACCCCCGCCAGGCTCGTTGCCAGCTCAGGGGATCTCAATACTCACAACAATTTAGTTCTTGACGCCCCAGGCAACAAAACCCAGCCCGGCACAGCTGCCTCTTCTCAATACACTGGTCAAGTTGTCGTTTCCTGGCCACACTCCCCGAACTTTCAGTCTCGCGGCTCGCCTCTCGACTTCCCCGACACGGACGTTGCCAAGCGAGCCCTCATCAACTCTTTTGCTCAAGCCTGGGCTGAACCTTTCCGTTCCATAGCCATGGGCGTCGCCGACAGCACCGAGGTTAAACAGCTTGAATTGCAAGACTACGCTCCTCGGCTTGGGCTGCGGAGCACTGGACGAGTGGTGCTTATGGGTGATGCGTTCCACGCCATGACCATGTGTAGGTAATCCCTTCACAATCTTATAGGGTGCTCTACTAATAGATGAGCTGATACAGATCGGGGGGAGGGAGCTAACCACGCTGTCCTGGATGTGCTTGAGTTCGCGGAGAAGGTCAGTCCGTGTCTTCGGGGGGCAGGAGGTGATTTGCGGGCTGCTTTGGATGCCTATGAAGCCGGGGTCGTGAGTCGGACTCGGCCTGCCGTACTGGCAGCTCGGCGTGCTTGCCTGGACGCACACGACTGGTCTAGGATCACACCTACCAGCCCTTTGTTGACGAGGAGGGAACCGTTCATGCAATACGATGAGGATGAAACCACGAGAGCGTGACCCAAATAAAGCTCGTTTGATATCATGCAAAAGCATCATCGAACAATAATGCTCGGTTTTTCGAGATGCGGCTGGTGTGCTCTGGAGTGGTCTAAGGATTCGTGCCTTCTAAGCTGGACTGAAGATGAAGATCTAGATGTGCTATGGTCACAAGAGCCACGAGGAGGGGGTATTTTTGGTACAGGATCCTCGCCACCTCGACTCAAACATCGACGCGGCCTGCCGCTTTACTTGATGAGATGCCTGCCTCATTGTTGTCCACTTGCACAGTATACGTCACAGACTTGATGATTGAATGCTCCGGACACGTCGATAAGATGTTCTCCTCACTCTTACTCCGGTCAGTCGCAGATGCGAATGTGCTTTTGTCTCGCCCAACGTCGCTGAGCTTGTACCGGTCGCCGCTCTTCCTTCCTAGGACATGCGAACCTGAGCGTCCGGAGCCGCTGGAGGGTTTGTAACGGTAGCCCCTGGCCTTCTTCACAAAGACGGGTGCGAGGAAGGGGAGAGAGGACACAACATTCTAGATGGTGTAAGCATTCGGCGCTGTCAAAGAGTTGTCTAAGTGCCAGACTCACGCCAACGTTGAACTCGATAGTACCCCAAAGCACAAGCATGGTGGTATTCCCGTCGCCGAACTGGATGCGGTTGATTTGTGTGTATCTCATGATTGAGCAGATGGTTGTGAACACACCAAGGATGAAGACAATGATGAGGCCCAGTTTCTTCTCAAGCTTGATGTTCAGCTTGAGCAAAACTGGGATTGGGAGAAGTGTGACAACGATGTCCGAAACGATGGTAACCACAGCGTAGCCAGTGAACGACGGGCCAGGCGGCAGGCAGACACCCTCTTTGTAGGGTTTCCATGATTTATCGACCTTTAGAGAAGAAGTTAACAGCCGGTCAAGACCAATGACCAATATTGACGCATTCGTACCGGGTCGCAGGCAAAGATTAGGGCGAGGGTGCACCCCAAGTGGCTGAGGAAAACAAATCCAATGATAAACCACACAACCTTGCGGTAGGTCTTATGGTCCGTCCCTTGAAGTAGTCGCAAATAACTGATGAGGAGAGCAATCTTGAAGAAACTGATACCTAGCTGGTAGAACGGCCGACCAGCATAGTTGACTTTGGTGTAAATCACGAGGTTCTCCTTGGGTCGAAGAAGTAGCGGAAGCCCCAAGCCGTATCGTGTTTCTGCTTAAGTCAGCTCTTTGCCAAGGTTGAGGACTACAACAGTTGACGTACGAACGATAGTCAGAATAGAGTAGATGAGAGCAAACACCATCGACAATGCAGCAAAGTAATCGTCGCTCGCGAGCCCGCGCGCCTTGTGCCGGATGAACAACCTTGACGACACAACGGTGATTGACATGATCGATAAGGCTACGCAGAGCCCAATGATCATTGGCCATTGTGAGATAGCCTCAACCTCGGGCGATGCGTTCAACACCCAGCCCATATTCCCCGTCTGCGGCAGCAGTCACGCCCTGCCAGTGTCGTTTTGGATCTGACCAAGTCGAGAGTATTTCGGTCGTAACACCTGGAGCCGTCGAAGTATTCCAGAACGACCAACGTTTTTCGTTCTCGGGTCTCACAGGCGACAAGGCAGTCTGCGAGGAACGCGAGTGGAACATCCACGCGCTTTAAACAATACAGTTCGCATCATAGCTCCCTTGCGGCCCTAATCAGCTGCCCAGCTGACGATCTCAGTCACACATGTCGAACCTTTGCAGTTGTCTCACCACCAGCAAGGGATCGGCAAGGATGGCGCACCAAATGAATCAGCCAGAAAACGAGTCCTCCCGCCTTCTTCTTTTTGATGCTTGCGTCTCTCAAGGTCATCCATCCTTAGGACCCCCACCCGCTACTGGGGCCGTCATCAGATTGGATCCAGTCAGGTCATTCCCTCCAGCTTCTTCAAGGGGGCATGGCCCAAGCATCTCGGTGAGGAGTTTGGGCAGTGAACCCCTTCGAGGTTTGGACGGCCCTGGTCAAAGTGAATAACATGTAAGATATCTCATAGCCAGCCCAAGAGCCGAAGCACCCCCAGTAATTCTTGATCCTCGATAGGTCAAGCTGTCTTGCTGCAAGCCGGTAGAGATCTCCTGCAGAATCGACCAATTCGTCGAGACACCATGCCTGTGTGCCGGTTCTGCTTGACACAAATCGTCCAGGGGCCGAAAGAAAGTGCTTCGTCCAGTAGGTACAACAGTCTACTCCCGGAACCTGCTACTGCCGTTTTCCAGTGGCCTGCGACAAGTTTCCAGGTTTGAATTCCAGGAAAGTATCCCGTGACTATCCCAGCCCCCGCAACGCGGCACAGCTGCCGCGCCAGCGCTGAGCAGGCCTACCAGTTTTTGTGTCGCCCTCGTCCTCATGGAGGAAAGCGTTCTGCGGCGCCGTCCAAGTTCAAATGCTCCTTGGGTGCGCGCCCAAAACACCAACAGTAGTAGAGCATGACGCACTTGTTGGATTCACCCTCGTCCCCAGGAGCGCCGTCTTGGATGGTGATGGCCATGAGAACTACCTGAAATCTCATCAAGAGCCTGCAGATTGCAGTTCTTCAGTCGAATGATGTGCAATACATTTTACTTGGCGTCGAGGTCGGATACTCGTTGAGCCCTCACACGGTTAGCGGGCTCTTGTGAATCGTTCTCATGTAGCGTCGCATAACCTTAGCTGAAGCCCCTGTCAAGGATTCCTTGTATTGTCTCCAAGCTTCTATGTCACTGCCTACTGTCCCCCTCCTTCCTCGTCCTTGCTTCCTGGAGCTGCTGGAATTTCGTTGAAGTATGTGCGTTGTCTCATCTGCGTCAGTTTTCTCCCTGAATTCGTCGATCTCCTTTATCTCTGAGACCCGTCCCTATCTCTGAATCGCGAAGCCTTCATTCCCTCTTTGTTCTCCTACCCGCCGTTCGATTCCCCTCCTCGTTTCTGCTAACGGCAAGCATCGACTTTTTCACGGCAAGCAGTTGATAATGTCGTCTACAGGCGAGAACTCCATCCACGAGGGCGGGGCCTATCCCCTCAAGGTCTCGCAGACCGTGCCTAGCGACGGTATCGTCGCGCCCGATAATCGTGTCGACGCCGCCTGGGAGTTCCTCAACGCCAACCGTGGCATGGACTACGACCAAGTCAACCTCGTGAAGCTCCGTCGCAGAATTGACTGGCACATTGTGCCCCTGATGTTCTGCTGCTATACTATGCAATTCCTGGACAAGGTCATACTCAACGTAGGTGCTCTCTAACACGGCTATGCGGCCGTGGGCCGACCCCAGCCCGTCAAGGATCATCTCGGTGTGTATCATCGCTGACTCTGGGCTCTCGATGGCAGTACGCTGCCGTCATGGGCATACGTGAGGATCTCAATTTGCAGGGCAATGACTTCTCCAACATTGCCACCTTCCTCTTCGTCGGTCTCTTGTGCTTTGAGCTTCCCAACAGTAAGTGAGCAGCGTCGTGACGAGCCCGCTCGAGCCTCTTCGCGCCCTCGTCCGAATCAGCCAGCCGCCCGCTCTCCCGTCCTGTCTCGGCATCTTCCTCGCCGGTGTCCAGCTATTGACTCGGTTTCGTTTAGTATACTTCCTTCAGGCTGTGCCTGCTGCCAAATGGCTCGGCTTCAACGTCGTAGCCTGGGGCATTGCTACCGCATGCGGTGCGGCGGCCCACAACTATACCACGCTGCTTGTGTCGCGCATCTTCCTCGGCGTGTTCGAGGCAACCATTGGACCCTCGCTGATACTCATCAGCAGCCAGTACTATACCAAGTCAGAACAGGCGCCGCGATTCTCCTTCTGGTATCTCGGCCTGGGTCTCGGCCAGATCATGGGTGGTGCTCTATCCTATGGCTTCCAGCACATCTCCGGCGGTGCCCTGGCCGGGTGGCGCATCATGTTCCTTTCACTCGGCGTTGTGACCGTCGTCATCGGCGTGGCTACCCTCGTCTTCTTGCCTGACACGCCGATGAAAGCCAAATGGATGACGGACGGAGAGAAAGTCGCCCTGCTGAAGCATGTCAGCGTCAACCAGACGGGTATCACGGACAAGAAGTTCCGCCCCAAGCAAATACTCGAGGCTCTGGCGGACCCTCAGATATACCTTCTGACCCTTGCCGTTGTGCTGGTGAGTCCATCCCCTTTGGAACCATCATCCGGGAACACGTGGATCCAGATCATGGACCACGACTAACATGGCGTGTGCTCTATAGCTTTCTGTCTCCAGTGGCGTCATCACAACGTACTCGGCCACGCTCATCCGCAACCTGGGGTACGACCCCAAGCGGGCCGCTCTTATGAACATGCCTTCAGGCGTCGTGAGCATCTTCTTCACTTTGTTTGTCGGGTTTGGCATTCGCATCAAGTCCCACCGCTGGGCTTGGATCATTGCCTGCATCTGTCCTGCGTAAGTGGATGCGTGCGTACGGAAGACGAAGAAGAAGTCGCTTACCGTCCCGCAGCATCATGGGCGGCGCCCTCATGTCTTTCCTCCCGGACACGAACCGCGCCGGCTGCCTGGCCGGCATATACCTCGTCAACGCCGTCGTCGCCCCCCTCACCGTGTTCTACGCCGTAAGTGTCCATATAATCTCACTGCTAACCCTTGGCCCGACCACCAGCCAATATCACCAGGCAATCTCTGACATGTCTCATAGTGGACGGCCGCCAACATCGCCGGCGCCACGAAGCGCGCCTTTGCCATGGCCATCATCAGCGGGTCGTTCTCCTTGGGCAACATCATCGGCCCTCAGACGTTTCAGGCACGCGACGCGCCTGACTACATCCCAGCCAAGCTCGCCGTCATGGGCACGCAGGCCGGCTGCGCGCTTGTTACCTTGTGCCTCCTCATGTACTATATCCGCATGAACAAGAAGCGCAGCAACTCAAGCTCCGGCGTGGGGGTCGAGGAGTCGTATCTGTCGCCTGAAGTCTGGGCCCAAATGACGGACAGGGAGAACAAGAAGTTCATGTACACATATTAGGTCGTCGACAAGGCTAGAAGGATATCATGCTGCTTGTGCTGCTCCGGTGTAGGATTCGGCTGCCATTGGGGGGCATGATCTTAGTTGCTCATTCGACGCTGTCGCTGGCCGATACCCTCATGAGCAAATCAATTTTCGCGAGGCTCCGATGTTCGCAGTGTCCTGCCTCTGTCGTCTCCGCCAACGAGCATCTGTAATCTCATGCTGCAGAGTTGGGCCGAGAAAAAAAATCGCGTCATGCGTGAAATAGAAGCTGGTCGTGCCCGAGCAGATGACTTAAAGATAACGAAGATGATGTGATTCTTCTCCCAAGACGCGGTTCGGTCCGCGCGCCGAGCTTCTTGTTCGTTTGGCCGCCAAGCTCGGTTCCGACTGCCGGAGGAGCTTCTTTCGATCAGGGTCTTTTCTACCACCTCCCCTTCCTCTCTCCCTCTCCTCTCAACCCCCCGAACCAGGAACGAATCGCGTCATCCCAAGTGCCGCCCACCCCTCTTGGGCTCTTTCGGGTCTCGTCCTCGAAGAGTTGTCCCCGCCGTTTCCCCCGCATCGCTAGTGCTCGAGGCTCCGCCGCGTTTGCCCTTTTCCAGACGACCCCCGAGGTTCCCGACGACGCCTCCTGTCAGGGGAAATGAACAGTCGCCATGTGCCACTCGGTTCTTCGGCGGAGAGAGACCCGTCATTCGCGTTGGCGTCGTTCGCGCAATGCAACCCCCGCAAAGCGAAGGTGGGCGCCATGTGTACGCGAGGGTTCTCTTCCCCACGCCCGATACGACCCTAATCCGCGCCGAGGCAACCTCTCCTCCCGGCCGGATGCGCGCCGTTGGAGCTTCAAGCGTCGCTGATCTCAAGAACTGACCAAAGTATCTCTGGCCGATTGGTGGAAACCAGGGTGTTGCTCGGGCACGATTCCCGTCGTGACTCGGACCATGCGTCTCATTGGGACGCCTGGGGGGGCATACCAATCTAACCATGATGATGTCAATAGCCCTCGTCGTGGTGTTTTGTCCCGAGATCGGGTCGCGTCGCAGTCGTCAGGACCAGCTTATAACGGTGAGTCGAGCGCGTATCTTAGTTGCTGTCAGGTAGCAAGCTCGTCAAGCTGAGCTCTTCCAGTCAGTCCCTACCTTAAGGCGTTCCGACCCTCGTCCGCCATCCATCATGGCTCGTTTGGCTGCTTCTCTGTTAGCCGTCTCCAGCCTTCTGGGCTTGGGCGCATCCGCACCTACCAACACCAGCTCCGAGAGCGTCAACGTACACTGGCTCGGCAGCACGCCCGGCCAGAGCACCGGCACTACCTTTGGGCTTCCCTGGCCCAAGGGCAAGTACGATGCCGAGAAGACCGATTTCACCATCACCGGCGGCGGCGAAAGCATTCCCGTCCAGTCTTGGGTGAACGCCTACTGGCCGGACGGTTCCATCAAGTGGAGTGGCCACGCCATTCCCGCGTCCGACAGCCCCTCCGACGAGTACACTGTGACTGTCTCCGGATCTCCTGCCGGCAACTCGACCTGCGCGCGGCGCGCTCGCAGGGCGGCCCAAGAGACCGGTCTGAGCGTGACCGACTCTGGCGACAGCATCGACGTCGACACGGGCAAGATCGCCGTGTCATTCCCTAAGAAGGGCAGCTCCATCATCAGCAGCATCCAGACAGCAGGTGGCAAGACTGTTGGACGTGACGGAAAGCTCGTTCTCCACTCCCAGTCGGCTGTCAACGATGACGCCCAGGACAGGGGCAGGACCTCGATCGACTACCACAACTTCGAGAGCAACATCGCCAACGTTACCGTCAGCGAAGACAACACGGTCCGAACTCTCGTCACCGTCCGTGGCACGCACCAGGTCAGCAGCGGGGACAGTCACGATGACTGGCTGCCCTTTGTTCTTCGCTTCTACTTCTATGCCGACTCCGAGGCCATCCGCCTCGTCCACACCATCGTCTATGATGGCAAGGCCGAGAAGGACTTCATCAGCGGACTGGGCATTCGCTTCCAGGTCCCGCTCAAGGGCGAGGAGCTGTACAACCGCCACGTCAGGCTCTCGGGTGTCGACGGTGGCCTGCTCAGCGAGGCCGTCAAGGGTATCACCGGCCTCCGCAGGGACCCTGGTGCCACAGTTCGCACCGCCCAGTTTGAGGGCGAAGAGACGCCCGACATTGGTACCTGGGATACGCGAGTCTCGTCGAGGATGCACTGGATCCCTGCCTGGAACGACTTCAGCCTGTCTCAGCTGTCTCCCGACGGCTTCACCCTGAAGAAGAGGACCAAGGCCGGTCAGAGTTGGGTCACCATCCCTGGCTCCACTCGTTCCGGAGGCCTTGCTTACCTCGGCGGTGCCACCGGCGGCGGTCTTGCTGTCGGTCTGCGCGACTTCTGGAAGCGCCACCCCACTGGTCTCGACATCCGCAATGCTGCTGCCGACGAGGGAGAGATCACCCTGTGGCTGTACAGCCCTGAGGCGGGTCCTCTTGACCTGCGCCCGTACCACGATGGCCTCAACCAGGACACCTACGAGGACCAGCTTGATGCCCTCGAGATCACCTACGAAGACTGGGAGAAGGGTCTTGACACACCCTACGGAATCGCCAGAACCAGCGAGGTGTTCCTCTTCGGTCTCGAGTCTACCCCTTCCCGCGACAGGCTCTCTGAGCTGACCACATACATCAACGAGCCCCCCGTCCTTGTTCCGAAGCCCGAGACCTTCCTTGAGTCGGGTGCCGTCGGCACCTACTGGGGATTGCCTGACACCTCGTCGCCCGCGGCCGCCGTCCTCGAAGGCCACCTTGACTTCCTCCTCGAGTTCTACCTGAAGCAGGTCGAGCAGCGAAGGTGGTACGGCTTCCTTGACTACGGCGATGTCATGCACACCTACGACCCCGACCGTCACCAATGGCGTTACGACATTGGTGGATACGCCTGGGACAACTCGGAGTTGTCTCCTGACCTCTTCATCTGGCTCCAGTTCCTTCGTACCGGTCGTGAGGACGTCTACCGCTTCTCCGAGGCCATGACGCGCCACACGGGTGAAGTTGACGTGTACCACATCGGCGAGCTCAAGGGTCTGGGTACCCGCCACGGCATCCAGCACTTCAGCGACAGTGCCAAGCAGGCCCGTATCTCGACCGCGCAGTACAGGAAGTACTTCTACTACATCACGGGTGGCGACGAGCGCGTTGGTGAGATTCTGGAGGAGACTCTTGATGTCGACCAGACATACGCGAAGCTTGACCCCAACCGAAAGGTGCGCGGCGACGGCGTTAAGCCCACGCCGACTGCGGCCCCCGTCGGTCTCGGTACCGATTTCTCGGGCCTGGCCGCCTCTTGGCTCGTCGAGTGGGAGCGCCGCGGCTCTCGCTGGGAGGAGGCTTTCAGCAAGCTCAACAAAACCGCCAGTGGCATTGCCGGCCTGAAGAACGGCTTCGTCTCCGGATCAGCTATCTACAACCCCCAGGACGGCACTCTCAAGCCTCCCCCCGCTGATCCCGACAACAAGGGCAACGTTGCCATCTCGCATCTTTCATCTGTCTTCGGCCTCGTTGAGGTCATGGCCGAGCTAACGGACCACTGGGGCGATGAGATTCCCGAGGGATTCGAGGAGGCGTGGTTGGACTACTGCTACTACTACAGCGCCAGCAACGCTGAGCAGACTGCCCGCTACGGTACCTCCTTCGGTCGCCCGAACCTTGTTCAAGCCCACTCTCGTTTGACGGCGTACGCTGCCCACAAGGCAGACAACTCGAGTCTCGCGTCGCGGGCCTGGAGCGAGTACAACCGCGATGGTCTCCGCGCCAATGCTCCCTGGGCCAGCGTGCGTCTGAATGGAAGCGAGGTCCTGGCCGCTCTGGATGAGGCACCTTTCGTCAGCACCAACGACTTTGCGCAGTATGGCCTGGCCACGATCCAGAACCTTGCCCTCGCTGGCAAGGCCCTGCCGTAAGGCATTTCAGGGTAAATATTAGCCAAACTTCACGTACATAATTTCATAATCAATTGTCCATGTCCAAGTAATTATCTTTTTGCCCGTGCTTGTATTTCACCAACTTCGGCCCATGCGTGAGCACATGTCGACGCGGTTGCTTCACCTAACCTCTGTAATGTCTTCGACAGCATCGTCAAGCGGAATACCTACCGTGGCCTCGGCAGCATACTCCACAGCGCCGGGCCGAGTCTTTAATGCTTGGAGGATACCTCGTTCCTTTCCGATGGCTATCAGGGCGAGTCGCGCAGTGTTTCGCAACGGCTTGGGCACCGTCCGAGTGGTGTACACGTAGCTGAGGGGCGAGATCTGGCACATGCCCTCGAACCAGGACGCGTGAATTTCAGTGGCGAACTCATGAGACTTTCCACCTAGAGAGATGGGTACGGCATCGACGATTTCCTGGGCCGCAGTCGCGATGACAACGAAGCATTGGTCCTTGGTTGCCCTCAGTGCGAATTTGTTATGCACATTCGGTGATCGGGGGACGGCATCGATCGGCGTATGCTCCACGAGGTTAGCTAGCATGAACAAGAGGTTGTGGAGTTTCAAGCGACTGCTTCGCCAGCTATTCCAGAAGTAGCTCGTATGCGATCCGGGAGTGAGGTCTTCGGCTGAAGCTTGCGCCATCCAGCCCAGTATAGTGAGCTCTAGGACATTGACCTTGTTGGCAATTTCGCCGTACTTTTGTTTCGCCTCGTCAAACAGACCGTTTAAAACGATAGGGAAGATGGCGGCAACCAAATAGCAGGCTTCGCAGACATATTTGCATGCCATGAGCGGCCATCCTTCATCTGGATCCATGGTGTCCTCTAGCAGTCCGATCCACTCCTCTGTTTCAGGGGGACAGGCTTCGTTGTTCATGAGGCAGCCGGTTTGCTACTACGCGTCAACATAATGTCTGCCAGCAGCTAGAGGGAAAACTCACAACTGTCATGAAGACACACCAAAAAATGTATCGTCCAAAAGGCGAGTAAAACTGGGACCTACCCCGCGCCCGCAGGAGACTTAAGAGTCCCTCGAGGTGCACGTGCCAGGCAGACTTGAGCGAAGCCTGACCTCCGATGCCGCCTATTTGGAGCTGGATGATACGTCAGTCGGCATGCTTGAAGACGCTGCTTGTTGTTGGAGTACTGACTTCGTACATGCCAAGGATCCACACGGCGAGGATGGTGCCGTCCGACGTGCCCTTCTGCCGGTCCTGCACGGCCAGCGCAACGGACCTCAGAGTGTTGCCAAGGTGCAAAGCGGTCTCACGACGGTCTTGAGGAGCGTGGAAACAGCTGGCGAGGTATGCTCGAGCCCAAAGATGGGTGGCCATGATTAGCGGCTCGTCCGGCGAGGTGAGCTTCTCGAAGATGGGTGTAAAAAATGCGATTGGCGCGTAGCAGCTCAGTAGAAGAGGGATTGAATGCATCGTCCATGGCTCTCTCAACTCACGCGTTGGCGAGTAAGAAGAGAGGGCTGGTGGGGTGGCACTCCTGGATATCGCCTCTGGGCTTTCGACAGATGAGGACGATGAAGATGATGAGGAAGAGGAGGAACAGCAAGGGGAGTTGTCATTGAAATCAATGATGCCCGTAAAAGGAGTCGCCAACCCTTCAGCTGCTGAGGGCTTTGCCGATTGCGATCTTGATGCAGCCGGCTGCTTGGCTCGCCGCAAGGTGCGAGAAGTCTCATTTCGAAAGACGACGTCTTGCTCGTTCCGGTAACCTGGACACTCAGTGCCATATTTAATGCATCGCTGGCATGACGGGCGTCCAAGGTCGCACTGCCCAAAGTTCAGTAAGATATGCCATGCAGCTTGGGGGAAGAGACCACAGCGTCAGCGATCTGCTTACCTTGACCCGGCGCTGACGGCACAGATGACAGTCTCGACTTGGCCTGCCAGTGTTGGGCATGCCGGGGGCTTGGCGGGGTTCCGCTGGCTGGCCGATGGCCCGAGAAAAACAGATGGAGGATGAGATCAGCACATTCAGGGATTGGTGAAAAGACTTCCGGCCTCTTCCATGTCACTTGGCCGTATGTCGCGACAGCTTGCTGCATCCCACGTGAGCTTGGGAAGACGGATGTCTGGACGTTGGAGAGGAATGAACAGGCAGTTCTCGTGGTGGAGGCGACGTCAGCATCGAATCGATTTCCTAGGTTGGATTAGCGCCTCCGAGCAATCAATCTTTATCGTACCTCTGTAATTGGTTATCATTCCTGGTCGCCCATTCGTTGCTCGCTCAGTCATCGGCGTCGTTTGGCGAACACCTGACCTGGACTTGACCGTTCACAACACGACTCACTTAGGTGGTAGGTACGGAGGGTAATCCAAAAGGCACCATTGTTTGCACTCCGATAAATACCAGGCATCTTTTTAAAAGGCAAATTGACAACCTAAAACACAGCTTCTGAATATCAATGTGTATGTTGGGATTGGATCAGCACCAAACGATTTCAAACCACCTCGAACCTTGGCGTACAGCTTGTGTACATATAGTCAAGTTCCACTCACTGCTATCAGATCTTTTCAGCTGAAATTCCATGTATTCCGCTTACTTCTCATAAGAGGAATGTTCTTAGGTTCCGAGAGGGAATTTTAGGTCTTTGGGCTTCCTTGTAGGTGCTAGATCTCGTCAGCGGCAGCCGAATAAGACTGAAACAGGGCCTGTTCAATGCATCGTTATGAAGTTCGGCAAACACCCCAATCCCGAATTGCGGCTCAAATACAGCCCTTCGGAAGTACCATTGCCCAGATCAATCGACGTAATCACGGATTAGTCTCAGAAATTGAGGAAAGCTGTGAAGTGTCCCTGATAATGGCCCAAACCTCACTTCTGTCGGTACCTCTGCAGAGTATAACACATGGCACGAAAAGAAGAGTCGAACCCCCGATGATTCGTCCATCAAAGGTCTGGATTCCGAGAGCTTGGATATGCTGGCAGTCGCCTCTGCCGTTGAAAGAAAACCCCATGTCGCGGCGCAATAGATGCAGAGCTTGCGAGTTCTGGTTCCGGAAAATTGAGACTCGACCCCTTAGCTCCTGTTCAAATTTCCAACAAGGACGACACCCTGGTCATGATATTCAGCAGAAGCAAGCAGAAACCAACGTGACTGGTATTCCAGTTTACACTCGGTGAGCGGGGAGGGAGGGAGTCTCATGCGGGGCTGCGAAGCTAAGCTGATTAGTGAGCCGGTACGCCACCAAGTTGACTCATAGCCTTGAGCTCAGGCGGACTTGCCCCGAGTATTTCAGCCTTTAGCCAACCCTCAACCATCTCACTTCCTCAGTAGGAATTATCACTTCTCGTGCCGCAGCAGCATTCCAATTCCAATCAGCTCTCACACGGCTGACTCGACTCATCCGCCAAGATGAAGCACGCATCGTCGACCCCGACTGTCCTTCTTATCATAGACACCCAAAAGGCTTTCGATCACCCAACCCACTGGGGTACAACCCGGAGCAATCCCGCCTTCGAATCCAACATCACCGCTCTTCTCCAAGCCGCGCGAGCCTACAACGAAGCCGAGGAGAAATCTTCCGAGCCCAAACCCGTTCTGGTCATCCACATCCATCACCACTCCACCAGCCCAGCCTCAGCACTGCACCCCGCCGCCAAGCTCCCCGGTACCGACATCCTGGCCATCGAACCCATGGGTTATACAAGGCCTCTTCCTTCCGAGCCTGTGCTGGTCAAGAGCGTCAACTCGAGCTTCATCGGCACTGATCTCGAGGCCCGACTGCGTGCTTTTGGCGCGCGTCAGCTCATCGCTACTGGCCTGACGACGGATCATTGCGTCAACACCACTGTGCGCATGGCAGCCAACCTACAGGTATTGGGCGACGATGGAGGTGCAGATGGAAGCGGTGAGGGGGTTCATGGGGTCATTGTACCTGGCGACGCCACGGCCACCCATCCGAGGGCCAGTTTTGACGCGGAGACGGTGCATCAAGTGGCGCTGGCCAGCCTGGATGGCGAGTTTGCTCAGGTGAAGAGCACAAAGGAGGTTCTTGCTGCTGTTTTTGGATCACAGTAGAGATGAAGTGTTCGGCTGGCCTTTGGCTTCTGATGAACAGCCCTTGTCTCCAGATGCAGTCGAGATCTCAGGCGTTCCCCTCAATTATGGCCACTACTTTGCCCAGCTGATTGCCTGTTCCAAATACCAGAGCGGAATGTCAGCCAAGAATGGCTCTCTACTCACAGGTCTCCTCAGGCTCTACTCATCATGCATGAAAACGTGCTGACCTATCAACAAACGAGGTCTGGTCTGACCACTTGGATAATGTCAGATCGACTGGCATGCAATGCAAGCCGAGAGATCGGAAGAAGCCGTCTCTTGCCAGCAAGCTTGACGATTCCTATTGCAGATCAATGCTCTCACTGACTCCCCCCTGGCCTTCTTCCAGGAACCCCCCTTCCATTACTGCACATCGGTCCTACTTGATCGGTTCTCGGCGCGACTGACAGACCAGGGTGGTCTTAATGCCGGCTCATAGTTGGGGTCATCACGGCATGATGCTGGTGATGAGAGCCATTTCCACGTGCATTGGGTCTCGGGCTCACAGAGTGGCCAATCAGACCTTCAACCACGCGCTTCTATTGCTCTGCAACCTGCACCCATGTTCATGAAATTTTGGGAAAACACGGGTCTGGAGGCCCAGGGTCGTATCGTCAAGCTCACAGCTGGACCATTTGGTCATATGCCCCTTCTTACATGGCGACCACATCGCCTCGGGCCGAACCTACCCAAGCCTCAAGCAGCCCCAGGCGCTCAAGCCTGCAAGCCCCTGCTAAACAACGGCTTTTGGCTGTGGGGAAGAGTCTGGGGCTCTGCCCGAACGATCCAGACATTGCCGTTGAAGGTGTGGGGTAGGCGTTTGTCTGCCCAGTGAGGGGATCATGACCATTACTGAACCCCCCCAAACCGGCTATTTGCCGTGCTTTTCTGCCCTCACGTTTTCCGGGTGGCGCTTCTCAACCTGCAGCAATGCAACCTCAACTCCAAAGCCACTCGCACAAGCGCCGGACTACGTCCTAATGTGGCTCCAACGGCCGCAAGTTGCTCGCTGAAGAGCTCAAGTGGCTTTATTGTCTGCGCATGCAAACAACAGCTCTCGGCCCTTCTACTGGCGAGTGATCTCGAACCGAGCGGCTCTCCCCAACTCGGCCTTCGCCCGTGCATTGTGCATTGGAGAAATTTACTTGCCTTGTAGTTCTGGCCGACGACTTGTTTTCCAGCTCTGGCAACCGGAATCATATGTCCGCCCGGGCTCAACTCCTAAGCACAGCACCGTCTCGCTATAGACTCGGCCCTCGGCCACGAATAATCTTTAGCGGCATCCGAGAAAGGCCCGACTTGTGGGGAGTGTCCTGGCAGTCGTGATGTGGAAATGCCCTCATGCGCTGCGCTACGGCCTGGATCTGCTTTCAGTGCCGGGCAAGTTGGGGTTGACTACCAGTGCACACATGTATAAAGCGTCGGGACTTCTCATCGAAGACAGTTGAAAGCCCACAGCACCACAGGCCACCCCTCTCTCAAGAGTTTTATATCTTCCGCTTCATTAGATCATCATGCGGTTCTCGCCCCTCTTGTCGCTCTGCGGCCTGGTCTTCCAGACTGTCTCTGGCCACCCCTCAACTCTGGAAAAGAGGGTCAACGTCGACCAATGGATCGCCCAAGAGCTGCCTATTGCTAGGGCTCAGCTCTTGTGCAACATTGGTCCCAGCGGCTGCAACTCTGCCGGCGTCGCTTCGGGCCTCGTCATTGCATCCCCCAGCAAGCAGGACCCTGACTGTGAGTTCCAGCGCATCGCTGGTACCGGCATGGTGGGCTGATGATACTAGACTTCTACCACTGGACCAGGGACGCTGGCCTCGTGTTCAAGGCCATCATTGACCTGTTCATCGAGAACTACGACGCAGGGCTCCAGCAGAGCATCCAGAACTTCATCGTTGGCCAGGCCAAACTGCAGCTTGTCGGCAACCCCTCCGGTGGTTTCTCGAACGGCGCCGGCCTTGGCGAGCCGAAGTACCTCGCCAACGGAGCCCAGTTCACCGGTGAGTGGGGCCGTCCTCAGCGCGACGGGCCAGCGCTTCGCGCGATCGCCTTGATCAAGTACTCCAAGTGGCTTATTGCCAACGGCTACACCTCCACCGCAAACACGGTCGTATGGCCCGTCATCAAGAACGATCTGGCCTACGTCGCTCAGTACTGGAACCAGACCGGATTTGATCTCTGGGAGGAGGTTCAGGGATCATCCTTCTTCACCATCGCCTCCCAGCACCGCTCCCTCGTCGAGGGCGCTGCTCTCGCCCAACTTCTGGGTACATCCTGTAGTGCCTGCAGCGCCATCGCCCCTCAAATTCTTTGCTTCCAGCAGAGATTCTGGAACCCTTCCCAAGGCTACATCGTCTCCAACATCAACGGTGGAAGCTGGCGCAACGGCAAGGATGCCAACTCGATCCTCACCTCCATCCACAACTTCGATCCCGCACTAGGCTGCGACGCAGCAACTTTCCAGCCCTGCAGTGACCGCGCCCTCTCGAACCACAAGGTCGTCACTGACTCTTTCCGATCCATCTATGGTATCAACAACGGCATCCCCCAGGGAGTGGCTGTTGCTGTCGGTCGATACCCCGAGGACTCATACTACGGCGGTCAGCCATGGTACTTGAACACATTCGCCGCCGCCGAGCAGCTGTACGACGCTGTGTACGTCTGGAAGCGCAGTAGCTCCATCACCGTCACCCAGACGTCGCTCGCCTTTTTCCAGGCCCTCGTTCCTGGCATCGCTACTGGCCAGTTCGCTTCTGGCTCCACAACCTACAACTCGATCATCACCGCTGTCTCGGCGTACGCCGATGGGTATGTCAACGTCGCCGCGACCTATGTACCTGCCAGCGGCAACATTGCCGAGCAGTACAACCGCAACACCGGACAGCCCCTGTCGGCCCGCGATCTCACCTGGTCGTACGCTTCGTTGCTGACGGCTGCCCAGCGCCGCCGCGAGGTCGTCGCCCCTGGCTGGGCTAACTCGGCCGCCAGCGTCGTTCCCAACAGCTGCTTCGCAACCTCCATTCAGGGCTCCTACACCGCCGCCTCGGTGACGAGCTTCCCTCCCAACCAGACCCCCGCCACCGGCGCCCCGACTGGTACCACGACTGTCACCGCCCCAGTGACGACGACAACCGCCCCCGGCGGCTGCACCACGCCCGTCAACGTCGACGTCACCTTCAACGCCCGCGTAGTGACCCAGTTCGGCCAAACAGTCAAGATTGTCGGCAACATCCCGCAGCTGGGCAGCTGGAACACCGCCAACGCCATCAGTCTGAGCGCCGACCAGTACACGGCTTCCAACCCCGTCTGGCGGAGCACCATCTCTCTGCCGGCCGGCCAGGCGGTGCAGTACAAGTACATCAACGTTGCATCCAACGGCGCCGTGACCTGGGAGAAGGACCCCAACCGCGCCTGGACCGTCCCCAGCGCTTGCGACACGACGACCGCGACCAGGTCTGACTCGTGGCAGGCGTGATCAGAAAGACGATCTGAATTGGAAGGAGACTTACTGGAGCAGAGCCGCTCGCTCTGGGGGCCCCAGCTCTCCGAGGTCAAGCACGGGCGTCTATCCCTTTCAAATAGGCATATATGGTGGCGTGCGCATCACTCGCAGAAATGGTGTCTGGCATTGGCCATGGGCATGGTTTATTACGACGAGACGTGACGATTCGAAAGTGGTGAAGAATGTACATAGGAATAGAATCAGATACACATTGACGAGCGAGGATTTGCCCTAAACAGAAGGTCGCACATCGTCCAGTCTCCATGTGGTGTATTGTCGATCGGTGCGAGGGTCGACGGACTCATGGGCGTACCGGAGAAGTCGAAGTAAGTCCGCTGAAGACATCATCAGCTACCTCTAGCCTATGAAGACTGTGGGTGCGATTTCAAAATGGGACTTCATTGATTCTTTGAGGGTGACCGGAGAAGTCGGTCATCCTACGGATTGAATTTGGTCCTCGGCGGGCTGAACGAAGGATGAGTAGCTTGTCTATTGACCAATATGTTAGCCGGATGTTCTTCCGCTCGAAAACAAACAGCATAAATCCACAGTATCTGACGCGATGATCTTCGTTGAAAGGATGGTCTCAAGCATGACGGATGACGAAGTAGCCATCCGAAGGCGGGCTAATCAAAGGGTAAACACAGAGGTAGCCGACCATAACAAACAGTTGTTTCGATCTGCTGAAAGCTCATACAGTACACCATGACAGCTGATCACCTCTTCCCGTCGATCGGCTTCAGCTCCATCATGTCCAACCACTCCATCGCGAATGCCGTCACAATCTTGGTCCAATCCCTCACAGTCGGCATATCAAGGTGATCACCATCATCGTCCTTGGTGTGCCAGACCGACGGGAATGGCGTGGGAATCAAATGCAAAATGGGCACGCCCTTTGCCATGAAAGGTTCATGGTCATCGCCAATGAAGCCCCCGCGCAGCTCTTTGGAGCTGAGCTCGCCGTCAGGTAGAAAGGGTCCGTCAGGCTTGGACTCGAGCAGGCGGAGTTTGCGCATGCGCTTCTCGATGGAGGCCATGTGCTGGTAGGCCCAGTGGGTCGGGGTGAAGTAAGAAGGGATGGAAGGGTTGGCGGCGCCCAGTAGGTCGAGAAGGACGAAGGCGCTAATCTGGTCTAGAGGGTTTTGATAGAAGGACATGGCCGGGTTTGGGTTTTCCCACTCGGCGGCAAGAGATCTGCCAATTTGTCAATGCACGAGCTGTGAAGCGAGCAGCAAGTAGTACGCACCGTGACCCGTAGAGAGAGTCCGTATCGGTCCAGGTGACGAAGGCCTCCTCACCATCGAGCAAAAGAATCTGGATGCCCATGTCCATGGCAACGGTGCCGCCGGTCTCGCCCAGGGCTACCATCTCGTCCTGCATCTGCGTGATGTAGGGATCAATGTAGCGGGCAACGTGCATGAGCATGGCACAGGGGGCGGCGCTGTCGGTGGCGCCGATGAAGCCTTTGGGCTGCAGCTTGCTGTCATAATGAGCGACGAGGGTCAGCCAGTTGGTCTGGCCAGGCTTGGTCCAGGGCGGCCCTCGCCTAATGATGAGGTTCTGGAAAGGCACATCCTTATTGCCGGTGGCAGGCGTCTTGCCGGTGGAGTTCTGCCATTGAATGGTCCACTTGGGCAGTTGAGTCTTGAAGAAGTTGACAAAATGCTCCTGGGTCTTGACCTGGCCTGGGGTGCCGGGGACGCGTGGGATGAGAATGGGGGCGAGGAGGGCACCAGTCTTAGGGTCGAGCTCGTCGTCGCTCGAGGTGATGTTGCGCAGCCAGTCGTCTTCGAGGGGCTGATAGGCGAGCAAGGGGGAGGCGAGGAAGAGGATGTGGAGGAGGGTGAGTAGGAGGGCGTGAAGTGAGATGGACCCTCTGGCCATGGTGTTCGCGGCGTCGGGGGGGGGCGGGCGGTTTTGTTCTAGGCTCTCATTCTGGGATGCGATGTGACGTTGGTTTTGAAGATGATCGATGCCGGATTCGACGATAGCTGACGAAATCTGTGGTGTGGCCGCTTGTCTTGGATCTGTTCTCATCAACGCCTTCACCCTTCCGTCAAGAACAAACGTCGTGTCCACTTGGCCTTTCTCTCGCGATTGAAGACTGATCAGGGGAACAAGGCGCTAATCCTGATCGGGGTCTCGGAGAAACGATGCGACGTTTCAAGTGAACACTTGCTGTCAGATGTTGCCGGCTGGGTCTCTGTCTTTCCACTCGCGTTTCTCTCCAATTGCCAACCTAGTGGTCTTCACCCCAGACGACACTCCGTGGACCGAGATCGAGTCATACCATGATTTTGGCATCAAACGAACATCAAGGACTTCCAGTGTCCGATCATGCATCGGCAGGACTAAGACACCCGACACACAAACTGGTCCGCAGCAGCGGGCCCTGCGCGCTGGCTCGACCGGCTCGGTGAGGAGCTGTCGACATGAGCGTTGTTCTGAGGCATTTTATCATCAACCAGCATCCGAACTGGTGTAATGGCTAACATTTGACGCTCTCACCGTCAGGCTCAGGGTTCGATTCCCTGGTTCGGAATTACTTTTGCTCTGTGAGTGGCAGGACACTTCTTTTGCCACGCTGGACCAGACGGCTCGCCTTGCTCAACTTGCGCAAGTCGCCTTTGCCACAAGGTCCGCCGAAATGAGCGGGCAGTGCTGTCTCGGTAGCTGCCCGACGATCTTTTGCTTTGTGTTGCCTAGCGTTGCCTCGACCACTGCTTCTTTCTGCCTTTTACCCGGCATTGGCTTGATGCCCAGGCAGGGCACCCTTAATCTCCATCTGCCGTGCCTTAGTTCCCCCACCAATACCCCGCGGTAGGAGAGCAAGCCCTCGGCAATCTCCTCTCCTCTCCGCTGGGCGCCGAACCTCAGGCTTGTCGAGTGTGTCCATCCAGCAAAACATATGAGAAAACAGCATGCGATACTGACTCGAACGCCGACGAGCAGGTCCCACAGCGCCGAGCCGGTTCAATTGCCCCCGCACGCCAACGACTGTCGAAGTCATGTCGAACATACAGGCTAAAAGCATCGTATCATCCGGCGACCCTCTCCACCACCTGGGAGGGATGTAACCTTGATACCCAGCGAGCCGGAGCGTGATGATCCTTATGACGGAGAAACTGGATGTGCCACGGCACATCACACTACGAACCATGGTTAGCACAATATAAAGGTGATCCTCGGCCAGGCACCGCTACCACATACCCGGCTCCAGCTCCCACACCTTCACGGCCTCGCGAGATCTACTCTCTTCCACGATGCGTGGCCTAATCCTGCTCGCGACTCTCGGCCTAGCGGCTGCCGAAGACGGCCTTGCAGCATGGCTGCGGTACGCTCCGATTCCGCACGCTAAGTGCTACCACAACAAGCTACCCTCCGTCATCGTCACTCTCAACGCCACCGAGGGGCTCCCCGTCCACACTGCCGGAAAGGAGCTTGCAGATGGCATCAGCGGCATCTTCAGCAAGGAGCTGACCTTTGGTGATGCCGCCGAGACCGACGCCACTGTCACCGTGGGTACTGTCAATGCCTATCTTGAGGACGGCGGTGCCCTTGACGACCTCCCCGAGCTTATTGAGGACGGCTACCACCTCAACATCTCCGGCGGCAACGTCTTGATCCTCGGTCAAAACGAGCGCGGCGCCCTGTACGGAACCTTCAAATACCTCGCGCGGCTCGCGCAGGGCGAGATCAAGGATGACATCCTAACTTCCAATCCCGATGCCCCAATCCGATGGGTGAACCAGTGGGACAACATGCGCGACGGCGGAACCCATGGCAGCGTCGAGAGAGGCTATGGAGGTGACTCTATCTTCTTCTGGGACGGCAAGATTCGCGAAGATCTTACCCGCGTCGGCGAGTACGCCCGTCTGCTGGCCTCCATCGGCCTGAACGCCGTTGTCGTCAACAACGTCAACGCCAATGAGACGACCTTGACGCCCGAGAACATGGACGGCGTCGCGAGGATTGCTGACGCATTCCGTCCCTACGGCATTCAACTTGGTCTGTCCCTGAACTTTGCCTCGCCGCAGCTGCTAGGAGGCTTGAGCACCTTCGACCCTCTTGATGACAGCGTCATCGACTGGTGGCAGGGCATCACAGATTCTCTCTATCAGAGGATCCCTGATATGGCGGGCTACCTCGTCAAGGCCAACTCTGAGGGCCAGCCCGGGCCCCTGACGTACAACCGGACCTTGGCCGATGGTGCGAACCTGTTCGCGCGCACCCTCCAACCGCACGGCGGCATCATCCTGTTCCGCGCCTTTGTTTACGACCACCAAAGTCTCGATCAGGACGCCAACTGGAAAGCAGACCGCGCAAACGCCGCCGTCGAGTTCTTTGAGGGCCTTGATCCTGAGTTCGAGGATAATGTTGTGATCCAGATCAAATATGGACCCATCGACTTCCAAGTCCGCGAGCCTGTGTCACCGCTCTTTTCCCACCTGCATGAAACGGGCAGCGCCGTTGAGCTCCAGATCACCCAGGAGTACCTCGGGCAGCAAGCTCACCTGGTCTACCTTGCCCCCATGTGGAAAGAGCTTCTCGGTTTCGACCTCCGCGTTGATGGCCAAGACTCCGCCCTGAGCAACATTGTCAGCGGCAAGCGTTTCAATAACAAGCTCGGAGGTTATGCTGGCGTCGTTAATGTCGGTCACAACACTACTTGGCTTGGGAGCCACCTTGCCATGTCAAACCTGTACGCGTACGGCAGGCTTGCCTGGGACCCGTCTGCGGAGTCTGTTGAGATGCTGGAGGAGTGGACCAAGATGACGTTCAACCACGACCCCCTCGTCATTGATACCATCACCAAGATGTCGATGGAGTCGTGGCCTGCGTACGAGGACTACTCTGGCAACCTCGGCGTCCAAACGCTCACCGACATCCTCCACGGCCACTACGGCCCCAACCCGGCCTCTCAAGACAACAACCCTTGGGGCCAGTGGACCCGTGCCGACGCGGACACCATTGGTATGGACCGTACAGTCTGGAATGGCACCGGTAACGCCGGCCAGTATCCTAAGGAAGTCTTCGAGGTTTACGAAAACATCGAGACCACTCCGGACAACCTTCTCCTGTGGTTCCACCACGTCCCATACACCCAGGTTCTCAAGAGCGGGAAGACGGTCATCCAGCACTTCTACGATGCCCACTACGCTGGCAGCGCCGTGGCACAGACCTTTGTGCCCCTCTGGGAAAGTCTCAAGGACAAGATCGACGAGGAGCGTTATGACCACGTGCTCTACCGGCTTGTCTATCAGGCTGGCCACTCGCTCGTGTGGCGCGACTCGGTGAATAACTTCTACTTCAACAAGTCAAGCATTCCTGACGAAGCTGGCCGCGTGGGTAACCACCCTTACCGCATCGAGGCCGAGGACATGGAGCTCGACGGCTACAAGCCGTACCGAGTCCATCCCTTCGAGGCTGCCAGTGGCTCTCACTGCATCGTGACGGCAGACAACTCGACGCAGGGCACTGCGTCGACGGTGCTGGATTTCGACACCGGGACGTACAACGTCGCAGTCAACTACTACGACCAGGCCCTCGGGAACGCCACGTGGGCGCTTTACCTGGACGACGACCTGGTCGGTGAGTGGAAGGGCGACCATGAGTACATCTTGGGCAAGGCGCCATCGCAGTACATCGATGGCCAGACTGCGACGCGCATTACTTTCAAGGGTGTACGTGTCGAGTCCGGGAGCACCTTGCGCATTGTCGGAACGCCGGATGGAGAGGAGCCGGCGCCTGTGGATTATGTTTCCATTCTGCCAGAGGACATCATAGATTAGTGCTCGCGGGTCTGAAGTCTCCACGTGCATGCAAGACTCTAAATAAGTAGTATAAAGTAAGATAATCCGTGAAGTTTTCGCATGAGGCGATCCAATCTCCTGTGGCGGGCCTGTGGCGAAGTTCTGATGTGGCTCGTGCTCCACGGACGCGAAATCTAAGCCGAAGAGCGGACACACACTCCTGCACACCTCTTCCTGAACTATGTCTCCCAGCGGGTCGGGATAGTTCCTCACAACATATTACCGTCGAAATTGTCTACTGCACGGCAAGTCTGTCTGCCACGTCCAAGCGACCCCGACAAGACTCCATCAGCACGGGCGCGTATTCTGACGCGTCAAGCCGACACGTCAAGCAGCCATGTGCGGCATCTACGCCTCGGTTGCTCGCGACGCCGGGATCGTTTGCGCCTCTGAGGACCTGACACGATGTCTTGCCTGCCGTGGTCCCGACCATCTCGGCAGTGCCCAGGAATTGGTCCAGCACGACGGCCTTCCTCCGACGACCCTGTCTTTCACCTCGACCGTCCTGTCTCTGCGTGGGGATCACGTCACGCCGCAGCCCTTTCGGGATGCCGCGAGCAATTCCATCTTCTGCTGGAATGGCGAGGCATGGAAGCTCGATGGCCAGGTACTGGACGGAAATGACGGTGAGGTCGTCTTCACGCGCTTGGTCGAGGCCAGCAGGGCTGCGTCGGAGGACGGGATTCTGGGTGTGCTGCGGGCCATCGATGGACCTTTCGCCTTTGTCTTCTTCGACAAGGCATCGTCGAGACTGTACTACGGACGTGACCGTCTAGGACGACGATCTCTGCTGCGACGCCAAGATCAAGGATTGGTGCTTTCCAGCATCGCAGGCGACACGGATCCCAACTGGTCCGAAGTCGAGGCCGATGGTATCTACGTGCTTGACCTGCACTCATGGGCCAAAGGTCAAGAAGCCACGGAATCGATTTCCCGACGTCCTTGGTCAAATGACCCGGAAGCCAACTTGGTAAGATTGTGCCCTATTCGTGACACGGCTTCCTGCTACTTACCGGCGTAGGTGCTCAACATTGGCCTCTTCAACATGGCGGTGCCTGAAGACCGGCCATCTCCCCTGGATGCGGATTCTCCGGCCGTACAAATGCTTCGGAAGCAGCTTACAGACTCTCTGAGGCTCCGTGTCCTGAACATCCCGATCCCTCCTTCTGTGTCCAAGTCAGGCGCTCCAAGCGACGCGAGGGTCTCTGTTCTATTTTCCGGAGGCCTGGATTGTACTGTCCTCGCGCGTCTGGCCAGTGACTTGCTTCCTGCGGATCAAGCCATTGATCTACTGAACGTGGCATTCGAGAACCCTCGTGTTGCTGGCACTCGGCGCAAAGACGCCACTGCAAGCATCTACGAGATTTGTCCCGACCGAACGACGGGTAGAAAGTCGTTTGCCGAACTGGTAAACGTGTGCCCAGCGCGGAAATGGAGATTTGTTGCGGTAGGCCTTTTAATCAGTTAGGAATGTCCATGCCTCATGCTGACGATGGCTAGGTCGACGTGCCCTACAGCGAGGCTCTGGCTCACAGACCCCAAGTCGTGTCTCTAATGTATCCGCACAGAACCGAGATGGATATTTCGATTTCTTTCGCTCTCTACTTTGCAGCTCGCGGTGTCGGCGTCGCTCAAGATCATCCATCTGCCGAGCCAGAGCCATATGCCACGCCGGCCAGAGTTCTGCTGTCAGGCCTCGGCGCGGATGAGCTGTTTGGCGGCTACTCCCGACACATGATGGCTTTTGAGCGCGGCGGCTATCAAGCACTGGTTGACGAACTCAAGCTGGATGTCGGCCGCTTGGGCGAGCGCAACCTAGGGCGCGACGACAGGATCATGGCGCACTGGAGTCGCGAGGTCCGCTTCCCATTCCTGGACGAACGACTAGTCAAGTGGGCGGTAGAAACGCCCGCATGGGAGAAGTGCGACTTCGACCAGCCGCAGACAGACATGCGCGTCGAGCCTGCCAAGCGTGTGCTGCGATTACTGGCTGAGGACCTGGGAATGCGCTCCGTCGCACGAGAAAAGAAGCGGGCTGTATGTTTCCTCTCCGTCTGATGTGCGGCGTCTGATGTGGCCGCAAGAACTAACATGGGGGTTCCCTGGCCCGGCAGATTCAATTTGGCGCAAAGACGGCAAAGATGGTCAGTGGGCAGTCTAAAGGCACTGACCTCATCCAGGAGTTTATCCGCCGATGACGGGTTCAACGTTCTGCGAGTGCAGGACAGGCCTTCTCCTCTATCGAAACATCAGCGTCACGGGCCTGGCAGTGATGACCAACAGATACTTCCAAGTCGTGGTTAACGTGGGCGTTTCCTCGTCGGCAGTTGCGTGTTTCTGCTCGCTCAGTAACCCTTCTTCGTTCGCGGCGCGCCAATGTTTTGGAACCACCGACCGTGAAGACGTAAAGGCAAGTCTGAGCCAGGCCTAGGTGCGGATAGTACAGTTCCGTGCCGTGTTTCTACTTTTACCGAACCAGCTTTGGAGGGAAGGTTGCGTCTGGCTTGCCTGGCTTATCTTACAAGCTTCCGCCGGCAGCCGAACGGTTCGCGAATGGAATGGCGCTCTGGCCCGGCGACGACGACGAGATGAGAACGGGGTAGCGGGCCAGCCGAGGTGAGGAGGTTGTGTCAAGGGACTGGACGTGTCACAGGTTGGCGATCATGTCAGGCGTGGGCCGTGCATGCGGCACGGCGACCGGGGTCGCGATGCCACGGCCTTCTGACAACGAGAGGAAAACACCCAGGAAGTGTCCGTTACCGAACCAAACTTCAGCTGCATATACGGCGCTTGTTGTCTCAAGAATGTTCGATTGCAGTCGTCCAGCGTCTGAACTTCCCATCTGCCGAGTCCCCCCGAAAACAGAATCACCCGTCTAAACCGCGTCCCGTTTGTCGTCCGGAGAGCTCATTCATTTCAAGAGGGGGGTCCCAAGGACTCGCGAAAACACCCCTGTCATGCCACGATGTCAACTGTGGCGGACCCCTGCCCCTGCCCGAACGTGTTTATCCTGGTCCTTTCAATCTTCACTTATTAACATCACAAGGATCCAATCGCAAGCGTACAGTGGTCATGCTTCACAGCGCCCCGTCGCCCAAACATCCAATGAAGGATGGCCTCACGATCGTTGTTATTCCATGGGACTTCCCTCATGCCTGACTGCTCTTCGTTCCAACACACTCCTGCCATCTAGGCACCAGATTCACCATCCCTCGAGACGACTGGCGCGGCGTCTGCTGGTTCAGACGGGGACTTGAGCTGAGCACTTGATTGTAGCCACTCGACATCCTCTCGTTGCACGTATTGATTCTGTCTCTGGGACTGCGACGCTTTCGCGGCGAGGCAAGTCCGCCGCCACTGTGACTACCGGACGCTGGTTGCTGGACGACTCCCCAAGTAATATTAACGACTTGCACGACATTAACGGTACAAGCGATCATCAAGACATCATGGACAGACCCAAACGTCCACCGCCGCTGGCTCTTGCGCCGCCCAAGAAGCAGGACAAGTCCGTCTTCCGCCAGACCCTCAGCATTCCGCCAGCAGCGTGCAAGCCTAGACGAGAACCGCCGCGTCGCGCGCCATCGAGCCGTTCCTCGCATCGTTCCTCGCGCGAAGCGTCCTCTCTCCCATCATGGGTCCACCTCGCTACCAACATCCTTCATCTTCACCTCTGCGCCATTCTCATCGCCGCGCTGGCAACCTTTCTCCACGACCAGCCCGCCGCCTCCAGAACACAGATAGGGTGGGTTCCAATTTTCCATTGTGTTGGGCACCACTAACACAACGCAGGCAAACAGCGATAGTCGCTATTGTTTTTCTCATCCTCGATACCCTCCTCTCGCTCCTCGCCCTGCTCCGGCCCGCTAATCACATCGCCCTCTTCATTCGACTGAGTCTCGCCATCTGTCTGTTGGCAATCTTCATCGCGTTCGCGGCGCATGTGCCAGGGCCGAGGGTGTTCACGCCGGGATACCGTCTGTGGGGGACGGCACGGGAGACTGGCGACGGGCTCGTGGCGGGCGCAGTGTTTGTGGTCGCCATGTGGGATTTTGCCAGGGTGGCGGTGCGGTGGAGGGTGTTGCTACGGTGGTTGCACGGTCGGAGACTGCGCAATGAACATGTGGATGATGGAGGTGAGAGAGGCAAGGACTCGGCAACGGTTGGACGATGACGAAGAAAGCGAGGACGTTGAGACCGAATCTCTCGGTGCTGGACTTGGGAGACGGATGCTGGACGCCAAGTCAAAGGAACTTGGTATATGTATGGATGAGATGGACGATGAACGAGGACTACACGACCAGCCAGAAAACGTGACTACTGGGTGGTCTTCGGCCTCACGAATATTGATCTCGAATCCTGCTAGCACTGACACAAACATAAGTGTATTGATTCACTCTCGCTGGGGCCTATTTCCTGCTGCCACTTCCTTCTCCCTTCTTGAACATTGGTGCTCCTGGCTTCCACCAGCCCCACTCTGACAACGACCTGATCTCCTTGTCCGCTCCGGGAGAGCCTCCGATAAAAATATGGCTGCTGCCCGGGTCAATGGGATTCGCTCTTGTTGGCTTGCCACTTCGCCGCCGTTCCGTCTCTGGAGTGCCCCGCCTAGTGGCAGGGGGCACAGCCCTCGCTTTGCCCTTGTCGACAGCCTTTCTGGGAGCTTCTGCCAGGCTGTTCGTCTTGGAAAGACATGCTCCTCTGTCGTGCAAGGCTTCGCCAGCACATTTCGGTGTCCCATTTGTAGCGTCCCTTCGTTCTCTCTGCTCTCCGGACCCTGAACTGCCTCCAGCCGGGTCACCGTCTCCAGCGCTCTACCCAAAGGCCGGCTCCACAGGCCTCCCATTCCGATCGATCATGAACCCACTGAACGCCTCCTCGTCGTTGAGCCCCAGTAAAATTGGGTCCGGCCGCTCGGGTGGCAGCTTGCTGTACAGCCCGATGCCAGCCTCGGGCCATATGCCAGGTAACGGCTCCTCGTCCGGCTGGTCGGCGATGGTTTCCGTCTCCTGAACCTTGCGGATGGCGGACGTTTTCGGGCGTTTGGTTACGGGCTTGGCAGGCTGGCGGGCCTTGGGGGGCGCAGCACGTGGTGTCGGTGCCGGTTCGGTGAGGGCCTGCAGATGTTAGACGGGATTCTTGCGCGAGAAGCGAGGTGGACTTACGGCGGCCCAGTCGGGGTGATTGAAGAGAGGAAGGTTGGGGTGCTTCTTGGACATTGAAACGAGCACGTCAACAAGGAGACCGTCCTTGATGGCGTCGCTGAACAATAACAAGTTGACAACGTCTGTACTCCTCAGCGAAGAAAAGTATGCCCTCCGCTATGCTGCGTCAGTTGCGTCGCACAACATGAGAGAACAATCCGCGGGTTACTCACCGTTTCACGATCCGCATCGCCCGCCTTGAACCCGACCAGCTCGGGTTTGTTGAACGCCGGCAGCTCAGCCAGCCTCGCCTCTCGTAGCTTCTCCACATCTGCTGAGCCCCGTGACGACACCTGATCCTGATGCAGCTTGTCTAGCCGGTAGGCGTCGATTGCTAGTCCTTCCCTTACACACTCTGAGCACTTGAAGCGCGCCCTGTCGCGGACGGACGCGGCGCCGATCTCTGGCTCGTGGCAGCGCTGATGCCATGACCAGTCGCAAAGCGGGCAGGCGACAAGGAGGTTATCTGGAGACTCTGCTGAGGAGTCGCATTTGCCGCAGCGGCGGGGACCGTCATCCTCAGTCCGCCTGTTACGGAGCAGGGGCTTGGGGACGATGCGCGCTGGGCGATCAGTGGCGAGTGCTGCGGCTGCTGCTGGTGTTGTCGATGGATACGCCTCGTCGTCTTCAGGAAGTCGTTTTCTCTTGAGATCGGGATTTGGCGGTCGCAGCGGAGGTAGTACCACCTCTGGCATGGCCAGAGTAGCAGGGACAGGCATCACAGGGGGGATCTTCCGATTTTCTGTTTGTTCGCGAAGAACGTCCTCGTACGTGACTGAGAACCAAGTAGTAAGAGGGGGAAATTCGGCAGGTGAATCCGGACCTCGTGACTTCCTGGTGGCTCTGGCCATTATCGCGTCTCCTGTTGTGGGGAATTGCTTTGCTGGAAGGCGAGGCGTTGAAGACCGCAACTGGTCCGTGGACGAGCCGTTCAGAAGTGATTCCGGCTCTTCAATAGGCTTTTCAGTAAGCTTATCCACCGTTGGAGGGTCGAGGTCCATCATGTCGGGTGTGGTTCGAGTCTGATGCGGGTCATCGCCCCGGGGACTCGCCCGAGAAGGCGACGGAGATCGCAACATTCGGCACGGCTTCCAAGGCGCACAGTACAGGTTTGTAAGATGTCGAATGGTCCCAAGTTACGGCCCTTTGACGCAGACGATAAGCACCAGGATAGCTGAGTAAAGATGCATCGACAGAACTCGACAGGATGAGCGTCGAGATCGGCTTTGAGCCGAAGGCGGAGCTGTTCACACCGTGCAGGTCGTTAAGAAACTCTCCTTGGGGATCTGCTGAAGGTCAGATTCAGGCATGCCAAAGCTCAATGAACTACCCACACTATCATTGCAAGACTGCTGGTGCTCAATTGAGCTGCGATGTTCATAAGTCGTGCGATGTAATTCAACGTCGGATTGATGTTCTTTGATAAGGTCATGGTTCAATGGGTCGATCGCCCTCTAACTTTCACCCCCGGACAAAACGCGAAGTCACGTGTGGTGCCCCACACTCAGTATCGTGTGCTCACCGACGCTTACCGACACCCTCCCGATTGACTGTGCCAAGTATCATGGCTGAACTCGTAGTGCACGGATGTGGAGATCGGAACGACTGCATGGTTCCAACCTTGTGGTTTGCTGGAGCACCTCAGCCCTTTAAGCACCTCTAAGTGCTACCTCACCACGCCCTCACTCTGCAACGCTGTAACCTCGTCCTCCGACAACCCCAGCTGCTGTGCCAACACCTCTGCCGTATGCTGCCCCAGCGTGGGCGGCACTGTCCGGATTCTCGGCTCGCTCTCCGAGTATTTGACAGGCGTGTTGACCATCTTGATCGTCCCGCAGTGCTCGTGGTCCATCTCTACGACCATATTTCGTGCCTTGGTATGCTCGTGCTCCATTGTCGCCTTCACATCGTTGACCGCCGCATATGGCATCCCCTTTCCCTCAAAGACCTGCAACCACTCCGCCGTCGTCTTTGTCATCGACACGCCCTCAATCAGAGCTTCCAGCTCATTTCGGTTGGCGACTCGCTGGGCATTGGTGGTGTACTTGGGGTCGTCCCTCCACTCCGGGCGGCCGAGCCCTTCGCAGAGGATGCCATACAGGCGGTCATTGCCACCGCCGAAGAGAATGTCCCCATCCCTCGTCTTGAAAGACCGGTATGGCACGATCGACGGATGCGCCGTGCCCCACCGTCCCGAGTCCTTTTCCCCGCTGATAAGACAACTGCTGGCAATGTTGGCGAGCGTCGCCGTCTGGCAATCGCTCAACGAGACATCGATGTGCTGGCCCCGACCGGTCTTGGCACGCGCTAGTAGCGCGGCCATGATGCTGTTGCTTGTGTACAGGCCCGTCGTCAAGTCGGTCACGGCGACGCCAACCTTGACGGGAGGGCCGTCTCGGCTGCCTGTAATGTGCATGAGGCCGAACTCCGCCTCGACCATGACATCGTACCCAGCGCGGTCAGAGTAAGGTCCTGTCTGGCCGTACCCGGTGATGGACGCGTATATGAGAGCCGGGTTGATGGCATGCAGCGTGTCATAGTCGAGCTTGTATTTCTTCAGTGTGCCGGGAAGGTAGTTCTCGACGAGTATATCACAGCTGGCGACCAGCTTGTGGAGGATCTCGGTGCCGCTGGGATGCTGGAAATTGAGGCCGAGTGACTTCTTGTTGCGGTTCACCTGGACGGCATTAGCGGATGAGGGACGTGGGGGGGAAGCATGAAAGAGACTCACGGCGAGAAAGTAAGTCGACTCTCCGGGGCCTTCTTGCGATGAGTCGGCTTTGTAAGTTGCGTATGGGGGCCCCCAAGCTCGGGTGTCATCGCCGCGAGTGGGATGCTCAATTTTGATGACCTCGGCACTGGGACAATATCAGATACGATGTTCGAGAGTGGTGATCGTGAGGTTTAACATACCCCAAGTCGCCTAGGATCTGGGTGCAGTAAGGCTGACAGCGTAAATGGGTGGTTCATATCGGCTCAGAAGGATCTCTTACACCAGCCAGGACTCTGGTCATGTCCAGCACGCGATATCCTTCAAGGGGGAGGTTACTCGCTGGTACCGAGGACTTCCACCTCGGGCCGGGTGCTCTCGCAGCCAGACATCGCCAGGACTGCCGACTCAGAGTCAGAAAGGTGCGGGGTGGTCTGGCGAATGGATGCATCATCTTTCTGGAGTATCAAAAACGGTCGACAAGGTATGATGAGAATAGAAGGATGCTCATGCGAATGGGATCCAATGACTTCATCCACCGAGGTCGGGGGGCCAAGCCAAGGTGGTGAGCACGGGTGGAGGTGGAGGGAGTGCCTCGAAGCGGGGAGACGCCCGACCGAGGTCCACCCACAGTGCTTCTCCACTGTACCTACGCGCTAAATCTGCTGTAATGCTCCTCGACCAGGCGGCTACGTAGGCAGGCATCCGATCTCTGTGCCTCTGTCCATCTTCTCCGCTCGTCGCTCACAACCTGGTTGCCCGCCCTGGTTGCTCGCCAACTCCAATCTGCTCATGACTCTTTGAGGCAACAGGTGGATGGCCGAGACAGCGATTGACCTCAGCCGCGATGATCGACCCAGCACTGCCCGCCGCTCCCCCTAAATTCGATCTTTTAGCGCCTGCATGATAATCCGCCCCCAAACCCCCACGACGATGGCTGAGGATACAGCCCAGCAGATCATGCAACCCTCTGAAGACCTTTCATGCTGCGTCTCTGTGGCACGAGGAGCCGCCTGTCCTCCAGTCAGCATTCAGTACGCTTGGGATCAACTGCAACTCCCATGAGGTCAGACGAATCCCATCGATGCGACTCACACTGTAACTGCACTGCCTTCATGTCTCAGTCTTCCTTGAATCGAGGATATTCCGTCGAAGCGTCCTGCCCCCAACGACGTGCTCTACGCTGGATTAACCCCCCCTCTAAGGTGGGTGCCCATCCTGGCGACTCAAAAAGCAGCGAGAGAGCTGAACTCCCCACCCGCAGTGCCTAGATTGACCTGCCCAGATCGGGTTCCAGGGCACTTCCCCGCTTCAAACGGGGCTGGTTGGGGCTGTTCTTAAAATACTCTCTCCGCTCCGGGGTACTCTGATTGCCGTTCTTGCAAGGGACTGAGTGCATCAGTCATGCCAGTGCCGATGGCTTTTAAGGCTGAAGACAACTCATGCCGATTCTGTTCAGCCAGGAAGCCCATGTCTCCATGACCAGGTCGTGATGCCATCGCTGGCATGATTAAGTGCTTGGCTTCGGATCTTCAACAGCCCGCGTTCGGAAGGAAGCAACTGGAGCCCCCAATACGATGCAAGCCGGGTCCACGACCACTCGTCTGCAGCTGGTAGGATTTCGCTAGGTAGTTCGTGATCCTTCGACGCTGTGCGCGGCTGAACTCTGGAGGCTGGCAGGGGTGAGTGTGGACCAGTCTGCAAAATAGAGGGCCCCGGATGACGCTGCCAAACAGAGATGGCAAAGCATGGGAAGCACGTCGAGAGGAGAAGCACGTCGCTTTCACCAGGACCATTTCTTCGCTCAGTTTGCTGCAAGCCATCACAAAGGCCCCGCTGCGCCTCCCGGGTACCTCGAGGTTTGGAGGGGAATCCTGCGGCCCGCTGCATCAATCACCAACTCGACCGATTCGGCGCAGCCTTTGATAAAGTGTCAGGGTGTACGAATGTAACCCTAGCCAATAATAGCACCCCAGCATGTCATTCAGTCGACCAGTCAATCAATCGACCAGTCACACACGAAGCCTTGGACGTGTGCTCCCACAACCATCCTGTCGCCCGATTAGGCTGTGGTCCGTGATCTTGGCCCGGCACATCAGTTCGGGGTTGGACAGGCAGAAAGCATGAATGCGTCCCGCAGAATCGTAGAGGTTAAAGGTCATAAAGCTCGAGGGTACCCAGATCTTGGTTGTGCCGTACGTTCATCTCACCGACGTTTCCAAGCATCAAGATTTAGAACACACACACAACACCATGGCTCCCACGATGGAGCCGCGACAGACCGATAGTGCACAGTCCGCACCCGACAGCGTCCCGCCACAGAAGGGACCCAACACTACGGCCATTCTGATCAGCGTCATTGCCGTGACGGCTTTCGCCATCCTCGGCATCTCCGCGTTTTTCTTCTACAACCGCCGAGGCGGCGAGCGCCAATACCGCGAAGCGTGCAAGAAAGACCCTTACCTCACCCGCAAGGAATTCATCCGTCGGAAGAGGCTCAGCGCCGTGCAGCGTGTCGAAGAGGACGAGATGCAGCGCAGCATCATGATCCGCAAGTCCCTGAACAGCCGCGCGTCCAGCTACACCATCGAACAATCTGATGCCGAGTCGGATCATAATCTGGCTATGGCACATATGCCGCGTTCCAACCTCACCCGCAACAGCAAATGGGCGCCGAGCACGCGATGGGCCCGTAGGCCATCGCACAAGAAGCCAGACCCAGCGACGGAAGTCGAGATCCCGCTGCCACGAGACTCGAGGACACGATCGCCTTCGCCTTCAAGTAGTCCGCTTTTGAGTCGTATCGACAGGTCCTTCAGCCCACCCCCACATCCCAATAAGTTCGGTCGCCCGTATCATGGGTTGCCGTCAACGCTGCATCAGCCATCGAGCTTTGAGGCGGCGAGTCACGACACGAGCGCGATACTTCACAGCAATATGACAGAGAAGGTCCAGTCACGGCGGGAGAGCCCTGAACGGATATGGTTTGCCTAGGACTGGAAACGAAATGCCTGGTGATGGTTGGCTTCCGGCGAGATCAAGGCAACGTATGATGGTGGACTTGTAAGCATCTTTCAGGAGTGGACCATGTACAAGATACCCATAGAAGGCGCATTTTGGAGTTTGGGTGTTGAAATTTGGGTGTTGAAATTTGGGTGTTGAAATTCGGGGTTTTGTAATTCTAGACATCCGCAAAACATTTGCATGATACTGATCAGGAAAGGCTCTGGCAGAGTCGATCGGGTTGGATGATGCCCAATTCTGAGTGAAGCTGGTCGAGAGTTCCAGGTCACCCCATTCGCTTATTAAGCAAAATTTCTCCACACGTGACTAATGCCTCGCTGACTCAGGTTGAAACTCTGCACTTTGCCTGCGCACCTGCCCTCCGCCATCGACAAGAGTGCAGGCAGCGATCCGAAACAAGGCGTCGATTTCTTCCCTCCTACATCCCTCTCCAGTCCCTCGTTCGCCGCACCAAGACCGTCCTACCAAGCCGTCAAGACAACGAAAGTCCTGCTGATTTCGCCCTCAAGCGACCGTCTGACGACTTCGAGCCGACTATTTCGCTGATCTGGGGTCCGCGCCATCTCAGACGCCTTTACTGGTCCAGAAATCGGTCGGCTTTTCTGCCTTGCGTGCCTTGCGCAACGACTCCATCCTCGACTTCTCCCCCTTCAACAACAGCGAGATTTCTTCACCTGCGCTCTCGTTGGCCTCGTCGGTTTCCGACTTTTCATCTCGGGCTATACTGTGAGCAGGACAGCTTCCTGCCAAAGCAAGAGAGGCATGCTTACATTCTTGTCGCAGGGATCCAGCAGATTGTCGCTGTCGTCCAAGAACCACCACATTCACTGTCAACGAAAGCCACCTTCCGCTTTGGATCTCTGGACATAGATAATCCCAAGCGCCTCTCTTCCAGCGAGCTACCGACCGACTCATCAAGGTCGACCCGAGAAGGAAAGAACCAAAAAAAGAAAAGCCTACCGCCACAACTCGACGCTTCATTCGCGCTTCTGCCTCCCGGGCTTTGACTGCCCTTTTCTTGCAACACCGCCAAGCTGCATTCGCCGCTCTTTGTCCAACTTTCCACCGACCGCGTCTGGCACCAGGCGTCAACTCCGGAGAAAAACCCAAACGTCTACAGGACTGTCCTCAATAAGCGACAAGAGCTTCGGCGACGTAAGAAGGAAGCGAAGCGACGCAGAAAGGTCTTTGACCAGAAATACAGCATCTACACACCCAAACCCTACACCAGCAAAATGTTGGCCCCCGCTGGAGCGCCAGCGCTCGATGAGCACGGTAATCCCGTCGGCGATTTCAAGCAGGACCTGAACATCATCGTGGAATGCCCCGACTGCCGCGAGCAGCCCCCCAACTTGGTTGAGGAGTTCTCCTCTGGCGACATGGTTTGCGGCTCTTGCGGTCTCGTAGTCGGCGAGCGCATCATCGACACGCGGTCCGAGTGGCGTACTTTTGCCAATGACGACCAAGGCAATGACGATCCCTCCCGTGTCGGTGACGCCGGTAATCCCCTCCTCGATGGAGCCCAGCTTGAGACCAGCATTGCGTTCTCCGAGGGAAGAGATCACAAGAATTTGGCCCGCATTCAGAACAAGTCTCAGACAGACAAGAACACCAAGGCCATCGGGTCGGCTTTCCGAGAAATCAGCGCCTTCACTGACAGCATCAACCTTGGCAAGAACGTAGCCGACGGCGCCAAGCATATTTACAAGCTCTGCCACGACCACAGCTTCATGAAGGGCAAACCCCAGGAAGCTCTGGTCGCAGGCTGCATCTTCATCGCCTGCCGACAGGCTGGTGTTGGTCGTACCTTCCGCGAGATCTACCAGGTCACCAATGTGTCCAAGAAAGAGATTGGGAGGGTTTTCAAGGCCCTCGAGTCTTTCCTACAAAAGATCAAGGAGACAAACCCCGGCGGCAACGCCATCCAGGACCTCAGTGGCTACAAGGCTTCGACCTCGACGAACGCCGAGGATCTCTGCACCCGATTCACCTCACAGCTGCCGTTCCGGCAGTCACAGAAGATCGAGAACGTCTCGCGCGCTCTGGCCCGCAAGACGGTCAGCGTGTCAGAACTTGCCGGTCGTTCGCCTTTGTCCGTCTCTGCCGCCTGCATCTACATGGCGTCGCACCTTATGGAGGAACCCAAGACGTCCAAGGATATTGCAGGCGTGGCTGGCGTCAGCGACGGCACCATCAAGACTGCGTACAAGTTCTTGTATCATGCGCGCGAGCGTCTGATTGAGAAAGAGTGGGGCGTGAGCCAGAAGGCCATCGACAGCCTCCCGGTGAACTAGAAGTTCACAGGAGTCGAGCCTCTGGCGCTCAAGATGCCTGTCGTGGTGAATGCCATCTCAACGCACGTGTCTACCCCCGTGTCAACTCCAAAGATCACGTCAACCGCGAAGCATCTGGCCAGTGCAGACAGTGTTTCGCTTGTAGACGAGGTGGTCAAAATTGGGCAGACCTTGACTCCGGCCATTCGATCAAACTAAGTGCGCACTTGGTCATGGTCTGGTCGTCGTTGAACGGTCATGACACAACCTCACAAGGCCTGGTGGATAGACGTTTTTTCGGTCTACTTGTTGTTGCTTATGCAGATCGCGCGTCGCCTGAGATGGCGACTTTGCCTGCTTCTGAAAGATGAGAGCAGCTTTGCGATTTGGGTCTGCGCGCGGGCAGCAGCCGTGGTTCGCACTTTGAGTTTTCCATGCGGTCCAGGTTTCCCCAGTATAAGCTAGGCAGTAATGCATACCAGCTTGACTTGACATACTTGTGCTATGCCCCGCTGCTATCGTACTATAGTGAGCTGTCAAGCCCTGGGCCTGTGGTAGTCTGGCGTTGGGACCTTTTTGGCTCTCGATGAGTGCCACAATTTCTCCAAGTGAGTTCATGCACCGCCTCTATGGTCAAGTGTGCGAGTGCATATTGCATGTCTTGCCCCATCCTCTACGTAAGCGGCTCTGCGGCGTATTACCAAGCAAGTTCTTTCCTCTTTACGCTCTCACATAACGAGCGTCGTCGAGTGATTACAGCCTCACAGCGCCTGTCGTGTCCCGTGAAGCCAGTACGGGTATTTCAGCCTCTAATGACGGCGTCGGAGCAACAAGTTGAGTCATGACTCGCGCATACCTCTAACGCGGCCAGATGTTTGGCCCGGCTGTGGCTTGCGGCGCCTCAGTTGGCCCAAAAGATCGGGGCCAGGCGGTGCGGTCCGCGGACTTCGGATGCCGGAAAGGTGGGTCTCGGCAGAGGATCGTTGACTTGGTCCAGGTCTGAGCCGTGAATGCTGGGTGCTTACACAGCTGGTGATTCCAATTCTGATACATCATTCAGGTTGAGGCTAGACACTTTTCTGAAATCGAGTATATATATACTAATATCACCTGTCACACCTCATGAACACTACATCTTCAACTCGCTGCCTTCACTTACATCGATTCACCCCAGGAAAGGTAACATATCATGTCAAGCAAGCAGTCAACCATAGCCTTCATCGGCGCAGCTGGTGTCACACTCAGCCACATCATCGCCCTTTCCCTCAAAGCAGGCCATCGAGTCATCGCCCGTATGTCTGTCCTCCCAGCCCGTCGAACCTTCTGACGTTAGCAGTTGCTCGAACTCCTTCCAAGCTCATCACCACTCTCGAGACAACCCACTCCCTTCCCGCATCAACCCTCGAAGCAAGCCTCGTTACTGTAAAAGGCTCCGCCCGCGATCTCGAAGCCTTGAAAGACCTCCTCCGCCACGACCCGCATTTCATCATCACAGGCCTCACCAGCCTGCCTGACTTTCATTTCAACCCCTTTCGTCCGGTAACCATGCAAGACCCGTCTCTGATCGGCGACTCGGCAGCTCTGGTCCTCCGTGCGCTTCAAGACCTCAGAGCCGAAGGCACTCTGACCAACGCACCACTCCTCGTCCCCATCTCGTCCACAGGCATCGCTACCAAACGCGACCTGCCGCTAATCATGGGTCCATTGTACAACTGGCTTCTTCCCGAGGCGATTTCCGACACGAAGGCTATGGAAACAGCTGTGGTGGGAGACGTGCTGAGCGCTTCATCGCCTTTGGGTGGCTATGTTTTTGTCAGGGCATCGCTGTTATCGGACAGCCCGGGCAAGGGCTTGGAGAAAGTTCGTGTCGGATGGGTGAGACACGATTTAGACAGCATAACAGAAGATGGCCCAGGGCCCGCGATCGGGTACACCATCTCGAGGGCCGATGTAGCGGAGTGGATCTTTGAGGAGGTTGTGCAGGCGAGAAGAGAGTGGACGGGAAAGTGCGTCACACTGGCTTACTGAGCTCCAGTTTACCGGGAACTACATGTTGTGCACAGTGCCGATCAAATCTAATTACAATTATTTGAACTTCTTTGAATCGACCTCGTGGAGAATTCTTCATTCGATTGTGATTTCCTGACGAATTAATCTTCCGTGCAGCAATACTTCACTCCACATTGGAAATCTTGAAACCTCCATTCACCCTCGTCTGGAAGAATCCAGAAGGGTCGTACTCCTCAGCAACCTCCTTTATGAACGCAACGTTCTCTGTTCCATAGGACTTGAGGGGGTCTTGGGCAGGGTTGACGTAGTTGAGGTACCGCCACTGGGTGTTGGCGCCAATGGACTCGGCGTATGCCTCAAGCTGGGCATTCACAACCGCCAGTTTGCTCTGAAAGAGGGATTCAACAGCCGGCGTGTTGATGAAAGCCTCTCCAAGCCAAATGATTGAGTCCTCGGTGAGCGTCTTGTCCAGACCAAGGACATTACCGCCGGCGTTGATCTGACCGTAGTGCTTCGGGAGGGGCTGGAAGACAAAGATGATGGTAAGGTCTTCCTCGGGGATGATGTTGTTGATGTCAGCCACGAGCTCGTTGAATAGTTCCTCGGCTTTGTCGAGGACGCGTTTGTCGTTGTGAAAGCAGAGCGAGAACCATACATATCTAAAGCATCGTCAGCACATGCCTCAAACAAAGGCCATATGGCAAGAAAGTAAGCCTACCTCTGGCCGCCCTCGTCAGCCATACCGCCGACCAGCTCGCCATAGGTCTGTGTCTGTCTCATATCAATGATGGCAGGCATGCCCTCAAGCACGTCAAATACGGGCGCCGTCTCGTTTCCATCAGTGTTGACCGCAATTGTGCCGACCATGGGCTGAGGCAGGCCGGTCTTGTGCTGGAACAACACGATCTGACTGTCAGCGGGGTGGTCCTTGTTGGTCGCAATGACGTTGATGAAGGCATCGATGATCTTGTCCTTCTGGTCCCAAGTCGTGAAGAAGACACCCCCGTGGAGGTCCCCAGCCGGGAAAGCGGCCATGTCGAACCGTGTCACGATGCCGAAATTGCTGCTCCCACCCTTCAGGGCCTTGAAGAGCCTGGGGTTGACCCTCTTGTTGGCATTGACAATGCTGCCGTCCGCGAGGACGACCTCGTAGTTGACGACGTCGTCACAAGCGAATCCCCGGCGGCCGGAGTGGAAGGATGCACCGCCACCGAGAGTCAAGCCAGCGACACCCACTGAGCTGACACGGCCACCTGTGATGCTCAGTCCGTGCTTCTCTGCCTCGAGCATAGCCGGACCCCATCTGGACCCGGCGCCAATAGAAGCGACAGCAGTGCCATTGGTGCATGTTGCATTGTGAACGGTCGTCGCGTTAAGCAGACTGAGGTCGATGGTGACACCCTGGGCAATGTTGTTGCTGTTCCAGTGGCTGTGACCACCACCACGAACGGCGATGTGCCATTGTCCAGCACCGCTGAGAGGAGAGAGAGCTTTGATCGCCGCAGAAACATCTTGGGCACTCGTGGGTTGCAGGATGCACCAAGGGGTAATTTCACGGACAGTCAAGCTGTAGTAGGAGCTCAGGCTGCGACTGTAATCATCGCCGGGTCCAGAGGCGAGAAGCAGCTTGTCTCCGAGGCCAGCATCGATCAGGGCATCGCACTAATAGAGGTCAGCACACCTCAGCACAGGACGGGGAGGATTCAACGCTCACGCTCTTGAAACCGGTGTCTTGGCCAGCGACATGGCTAGCCCATGCGAAAGCTGCAACAAGATCGACGAGACGAACCATGGTTCCTGGATGGAGCTCAGTGCAACCTGGGAGGAAGAAGGGTGCTGAGGATGTGGGCGGTTGTGAGACACATGTCCGTACTCCGTAGAGGGGGGTCCTTAATAAGATGTCATCGCATGCATCGTGTTCGGGTTCGTTTGTCGACCTGAGCCAAGCGGGGAGGGAGTCTGGGGACAATCACCGCGCTGCGATCATGCATCTTGGCGGCAAAACATCGACTGCAAGTAGGCCGTCTTGATAGGTACAGTTAGATTGGCGGATTCAATTCTTCAAGGAATGACGGGGGGCTGATCCTTGTGCAAGCCGGTGGCGTAAGACGAGACGACCAGGGCGGAGATCAACGACACGGAATCAGTACCGGTGATGTATCCAGACCAGCCCCCTGGAAAGACCTCACAGTCGGGAAGCCGGAGTAGTCATCTCGGAAGGCTGTTTGCGAAGACAGCAGCATGAAGATTGCAGTGCTGCCCCCACTGCCTGGGAGGCGAACCAGGGTTACGGTATCTCGGCGTGGGTTAAACAAAGATTTGTAGGCACCTCCTACGGCACAGCCAGGGGTTCGTGCATATAGGCTTCCTTGGCTGCAGCGTCGCGGCACATCCGCAAGATGATCTTGTCTACCTCTGGCAAAGCGGCGGTTGGCATCAACCTCAGGGCATAGTGGCAAAAGATGGACTTCCAAGGCTTCAAACGCAGGCCCAGATTGGCGACGCCTTCCTGCGTTTCATGAGTAGTTCAGGCTTGCCTAAGCTGGGAAGATTAAGTCATCTCAACCCACATATCCCTCAGCCTGAGAGTAGGGTGCCACTGCCCATGGTGACTGACAGCGTCTTTGAAGTACGTGTATCTCAGCTGAAGCCCGACTAGGTTCACATCGAAGAACTTTCTGGTTGACCGGCCTGGAGCAGCATTTGCCTCATATTGACTGCCAAGGCTCACAGATGCGCGCCGCACACGACATCACCCTTCTCTCAGAACAAATTTTATACTGCCTGTTGCTATACCGTTGTTGGGAGAAAGGAACTTTTGCTGCTTCTCGAGTCTGGGTCCTCGGCTCGCCTCATGCGGCCGCTCGCAGCCTGGAACCCACGCAGGAACCAAGGATGCATATTGCTTTTCTTCTCCCAGAACCCTGGTCGGATGCAGAAGACTAGGGTCATATCCCGTTGGCCGCGTGCCGCTCCAGTTGCGTCGTGTCCATGTACATCCAACTGACCTGCCTTGTACGGAGGTTGGTCAAGCAGGAAGCCCGTCCGAAGGATCACGCTTGGCTTGGTTTTCCAGGCCTTGCTGGTAATGACAGAATGCTCGTTGCCAAGGGGGGATAAGGAGTAACACCTCTCATAAAACCAAACCGGCTCTCCCGCCACCGCGGACCCGGGTAATAGCTCGAGTCCGTTGCCCTCATTCTTCCAAATGCCAGCCACACTGCCGCCAAGATGAAGAGCTTCGAGCCGGGCCAGCCCTTTGTGGTTGTCAACGCGGCCATCTGGACAATGCTCAGTATTGCGACCGTCTTCCTCGCGCTCCGCATCTACTGCCGCCTGGTGCGAAGCAGACAGCTCTGGTGGGACGACTACATCCTCGTCGCGAGCTGGGCGTTGATGCTTGCCTCTTCAGCGGTCTTAGCAGAGGCCCTCCGTCTTGGGTACCTCGATACCGACATGGGGAGCCCACGACTATTTCTTCTTTCGAGGGTATCCCACACATGTCACCTGGTGTCGCTTGCCTTGTGCAAGACGTCGTTTGCGGTGACGTTGCTGCGATTCTCAACAAAGATGCAGAAGTATATCATCTGGTTCATCATTGGAAGCATCGCTGTCATCTTTACGGTACATGTGTTCCTTCTCTGGAAAGCGATGTGCGGTGTGCCACCAAGCAATGTGCTTCCGGGCGACTGTTGGGATCCCCAGCACCCTATCATCATGAACATCACCTCGTCTAGTAAGTTGCTATTCTCCCAAGGCACAAGGTTCCGTCGCCAGTATCTCGCTCCTTCGGTTCGCTGACTGAGGTGTAGTGTACTCGGCCATAACCGACTTTGTCCTCGCTCTTCTGCCATGGAAAGTGATCATGGGACTGCAGATGAAGAAGGCTGAGAAAATCAGCGTGGCGCTTGCCATGAGTGTCGGCGCAATGTGAGTCATCATGCTGGACTTTGTTGATACCAGAATGCTAAAAGGGCCCGCCAGCGCCGGCATCACAGGAGTCATGAAGTCCGTACAGAGCATCATGACGCTCAACCCAATGCATCCCGACTGTAAGTCAATGCATCCACATACCCTGCCGCATCATTTGTACACCCCTGATAACCTATATAGTCACTTACAATCTCATCCTCTTCTGGATCTTCTCCCTCGCCGAACCCAACTCGACCATCATTGCGGCCTCCATACCAGTCCTTCGCGTTCTTGTTCGTGATGCCCGAACCACCTATGGCGGCTACAATGGCTCCTCGGGAGGGCCTGCCGCATACATCAAGTCTCAGAATAGTCGATTCCACGTACATAACGACAGAGAGAGGACCGTTACGGAACCTTCGAGTCGAGGCAATATGGATGCAAGCAGTGACAGGAGCATTCTAGGCCATAGCCCGGAACGGCCTGCCGGCATCTCACGAACGACCGAGGTGACTGTGGAGTTTGAGAATGGAAGGAGCATTTCTCCTGGGATTGGACAAGAACCTGGCGCGTTTGAGATGCAGCCTCGGTCCTCAAGGCAGATTTACAGTGACAAGGGTGCGATGGATTGGAGGTCATCAACACGTCGGAGTTGAGGACCAAGATGGATCTAGCAAAATCATGTAACTTGGAAGAATCTTAGCGAAAAGGTGTATTCATTAGTCTCTTGGAGTACATTTAAGCTAGAAGATCGCCCTTGAGAACCTGCTCCTGACCGTTCGTAGAGAGTAGCTATGGCATAGATAACTTTTGAAATAAGAATAGGTTTGATGATTTACGCATCTATATGCTTGTTATTTACTAGAACGTAACGGTATCTTGCCTTGCTCTCTTCCATATCTACAATCGCCTGATTCGCGTCCTCTAGCGGCCTCAGCTCAACCCAAGGCTTGATCCCGAGCTTTACAGCTAGATGAAGCATCTCCTCGATTTCCTTAGGAGAGCCTATAGCACTGCCGCTTAGCTTGAAGCCGCCGTTGATCAGCGTAAAGGCATTGATGTTAGGCAATTCGCCGGCGTCAGGAGCCCTGTGCGCTGTTAGCTTGGCTGTCAGAGAGTGAGTAACTGGAAGGATGCCTACCCAACCTGGACAAAGTCGCCGTTGTATCGGAGAAGCTTCAGGTAGTCGTCAAGAGGCATTTTGGCGCTCGACACAGTGCAGATTATAAGGTCAATAGACCTGGCGTGCTTGGCAGCCCAGTTCGGGTCATCATCTGTCGCAATGTACTCGTCGGCGCCCAAAGCCAGCACGTCCTCCCTCTTAGACTCCTTGCGCGAGACACCAACAACCTTGTCTGCACCGAGGGCTTTTGCGAAGAGAACGGCAAAATGGCCTAGTCCGCCAACACCTACAACACCAACGGTCTTACCAGGTCCGCACCCGTTTTTTCTCAGAGGTGAATAGACAGTGATACCGGCGCACATCATAGGCGCGGCGTACTCTGATGGCAGATCATCAGGAATCTTGACAACAAAGCGTGAGTCAGTGCGGTTGTAATCAGCGAAGCCGCCGTAAGACTTGCCCATACCGCCGGGATACACGCTATCATAAGTGTTGATGTTCTTGGGACAGTAGTTGGGTCGACCAGCCGAGCATTCGACGCAACTGTCAAGGAGGCAGCTTCGGGCTTGGGCGCCGACACCGACGCGGTCGCCGATCTTAATATGATTGACGTTGTTACCGATGCGGACAACCTCGCCAACTATCTCATGGCCAACGCAACAGGCTGATGATGTCAGTATTGAATCTTCTAGCAAGCCCATGCGGATGGAGTTGGAACCTTGCTTCATGAAGATGACACTACCAGGAAACAAAGGGTAAAGAGAGGAGCTCACGGTATAGAGTGGTTCCCCATCCGGAGCGGAGCGAGTGGCAATCAGCGCCGCAAATGCTGCAATGAGTGATCTTGATATCAACATCATCCTCTTCCCACTTCTTAGGCTCAATTAAACCCCATTTCATCTTGCCGTTAACAGAATCTGGCGATTGGCCCAACCACCCTTGAAATTCGTAATCAGTCGACATGTTGGATGAGAGTGTACGTGCAAGTTGAGAGTATTCCGAATGTTGCAAGCCTTAGCGGGGGGCATTACTTAAGACCATGTCGATTAGGAACTATAACTAAAGACTCGCTACTGCGAGCTCAAGGGCTCGGACAGCGTCTGGGTCGGAGTTTACTCAACAGTTACCCATGGGAGATATTCTCGGACTTAAAGCCTCGGTTGTTCCTACGTGCGACAGAAGGCAACAAGATCTTGTCCCAATGTGAATGGTGGAGTGTATCACCATCTTGCCGATGGTTCCTGTCACGTGATGGCCCGTAAAATCGGTGCTGGTCCCAATCAACCAATCAACAGCAGGGATTCAAGGAGTGGAGCGGTTGGTATTGCAAGCAACGCGACCGCGACCCTTGCGATCGTCTAACGGGCCGCAGCATCGCGAAACTTCATCACCGTTGCCGCGAAGGCATCTAAACGCCCACCGAATCGCCCCACGTTTCCCCCAGTCCATCTGGCAAGGACCTGTCGAACCGCGCGACTCGATTCGAAACCTGAGGATTCAGCTTCATATTCGCAGCAATGGGACGCAGATCCGGGCGCGCAGCCGCCAGGCGCGCATCGGCTGCCCTCCGTAAGACCTCCTTCACTCGATCGCAGACCGCAACCTGTCACCGCATACTGACTCAACCCGTCCAGAGAGCACCCCTCGGGCTTTCGAAGGCATCGAGGATGACGAGCCCATGCCTGATATTCCCGATGAGCCTGCATCCGAAGCCGACGAGCCCCCCGAGCCCGAAGCCGACGACGACGAGGATGAGGGAAAGGCGGACGAGTCGGCAAATGATGACGCAGACCAGGACGATGACCAGGAGGCTGCCGGCGAGCCCGAGGCAGATGATACGGAGCCCTCAGTCAAGGAACCCTCGCCCCCGCCTGTGGCTACGGTCCGCCGCAAGCGCCTCGGCCGCCCGCCCAAGAACCGCCCGCCCGACTGGGACCCCATGATTACGGTCCCCGCATCCGAGGCCGACACGCCACGACGACGAGGCCGTGGTGGCTGGCGTGGTCGTGGTGGCCGCAAGCCTGGCCCAGGCCAGGCGCCCCTCAAGCTGCGCCAGGCCATCGACAAGGAGGGCACAGAGGTGGACATTGTCAACGACGAGTGCGTCCTCCCTGAGGACCCCGAAGGCGAGACCAAGGTCGACAAGTCGGGCAACCTCCTCGGCGACCGCGAGTACCGCTGCCGCACCTTCACCGTCCTCGGCCGCGGTACGCGCCTCTACATGCTGTCGACCGAGCCTGCCCGCTGCGTCGGCTTCCGCGACTCGTATCTCTTCTTCACCAAGCACCTCAAGCTTCACAAGATTATTGTCGACGACGAGGAGAAGCGTGACATGATCGACCGCGAAATCATCCCTCACTCGTACAAGGGTCGCTCGATAGGAATTGTTACTGCCCGTTCCGTCTTTCGCGAGTTCGGTGCTCGAATCGTCGTCGGTGGCAGGCGCGTCCACGACGACTACCGGGTCACAGACGCCCGCGAGGAGGGCATTGTCGAGGGGGAGATCGCCGACCCTAACGACAACTACAACCCGGCAGAGCCCTACAACAAGAACCAGTACGTCGCCTGGCACGGCGCCAGCTCCGTCTACCACCAGAACGCGCCGACGGCCGCCGACCCCATCGTCGGCAAGGTCGAGGTCAAGAAGCGCAAGGTCAACGTCAACAACACCAACTGGATGCTCGAGCACGCCCGCGAGGCGAGGTAAGTTCTCTCTGCCGAAGCACACCGGTCACGCACCGAGCACATGGACAACCCTGGCTAACTGATTGCCCCCAGCACCTTCAACACGTCCATCAATGCCATCCGCCGCTACCAGAACCGCGGCATCTACGACATCCACACGAACATCATGCAGTACCCTTCCATCATGCAGCCAACCCACACGCGCATCGAGCAGATCGCCCCAGGGGACGAGCCCGCTCCGACTGCCGTCTTCCCGCGTCTGTCCCCGTCCATCGCCCGCAACGCCCAGGTTCTCGACATCCACTACGAGACGGCCCCTGCCGGCGTGGGCCCCTCGCAGCGCCCGGCCGCCGACTTCCTCGCCCCCTTCCACAGCCTGTCCGCCGTCTCGGACGACATCAAAGACCTCCTGCCGCCCGAGTGTCGCGCTGCCTTTGACCGCGCCGCCGACCGCGAGACCGCCTGGTCTGCCCGCTGGGGCAACGAGGCCGACGTGTGCGCGCGCGGCGAGCCTATAATCGACCGCGCCATAGTGCCCTTCCGGTAGCAACCGGGGCTTCTGTTTGACCGGCTGGCCTCGGGAAAGCCGCGGGAGCAGCTCGTCTCGCGGTGACCCGGGTGGAGGCCGGGGGCGACGGGGCGAATCACGCCTGCCTCGCATGGGGGTTGCTTACGAACGACGGGGGAGTTTGGGGAGGACATGCGGGCTTGGCTGGCGTTGGGGAGTTTGGTTTAGAGGGAACAGTCAGTCCCGTTTTGGGACGTATCATGTCCATGTCCGTCCGGCTGGATGGTCACAGGGGACTCGAACACTGTACACTATTATTTGAAATGAAAGAGACGGATGGATAATTGGATTCATCAAGCCTCGACACGCAGACCCATCTGACTTGGTGAATGGCGGCGCCGTGCCTCCCACGCACTCATCGTAGGTCGGCGAACCATCGCTGGCCAGAGCACCCGCATCGATGGAGGAGCAAGCCTTCCGGGCCAGGCACCCAGCAGGCAGCCTCCAATTCTTGCGGGCGTCGTAGGCGTCAGCACCGCGCCATCAGGGCTGCGGACAAACCATCCGAAGGGCGTGTGCAGCAGCAATCCCCCAACGAAGGCAGGTAGGGTTCCATCCGACCTGGGGCACATATGGAACGGGGGTGCGATCTACAAGCGCGTGTCCGAAGGTCGGGCCTGAACTGGGGAAGGGAACCTGAGGCGGCTTTCCAGAGAGTGTGACCGGGTGGCTAGGGGACTGGGGGTGATTGGGGGAAGGGGGAGGGATGAGCGGATGACTGGTGGTCTATTGGAATTGGGTAGGATTGAGAGGTCTTGGGTGCCTGGAATTATGCATGCTGAATGACACGGGAGTTGCGTTGAGGGCCATTCCACGCCTCCGTTGTTGCGAGCGCGCCAGCCCGCTGCCGGCTGCAACCAAGAGCTTTTTACTGGAAGACAGCTCCGAAGCGATGAATGAAGCCCCGGCCATGCTGTATCCGTGTCGTCCTCGACGGCTCCCCATGCCGTCGACCGACCACCCTTAGGTGGAAGCTGGACGCCCCGCTCGGAGCTTGGGATATCAGATCCGCGCGATATCACCAGGGCCCGCCCATCCAGGCCACCCTGTCCCCCACCGGCGGGCGGACCACTCTGTGGTAAGCTCGTGGCAAACTACGTCAACTCGTTGCGGTCGGTCGTGGGATCCCCCATCGAGATGGATGTGTGGCTTGGTGGTGCGGCAATGGGGGCATGGAGATGGTGACGTCCGGCTGCGTCTTCGCAAATGGCGCACGAAGGGGGCTGGCCGCGACGTTGCTGACGCCAAGCAGAATGGCCATGACCTTCCTTGTGCGATGGGGCTGGCCGTTGGTGTCCAACGTCACGCAGCATCCCCATCCCACGATCCTCAAGTCTCACTCACATGCAGGAGCAGCGACTGGCACGCAGTCCGTGCTAATCTCTCGAGACATGTGGTGCAGACTCCGGAATCTAGCAGTGCCCCGTTCGAGACGTGCCCTGAGAGCGTGCTTCTGTACTGGCCCTGTATTCGGACAGACCTAGAACGCATGACACCCCTCGGGATGGGCTCTTCACACCGCCTGCGGGGGCGGCGGGCGCGCGCGTCCAGGCTGCAGCTGAGGACTGACGGGCCAAACCTCGGTAAGCCGGCGAGGTGTGTGAGGCGAGGAAAGCCAGGAGAGGGCTGCCCCCCTCCGCAAGTCGGGCAGCGAGCCAGGAGTCAGTAGTGGGATGCACATGCGGCGTGCCTGGCTGCCGACCTTGCTGCCGTGTGATGCCGCATACAGCACATAGGATGCCGGGGGTGACACAGGGCAGCGGTGCCGAGAGTCGGCCGTACCCCTCCCTCTGTTGCTCTTCTCGCCTTCGAGAGGAAGCGGAGCGTCGCGGGCAAGTCGCAAGTGCTAGCGTGCATCAGACCCGGCGACTACGTAGCGGGGCGGGTAGTGCGCAGGTGCTAGACCAGTACGTGAGCAGACCGACCTCCACGGAGGTCGATGTTCAGGGGCTGAGAGGGGTTGGGAGGTGAGGAGATCATCAGTAGCGTCGACCAAGAGCCCATCGGATGACAGAACAGACGTTCTGGAACCTGGGTCCGTCGCGAGGCTCGTCTATCAGTGGAGTGGCACGCCAAACTGTGGACCACAGTGACGGCGTGATCGCCAGAAAAAAAAAATCAGTATCTCATTTCGAGTTTTTCTTGCTGTCTGAACGCATCGTATCGTATCGGCATGACGGCTCGAACGAGTGACATTCAACTCCACGGCACGTTAGTCTCGGCAAGTTGCGTGCCTGTTCCAGAACCGTACGAGCGTGATGCACCTGCCATAACATCGTCTTGAGTCAAAGAGAGGCCTGCTACTGCCGGTGATTACCTTTTCCGTCCAAGCCGCTGGTGTCGGCACTGGCGGTTCGGGGCCTGCAAAACCCCAACTCGTAGATGAGACAGCACGGGGTTGTGCGCTTGAAGCGCTCAAGCGTTGGCTCGATACAGCAAGCGGTCAACGTGCCATGCGGCGTGACGGAGGCAGGGCACCAGCTCCAGATCGGATTGGATCTCGAGATGCCCCAGGGCGTTCGGCGTGTGCCCGCCCCTTCCAGCCCCAAGCACTTGTGCCCAGTGAGTGAGGGTGAGGCAAATTCCCCTCAACTGTATGCGGGTGATCTGGCAATCTGGGAAACCTTGCCAGGAGCTTGGGTGATGGAGAGCTCGCGAGGGGTCCTTGTGGAGACGAAAGGCGGGACTGAAGGTCGAGTGTGCTGTCATGCCTCTCTCTCCCTTCTCCTCTCAACAAGTCTGCCTGTGACACCCCTTCATGACCCTCCGTTCGCCGATGGCTGCGGGTCGAAGCGGGTTCAGTTCCCAGGCGCGCTACTCTCCTAAGCGTCTTCGACCGACCCAAGGCGGCGGTGGAGCTGGACCCTTGTGGGTCTCGAGCATTATGCTGGGCCAGCATAGCCTGGCCATCCTTTGTCCTTGGGTCGAAAGAGAAGCAACTATGTATGGCCCGAGGGAAAAGTTCTGTTGTTTTGTCGGATCAGTTGACTCGGCGTTCCTAAACTGATCTCAAGCAGGACGCATTGGATCCAGCGCCCTTTCAAGCTGGGCCGTTTCCAGGGTCTCTTTCGGGGTCTAGCTGGCCCGCACGATTCGGCGGAGGCTCGGGTTGTTCGCAGCCTCGAGCCTTGTCGCCACAAAGTGAGGCAATGCTGCAGCTCAGCTGTGTGATCTTTGGGCCTGGGAATGGGTCAACGTACCACCCGGCCTCCCGCTCTTCCATGTCTGGGACAGCTGGCATCCTCCCCAGGTGGCTGCTCTTTGGGAATGCCTGAGGCCTTGGAGGCAAAGGCCGACATCCATCTTCAAACCAGGCGATCCCAGCCATTCCGCGATCTATGTACGGAGTAGCGGCTCTGGTGGACCCGGCCACCACTAACAGGGCTTCCAGAACCCGTTGAAAAAAGGAAAGAACCTGGTGGCCTGAGGTGAAGAGAACCGTGCGCTGATGACACCGGCTCAGGCAAAGCAACTCGTGGGGCGGATCCCTGATATCTCGGGCCTCATCAGGGAGTAAGTATGGCATACCCAGGCCGTCTGTCTGATATGCCTTGGCTCCGATTGGCCGCTTTATTAGAAACAGTGTGACGGCTCTCAACTTCCGACTGGACGACAAGGAATTCTGACTTGCCCAACTAGTCTTAAATTTGAGACTTCTGACGAGAACGAAGGAGGCCTGACCAGTCAGCTTGCGACTGTGACATTGCATGAGCCTCGGGTTGGTGTGTGGTGTATGAGTTGCTGACGAGCTGAGGGTCATGTGTGAACTGCGTTGAGGCGCTGCCGTGAGCTCACGGTGGCGGCAAGCACCAGCAAGTGACAGCCGGAGAGCTGTTGCCTGCAGCATGTCTACTTGTGAGCTCTCAGCAGGGAGAGAGGTTGGGCCGAATGCCCAGGCATCAGCGCACACCCGTGGCGTCGGTCACAGGTTGAAGCGGAGGAAAAGGAAGATGTGGCTGGCCCGGCAGACCACGATCATCATGCCTGGATGTATCAGCAGGCAGAAACGCCAATTCAAAGGGCGGCCTTCATCACGGTCGTCACATGGCACATCCCGGATGCTGGTTGTGTCGCAGCCTCGTGAGCACCCACCTGTGGATCTGGTCGAGCCGCTTGACTGCTGCACTTGGAGAAACAGATGGATCAACGAGGATGACCGACAAAGCATCTGAGCAGCGTGGACCAGTTGGGGACGGGCCATCGAGAACCCGGGCATCAGTTCGAAGACGGCTGGCACGGACAGTGAGCCCCAGAGCTGGAACTGTCTGTGTCGAGCAGTGTTGCCCCGAGGGCTTGCGGCTCCGAAGAGGCGGTGGACGGTGTACGCTGGGCGCGTTCGAGGAGGAGACAAACAGGTAGGGTCATCCCTGACATGCTTCAACGACGCCCGACGAAGACGATACGCTGCAGTGGTCGAGACGTCGGCTGGCCGGCTTCTGCGAGGCAGATGCCAGCTTGGCGGGTACTCATGGGCAACGGCGGCGTAGGCCAAAACATGGAGATGCCTGGCAGCTTGGCTCGACTGTTCTGTTTGCCTGCAAGACATCCAGCAGAGTATCACCAATGCAGCGAAGAGGCGGAGGAGGAGTGACAGGGGGCAAAGGGGGAATATTGGGCGGGGGGAGGGGAGGAAGACCAATACGAACGTACCCTACTCAGCAAGGAAGTACTGTTCGCGTACTGTACGGAGTGCGGGATATTTTTGGCCTCGCTCCCCCCAGCGCGACGTTTGTATTTGTGATGGCGCTGTGGCTCCCGTTGAAGCGCACCGAGTAGTGCGTCTCTCTGCCCGTCCTTTCTTCTAGGCAGAACGTAGCGGAGCTAGTGCAACGCAGCACACCTTTCGGTATTCTACAGTTCTCGGCCTTTCTCAGGCACGCCCGTTGTGCCGCCAACTGTTTACGTTGAGACCGTTGTGACGAGGGGGGGGGGTTGATGAGCCCGCTGATGACGGCTGGACTTGGTGTGGCTCGACCTGTCTCGCAGGATTCGGCTGCTGCTGCTGCTGTGACACCGTCAGGCGATGCGAGACGTGTCGATGGTCAGCAGCGGCTGAACAGAAGCACATACCAGCCGTGACGATCCCTCGGCAAACATGTCATGATGCGTGGAGAAGAGAGCCTCGTCGCGGGAGGCTTCAGGGACGGGTTTCGCGGGAGGAGGCGAAGGTCGGGTCGCGCCTCAATGGAGAAGCAGCAGCCAGGCCGCCCGCCCACCACGGTGACCACTACGGTGACCACTGTTTCCAGTGACGTACTGGGCTGGTGGTGGTCTTCGCCACCCGATCCCATGGGAAGGACAGGACTTAAGCCCAGTCCGGGAAGGGACCTTGGGACTGTATGATGCACTGTCCAAGGTTGGGCCAGGTAGCCCCGAGTCCTCCCTCGTCACGAGGGCGCTCGTGCCAGCGTTGTACCTCGAGAATGAGGGCTAAAGAAGGGCTGCATAAAGGGTATCGTTCGTGCGACACGAACTCTCCCAGGCAACCCGGTGCCTCCAGGTACCGACAACTACTCGAGCGCTACCTTCCAAGGTACCTTGCCTGCCCTGCCTCTCTCTCCCTCACCGTCATTTCGTCCCAGCAGCAGCGCGAGCGCCAGTTGCCAGGCCGATCCCACTCCCAAGGCCACGCTAACGCCGAAGCGCCCCTAATGCCCCTAATAACCGACGAATTGGGTTGTGTCCGGGCGGTCCTTGTGCGATTTTTTTGCTGTCCACATGAACTCGATGACATTTTTCGCGTCGCAGCCAGGGATCGCCCGCTCGTGAACCGCGCCTCGTCGATGGGTCCAGCCCAACGTCAGGGGACCCTCTCCACGCCGGTCGCTCTCGTGTGTGGGTGTGTGTGCGTGCGTGCGCCTGCTGTGTTGCTGTGTGGAGAGAGGTGTGTACAAGATGATTCTCGTGAACGGCTCATTTAGGCTGGCGGTGGCGGAGATGAAGTCCCTAAACTCGTACGCGGCATCCCTGGTGGCCTCAGGCGGATGGCGAGACCCCGTGGTTTCGTTTCTCAACGAAAAGCAACAGAGGCCTCGGTCAGTGGAATTTTGCAAATCACCTGCTCAGGGTCAACAACCGACCGACGACCTACAACCTAGCTCATCTCGGAGCTTTCACATTCTCCGTCCTGCTCCGGGAGGCTTTTTGTTTTCGGGGCCCCGGTTGCCTGACGAAAGTGCAGAGCCCTCCCAAGGCAGGGTTTCGAAGTACCCCGGTACCTACCTACCTTGCAATGTTTCTAGTGCTTCGCCGCGCGAGACCTGCCCAGAGAAAACTCGTGGCCTGCAATTTGACTGGCGTTAGCTCAACAGAGACACACCCCTCCTTGCGCTATCCGCGCCCCTCCAAGGATCTTCTGTTGTTCGTTCCTCCTGCGAAGCACCGGCGAACTCCCCCAGCTCCCCTGCCTCGCCCAACACCTGATTGGCTGTCAAGGGCACCCCACCCCGTGGCTGCATCGACTCCTCCGTGCAGCTTCCATGTCTCTTTTAGCTAACACCCACACCACCATCGCGGCCAGCGGCTGTCACTGGTTCGTTCCTGCCAGTTTTTGCCAATGTTCCAAGTCCGAACCATGCCCCTTCGAAGCAAGTTCTAGTAGGGCAAGCCACCGCCGGGACAGGTCCAGACGAGGAGGAGCACGAGGGAATAAACCCCCATTATTACGTTGTACATTACTCTTGGCTAGGGGTTGTTCTCACTACCGATGTTTTGCTGCCGCAGTGGAGGTCACTCCTCAGTGACACGCATGTCCCGTCAGGCCTGTTACCCTGGGTGCCCTGTCACTGCCCCGTTCTCATTACTCGCCCGACCTGAAGTAACAGTACCTTCGCGTGGCCTGAGAGGAAGGGAGAGGAAGGGGAAGGGGGGGATCTGGTTCTTCTGGCGCACGGCGTCGGTTTAGGGGAGATCCTGGCTTGCCTGGTCAGATTGGGTGTGGGAAGGAGCAGGCAAGTGGAAAGGAGAACGTGAACCGCCTCATGTCCTTCCTGCTCCTCCTGCAAGCCTGTCCTGCCTACTTGTTTTCTTGCTGCACTGTGCACTGGACCAAATCTATGTTTCGTGTCCCTTCCACGCCAGCCTGAACCACCTGGCGCCTGCCCCATCTTGCCCGCCCACTCACTATCCACCAGCCGTCCACTGATTGCGCCGGGTTTATTCATCACCCTGCACACTGTCACTGGATCAGGACTGGCACTTTGCACACCTGCCTGGGCTTGACTGGCCACCTCCGCTGCCGCCAATCCCATCCCATCCGCCACGCCCCAGGCCGGCCTTCATTTTCTGCCCACACACACCTCCAGCCTTTTTACCGCATCCTCAATCCGTGACCCCCCCCTTCGACCCGCCCATCCATCTGGTGTCCACTCCACACCTTCACTGGATCCAACCTACCCGTCCATCTCTACGCTATCCTTCCCTCCGTCATCCACTCCTCGTGGACTCGTCCCTTTTCTTTTCTACACACTCTCCTCTCGCCTCGACATCTACCCTCCCCTCCTCCATCTCCTCTCCCTCATCCACACTTCTTAGATTCGATTCCGCGAACACGAGTCTTACGTTCACGTTCACGACGACCATCCTGTCTTCGACCAACCGATTTGCCTTCGAGTAGTCGTCGATCCAACACCCGACCCCTTGGGACTCTCCTTCGCCGCCGCACGAGTGCGACTGTCGCCAAGGAAGACCGAACATCCGAACAGCGTTTACGATTTCACGAGCTTGCTCCCCTAGACTCACTGCGCAGTGTATGCCACCTACGAGGTTCGTCAAGCCGACATTTCCTTTCCCTTCCGCATGATTGGGTCTGCAAACACCATCTCGGCGCCGGGCAATGGCAAGAACGTGAGGCCATCCAGCAACAGAGCAGAGCACGCGAAATCAAGTCCGCTTCTCTGATGCCGTCCTCGCCATCCATCGCGTCTTTTGGGCAACTTGGCATCGAATGGGCAGTGCCTGTCAATCACATGAATGTTCCAGACACGGCTTGCCCTTCCCCAGCCAACGCAAAAGCGACGATACCGCTCTGCCTGACGCAGCCTTTGGCGGCGATGCACCAAACTTGGGCACAGACAGCAACATTCACCCCAGTTTATCTACATTCTCTTAATGTTCTTTTGCTGACCCGCCGTCTACTCTGTAGCATCTCGTACCGACTTGTTTCTGCCTCGCCCTCGATTCTCTCTTCCGATCGAAACAAACGCCCACGATAGCCGTATTGGCATTTCTGGCTCTTGAGCATCATTTCATCAGCGTCCCTCGTCAGCGTTCATCGACGCTCTTTCCTCTTACGACCGTCCCAGTTCGCATTCGACGCGAAACCCGGGTTAAGCATCTGATTTATGGAGAGCCGCAACTGCTAGAAGCCTCTTCTTCCCTTTCCTTGTCCGCACGACCTCCCGAGCCACCATCTGGTCTACACCCTGCAATAGCCCGCACAAGCCTCCACTGTTCCGTGATCCTTCACGACGCTCCTCAAAGCGTCTTTACCCCGACAAGATCCCCTGTCGGTCTTCGTCGGATCCCCCAGAACACCGCCAACATGGCAGGAGGAGGAGTTTGCGCTGTTCTCGACTATGAGGTCGAGCACATGGCCGAGTTTGTGGCGGAGATGGCCACTAGCGTTGTCACCCCAGGCTCCACTGCCTCGTCGTCCTTCCGCAAGTTCATCATGGGCATCTTGTCGTCGACTCGTCTGCCCAAGAGCACCATTCTTCTGGGCATGAACTACCTCGCCAAGCGGATGAACATGCCCGAGCAAAGCATCTACCACATCACCGATGCCGATCTCTGGCGCATGACGACTGTCTCGCTCATCCTAGCGAGCAAGTTTCTCGACGACAACACGTTCCAGAACCGGTCTTGGGCCGAGGTTAGTGGCATTGCGGTTACTGAGCTGAACGCCATGGAGAAGAAGTGGCTCATGGAGTCCGGCTTCGGTCTCTACGTCAATCTCGACTTCAGCCGGGATTACAATGCGTGGCTCAAGAGCTGGGACGAGTGGAAGGTCTTGAAAGAACAGGCCGTCGCCCGTGCCAACCGGGACAGACTCACCTCCCTGGTTCCCCCCATTGACACTGATGTCACCCGTTACGGGGGACGCAACTCATACAACTCCTGGGTTCAGCAACAGGCCGCTGAGTACGAGCGTTATCAGTCGATCAAGCGCGGCGACATGGCTCAGTCTCATGCCTACCGCATGGGCCCGGTTGACTGGTCGGCCAACGCGTCGAGCATGGGTTGGCCTAGCGCGCCTCTCACTCCTCCTGATTCCGGCTATGGCACACCCGAGTACATGAACTCCGCTGCATCTGCCAACGCGCGCTACAATGAGTGGTTCTCTTCAGCTGCCAACGGCGGGCAGTGGAACGCCCGCTTCCAGCAGCCTGTCGCCCACAACTCTTACTACGCGCATCGTCACGGATCATATCCCCAGCACTATGGTTACAACCAAGGGCAGGGCATGTGGGAGCACGGTATCGCCGAGTGTAGCTGTTCGAACTGCTTGGCTCCCGTGAAGCAGCAGGGCTACTTCGGCCAGCCTGTCATGGGCTAGAGCGCGATTTCGAAACGAGAGGGCATACACCACGGGCTCCACCCAAAGTACAGGGTGTCGACACCCAACGAAAAAGTTTTGCACACTCCAGCGTCCGATTGACAGGGCGCTCGGTATTTCTTGTTATTCGGAGAAAACGACTGCATTCTTGAGATACCCTCACGACGGAAAACAAAAACAAGCCGACACTCAGCAAGCTTAGGTTACTACCAGGACGGATTCTTGGTATCAAGACTGCCTACTTTTACGACACGGGCTAAGGAACGAGACCAATTCTGGTCGCACAGCTCCGCCCTTAATGACATTTTTCTTCGCTTTCTCTCGGTATACGGATCGACCCCGGCTTACGGCGTTCGACGGTCGGTTCACGATTCCCAGGACTCGGTGTCCTCGATAGACTTGTGTGTTGTTTTACCTGGTTCTGGTGTCACCGGAGCCTACTTTCAGATGTAATTATTCGCCCTTATTCCCTTTTTCGACCACACAAAAAGTCTTTTTAGGCAAGGTACATAAGTTCGCGGTTCTTTTTTTTCTTGTCTCTTTTCTTGCGAGGGGTTTGCACAAAACAGGTTTATAGGGATGAGGTTTTTCTTGCATTGCATCGGTAAAATCGGAGAGAGAGGGCTCTCGCATGGGTTGGAAATCGTCTTTCGTTCTTCACCTGCCGGCCGTTTAGTGTGGCCGGCACTTGCTTCTCATGAGATTTAGATGGCTCTATCGGCGGGGGCTATTGGCATTCAGTAGAAAACGGAAAGATTGCAAAGGGGTTTGGAAGTTCAGCGCTGAATTCGAGGAGGGGGTGGTTCTTTTGTTCAGGGGCAGCTCAAATGCTCAGTTGCGACAACGCGAGAGTTCAAGAGAAATACAAACAAATGAACAAACCTGGTCACTCAACTTGATTGCCTACTCGATGAGTAACGCGCTGAAACGTGAGAATCTGCGGTGGTGAGCAAACCTCGCTGCAAAAGAGGCGACCGAATCCAGCGATTGTTCAGAATTCGGATCCACGGCGCCTGATTTGTTGGGTGGGCCCCCAAGAATTGACCTATGTCATGATCAGCCACATCCCGTCCGCGTACAGCCACAGACTCCTTCCTCATCCTCTTTCACTACAACAATTTGCATCCGTATGCCTAACCAGTTTCGTCGACTCTGACGAAGCTATTAATTGAACCAGGCGGCCTCGGTTGATCGATCCCATCAAGTCCGCTGGGCCATGTCGTCCCGTTTCGTCTCCGGCGGTAAGATCGACGCCGAGACTGGTGAGGTCGTCGCCACAAACGTCAGCGACGAAGCTCCCGCAGAGGAAGCCCGCAGCAAAGGCAGCGCCGAGTGGGATGTCGTGCAGCGGGAGCTTGATGCCGAGCGGCGGCGGAGGGAAGAGGCGAGGATGAAGGCCGTGGAAGGCGGAGAGAGGAGTCTGTATGATGTGCTGCAGGCGAACAAAGGTGAGTCGCAGTTTGTTTTTGCTAGTCTTGTTCATGTCGAGGACCGTGTTTTGTTGATGCTGTTCGGATATAGCTGCGAAGGAGGCGGCGTTCGAAGAGGCGAACAAGATTCGAAATCAGTTCCGGGCGCTGGATGACGATGAAATTGACTTCCTGGACGAGGTGAGGGAGAAGAAGAGGGTGGAAGAGGAGAGGGTCAGGGAGGAGACGACAGAAGGGCTGAAGGCTTTCCGCGAGAGGCAGAAGGTGCAGGACCGGGCCCCTGCGGAAGAGGAGAGCAAGCAGGAAGAGGGCGGGACCGATGATTGGGCTGTTGGGAGGAAGAGAAAGAGAGAGAGAGGCGGAGAGGTGAAGGGGCTGGTAAGAAGAAAGGTCAGTGAAGGTGCCAAGGGCGAGGCGAAGACTGGAGAGGCACCGAAAGCCAGTCCCACGACTGATGCTGCGCGTGTCGTGACAGCTGCGCCAAAAACAACGAGCGGGAGTCCGCCGCCCCCAAAACTGGGGCTGGTGGCATACGACTCGGATGACGACGATGAGTAGGGGTCGACCGAAACATACAGAAGAGGAGTATCATTGTCTCCATCTGGCCACCAGATGGAAGTCTAGCGTCTATAATGCTCCCACCACCGAGCCAGGGCTCATACTGTACATCCAACCGCGCCTAAAACTTGGTGTTGGGTACACCAAGTATATCATACATTAATTTAACATGCTCGCAACTGCGACTCCAAACGCTCAAGCATCATCCAGGTTGCCCACGTTGGGTCCCTTGTTTTCCGACGCGAACGCCGTCATGCCCCAGCGGGCCAACGACCGCAGGCTTCCCTTGATGAAGCCCTCGATTTCCTCCTCAGGCACGACGATCGCCCTTGCGCGCGCCTCATCCTCAGGCCGGATCTCGAACCTCCTCATGCGCGAAGCGATGCGCGTGTCCACCACCATGGGCTTCGGCCAGACCTTCTCGCGCACCGGCTCCGCCTCCGAGCCCTCCTCGGGCGGCTCGTCATCCTTCCAAACGGACTTGACCCAGTTCTTCTCCTCGTGGGCGAGCACACGCTGCTGCTCAAGCTTCAGCTCCTCATCGTCAGAGGAAACACCCGCCTCGGCCTCGCGCCACTCGCGGTGCGCGGCGAAGCATGCGGCGGCGACCTCGCGCCCGATGTCGTCAGCAAGGGCGCGGCGGTTGAGGAAGCGGTTCAGGCGGGTAAAGGTGTTAAAGAAGCCGAGGATGTGGGGGAACTGCACGGGCGCGGCCGGGGCGAGCTGCTCAGGAATCGTAGGCGGGAGATGAGCGGCAGCGTAGTCGGCCGTGGAGTTGTATGAAGGCGGCTGAGGCGGGCGAGCGTTTTTCTTCTCCTCCTCCTTCTTCTTCTCCTCGGCGGCCTTCTCCTCGGCAGCCTTGGCGTCGGCAGCCTTCTTCTCGGCGTCCTCTGCCGTCTCGGCGATGGCGTCTGCTACCGGGGTGACGACGGGTTCCGCGGTCAGAACAGGCTCGGGTGTCGTCTCGGGCTCAGGTTGCGCGGGGGCGTCGAGGGGGCCGAGCCAGCCCTCGTGCAGGCCGCGGATGTACTCCTTCCAGGCGTTGCGCCCGATCACAACGTCACCGGCATCGCCGGCGTACTCGGGGATCTGGTTCTTCTGGCGCACGGCGTCGCGAACGTTCTCTTCGGTGGGCAGCAACTCCTCATCGGGCCTCTCCTCCAGCCGCCTCTTGCGGCGGATCTTCTCCGCGACGGCGGCGCGCACATCGCCCTGTTGCCGGCCCTGCACAAAGTCCCAGTCGAGACCCGACGCTGCCAGCACGGGCTTGACGTACTCAATGAAGTGGTCCTGCGCGACGCGTAGGCCCTCACCGGGAGGGGCCTCGAGGAGAACAGTCAGCTTGCGCGGCAGCTGGGAAGGGTTGTCGATGAGTTCCGTTGCGAGGGGGGCGACGGCGCGGGCCCAGCGGGCGGTGGCGCGCTTCTTCTCGCGCTTGTCGTAAATGACGGCGGCAGAGAAGGCGGTGGTGATAGTGAGGAAGATGGTCCAGTTGCGGGAGGGGAGCTTCTTTGGGAGGTTCGGAATGCCGAGCATGCGGAGAGCAGGGTTTCGTTCCGGGACCTTGTACGGAGCAGACTTGGCGTTTGCCGTCGTGGAGGATGATGCGGAGGGCGTTGATGATGGAGTTGGCGCTGCGGTCTGGTTATATGGTGTGTTAGTCCAAGCATCTCGTGATGGTGGTGGATAGGGGGGGCAAGCGGAGCGTACCGATGCCGGGGTGGGCTCCGTAGGGGGTTTTGGGTCTGCCATGGCCGCTGCAGTGTCTTTCAGTTCAAAGGCTGCGTTGAAGTTACCTCTCGGAATGAGAACTCGTGATGTACTGTCGCTACCTCGTCGCGACGTCAGGATGGAGTAGTTAACCAGGGGAAAACGACAGGAAATTTTGACGCGATAAGAGCTTCGCCCGGCGCGATAACGGCTCGGGTTCCTCCAGCCCAAAGGGGCATGGCGGCAGAGCCTCGGCTTTTTGCGGCTTCGTGACCGCCTACTGCCTTGGGATTAGTGGTTCAGTTCATTCACCGAGAGCACACCGAAGTCGCTGGCTTCAAGAATGAAGTCCATGGACCAACTACCTGCGACACCCGGGCCATTGTTGATTAAAGCCTCCACGGCCAAGTGTCTAAATTATTCGCTTCTCAGCTGAGTCTCAATTGAATAGAACCGCACATTGGGGTCAAAATCGCTATCGCACTCCTGTTAACAATGCTGGCAGTCAGGCAGGTCCCTCTTCCGAGACATCACAATGCTGGAACAGACCAGTTACTGCAGCCAAGAGTCCTGGAAAAGCCTATCCATGTCGTTACTGGCTCAGCGCAGAGGCGACTACCGAGAGATTTCCAGTCTCATAAGTCTAGACGACGGTTGATGTGGGATTGAGCGGCGGCCATGATGCTTAACGCCGGTACTCGAGGTTCTTCTCTTCGCCGGCATCTCATGCTCATGCAGCCCGACCTGTGCCCATAGTCCGCGGTGCCTGCTAACGCGGATGCTCATCATGCAAGACAACGCAATGCAAGGAGCAGACGGCATCTGACAAGCTCTCCTCATGCTTCGGACATTACTGGGAACTCCCAAGTACCCCGGATCTTCCGACAGGAGATCACAGCCAACAGTCGGTGAAGGCCGCATGCTGCGAGGTTCCAGTGACAGCTGCCCATGTGTACACCAGTACTCACTTTTGTCTGTCGAGCAACGGCAGCTCCACCTACCGGACCGGGACAACTTGCCTCCTTGCGTGCTTGCCCCTCCAAACGGGGCACGCCATTCTCGATTGGACAGCTGCGGATCGGCCCCTTGCAACCTCGAGAACCCCGCACGGCCATTCGCAGTCAGAGCCCACCACCGAGATCCATCTCAGGGGTCGAGAGTGCAACGCTGACCGCACTGCATCTTGGACTCCCTTCTGCTATGTTTCGCTTCACGGGGGCTTAGCTGAAAAATCCCCTTCCCTCCTTCCGAGTCTGTCCCTCTTATCCGGTCTGGAATCCGCTCCGCCCACCTGCGCAGCGCCTCACATCTGCCGCCTTCTGCGTCTTGTGCAGCTGTCAACCGCCCCAACAAATAAGGCCCGACACTGCTGGTGAACTTGACAGCAACGACAACATTCGAGATAGCGTCCTGTTCGTCCGTTTGCCGAACAGACAATTTGCGCCTCAGTGTGGCTGAGTGAGCACAGTCGACAAATAACGTCCAAGCACTCTCACCGATCCAACAGCACTGGTTGTTTGCGGGCCTATCTTCGACTCGCCCCTCAACCGTGCTCCTTCGGCTACCTTAGCTCGTTGGGTATGAACACCCGCAAGGTCTAGGTTTCAAAATCACTTGCTGACGGACCTCAATTGCCTAGGCCTCCACTCTGATCCACAGCAATCACTTGTCGAGACGAGACGTCGACGACATCACCGACAACCTCCTCATCACGGTCTGGCTGTCCGACTCCTCGAGCTGTGCCACCTAGCCCATCGGCCTTCCTGCCCGACCAAATCCTAGCTCCCTTCTCCTGCCCCTGAGCAGTCGACACCATGGATAATAACAACAACAACCGTTTGTTCCTCAACTTCGGGAACGGCAACGATCGCCTTGCCCCCTCCGGCGACCGCTCCAACTATCCCACGACGCCCTCGACCTTCCCCCAACCCGTCTTCCCCCAGTCTTCGGGGCAGCAGCAGCCTAGCAACCTCCAGCCTCCGCAGCAGCAGCAGCAGCAGCAGCAGCAGCAGCACTATGGCACTGGCTATGCCCCTCCTGGATACTTCATGCAGAACCAGTACCCGTCGCAGTACCCCGCTCAACCCCAGGCTGCCGACTTCGCCCCTCAGAACGTCTACCAGCAGCGGTCCAACACCCCCGGTACCAATGATCCTAACACTGGCCTCGCTCACCAGTTCTCCCACCAAAACCTAGGCGGCGCCGCGAGAGCTGGCGCCGGCTACGGCGCCCGAGGTGCCTCTCCGGCCCAGCGTCCCCGAACCGCCGGTGCTTCCGGCCAGCCCTCCGGCTACGGCAGCTACCCCGCCGCTCCCATGCCGACCCAGAGTCCAGCACCCGTCGACGAGTTTGCCCGTGCCCCCGAGCGAAACCCGGACAAGTATGGCTCGAACGCCAACAACAACCAGGTCAAGTGCTCCAAGCTTGCGGCCGACTTTTTCAAGGACAGCGTGCGCCGCGCTCGTGAGAGGAACCAGAGGTACGTCGTGGCGATATCCATTGGCACTTGAACACGACTGACGGGGAAAATTGCAGGCAGAGCGAGATGGAGCAGAAGCTTTCCGAACCCAACCAACCCGCATCGAGACGCGAGCAGATCTGGTCCACCGGTGGCCGCAAGGAGGGCCAGTACCTCCGTTTCCTGCGTACCAAGGACCGTCCCGAGAACTACGCCACTGTCAAGATTATCGGAAAGGGCGCCTTCGGTGAGGTGAAGTTGGTCCAGAAGAAGCAGGATGGAAAGGTCTACGCCATGAAGTCTCTCATCAAGACAGAGATGTTCAAGAAGGACCAGCTAGCCCACGTGCGCTCCGAGCGTGACATTCTTGCCGAGTCTGACAGCCCCTGGGTCGTCAAGCTCTTCACCACATTCCAGGACTCCTACTTCCTCTACATGCTGATGGAGTTCTTGCCTGGCGGCGATTTGATGACCATGCTTATCAAGTATGAGATCTTTTCGGAGGACATCACACGTTTCTACATTGCGGAGATTGTGCTTGCCATCGAAGCGGTCCATAAGCTGGGCTTCATCCATCGGTAAGTCGGGTGGCATGCCCTAGGTAGAACCGTCGCTAATGCAAACCCAGCGACATCAAACCCGACAACATTCTGCTCGACCGAGGCGGCCACGTCAAGTTGACTGATTTCGGTCTGTCCACGGGCTTCCAACGCTTGCACGATAACAACTACTATGCTCAGTTGATGCAGGGCCGATCAAACCGTCCTCGTGACCGAAGCTCAGTGGCTCTCGATCAGATCAACCTGACTGTCAGCAACCGATCCCAGATCAACGACTGGCGAAGGTCGCGGCGTCTCATGGCTTACTCTACTGTCGGTACCCCTGACTACATCGCACCAGAGATTTTCACAGGTCACGGATATACCTATGACTGCGATTGGTGGTCTCTTGGCACAATTATGTTCGAGTGCTTGGTCGGTTGGCCGCCTTTCTGCGCGGAAGACAGTCACGATACCTATCGGAAGATCGTGAACTGGCGCCAGACGCTGTACTTCCCTGACGATATCACTCTGGGCACTGAGGCCGAGAACCTGATTAGGAGGTGAGATGGTTCCGCTGGTCCTTTCTCGTTAAACCCTACTGACAATGTCTAGTCTCATCTGCAACACCGAAAACCGATTGGGACGAGGCGGCGCTCATGAGATCAAGGCGCACACCTTCTTCCGCGGCGTTGAATTCGACAGCCTCCGCCGCATCAGGGCGCCGTTCGAGCCCAGGCTCACCTCTGCCATCGACACGACGTACTTCCCCACGGACGAGATCGACCAGACGGATAACGCCACAGTGCTCAAGGCGCAGGCCGTGCAGCAGCGCGCCGCTGGCCACCCCGCCCCTGTGGAAGAGTCCCCCGAGATGAGCCTGCCCTTCATCGGCTACACCTTTAAGCGGTTCGACAACAACTTCCGCTAGACGGCTTCGCCGACAGAAGGTTTCGGGGTTGTGTTTGACTTTACACACAATCTGCATCACAGAACCTATATCTCGCAATGCTGTCTTGGAGCAAGGTGAAGGATCCTGGAATGCTGGTATGGCCCATGCATCGAATGCTGCGGCTTTCGAGTCTAATATACCAAACCGAATGGCCGTTGTCCGAGGTTCTGTGCCATTTTCCCCCCCTGATCCCATCGCATGGTGAAGAGTTTGACATAGAGGAGGGGCCGAGAAAGATGTCTTCATGAAGGGCATCGTAGCTGGCCGTTTGGAAGTTGCACAGGCGGTTGGCGACTTGAGGCGTGGAGACAGCTTAGAAAAGGATTGATGTGACGAGACGGCATGAGGTAGAACGAGGCACCAGTGGCGGGAAGAGCATGTAAACGGCTTGTGGTTCTGGATGGTAACATCAAGTTGCGAAGAACTCGAGGGAGACAGATACTGGCCAGGCGCCACATATGACTGCAGGCTAGAAGTCAATACACAAGTGCAACAACGACCACTCCCTGTGAGCATGTATGTGATGTGCAGAGCGTGCTCAAATTTCGCCTGCTATCTTATTGTAGTATACAACTAGAGTTAACAACTTCAGCCTTTCTCGTGACGCCTGAACTCCACGGTAGTACCCCCAACTCGGCCAGGCAATGGCCGTTGGGGTTGCTCGTTTTCCCAAGCACCATCATGATACTAGTTCCCATACCAGAATGCAAATGTCTTCGTCGCCGCGTCTTCGCCAGACCAAAAGACCAAACCCCTTATCTCCTCGAGCTCAACCCCGGCGCGGCAACATACCGCTCCTCGCGCTCCGACATGAACATGACCTGCACCCAGTATTCCTTCGAGTCCGGATCCCAGTAGCAAAACTGCTTGTCGTCCCGCTTGTCCAGCTCCCTCGCGGGGATCTTGAAGCCGCACGTCTCGTACGGCTCGGCCGCGACGAGCAGATATTGAAAGTTGCGATCCGGGTCCTCGACGCGCTGCGTGAAAGCGTTCATCACCTGCCATCTCGGCTCGATGTCCGGCGCAATGTCGGGGTACTGCAGCTGGAAGAGCAGTCCCTGCTGGCGCGTCAGCGGGTCGCGCACCTTGGTGATCTTGTATCCCGGCCGTCCGATCTTGACGAGGTTCCGCCGCGGGCCGACGGAGAAGCCTGTGCCCGACACGCCGGCAGGAAGGCCGGTGGCGGGGTCGATGGCGCCCTTGCCCTCCTTCTGCTCGCGGGCGGCGCGGCGGGCGAGGTTGGTCTGGTGCTTCTTGCCCTGGGTGTGGGCGAGGTAGGAGCCGTCGTTCTGGTGGACAGTCAAGCAGAGGCGGCACTCGAAGGAGCCGACGTGGTTCTTGAAGAAGTAGGGGTCCTTGTCGAGGTTGATGGTCTCGAGGGCGAGCTTCTTGAGGCGCTCGCGGCGGTCGGCATTGGACGCGGATTGAGAGGCGACGCCGCCGCCGCCAAACTTGGAGCCGGCGCGGTTCTGGTAGTCCATGGCTGGAGCTTTCGCGGTGTACAGAGATGCGATGCAGCTACAGATGTCGTTTCACAGGTGTCTGGGCGTTGTCGGGGATCGGGGACGTAAATCGTGTTCGTGATGGTCTTGAGGTGGAATGGTGTTTGGAGGATGCGAGCGCAAGGCTGTCGCAAATGGAACCAAGGTCAAATTAGCATGGCTTGGGTCTACTCACCGAGGGAAAAGGCTCGGTGAGTGTACACGCTAGTGTGCATTGCCCCACTGTCCCATCCTCGACCACGAGAGTAATCATCATCCAGCCCTCATTGTCATGAAGAGAATGTTGTGATGTGACCCTTAATTAACATTCGGCAATAATACGCGTCCTCAGATTTGATGTCTACAGGCTCCGGATCAAAGATTACCTCAGCTATTCGCTGTCAACTCGTTCCCGTCCGTCCCTGTTTGGTTGGGCAATGACCTCCTACTCCGCTGCCGACTAGGTAGACAACTCAAAGCTTAGGTAGACCGAGGAGCACGCCAAACCCACGGTGAGGGCGATCTGTGAGCCCCTGACCCGAGCTCGATAAGCTAGATGGACGGAACGGCCGAACTTGATCTTGACGGAGCCGGATTTATTTTGGGAAACGGAGGATTGATCCTTCCCCTTAGCCTGGCAGGGATAGGTGATTGGGACTCCAGATTCAGTGAGGTACGAATGCGAGTTCTACATGTTGAGATAGCAGGTAGTGCAATCACCCACCCGGCCATATACGCGTGTGAGGCGATCTGCCCAGTTGAATTTTTGTTGCGCGAGCCTTTTGCTCCAGCCTTCTACATATTAAGTACAGCACGTGGCAGCCAGCCACCCAGGATATCTCAACCGTGACAATTTCCAGGCCCTAGTCTGGCACCTTTGCCATCTACCTTGAACGCCTGAATTCAATACCCGTAAAATACCCTACGCTGTTCACCAGCGTCCCATGGCCCCTTCCTTCAAGGCCGCCTTCGCGTGCTCCAATGCACCGGTCGTGGCCGAGCGTAGAGTGGCACCGACCCGCGCCTCGAGGTTCTCCGTCTTGTTCCCAGGGAGAACCTGGGGCTCCTCGACCCAGCCTCGTGACGCGGCGTCCTTGATGCCCTCGAACCACAGAGCGGCCATCTTCTCGAAACCCTCGTCGCCGGGGTGGATGTCGTCGACGAGATCGTCCAGCGTAGGTCCCTCGGGCGAGTAAAAGTCCACGAGAACGACCTTCTTAGAAATGGCCTGCTGCTCCTCGACCAACGTGCGGAACTGCGCGTTGACGTCCTGGACGCACCGATCGACCGAGTCGGTCTTGCTCACCAGCAGCGTGCTCAGCGCGATGCTGACGCGCGGCGATGCCGCCCAGATGAAGCGCAGCATCTCCAGCATCCTCTCACCAGCCGCCTCGGGCTCGCTGTTCTGAACGCAATCGTTGGTGCCGGCGTTGATGAGCACCACGTTCGGCAGGGTGTCGGGGAGGGACTCCTTGGCCTTCTCCGAGACTTGGGAGATGCGGTAGCCGGGCCAGCCCTCCACGTCGGAGTCGGCCATGTCACCGCCCTGGCGGGAGCCGACGTAATCGACGGGGTTTCCGTCAGCGTTCAGGAGGTCCTTGAGGTACTGGCGATATCCGTTGCCGGTAGAGGAGCCTTCGCCGTACGTAATGGAGGCGCCGAGGGGCATAATGCGGAGGGAAACGTTGCCGGCGACAAGAGAGTGGAAGCGAGGCTCGTGAGCGGAGGCAGGGGCAGACGCGGGCGCGGCATCAACTAGGGCACGATCAGCGGCTGGGCGATTCAGAGAAGGTAAGGAGACGTACCAGATGTAGCCCATAGCATGGCTGCCCAGCGTAGGAGGGCAAGGGAGGACTGCATGATGAGGCTGGCGTGTGATAGGCCAAGGTAATGAAAAGAAGGACTGGTTCTTCTGAAGAATTGCTGACAGGCGTGCGTGCTTGAAATGATACGTCCCGGGGAAACTTGAAGCCTGTATGTCGGTATCAGGCCCGTCAATCGTATCTGAAGGCGGGGGAGGGGGTTAATAAAGGTGCCGGCAGAGGAAGTCGGACCGCAGCGTCACCCCTGGACCCGCGCAACCGTCCTGCGGACGCCTTGGTCATCCCAATACAAATCCATCAGCTAGTAGCGTTGGACAAGGAGTCGGACGACGTCAGTCAGGGAATCGGATCCTGTGCTTTGGTCGCGCTATCCACCGTGCTTTGCCCGAGGAGGCACTGCGGAGGCTGATCCCCAATCAAGATGTCTCTCGGGGCCCGAGGGGCACGCAGGGAAGGGTGGCCGGGTCGGGCGACGTGACAGGCTCCTACCTCTTCGACGGGTGGATGGAGGCGGCGCACAGAGAGGCCATCGTCGTCATGGCTGCGCTGTCATGTCAGGGTCCGGCCAATGCCGGATCACCCTCGAGGCTTGATGTTGCATTGTCCGCTCTGTCCCTTGTCTCCTGCCACGATTTTTCCCTCGTCCGGCGGCCAGCGCATTGCCAGCCTCCGGATTTGGGTCCTCGAATTGCTTCTTCTCCTTCTACTTCTTCTTTCCTTCGGTGGGCGGTGGGGCACACGGCTAAGAAGGATGATGGTCTGAGACCACGCAGACCACCCTCAAACAGAGGAAGGCGACCCTTGTTCTGTTTGCCCTGCGCTGCGGTGTGCTGCCCTGCGCAACGGTGTGCGGCCCGTTTGCGCGACTGTTTGGGGTACATTCCAGTGGTAAGTCCCCTGAAATTCCAGCCTCCACACCCCCTGTGTCTCGTCTCGTCAGCGGCTCCGCCCGAAGGATGCGCTGGAGAGGGAACAAGACTGGGCGGGGCCTGGGGGGTGCGCTCACGTGTTTCTGGTCCGTCCTCGCCTGTGTTGGCAAACAACCCCAGCCATCATCATGGCTGCTGCGCATTACAGAGTAAGCGCCCAGCATCTGTACAACGACGCCGCGACACGTCCAGCCTCCTAGTTGTCTTGTACATCCCACGAATGCGCCCGTCGAATCGAATGGCCAGCCTGGGACCTGTACACGCAGTCGAGATGCACGATGCAGCCCCAACCAGCCTCCACGCGATCTCCAGTGTCGATCATGGCTGGTCATCCCCCTTGTCGACAGGATCGAATTCTCCGCTCGGTCGCCTGCAGATCCCAACCTTCGCATGCTGTGAAAAGGGGAGATGCCTGCTTGCTTGGGCGCGGCTCGAGAAGGACGCACATCATCATCAATCGCTGACAGGACGACTTTGCTACCGTCCCTCAACACTCGCTATTAGCCCATTTCCTCGTATCGCATTGATGAAGGGGTTCCATCGAAACTCGTCGACAATGAATCGTGCAGGATGGTAACCCAGGCAAGTGCTTACATCTTGCTGCCTTGATCATGGGATGACGGGGCGCAGAGCCCGAGAAACAGTCATCACGGGTACGATGGATGACCAGGTCGCCCTCTCGACTTTCTTGCCCTGGTCTTTGGACAAAGATGGCTTTGCATGTTCGAAACCGGGCGTCGTACAAGGCAGTACCAGATCATGGCTGTTACCCCTTCGTCACGAACACCCGCCCACGTGATGGGCGAAGGAGGGTGTCGCGTGAGCCAACCTCGCCCGTTTCGATTGCCAATCGCCGTCGCAAACCAATAGCGATCATGATACACGGCTCCCACAACACCAATCTGGCGGGGCTGAATGCTATCGCGGGCCTGAACGATTCACATGGGCGAGCCCGTCACCTTGACCTGCTGACCCGTCTTCTGACCCCTCATGGCTTGCTCTTTGATGCGTTATCGTGAGGCGTTGCCATCTCGGGAGTTGGACTTCTTAAGAGCGGAACACCATCTCTGTTTGTCTCGTAGCTCTCGCTAGCCAATACTTGCGACCACCTCGTCCTCAAAACATGGCAAGCCCGCAGCTCAGATTACCTTCGCCCACAAGCGAGCGCTCACCACTGCTGCCCTTCAAAGGCAAACCCCGCCGTAGCTGATGATGGCTCTGCCTCACCACCATGTACTGAACTGACACCAGCTAGATCCTCCAGGGTCGCGCGACGCGTCTACCAGCCGCCCCATCAAGCCCGAGATTGGCACCGGACCATCAGTCGAGGACTCGACCTCGGCACAGGGCCCGAATGCCAGTCAACTCCGCTTCTTTCGCCGGGCCCTGGGCATACACATGGGCACCGCCCTCTCCGATAACGACGACATAGAACGAAGCCGCGCCGCTTCCTCCACAGGCATCTACGCCTCCATCCTTCGCGAGCACGGGGTTAAGAAGTGGCAGCGCCGCCTCCTGACCGTCCTCCTTTACGCCTGCCACATTGCTCAGATCATCCTCGGGGCGGTGCTCACAGCCCTCGGCCCCTCGTCTGCGATCCACGCCGTCAGCATTACCATTCTCGGGGCGACGAACACCACTGTGGCAGGGGTCATGGCTCTCGTCAAAGGACAGGGACTTATGGAGAAACTGAGGAGTGAAGAGCTCGAGCTGCTGCAGCTGAAGGGCTGGGTGGAGGAGACGGAGGCTTTGATGGAGGCTGGCATTGTGGGTGGTGATCGCGAGGACGCGAGCAGGCTCGTCGCGGAGGGATATAGGCGGTACCGGGCAGTGATGACAGAAGGGAAGCTGCCAGCCGGTTTGGGTCTGCGTTCCGACGACGAAGAGAGGGGCGTCTGGCGGCAGCGTTGGGACGCAGCAATGGGAAGGTTCCAGAGGCATCGGGCATGACCACTGTCACGGAGGAAGTCATGGAGGAAGTCATGTGCTGATAAAGTAATGTTTTAGGAATCCTTGACTGTCGTGTCATCATACGAGAATGCGCAGCTACCATCCATCCATCGCCTCAGCAAGTCGACCGTCATCTACCCCATCCTCCGCTTCACACCACATCGGAGTCCTCCTGGTACCGCTTTCCAGCATGCAGCAACGGCATATCATCCGTGACCCCCTTGACCTCATTGAAGCACCACTCGGTCCCGCCTAGCCCGTTACACAATGCCTTGCCGAATCCCCCTTCGGGCACCTCCCCGTTTGTGTCCTCCGCTCCCTCCCCGAACAGATACAACGGGTCTACAGTCCCGATCGAGATGCTCAGCCCCTTCCCGGCGGCGGACTTCCAGTACAAGAAAGAGCCGCAACTCCCGCAGAACCCGCGATCCGCCCCCGGCGTCGCGGAGTACGTCCTGAGCGCATCGGTGGCCGTCAACCACTCCATCCCGGCGGTGGGCACGAAGAAGACGGCGAGGAACAGGCCGCCCGTCTGCTTGCGGCACTGCGTGCACTGGCAGAGGCGGCTGTTGTAGGCGAAGTCGTGAGAGGGGGGAAATGTGACTTTGTAGCGGAGGGTTTTGCAGAGGCAGCTGCCCGTGAGGGTCTTGGGGGTTGGGCCGAGGGAGGTCATGATGGGAGTGCCTTGGTTGAGGTCGACTGATGTTGGGGGTGTGGTTCTGGGCTGAATGGAGGAACGGATGAACTGGTTGGATTTTTTCAATTCATGAGCGGTATTTATCCAACATTTCAAAAAGATGAAGTATTATCAAGGTTGAGTTTCCTGGTTTTATAGTCGTCCAGGCCGCATTACGTCGTTGTGAGGGGTGTCCGTCTGTCAAGGACGCCCTTGGGCTCAGCGAGCTCGGTGTCGGGTGGCGATTTCGGTGTGCTCGGTGAGACGACACTGGCTCATCACCCATGGAAATCGAACTGTTCAGGGCGGATGAGCCAGTGCTTTGCATACATGTTGAAGCCTGAATGATTTTCCAAGTCACGCGCTATTGGACCACAAGACCCCCTTGCTCGAGCTACGCCTGCGGTGTCCGTCATCTCTGCGGCGCATAATGCTCCCCGCAAACACGCCGGCAGCGACGAGACCCCGCATCGGCACTGCCCAGAGATATACAAGCTTCTCATCACAAGCGCACTAGGCGATGTCACTTCTGATGATGAGAAATTCAGATCCGAGCTTCGGTTTCTCCTCATCGCACCGCCATCATGAGCTTCTCGTCTTTGGGTGGCTTGGCTGGCACGACAGGGACAGGTCCTTTGGCATGGCGGGTGGGCGTCCTTCGAACCTGTTGGACGCAAATGAATGGGCTGTTTCTACGTCCGATTACATCGAAATAAGGTTCAGGAGAACGCAACAGTCCCTCTTTACTTGAAGTCTTAAGGTATGCTCAAGTCAGGTACGGCCTTTAGATATTGGCAATGCCAAGGTCGAATCGGCACCACAGACAGCCCGCGTCAGGGATGAGCTCCGTCCCCCATGTCGATTCTTCGCTTTCGCATCCTCCACCGATTGGATGGCCAAGAATTCTCCCCCAGACGCCGCCAGAACTGTCATGGGAATTGCTCAGGGCAGCCAATCGCAGGGCACTTGATTATTCCCAGAATGTCCCCCTCCGTGATTTCGTATGCAGCCGAAGAGAAGGGTCCCAGTGCTACAGCCACGATACGGATATTACCAGGACCCCGAGGTCATGCAGGGTTGAGCAAGGTCTATCCGAAAAATCGTCGGCTAGATCTACTTATACATGTCGTTGAAAGAGCATTCCCCATGGCTGCTCCTCAGCAAACCGGAGTCCACAGCTCCAGGCTTGTAGTCACTCATTCAGTCCCACCCACTGCCACTCATTCAAACACGCCAATTCTTAAAGGCACCCATCATGGCGCGCAGCAGTCTTTTGGCGACCCTCGCCCTGGCCCTCGGCCTCAGTAGCGGGGTGCGCGGCCAATCGTCCGCCGCTTTCACGGACCCGGACACGGGCATCACCTACCAGCAAGTGACCCAGGGCGCTTACACTTTCGGCATCGCCCTTCCGGAGAACCCCACAACCGACTTCATCGGCCGCATCAGCGCCCAAGGCACCCAAGGATGGGCGGGCGTGTCACTGGGCGGAAGGATGAGCAACAGCGTCATGGTCGTCGCCTGGCCCAACGAAGATGAGGTCGTGGCTTCGCTCCGTCGTTCCACCGGCTACTCCAGCCCTGGTGTCTACACGGGAGCCGCCACTTTGAAGCCCATCGCCGACGGCACGTCGTTTGACGGCACGACCTACACCTACACGTTCCTCTGCGAGGGATGTATCCAGACTGACGGCACCACGTTTGAGGCTGATGCCAGCCCTGCCACTCTCGGCTACGGCCTGGCCGCTGCCGCCGTCAGTGCCCCATCGAACCCGGCCTCTCCCCTGACTTTCCACTCCTCAGGCTTCGGCTTGTTTACCGTCGACCTTGCCGCCGCCAGATCGTCCGAGTTCGCAGCATGGGCTGCCCTGGCCGAGGACACTGACGGCCCGCCCGACAACGGCGGTGGCACCCCGAACCCCGGCAACGGCACGGTGCCCGTCTCTAACTCTACCTATGACTACATCGTCGTCGGTGGTGGCCCCGCCGGTCTCGTCACATCCCAGCGCCTGACCGAGACCGGCAAGTCCGTCCTGCTCATCGAGCGCGGCATGGCCTCCACGGCCTCGACCGGCGGCAGCAGACTCGTGCCTTGGAACCAGAGCTTGACCTACTACGACGTCCCAGGTCTGTTTAGCAACCTGCCGTTTGCCACCCTCGGCGAAGGATACTGCACGGACACGGCTGCTGTTGCTGGCTGCGTCCTCGGCGGAGGTGGTTCCGTGAACGGCATGGCCTTCATCCACCCGCCCACCTGGGACTTTGACGACGAGTGGCCCGAGGGATGGACGTGGGAAGACGTCGCGCCTGCTGCCGCGCGTCTGTACGCGAGAAACCCCGGCACGACGTCGCCTTCTCGCGACGGCAAGTACTACGACAACGAGTCGTCGGACGTGCTGGTGCCCTGGCTGAAGGAGCACGGCTGGACTTTTGCCGACGGCATCGAGAGCCCTGACGATAAGGTCCAGTCCTTCGGCCCTCCCTCGCTCAATGTAAGTGCATGATGATGCGGAGATCGGTCAGTTTATCCAGATGAACACATGCTGACGATGACTTAGATCGCCAATGGCCTCCGTTCTGGACCTATCCACACATACCTGCCTCTGGCACAAGCCAAGTCGGACTTCAAGCTCGAACTCAACACCAAGGTCATCCGTGCCATTCGTGACAACTCGACCATCACCGGCGTCGAGGTGGAGAACGCTCAGGGCCGCCAGATCATCAACCTGAAGCCGGGTGGCAGCGTCTTGCTCGCCGCAGGCGTAATGTCCACGCCCCGTGTCCTCTTCAACTCGGGCATCGGTCCCGCGGAACAGATCAACATTGTCAAGTCTGGCACGACCGGCGTCACGCTCCCTGCCGAGACCGAGTGGATCGACCTTCCCGTTGGTCTCGATGTCAAGGACCACTCGCGTTACGAGATTGTCTTCGACGTCCCAGGCGGTCTGACCACGTACAGCGACGAGCAGCTGGCCAACCCTACCGAGGCTGACAAGGCCCTCTTCAACGCCGGCTCCGGTGTCATGACCCAGTCGTTCCAGCGCCTCGACACGTTCCGCCAGGTCAACACGTCCGACGGCCACACCATCATGTTCCAGTCGCACTGCAGCTCGACCAGCAACGACACGGTCCGCTTCATGCTGCTCATGAGCCACGGCCTGACGTCCAGGGGCGAGCTCGCCATCAACGCTGCCGGAAACACGCTCTTCACCAAGGAGCCCTGGACGAACACGGATACGGACCGCGAGGCCTGGACCATTGCCATCAATGAGTTGTTCGACATGTCCCGCCAGCCTGGCAGCCCCATCGTCTTTTCTGGCGGCAGGAACGCCACCGCGGCCGCCATTCTCGACACGCCTGTCCAGCCTGGCATTCACATGGTGGGCACCGCCAAGATGGGAACCGACGACGGCCGCGAGGGCGGCAGCGCCGTGGTGGATCTTAACAACAAGGTGTACGGCACCGACAACCTGTTCGTCGTGGATGCCTCGTTCCACCCGGATCTGCCGACTGGCAACACCCAGGCCATTGTTATGGTGGCGGCGGAGCACGCCGTCGAGAGGATCATTGCTCTGCACGAGGACGGGAGCTCAGGGTGCCGCAGGAGGCGACGCTTTCTGGCGTAGCCGAGATCTTGTAGGGAAGGCCTGTGGCCCATCTTTCGACTGTTCGGGACACCGTTGAAAGCCAAGTCGTATTTTCTTGGCCAGCGGAACTGGTATTGTACATAGTAGTAGCCCTTGGAATGTATGTACATGGATGAACTCCTGAGCGATGCCCCAGTTCGCGTGTTGCATGGCGCCAAAGCGCTTGTCTTGCCCCCAAAGCGTTACATAAGATTAAGCTGCTTCCAGCCGCAGCCAGAGGGGCAGGGGTTGACCCCGAGGAACAGAGCCGCCTCCTCATGGCCAAGGATTAGGGCTTTGGACAGCATCATCGAGTTAGTTCCCTTTTCAGGCAGGACCAAGACTTAACCGCATCAGATGCGGGGGACTGCCGCTGCATGGCACTTGATTACGACCTGCCAACTGACCGGGCATGTGATTTGCCCAGAAGCGTGGCACTCACATCACTTTGCCCCCGTCTTGCATACGGCAGTGTTCCTCCCTGCCTGCGATGTCTTGTGTATGATATCGCGTGATGCACGGGTTCCAGTTCCTTTTCTTCCCGAGCCCCTTTGGCTCTCATGAGAACTCCGTGGTCTACTTAACAAACAATCTTGAGCCCGCAGCTCGAACTAGCACCCCCGTCGGCCAGACCGCTTGATTTGGAGACGACACTGTCCCACTGTCCGAACCGATGTGACCCGCTCACAACCGTTCCGTCTCTCCACAAGCGGGCTGGCCGATCCCCTCCCCCTTGACGGCGTACCCACACCTCCGCCCAGCCCGCCCAGTCCGCCGCGACCCGCTACGGCCCCCGCATGCGGTCAAGAGGCGCGAGTCAACGGAGTTCGGGTTGGTCGCTTTATCAGGGAGGAAGAAGAACGCCCAGACCGTAATGCCACTCGCCGCGCGTACCCCCGTGACTGCCAAGTCCATGCCAAACCTTTTCCAAGCCCCCGTCAAACCTATCCCATGGCGCGCCAAACCTATGCCAAGCGGTTGGGGAAAAGCTCTAGAAGACTCTCATAGGCCCACTGTCCACTCTCCTGGGATGCCCTGCTCGCTTCACCTCAGCCAAGTACCATCTGAGCATCACCATGATAGCAGGCGGCCCTCCTCGCGGTAGGCGCCAAGTACCTTGGCCCGACCGTAATATCGAGGCCAGTTCAAGTCCACCTGCCGCATCTAGCAGGTGGGTAAGACCATCATGACCCTCGTTCCCCCAGAGTCTTGAGTTCGAAGCCTGGTTAGGCTGCATGGAGTTTCGTTGATGTTTGCCCATCTCGCCGGATCCTGCATATAGGGCAAGATCTGGATACATATACCTGGTACCCTGCACCATGTCGCTCTCTCGTCCGTTCGCCTGAGCCCTCTCTCTCCTTCACCGCCGCCCTCCCTTTTTCCCTCCCTCAAACTTACACTGTTTTGTCTCACCATCACCAACCGCCTCCAACATGGCGACTCAGGACCAAGGCCCAAAGATGAGCTTGGGCAGGAGGGTCTACCTTTACCTCGCCCCAGACGCCAAGAAGGATGAAGATGGCCGCGACAACTTCAACTCGCGGCCCCAGTTCATTCTGTGTGCCATGGGCGGTGCTGTCGGTCTCGGAAACCTGCTCCGATTCCCCTCGGTCGTCTTCAACAACCATGGCCTACAATTCTTCATCCCTTACCTAGTCGCCCTGTTCCTCATCGGCATTCCCATCCTCATCCTTGAGATTGTCATGGGCCAGGCCTACCGAGCCGGTTGCGTCACCGCCTGGAACAACCTCAACCACCGATCCAAGGGCGTGGGGTTCGCCCAAGTCTTCAACGGCTACTCGGTCGTCGGCTACTACGTTCCCATTCTGGGCTGGGCCATGACGTATTTCCGTCTCTCCTTCCAGAGCCCTCTGCCCTGGGCGGGCCGAGATACGGAAAGATTCTTTTTTGACGACGTTGTTCGCAACCCTCCTGCCATTGGCGACAAGGATGCGGGCGACATGCTGAACTACCCGGGAACGGGTATCGTGGGCGAGACCGCCGGGTGGGTCTTCTTCACCTGGTTCCTCGTCTGGATGTGCATGTTCAAGGGCGTTGGTCTCACGGGACGTGTCATCTACATCACCATGGCGCTGCCGCTGATCATGATCCTGATCTTGGCCGTCCGATCGCTGTCTCTCCCCAACGCCTCCGATGGCTTCCGTCTCTATCTCGGCGTCTGGCGCACCGAGTCGCTTCGGGGCCCGGCCGCCTGGCAGGACGCCTTCGGCCAGATGTTCTTCTCTATCGGCGTCGGTTTCGGCTACTTCACCTCGTACGCCTCCTACAGCTCCAAGTACTCCAACGCAGTTCAGGACGCTTTCATCATCGCCCTCAGCAACTCCATGATTGAGATCATTGCAGCCCTGGCCGTCATGGGCATTGTCGGATTCCTGGGCATGGTCCCCCAGCCGGACGTGCGTCTCGGCACCTTCAGCGCGGGCTTCTTCGCCTACCCCGAGGCCCTTGCCCAGATGCCGGGCGCCAACTTCTTCTCCGTCCTCTTCTTCGTGACCTTGTTCCTCCTGGGACTGACCTCGGCGTTCGCTCTCTTTGAGGTCCTGGTCACGTTGATCTGCGACACGGACTGGGGAAAGCGCGTTCCCCGCTGGGTCGTCGCCACTGCTGTTGCCATCATGTCCTTCCTGATCTCGTTGATCTACTGTAGCGAGGTTGGCTTCGCGCTGTTTGAGGCGGTTGACACTTTCGTCAACGATCTCGCCCTGTTCTTCACCGTCTGGTTCGAGTCCTTCTTCGCCACTACCCTTTACCGATGGAGGGATCCTGTCGATCAGGTCGGCTTGGTCAGCTACTGCCTTTTCAACGGCGGTTTTGTCGCCGCCCACTTCATCGGTCTGCTTGTTGGGCATCTCGTGGGTCCGGAAGCTGGTGCGGGTGTCGCTTTCGGCATCTTCATTGCCGGCGCCGTCGGTGCCGCCTTTTTCGGCAAGACACCTACCGTTCCCGCCCCGAGGTTCTGGGGAAAGAGCCCGGTGCTCAGCCGCTTCTGGTACTCAGCCTTCTACTCAGTAAGTCATCTTGATATCTACCCATGACCGCCGTCGTCTTCCTTACTGACCATGTTTGTAACAGGGCAACCAACTGCGCCGCGATATGAACCGAGCCATCGTCTCGGGCAAGAACTGGCGCCTCCACTGGGCCTGGCCTGTCATTCTCAAGTACATTACTGCGCCTGCCGTTGGCTTGGTCTTCACCTTCGCGTACACCAAGTTCCGTGACGAGAAGTACTCCCAGGATCCCCCGTTCCTCTACGGCTTCATCCTCTTCCATTTCGTCATGATCTTCATCGTCGGCTTGTTCATCTTCCCTCGCTTCTTCAACTGCCTCATCCCCGCGACGAGGGTGCAAGCGGGCCAGGGCAAGTACGACGTCCAGCCGCAGATCACCGTTGGCGAGACCGTCGTCTTCTCCTCCGGGGGCGTCGAGGAGGGGAGCAGCAGCATTGATGGACGCGCGGACGCTGTGAGCGACGGGATGAACGACTCTGAGCCTCCCCTTGCCACTCAGGAGAAGCCTCACCAGGGTTGAGGGGATCTGTTTCTTACTCTGGTCGTCTCGTTTGCCTCGGGAACACTCTCTTTGTACTGCGTAATGCAGCATGGAGCTGCCTTTTACCAGAATGTCTACGGTTGTTAGGACGTTATGAGATACCACCAATAGTTCACTTGAAGTCATCCCGTGGCTCAATTTGTTGAACCTGATGCCCGCGGCGCCCGCTTGTGAGTCGGCACCACCGAAATGGCCGAGGCCGATGGGACTGATTGCCAGAAATGACTCTGTTGAATTATGATTCCGTCCAAGTTCGCATTACAACACCTTGCTGCCGGTTGGCTATGGATCAATGAGACTAGACAAGACTGGTGTGTGACCTGACCGCCTCGAGATAGTGGTCAATCATGGAGCAGGTGGGCTTGATGATCTGCAATTTCCGGCGGTCTATGTGGTCCCGGCAATCTGTCTATAATCTGTGCTAACGGTCTTTGCAGTGCAGCTGGCGCGCCTCTGCGGGGGAGTGTCCGATGTAGATGAGGTCCTGGTGTTAGCTCCGGGCCAAGCGTCCTCAATCAGTGCCGACGTCGCATCAAGAAGATAACTCCGAACACGTGAGGCGGCACTTGCAATATGCCAGGCCTATGAGAATCAATCATGCGATTGATCCATTACTTTAGCATCGCTATTACAATGCTCACTGCCGGCCGAACGAGGATGTCCACTCCGCAGATCGGCACTGCGATGCCCCAATCCTGGATACAACCTGTGACGGTTATTGGTGCGTATATGGTCGGCTCGGCCACGGAATCTCAAAAGGAAGGTGACTGTGATTCTGGACGACTTCGACGATATCGCGTGAGATCTCCAACGGAGGAGCATCAGTATAAATATGGCGCCGATGCTGCCCCTGTGGCCTATGTGTAGATAGAAGCTGAACGCCCATCCCTACAACTCGTCTCATACTTCCCACTGTCACTTTGCAGTCCGGTCCGCGGTCCTCAATCAAGATGAAGCTCTCTCTCATCACAATCGCCGCCGCCTACGCCTCTGTCGTCTCAGGCGCCATCACATGGTCGCTTCAGAAGGCCGCCAACCCCACGGCCGACCAGGCCGATGCGTACTCCAGGATCGAGGCCGCCATGCGCCTCGCTGTTGCGCGGCACTCGAGGCTCGGCAGCGCCACTAAGACGCTTCGCGTCTACTACACCCCCGGCGTCCCGACAGCCGAAGCAAGCTACAACGGAGACGTCCGTTTCGGCACCAACCGCGTCTACATGAACGAGCGCACGGCACTCCACGAGATCTCCCACACCCTCGGCGTTGGCCAGACTGCTGCGTTCGACAGGAAGTGTGCGGCTGGCGATTGGGCAACGGCTCTGCCTCTTCTTCGCTCTTGGGACGGCTCCAGTGCGGTCATCAGCTGTGGTGGCTCGCACTTCTGGCCTTACGGCTTGAACTTTGATACTGAGTGGAGCGAGACGAATGCGGATCGTCATGTGCGGATTCTCAACGCTATGATTCGAGATGGGATGTGAGATGTAGCTTCATACGCCTTTGCAATTGACTTAATGAGCACGAGACATGTCATGCCGTATCGAACAAGATCCATTCCGGTGACCATTATTATCCAGCCTTCGAGAGGTGAGTAATCGAGTTGTGGGCATGTCTCTTTCGTGAAAGAGACTTGCGAATCTTGAGTAAAGGGTACTATCTAGGGTATTTTGAAGCTTGATCAAGTCGAGTCCCATCTTGTGCCAACGAGCTATCTGAGACAGGTGCTGACTTGTGGAAACATTGCAATAGCCCCCCGGATACAGCTTGTCTGTTAGAGCCCTTCGATCTCCTCACCTAAGTCCAGGACATCAAGCCACTCTACTAGTCGCCTTCGGCTCTCTAAAGCTTGCTTGTGACGAGGTGTGGACTAAGTGTGTTGCGGGGTAGACCCGTTGGTGGTATAGGCCACGGACCTATACGCCTCATGAATGCAGCTCAATTGAATCTAGACTTTGGTTCAGTACGTATCCTTTTGGCTCAATTGGACAGCTACGTGTTACGTACCTTACGGCCGTGTGAGAGCTGCCACTAAGCCCTTCTGGGGCCAGACCGTAACAGTGTAACAGATTCAGGATTTCTTAAAGGGTAGAGGCATTGCATTATAGTTTAAATGAGGCAGATTGCCAGTCAGAATATTAGTAATACTATGACAAGATTTCAAATATATATCTGACTTACAATGCTTTCATCGAGTCTGTGCGCCGGGGAACAGAAGCCAATATGGCCCCGGATCGGAGTCAGTCTCAACCTCCGTGGTGGAACCGTGACAGGCTAGCAAGATCTGCAGAGATCTTGGAGAATCGACCCAACCCTGCGTGTCCTTGTTGTACTCAAGTTCGCCCCAGATCAACGCATATTTGTATCTCGCATCCCGGCGGCAGAGTCTCCACACGGTCCGGAAATCGACGACGTACGACCCTCATCGGACATGCTGTGATATGAGGTGTTGCGGAAGCGATAGCCCGTGCGAAGGCCGGATGAATTGCTAAAGAGCGGATGTTTGGTTGAGTTATATCGCACATCCATACTGCAAATCATGATATCATGGGGGGTGGCTGGGTAAAGTAGCGCGGCCAAAATGAATGATGCTTTGCACTAGGCCCGGCGGTCGGTACCTTGCTTTTGATAGATACAATCCCACTTCTTTCGGTAGCATTTGCGGTGATAACTTGTAAATACCTTGTCTCCCAGCTCTCCGTCATCCTGAACTCTTCTGAACTCTTCTCGACCTTTCGAACTCGTGCCAGCGTGAGGAAACATACAGCAAGCCGTCACCACGGGTCGGGCTGCTGGGTTTTCGGAGCAAGATCTAGCCTTGATCTGCCCCTGAGCGGCGGGAGTGCGGGGCCGTAATTGAACGGCCCCGCTGGCTCCCCGCCGCACCAGGCCATATTTGGTGGCCCGCCTCCTTGGTTCCCTCTTTTACCTTAGGCATGGGGGGAGGCTGAGAAAGTCAAATGAAACGAGCATTCGTGGTTGCCAAGCTTCCCCTCTTGGACACCCTCTCGTTTGTCTTCCTCATTTCTCATCTTGCCTTAGCCGTTGGCTACAGCTTGCCCACCACCCACTGCAACATTGGTAGCCCGGCACATTCAATCTGCAACCATCGCCTGTAAGAGGGGGAAAACGGGTGCGCCGTCGGATTCGGCCACAATGGATCCAGGACAAGACCCTCCAAATGAGCGTAAGCGCGCCGAAAAAAAGAGGTTCACAGACCGTGTCGCCCAGCAACGGCACAGGCAGCGACAAAGGGACTATGTTACCGACCTGGAGGCTCAATTGCGGCTGTCAAAGGAAGGGGGTAGCGCCCAAGTCGTAAAGCTCATGGAAGAAAATGCCCAGCTACGCCAAGAGGTAGGCATTCCGTTTGCGAAATTCGCGCCATTCATCCCTCCTGCGCTCGATCTGAGGTACTGACAGCGCTTGTCCATCGCGCAGCTACAGCGTACGAATGCCTTGTTAGATGATTTGAGTGATATGCTCGGAAAGAGGCGCCAGTCGCTGCAGAAGCCACTCCCTGCTACTGCTGGCTTGGGCGGCAAGAGTTCCAGGCTCCTCGCAGCCTCTCCCGTTGTTCCCGGCGAACCAAGCCGACCTGACAACGTACGAAAGTTACCAGAAAGAGGTCTATCAGGGATCCCTCAGGTTCCTCATGTTCAAGAACCGGAGGTGCCGTCGCAACTTGAGCCGTCACCGATCCGCGCGGCTTCGACACTGGAACCGCACCACAAAGAAGGAACATCCGCCGGAGACATACCCATGCGTGTCGTAGACCCTCTGGCGCAGCAGGATGGAGCGTTTTCCACCTCGGGTACCGTCGCGCCAGCTTACGTCGATCCCACATTGGCCCAAACTTCGACCGCAGTGGTGCACGATGGGCCCCAAGCGCCAGGAAACGCAACAGAATCAGGATCCTCGGGACATACCCTTGAGCAGGCCATCAGCTGGTGGCTCGATCCTTACGAATCACCACGGCAGGCAGCAAACAACGATGCCTACTCTGTCTCGGAACGGCTTGAAACGATTGCGGCGCATTGGCCCCCTGAAGGGATCCCAACCACAGACGATGTCTCTGTTGCGAGGAACACAGATTCCATCGCTCTGGACGAGACTTTGTTCGATCTCCTGGGTCCAAGAAGCGGCCACCATGGAGACCACATCATGGGCGGACCGCCGCCAACGACGATACCATCCCCTCGGAACCTTACCCAGGCTCATACATATTGTTCCCGGTTCGTATTTCCGCCGCCGCCGCACGACCAGGTTATGCATCACATATTGCAGGTGGCGCGATCCTACATTGGCGATCTTGGGCCGCCAACCTTTGCGGATTTCGTGCTGGACAACTCTCCCAATCCGCTGTCGCGCGAGCTCAAGTTGTTCGCCAACCCTATGAAGCAAAACAACATGACTTCCGAGTACCTCGCGGCGTATTGGATCCTGTACTTGCTTTTCAGGGTAAGCCTCCACTGACCCCCTGTCTCGTCCTCTGATGCAACCTCCCCGGTGCTCCGACATTGCAACAGCTAACCGTCGGCTCCCCATTTGCAGTGGCATGCCACAATGGACGAGAGTGCTTACAAAGAACTGCCGCTGTGGCTTCACCCAACCAGACTGCAGCTTGAGGTTGAGCATTTGTATCTCTACGATCAAATTCCGTGGTAGGTGATAGATCCTCAGCTCTTTTTTTGGCCGGGACCTCTGTCATTCTTTTAGCGATCGTGCATGTGCTGAAGTTTCAACCTTTCCCAGGCCTGACCTACGAGACGAGATGATCAAGTTGTCTCTCGTCGACCCGGATTCCGCTTTTGTTGCGTTGAATGACATCGGCCGTAATATTGTTGTCAACATGCACAATACTCCTGGATCACCTGGCAAGAACCTCCAGAGCTTGAAAAAGCAGATCTCCGACTTGTCAAGATGGAAACTGGCTCCTATATTCTTTCAAAAACATCCGCAATGGACCTGGACGACGGCTCGATGACAAAGGCCGTTGTTGCACGTATCGCCATCCTCGTCCTCACACTGACGACGTGTATCTATCCGGAGTGTCCGAGCTTCGAAGGCAGCACAGTGTTCTGCATTGAGAAGATTATTAGCTGAATGTTTGGGCTTCCATGGAGGCTGTTGAAAGCTCACCTTGTCATTCTCTGTCGGATTTCGGAAAGGACCGTTGATCTATGCGCACCCCAATCTTCAAGAGCCAAGAAACTGAACCTGAAACTGTGCTCAGTCTTTGGTCTCGATTTTCTTTTGCGAGGGATATGTCCAGATTCCGGACAAGGACCCCAACCCTCGGAGCAAGCGAATTTCCTCGTGAGTTCCTGACACTCTTTTGCCGTCTACCGTGATGTCCGGATCTCGCATCGAATGGTCTGCAGAAAGGCCGCGGCAGCCTTGTCAATAACGAGGCTTCGGAGTCTAAGCCAAATCGCGTGTAGCATGGACGGGTCCGTTCAGAGGTGCTCCAGCCGAATCGCTCGGGGTGGCATACGACGGCCCTTGCAAACACCTGCTCCAGCGGTCCCTTTGTTTCCAGACTTTCAGATCAGGCAATGGAATTTGCGAGGAAAATCTTCTTGGTCGAGACATTGCCATGGCGTTCAAGGTAGACCGTAATTCGAGCCGCTTGTCAAAGGATGCCCTGGGCAACACAAATCCGCTTCTTCTGCCGCGTCGATGTGTGTTCGCGTTCATTCGCTTTGGACTCGAGATTTGCTCTTCGATAAAAGGTCGCGGGAAGCATTGTGGACGCTATTCATCGTTTTTTTGAGTGGTGGGGAAGCCTGAAAATTGCATTCGGTCATGGGATTTGTTCTCGCGAGTATGAGCTGTTGTTGTCCAGAGGGTCGATGGCGAGGGAGGCCCGAATGTCGGACAAAGCGAGGACCTCACCACTGTTTTCGAGAAACAAAGGGTACTGGAAAGCGCTGAAGACCTGTGACTGTCGCCATTGGGGTGTCGAAATCATCGTGGATAGTTCGCGAAGTATTGTGTGCTGTTGTTGTTTGGGTGTGGAGCGAAGGATGGGAGAGGGAGACGATTCTAGATGCTCCTCACTAACCATGACAGCGCCAAAGAAATCGGAAGAAAGACTTTTTCTTCTCGGGAGAATCGTGGGAGATTTCAGACGCTATAAGCGCTCTCTGGTAAAAAGAAAAAGTGCTTGGAAGAACTACATCGCGTCAAGCCAGCTTTGTCAGTTCGAGATTCAGAATCATGGTGGTTGAGTCAATTGGGCGGCCTTAGTCAAGAAGCTTGACTCAAATATCGTGGAACGGTGCGGGCTAGCCGCAGCCTCTTGGACCCGTCAGCGTTTGCACCTGCAGCATGCCTACAGAGGACCACTCGACTTCATTCCAATCAAGTTCAAACAGGTACGCGCAGAAAGCGAATAAACTCCGCGTCGATGTCGAGGCTATTTCGCCTCCGTGGCCAGCCTAAGGTAGGTAGGTACTTAATTTGACTCCAGACCAGTGGCCACACCACGACGGTCCCGAGATCACGAAACGAGCCTTGGAAGCACACTCGGCCGGCTTTGGCAAAACCCAGTAGTAGATGGAACCCGGATTTCATTGACTTCCGCAGGCAGATGTTAGACTAGAAAAAATCCACCCCATTCGATTGGGGATTCACCTGATGATGGCACGCCCCCTAGACAAACGGAGAGACAAGTTGTCCCGAAGCCGGAAGCATCCGTTGAAGCTTGGTATTGCATTGGCTCTGTGATTAGGTCGAACTGTAGCTGGTTGAGGAAAGCCCGGAGAAGGGTCAATGATCAGAGGTGGCACATGGGTTCAACACAGGTATGGTTGTAGCCGGCGGCCCCGAGCATCTACCTACGACCGACGCATACTGAAGCCCTACAAGAACAGTCAAGGTGAGAGGAAGCCCGGCAGGCAGAGAGCCAATGTCGAGTATCATGACCGCAACGCCGGCGAGTCTACTGGCTTGGTACGGTCGGCGGGGACGTCCGGGCGGGGGGGCCCGAGGCCTTTGGTGTTCGACATGGAATTTCTGTCGCCAGCCCATTCGACGCAAAGGATCCAAAGATGGCGGGAAGCTGGGCTGATGAGCAAGCCACCGGTATATGCGCTCCCCCTTTGATCTCTTGACGTGAAGCGTTCGACGGCGTCACGTGGACCCTGCTCACCGAGGGTGAAGTCGCATCGTCCAGAACGAGCAGATGTGGGCCCCAAACCCAGCACGCCTTTCGTAATTCATCTGAGGACCAACACAGACCTTGAGGCAACCACTCAGGCACGCATGAATCGGCCAATGCATTTGGTCCCTGAATCACCAACACGAAAACAGCCCCGCGACTCCCTCTCACGTCACCAAAGCGAAACGAGGAGCGCCAGGTCTGCTGAGTTCAAGGGTGCCGTGACCACAGTGTGTGCTCCACGTGCCCTCTGGCGACATAATCCCAATTACTTGCCCTGCAATTCATCAGCGGCCTGCTGGCGCAATGGTAGCGCGTAAGCTTCCGGTGCTTAAGGTTGTAGGTTCGAGTCCTGCGTAGGTCGGCCGCAATTCGCCCACGAGCGATTCATTTTTGCTTGTGAGCGTGTCCATAGGTGGGGCTCACAGGGAGCTGGGGCCGTCCCATTTTCTTTTGGGCCCATGCTTGCTGTTGCCCCGGCGACCCACTACCGCCCCTCGCTCGCCCCTCCAGATATGCACTACAGCATATGTAAACATCGGGCAAGCGAACACCGCCTGTGTGGAGTCTACTGGCTGTACTGACTGTACAGCTGGGCCTTTCTTTCCCACACAACCAGGGACCCTGTCTTTGATCCTCTCTTGCGATTTCTCCTCTTGAACTATTCTTGGGCCTCAGCGACTGTGTTCATCCACAACTTTCTTTATCCTGCGGAGCTTGTCGACGACGGCACGACTCGACCGACAACAACACGCGCCCAACCATGGAGAGCTCACCGTCCAAGCCGGCATCCAACCTCTTCCAGGTCTACTTGCGCCTGCGACCGTCCCCTGCGGGCTCGGCCGCGCCTGAGAAGTTCCTCTCGGTCGAGCGCGACGAAGCCTCGGAGCACCCAACCCACATCATCCTGAACCCGCCCAACGACCGAAAACGCTCCACCGAAAAGTTCGCCTTCACCCAGGTCTTCGAGGAAGATGCCTCCCAGCTCGACGTCTTCCAGTGCACCGGCGTCGCCCCCCTGATCGAGGGCGTGCTCGCGCCTCATGGCGGCGTCGGGACCGATGCCCTGCTGGCCACCTTGGGCGTGACGGGTTCGGGCAAGTCGCACACCATCCTCGGATCGCGCTCCCAGCGAGGCCTGACCCAGATGGCCCTCGACGTCATCTTCCGCTCCATCGGCTTCAACATGCTCGACAACGCCTCTTCTCCAGAGCTCGACTCTTCCCTCCAGACATCCGATCCCTCCGATGCCATCATCGTCTCTGCGCCGACCTTCCTCGAGACTGTCTATGCCGACTTTGCCGGCCCTTCGCGCGCCGGCTCGCGGGCACCCACTCCGATGCTTGTAGGACACCCGTTTGATTTCCTTGCCACCACCCCCTCTACGCGCACAGCACCTCAGTACTATCCCTCTGGCCCCGGCCCCAAGAGCGTTCGCGTGGTTCCCTTGACCCCAAACTCCCGAAGAAACCAAGGGCGGCAGCGTCCACCCCGCACCAGCATCATCCATGTCCCCTCCTCCCACCCCGAGCCCAACCTCCCAAAGCACTACATGACCTTGACCGCAGCCTCCAAGACGAAGAAGAACCTGACTAAATCTCCAATCAAGGGCGAATATCCTCCTCAGCAGACCCCCCGAAGACATCTCCAGCGACCCTCCGCCGTGCCGCAGAACCCGGACGTCAGCTCTGTGAATGTCTCGTCCGATCCCGATGCCGAATACGCCGTTGTCCTATCCATGTACGAGGTCTACAATGACAAGATCTACGATCTCCTAACCCCTGCGATCCGATCGAACGCGACAAAGGAATACCGACGCCGCCCGCTGCTGTTCAAGTCGACGGAGCAGAGCGCCGACAGAAAGGTCGTGGCTGGGCTGCGGAAGATTGTCTGCAAAAGCTTGCGCGAGGCCATCATGGTGCTCGAAGCTGGCCTGCACGAGCGCCAGGTCGCCGGCACGGGAAGCAACAGCGTGTCTTCACGCAGCCACGGCTTCTTCTGCGTCGAGGTCAGGAAGCGAGCGAGGGGCCAGCGGTCTGCTGCCTGGAGCGGCAGCACGTTGACGGTTGTCGACCTGGCCGGGAGCGAGCGCGCGCGCGATGCCAAGACACAGGGCAGCACCCTGGCCGAGGCAGGTAAAATCAACGAGAGCCTCATGTATCTGGGCCAGTGTCTCCAGGCGCAGAGTGGCTCAGGAAGCACATCCAAGGTACGTTCTCGACGCCGCCTCGCTGGACAACGTGACATACTCACCCTGTGAACCCCTAGCCGAGCGTCATGCCGTTTCGCCAGTGCAAGATGACGGAGCTCCTCTTCAGCAATTCCTTCTCGACGACATCATCCTCTTACACCGCTGCCGTCGTCCCTCGACGGAATGCCCAGCGAGGCGTCATGATCGTTACAGCCGACGCCCATGGCGACGTCAACGCAACCTCACAGATCCTCCGGTATAGCGCACTTGCTAGGGAGGTCACCGTTCCTCGCATCCCCAGCATCACATCCACCCTCCTGGCCGACACCCCAACGGGTGCCGCCACCTCCGACAACCTGCTCTCCGCCACTCCCTCCGCCCAGCAGCGGTCCTATTTCTCTCAGCACTCCGGGTCCCATCGAAACATCTCCCCCAGCAGCCCCACAGAGGGCGATAGATTCATCATGGAGCACGCGGCCCTCGAGATCGCCCGCATGCAGGAGGAAATCAACAGTCTCCACCAAGACCTCGACACGGAACGCGACGCCCGCGTGGCCGCCGAAGCTCACCTTCTCAGCATGGAAGACCGCATGCTCGAGCTCGAGCAGACCATCCGCGAGGACTGCGCCGCCGAGTATGAGACGCGGTATGACCTCGAGGTGGCACGCTGGAAGGCCACGATGCAGGCTGAGCAAGAGCGCGGCGAGGAGCACTGGGATCGCAAGCTGGAGCTCTTTGAGCGCGGGCTCGGCCCCCACGCCGACGACGACGAAGAGGGCGGCGAGGACAAGGAGAACGTGCTCGTCGAGAACCTGGAGCAGGAGAATGAGCGCCTGCGGCGTGAGATGGCTGTACTGAAGCGGGAGCTGGCCGGCCGCAGCCCGACGCGGAGGCAGCCGCTCCACGAGCGGGACGACTTTGGCAGCCGGAACGCAGATGTTGGCGCGGGCAGCTTGGGGCGCAAGATGGAGCAGCTGCGTGTAAGCAACGCCAGTGTTTCGAGCGTCGCCAGCGGGGGGAGCCCCAAGAAGATAAGACGATTGCCGGCGAAGCGGTGGGAGGATGCTGAGGACCTGGCCTAGCCGGCTCGACTGGGCGTCGTGCGTTCTGGTGGTGTCTGGTGGTGTGGACTTGCTGCGTGTATACCCTTGGTTCGGCCTATCTGGATTGTAATGGATTTCTCATGATGAGTGTGCATGCCTGTCTGACTGTTCCTCAAGCTGCGCATGCTTGTCCAGTGTCCGTCGTGTGCTTGTACGAGTGAGGTTCGCAAGCTCTTAGTACGTCGTCCGTCTGGAAACCAGGATCTCGACATGCCGTTTGCAGCAACGTCAAGAGCAAAGTCGGGAGAGAGGACACAAAATCAAGACGCTGCAACTCGGCGCAAACTGCGATCACGGGTTGATAGCCGCAGCTGTTATGTTATCTACCTTAGTTTAAGCGTCTATTGTGCTCGCCTTATGCACACCTTACACCCCATACTCATCAGGGGGCTCTGGGGGCTGCTCGACTCAACGGCCGACTACAAAGCCTCCCCACCGGATGAGGACACTGGCGAAGAGGCTGACTCCTCCTCCGAGACCGTCGCGCTAGGCACAGCAGTTCAGGTAGGCGGCAGTGCCGTGGGTGTCGGCAGACACGAGCAGGCCGAGCTCACCCGCGAGATGACGTTCACGCCACAGGCCGCGACAGCATAGCTGGGCACGACAGCCACATCTGCGACGACGGTGGCCGTGAACTCGCCGCAGAACTCCTGACTCTCCTCCAGACGGCCTTCAACGCTGTTGGACCGTAGGGCGCGCAGGCAGTTGTCCGCGTTGCAGCTTTTTGGCTTACACTTCTCGCGCTTCGTCATCTTTGCCAGGAAAGCGCCGCGCTCAATTGTGTTGATGAAGATGAAGCCGGACTCGAACATGGCGTAGGAAGACCACGACCCCATCATGTGGACGCTGCCGCCGCCAGGCTCGGTGTCGTCGTTGGGATGGACGTCAAAGTAGGCAATCTCGCAGACGCTGTCGCCGGAGGGGTCCCGAGGCACGGAGGTCACGTCGTAGACGCGCACGCCGGCGCTGTAGCTAGACTGATAGACGAGGCCGTCTTTGATGTACTGGTTGTGATCGACGGCAGGCACGGTACCCTTGTAGAGACCAGTCTGCTTAGGGCTCTCGAGCGAGCTGACGTCCCAGATGTAGGTCACCGGGTACCCGTCAGCCGCAGGGCCAGAGCCTTTCACCTCATCAAGCTCGTCATCCATGAAAAGGTATTGCTGCCATTGGGTGTCGAGGAACCAGCCTTGGTGGGTGTAGGACGCGCCCTCGTACGAGGTGATGGAGATGATGCTCGAATTGGCCTTGTTAGTCACGTCATAGCTTGGTCGCGGTCAGCATAGATGACACGCCGATGAAAAGAACATCTCACATAGTGAGGGTGTCCTCATTGTAGCCGTAGCAAATGTCACGGCCGTTGTACTTATCATCAGGTCCGCGGTAGACCAGACAATGGGCCTATGCTGATCAGCCGAAGGTCAATGACCACTGATCCTCGAATACCTACATCGTGGACGTAGCCATCGTCTCCGTTGCAGTTACCAAGCTTGGTTGGGTTGGAAGGATCCGTCAAGTCAAAGAAGATAAGACCGCCGGCACACTCGTGGTCTACGGGACGAGTACCGACAGCGACACCAAAATTACGCTCTTCGTTGACGACAACGTTGTGACTGGAACCCTGCGGAAGGTCCGTAAAGTGGCCGGCGACGTCGGCCTCGATATCAAAAGTGACAGGGCCAGCAGAAGCATCGATATCGAGAAGCTGCGCCGGTTAAGGACTGAATGACAAATGGCGAGTGTCAGACACATATGTTGGTCATGTCAAAAATCTGGACCCCGTGGTCCGAAAGCTCGCTACCAATGAGCATGTAGTTCTTGTAGCTGCGTATCTCTTTCCAGAACGCCCATGGGTCGGTAGGAGCAGGGCAGGGACTGTAACGAATCGTGAGCCCATTATCAACCGTCCTAAAAACGGGCCACAGCTTACAGAAAGCCAAGCTGGAGAAGCTTGCCCTCAGGTAGGATCTCCAGGAAAGCAGTTCCTTCGTACATGCCGCTGGCGACAAATTCACGTCTCGACTCAGGGTCAGTCCAGCCCCAAGAGGAGCTCCCGACAAGCAGGCCATCAGCAGGGTGGTTATACCCTTCGGCCGATCCCAGGGTGGCGTGGTTAATGAAGTCGTAGAGGTCCATGTTCTTACACGTAAAGGTGTTCATGGGGTCGCCCTGGATGGCTTCGGCTTTGCCATTGATACATCTGGTGTAGTTCAGACGGGGATATAAGGCCGGGTCAAAGGCACCGGCAATGCGCTGCTCCTCCCAGTAGGCCAACTTGCGTTCCATGTTGGCATGGTGAACGGCACCGCTGTCATAGGCAACTATTTCGACGTGTCGGTAAGACCAGTCGTCGTACACTTGCAGCGAGAGGCAGCACTCACCAGCTTTGGCCTGGCTCTTGGGGAGCTCCTTCGCCATGGCGGCGGAAGCTGCGGACAAAGCCGCGCCGGATACCGTGGAAAAGCGCATGATGAGCGAGGGATGGTCGAGTGGGCTTCCGAGGTGCAGACTTCTCAGACCGAAGTTGAGAGTACAGAGGGCAAAGAACCTCTGCTGTCTTGGTGGTCGTGGTCACACAGGGCAATATATATTTCTATCAAGTCCCGAGCAAAGCGTTGGCTGTGGTGTCTTGGCCAATTCGGCGGCATACGCTGGCTGGCATCCTTTGCCGCCAGGAACTGAATCCTGCTGACATCGATAGACGAGCAGCGGATGGACCTACACGACGGTGCTGGAGGGGTATGTTGGAGATGTATCAGATCACGGCTGCAAGCGAGATTTTGTGACGCCAAAAGGGGAAGGTTATAGCGGTCTTACCGCTTGGCAGGCGAAGTTGTCAAAACAACGGCGAACAGCATCGTACATGGCCTTTGCAACCCCGCATTGTCACGGTTCCATTGCAGCCTGCCTCTGTCGATCCCCAAAAACCCGCCGGCCGCAATTGATGACTGGTACCCGAGCAAGTGAGTCTTGGATAGTTCCAAAGAGTGCTGCCACTTTTCAAGGGACCTGCCACGTTGGGCGGAATCCTCTGAGAGACGCAGTCAGCTGCGGGGGCCATCACAGGTGGCTCGGTCGTGATGGATCCAGTTGCATGCGATATTGAGGAAACGATACGATGTTGGTCAGGGGTTGAGGAGAAAGGTGGGGGAACGCCATGCGGCTGACGGCCGACATGGGCCTTAACCTTCTAGAAGAAGGCTGCTGCCTGCGGGCCTCCGTCGGGACGGCACGCAGCTTCGATCGGGCAAAAGTTGGAGGAGCCGGTGCTGCTAGGGTCTCGGATCTACCGGAAGAACACAGGTCGGGGCCGGCGCAGATGGCGAGCGACGGTCTACAGCGGATTCTCTGCCTTCCATCTCGGGTGACTCTATGCAGGATGGGTCAAGGACAAATTATTGGCCTGCGGGAGACATCGGCTACTGGCCACACATTGCAGCGCCGATCGGTAAGACATCGAGGACATATCAGTCACGGAGACCGAGCTGAGGTCGGCTGATGAGACTACTGAATATCTCTCGTATGGAGATTGATGGTGTGCGCCGTTGCAGACGCGTCCGGGTCGTCGATGTTGCAACTCTTCCAAGTTGGACAATGTCGGTCCAACCGCCGCCCGGAAGATATTGTTGGTGGGAGAGGTGTATTCTTTGGGTACATATGATTTGCGTCCCCAAGAGAGGCATTTCGTTGGGTTTTAACATATTCCCAGCGTCTGTTCGCCCCGGCTGCTGAGTAGATGTCGTCGCAGAAAGGATCTGCTCGAGTATATTTCCAGCCGTGCCTGTCCCTCGGGACCGTGGCAGAGAGTGCCCGTCATAAGTTCGAATCGCAAGGCGGAAGAGAAAGAATGGACCATGCGAGACATCTGCGTCAAGTCCAGCATTCAGCATGGTCGACGATAGTCATGCCGAGGTTGTGTCGACGGGCAGGTCGGACGAGCTCTGTTCGACGTCGTCCCAACCTTTCGGGCCAAGAAACGCCAGACATGTGCACGTGGCTGCGCGGCAGCGACCTTCCGAGGCGAGACATCAAGTGGAGGGGCCGGGCGGGTCTAGGTACTGCTGGTCTTGGTCTCAGAGTACTGTAGTAGGCACCCAGGGCTCCACTGACAGGGCGCATAGGGCGATCGGCAGCACAAGGCCAAATGGCTAAGGCGGGACAAGCGCCGAGCGTGCCGCGATGTGGACCAACGATCGATCTTCTTTGTCTTGGTCGCTTGGTAGAACGTGAGATGGATGTTGTGTTGTCGGAAGTGGGGGCAGGTAGAGAATAAGTTAAACAGGAGGCAGGAGCTGACCAAGTGCAGAAGCCGACCAGAGGCAGGAGCTGACCAGAGGCAGGCAAGGTCGACCAAAGGCCCCAGCAGGCAAAAGGTCCTGCAGGTCAGATTGGTGCTGCCTTCTTCCTGCCTGTAGGTCGGCAAGAGGTAGGGGGGTAACCCGCCTTATTGGCCCGACCCGAAGGCGAGGCAGGGGAGCCCAGTCTCCAACCAACGAGATGCAGCAGTGACACGAGACCACCGCCGGATGGACTAGGCCTGGCCACGCCCGCAGCGGCTTCTGGTTCTGCCGGCACTGCAGTTGGCTGGGCCTCCTTTTTATTTCCTGAGGTACCTTACCTTGTCTAGGTAGGGTAGGTAGGTACCTACAGTAAGTACCTAACTAAGGCAGGACAAGGCAGGGAAGTAAGTACCTTGCCTTGGACAGCTCCGGGGCCCAGGATGAAGGATCCGAACCCAACACAGCAAACAAAATCAACAAGATTCCCCATCCATTACCATGCGACGCCGTTCGCCTCCTTGCCGTCCCCCCATTCCAATCAATAGCTGTCCGTCGCCGATGACCACGACGACGACGACAACGCCGAAGACGAGCCGCCACCCACCATGCGCCCAAAACACGCCAATGCACTCTTTATCTTCGTTTGGCTCCTTCTGCTGCTCTTCTGCTACTTCAATTCCTTCGACGACCCCTCCTCCATCTTCTTCGACGAGACCCGCGCCTTCGACGAACGCTTTTCCCTGACCCGCACCGCCGACGCCGAGCACCTCCTCGAGGTCCTGACCTATGGCCCGCCCACCCCCAAGGTCGAGAAGCCCGCCGGCACCACGCCCTTCCTCTGCATCGGCATCCCCAGCGTCGCCCGAAACACCATATCCTTCCTACCCCAGACCCTCGCCACCCTCGTCGACACCCTGACCGACGAGGAGCGCTCCTCCATCCATATCGTCGCCCTCCTCGCCGACAGAGACCCCGCCCACCACCCGGCATTCCGCGCACCCTGGCTCGAGCGCATGGTCGACGAGGCCCTCGTCTATAACGCCGGCAACCTCTCCGTATCAGCTTCGCCAGCCGACTCGGTCACGCGCGCCATTCCCTTCGATGTCCGGGGCAAGGGCCGCGGCACCGAGCGTGTCGAGAATATGCGCCTCGACCACTCGGTCCTCGTCGACACGTGCCGCGGCACCGGCGCCCGCTACTTCGCTCTCGTCGAGGACGACATTGTTGCCTCGCGCGACTGGTTCCCCCGCTTCAAGGCCGGGCTCGAGATCGTCGAGGCGCGCACCGCCCGCCCCGGCGCCCGCGACTGGCTCTACTTCCGCCTCTTCTACTCGGAGCTCTTCATGGGCTGGAACAGCGAGGAGTGGCTGGCCTACGCCAAGGTCATCTTCGAGCTATACGTCGGCGCCCTCGCCCTGTTCCTCATCCTGCGGAGGGTCTGCCCCGCCGGCGTCTCCTTCCACCCCTTCGGCGGCGCGTCCTCCCTGCGCAAGCGCAGCACCGCCGCCCGCCACAATGCCGCCTGGATGGCCGCCCTTATCTTCGGCCTCTGGATGCCCGCCCTCATCGCCCTCTACTTCGCTGCCGGCCGCGTCTCCACCCACCGCCTGAGCCGGAGCTTCAGCATTTGGCCGCCAACCGGTGTCAGGGAGATGCCCAACTACGGCTGCTGCGCTCAGGGCCTCGTCTTCCCGCAACGGCACCTCGACAAGTTCCACGCCCTGCTCGTCAACCCGCCCTTTGACTTTCCCGGTGACATGAAGCTCGAGGACCTCGCCCGCGACAGGGGGCTGACCAAGTGGGCGCTGGACCCGAGCGTCTTCCAGCACGTAGGGCTGAAGGAGTCGTCGGACGGGACGCAGAGGAAGGAGGTGTGGAATTTCAGCTTTGAGCGGCAGCACGACGAGTAGTCAAAGAAGACGATGAATAATGAAAGGGACTTCACGAACCATCGCAACCGCAACCAACCGAAACTGTGAATACGCGGGCTCATTTCTTGTCCTCTGCTCGACTACCGATAATGCTAGAACCGCGCGCCGAGATTGCTGCGTGTCCCAACCCCAACGATCGACCAAGCCGGAATCTGCCCTTCACGTAACTTCCGTAACCTCATATTCTCGTCTTCTCGCCCATGCCCCCAAACATGCCACTACTCGTCGTGCGACAGACGTCGTGCCTTCCGTGTATCGTCTTTCGTGTACCGTATTTCGTATTTCGTCTTTCGCCCTTCATATTTCGTGTCGGGAAGCTAAAATCAATACTGGAAGGTACGCGCAGACGACGACCCGCGAGATGGAAGAGCAGCGAGCTTCAGGGCCAGCAGGCCAGACTAGACGCAGACCTTGCACTTGGTGATGAAGACGGTGGCGACGCTGCCCTCGATCTCGCCCGGCACCTGCATCTTGATGCTCGGTCCGATCTGGAACTTGACCAGCGTCTCAGGCGTCAGCTCGACGTCTTCGCCAACGGCCGAGGGCCACATCTTGGAGGCGTCGAAACGCTTGGGGCGGCCATAGAGGAGAACCATCGGGACCTTGGAGCCCATCATGATGTTGTCAAGCCGGACGGCCAGGCTGAAAATGTTGGTGAGGCGATAGTGCAGGGTGGCTATGTTGCCGACCATCATGTCAACGTCGATGCCACCGTTGGCGCTGACGTCGATGCCACCGTTGGCGCTGACATCAAAGCCGGCGTCGGCATTGAAGTCCTGGTTGGCAGGAAGGTAGGTCTTGAGAATGTCGAAGAGCTCTGCGGCAAGCTTGCCAAGGTTGGTCCACTCGATGATGTTGTTGCCGCAGGCCTCGTTGAGCATGTACACGCCCTGGGCGCGCCAGAGAGCAAAGCTCTCGACGGTGTTGATGTCGGCATCCTTGAGGAAAGCTACCGTGAAAAGTTAGCATCGCCGGGTCATGTCAATAGAGAAGACGGGGCTGCAAGGGGAGACTCACTGCTCTGGAGATGCTTGCACATGTCCTTGAAAGCACCGCCGATCTTGCCGCCCAGGATGTCGCGGTGAAACTTGCCGAAGTATTGAGCGACTTCGTACCAAACGAAGGCCTCAAAGACAGAGCAGCGAGTAGTCTCGTCCATGATCCAATCCTTCCACTCCTCGCCGAGTCTCTCGAGCTCCTTCGTGATGCGCGGGTGCATGGTGTCGACGTCGACGGGACCGGTGAGCAGGAGAGCCAGGAGGTTGATCTCGTGAGTGATCTTGCTGAACAAGTCGTGAACAACTTCAGCAGGCATCTCAGGCACAGTGGGCATTGGCTGGGCCTCCATGGTGACGGCGCGCTGATATGGATGTTGAGGTGTTGAACAAATGTAAGGGATGTCGCGTACTGTAGGTGGTTACGTTGCTCGCGTTGTTCACTGCTAGGTGGTGTTGTTAGCAAGAACGGTGTAGCTTAATGAATAGAGAGAGCCTGACATTGTTGGAAACAACAAGAGAAAGAACGAAAGCTGTACAATGCGTACCTTCCCGGATTACTACTGCTTTCAACAACAACAAAAGGGCAAAAAAAGGCTTTAGATTTAAGAAGATTTCTTATTAAAAGAACCACCACCCCGAAATTCCCCCAGCTAGACTTAGCCGCAGTGGACCAGGCACTCTGTTGGCTAGACGCCGTCGGGTCTGTACGGCCTCTGGCTTGGGGGAGCTTAGTGATGACGGCGGCCGGATGTGGGCCGGACGGGGGTTAAAGCGAGCGTAACGGGACGAGCGGCGACGGCGATGGCAAGGGAGGCGGAGGCGAAGGAGGCAGAGGCGGGGGAGACGGCGAGGCTCAACCCGTGGGTTAGAGGGCCGGGAGGGGGAGCACCGGGATCCTATACGTCCCTCGACGGTATTCACCGAGGCAAAACCACAGAGATCACCGACCCGACCACGACACTCGGCCCTAGCCCCGAGGCTAAGGCTGGTTCTTATACCTGTTGATGGGCTTCTCGTCTTTCATCTCCTTCTTCTTCCTCTACTGCTGCCATTGTTGTCATTGTTGTCATTTCGTCCTCTCTTCGTCCTCGTCTTCGTCGCCATCGTTGTCGCTGTCGTTGTGTTAGAGTTCATGTGCCCTTAATGAAGTTGGGGCTCGTATGGACTCCAGGACAATGGACGTGGCAAGTTTGGGATAAATAATTCTTGCCTAATTTCTCACGCTTTTGGGAAAGGGCGACCCAAGACGTTGCAATCAAGTATATTCCAAATAAAAATGACCTCGAACGCAAAGCAGGCTCTAGAATAGCCGTGTAACTCCAATGATACCACATCTCCAGGGCTACTCGAGCTTCAGTCCACTCAAGGGTCACTATGTCCCTCACACGGAATCCACGGTCTGTCCTTTGCCCCCAATCTTCCAAAACCAGTGCCTCTTCTGCACCGAAGGCATCACTTCCCTCTCGATAGGAGACGGCAGTGGTGGTGTAGGAGCTAGGGGTAGAGGTTCGGGCCTCGCGTGTCCCATGGTTGTCAGGAAGAAGACATCGTACAGGAAGGAGTGTTCCAACTGCCGTGGCCTGCCATCCTTGGTCCAGTACCGCCTCTCGCTGAGTTCGCGCGACAGCCGCCTTCGAAAGGAGCGATCCTCATTCACCCACCAGATACGCCAGACGCCCAGGACGAAAAGGGTGAGTGGAATCGCTGTTACCCAGTAGACCCAGAAGAGGTGGCTCAACACGGGCAACGAGTCTTGCGGTCCTGTGGAGGAGGCATCTGCAGCAGCGTCGGAACGGCCAAGGGCGTCCTCGCCTGATGCCTGCCAGTCGAACATGGACATCCCAAACAGACCACTAACGTACTCGCCGGGCAGAAAGACCGCAGTTATGATGGCTAGAGCTTTCATCGATGAGCTGTCGCGAGTCGCTGAGACTGCCATGCGGGCGTTGAGCACGTTGTCTTCCTGAGCCATCTTACTGTAGATCTGCTGAACATTAGCCAATATTCATACCCCAGCCAAGGCATGGATAGTGCTCACAATGTCGATTTGTGCGCGACATCTGGCTTCAGCCATACCACGGTCCGTCTCCAGCGCGACACACATTCTGAGCAAGCCCTCGAGATACTGTTCAATCTCATGCCAGTGATCTCGTAGTGACTCGGTAGACACCTTCGGTGCCTGTGGTTCGTCACAAGCGCCACTCTCAAGCGGCGTTGGAGCGCCAAATTCGTGCTGTATCTGGGCTTCAGCTTCTGCGCCGCTCAACTCATCTGCGAGCTCATCGCCCACCTGCAGCAGAAGCTGCACAACCCGCTCTATCCACTTGATTGTGTCAAGAAGCTTCATGGATTCTTTCTGAACGTCGTGCGCCTTCTCCATGAGTTCAGCCATGTGCATGGGGCCAGGGATGAAGTCTTCTGAGGATCCTCGGCTTGCGTATCGTGCGAGGCGCAGTCTCTTCTCATCATCCATGTCCAGATCGTCAAACCCAGAGATATTGTGGACATCCCATTCGAGATTCTCGACATGAAGGAGGTTTTCCAAGATCGCCTCCTCCGTGCGGCCGAACTGAACTTGCAGGAGAACGACTGGGGTGACAAGGGGATGCGACCACTGCGCCCGGCAAGCCTCTAGGCGATTGTCGTACTCGTCGAGCTCCTGAAAATCTTGTCTTCGGGGGTTGTGGGACTGGCGAATGAGGACAGTCGAGCTTCTGGACTTGATATCATACGTCATGGAGAGAAAGTCGTATGGCGTCTGCGGATACGACGAGAATGCCAGGATGAGGCTCAGCCTCGACTTGTCGACGGACCAGAAGCGGCCTTCGGTGGTAGACCGGCGCGAGTATTGAAGCGTTGCGGGATGCAGACTCATCGCTGCCAGGTCGTCCGATGTGATACTAAGGCCGTCCAGACGGTCGAATGAGTGACCACGGCGGAAGCAGACAACGCGGCGGACACGGCTTTGGAGCAACATGGAAGAATCGAGCTGGTCAGAGGTGGCGAATGCGCCATCCTGGTCCACCATGTAATCTTGTCGAAATGCTAGGTTTAGCATCTCAAAACCTGGTATGTCTTCCTGGTTGAATTGGTGAGAGATGATCTCATCCACATCATCTTCTTTGGCTGCGTCATCGGTACTCGTGGTGACCACCCTCTTCCTTTTGTAAACCACATACTCGTCGTACTCAATCCCGGATCCTGAGTGGTTGTCTGCAAGGATCTGACCACGCAATGTTTTCTCGTCAAATTCGAATAGACTGGACCTGTTGAGGCCGATATATTCGGGCATGGCGGCCAGTTCCGGTGAAGTGTCGCTTCAATCGTTTGCCGTTTCTGGTTGGGAAATTTGTGCGAGGTTGTCGTGAACACACATTATCGCGACAGTGGCCTGCGTGTTTTGAAGTGTAATAAAGGGTAGCAGGCAAAAGAAGAAGGCTGGTCGTTAGTCGTCAGGAACAGGGACGAAGTTAGTTGTCAGATCGTGAGGTGGCCATCGGACAAGCTTGATGCTGGCTTTGCTCTGAAGAGGTTGGCTGCACATGACTTCCGGTGGGTACTGGTAAAGGCTCATCATCACAGTCTTGACTGGGGTTTCCCTTTCGCAAAGTTTGACATGGGCCATGCTTAACGCAAGATTCGCGATCGCGACCAGGGCATCCATGCCATGACGCACACGCCATCAATTCTCGGCTCCAGGGAATCCCCGTCGATGAAATAAATACTTGGCTGGGGATTCATTGTTGGCTGGTGAATGGGTTGCAGCGACGACGGCCATAAAACTTCGGGCTTGCGTTTGAATTGATCCGGAATCGGATCGGTATCTGAGGTAGGTACGTTGGTCTTGAACTCTGGGGTTCGTCATGGCGATGTGGCGCTTTAGAACAACAATAGTAGACGATAACATCGGGGCACCAACCATAGGCTGCTGAATTAGGCGAAATAAGAAAGAAAATTCTTTGAGCATGCTCTCGTTATTCGTCGTTGGTTGTAAACTGATTCATCTTGAAAGGAGAACCCCTACAACCCTCGTCTTCCGAAGGAGGCCACTGGCGATATGTACTGTGCACGTGGTCAAGACCATCGCCAAGCACTGATGCATCGATGGAGAAGATGCCCGCTTATTAATCAAGTACTGCATCCTGGGGATCACTCACCCATCTTCACCCTAGAGCCAATACCCGGACCATTTCCAGTCTTCCGCTCCACCTTCGCCAGTTCGTGGGGCCGATCATCACGCCTCTATCTGTTTGCCGAGCCGATGTCGCATTTCTGGGAGAGGGGAGCCTCCGGGTCCCGAGCCGGTGAATCCAATCTCTCGATGCCACCTCCATCCGCCGTGGGAGGCGAACACACGCCCAAGACGACTCTGCGCGAGTACCGGTCTAATTTCCCACAGCACTTTGGCAGGGCGGCAACCTCTTTTGAGCACGCTCATTACCCTTATCCTTGCACGCGTCATGGAGCTGACCCCGAAGTCTCATTCTGGGGCAGTCGCCACAAGAGCCGGCCAACACTCAAAGGCCCTTGACACCGGCACCTCTGCAGAGACTTGCTTTTCACCAGAAACCAAGCCGCCAAACCGTTCTTTTCGGAGGCTTGTCATTGACATTCTTACCTGGACACCATCGAAGCTTCGTTATGATCCAGCAAATCCCCCGACGTTTGGGTACTTCCTGAACTTCCTGTACGCCTTGGTCAGTCCTTGATAAAGCCCGTCCCTCCGAATCCAGCGTTAGGAGACTTATGACAACATAGTCTGCCACAATTACGGTAGCCAATCTGTACTACAATCAGCCAGTGTTGAACAAGATTGCCGAGACCTTCGATGTTAGCTTTGAGCGCGCTTCGTCCGTCGCTACCTTGATGCAGTCTGGCTACGCCGCTGGCCTCCTATTTCTGTGCCCCTTGGGCGACATTGTACGACGACGACCGTTCATCATCACTTTGGTTTGGCTCACGGCAATGCTGGTAGACTTGTTATCCTATCTTCAAGGCCTGTGTCATGGTCGACTAACTTCATACACAGTGGCTTGGGCTATGCGTCACGAGATCATTCGAAGTCTTCTGCGCTTTGTCTTTCATCTGCGGCGCTACGACAGTGACGCCCCAATTGATGATTCCCCTCGTTGGAGACGTCGCCTCGCCCCAACGAAAAACAACGGCCATGGCCATTGTCGCGTCCGGTCTTATGTTCGGCATGCTCGTCGCTCGACTGCTCTCCGGAATCGTCGCAAACTATACCGACTGGATCAACATCTACTGGCTTTCCTTCGGTGCCCAGTACATTCTAGTCATCCTACTCTTCTGCTTCATGCCAGACTATCCGTCGACAAACCCCGAGGGCATTAACTATTTCCGCGTACTGTGGAGCATCGTGGCCATGATCTTCACTGAGCCTGTGTTGGTCCAGGCATGCCTGATTGCGTTTCTCTGCAACGCCATCTTCACGAACTTCTGGACCACCTTGACATTTCTTCTCGCATCGCCCCCTTACGAGTTCAGTTCGCTGATTATCGGCCTCTTTTCTCTCATCGGCCTCACTGGTATTATCGGGACCCCTCTCTACACGCGCTTGGTTTTCGACAGATTTGTGCCTCTTTTCTCGACTATTTTTGGCTTGGTGCTGGTCATGACTGGTGTAGTCGTCGGCACCTTCACCGGCAGAATCACTGTGGCCGGACCAATCATCCAGGCAGCCTTAGCTGATGTCGGAACACAGACGACGCATATCAGCAATCGGGCTTCCATCTACACGCTTGATCCAAAGGCCAGGAACAGGATCAACACAGCTTACATGGTCTGTGCTTTCTGTGGCCAACTAACGGGCACGACTGTAGGAAATAGGTTGTACGCCCAGGGCGGGTGGCTTCTGAGCGGTGGAGCCAGTGGTAAGATCACCATTCCTCGACTCGTGATGCAAGTCAAGCATCTTTAAACATGCGAATACTGACTGTGAATAGTGGGCTTTGTTGGAATAGCTCTCCTGGCTGGGTTTGCGAAAGGGCCGCGAGAGAAGGGATGGGTAGGCTGGCATGGGGGCTGGAGACTGTACAAGGACACTGTCCAAACTCAGCCCTTGCCGGGCTCAGATTCGAACGTTGAAGCCCAAACCAGGGCCCCAAAAGAGTGAACAGCAGCAAAATGCACCGAATAGACGCCTTGCAACCACGGTCTTGATTTATTTCGATCTAGTATGTGCTCCCCAGTTATCGCAAGCGTTCCCGTGTCTGCGGGTTATCGCGGTCGTACCTGACCTGCGTTGACTTCTTTGATTCTTTGTTCCAACACGACAATGCCTTGTTCCTACTCATAAGTCCAAGGAGGGTCACATTTTATCTTGTTCTACTTGTTCGCTAGCGATCAACCTCTCTGCTGCGTGTGACTTCGACTGATTGAAATCAACAAGGCTATTGTTACACTCAGATTACCCAGACGACATTTCGGAGAGAAACTATGAATAGTGAGCCCGCCGCAGCTCACAATCAGCCTCTCGTTCCACGTAGAAAAACACATACAGATGCAAAGAAAGGAATAAATCGACGTCTTGCAGAGTCATCTAACGGCACCTGGAGTGCTCGCTGGAGTTTATCATCTGGCCCTTTTGTCGTTCAACACAGGCTCCGCGCATCACCGACACCATGCCCACGACGGAATATCCTCCGATGCCTAGCCTCACTGCGAAGCTAGTGTTTCGCATCAGACTGGAACTCCTTGTCGAGAAGAAAAAGGCTAAAGAGCTCAGCATCCGCGGAAAGTTAGAAACACCAGACGAGGTGCTCACTGGAGTTATCGAGCTTCTAGAAGACCTCGGACTCTGCGTCGCATCGCCTGCCTCAAACCTCACCTCAAGCAACGGTGATGCCCAGACTCGATGCGCATCATGGAAGCAAGACCAACCTGATCAAGAGCAAGAGGACCACTACAACCCATGGAAAGGTCTCTGGGAGGTTTGTAGAGCCCATGGGGCGGAGACAGCACCTCAAGCTTCTTGGGTCAATGATGCGGTAATGGAATACGTGGGCGTCTCCATCAGGACTCCACTTCTCTGGCCGACAAGCGATTGGATAGTCATCATCAACCGCATCTGTGAGGCGCTCACCGCCAGCCGCACGGTTGGTATCAACACCAACACGAGCCTGAAGGTAGAGATCAAACCCGCTGGGAGGGACTTTGAACTCGGCAGCCTCAAGGCGATCGTCAGATTTCTCTGGGCGGCAGGCCCATTGATCGATGAGATACATCCCCCTCATTGTGCGCCCAACAGCTATAACGCGCCAGGGCTTCCGTTCACTGTCGGGCTCAGTCCTTTCAAGCGTATCGACCTCGGGGAACTGCACCTCAACAAAGCACCAGTCTCATATAAGTTCAACAGGGGAAAAGCCCTCGCTCTGACGTCGCCTATGTTCGAACTTCCTGCTCTGCCGCAGGGACCGCACAGCTCGTACTATGCTTACAGGCTGTGGAAGATGGACCGTATGAGCACCATTCGAGAGCTTGAACAGAGTCTGCGCATAGTACCTGTTAAGGGCGCCGCGAAAGAACTTCTAGGTGCATTTCAATTCTCCGCTCTCCGGGCTGACGAACCAGATGAACGTTCCATCGTGTTTTCACAGAATACTGGCACACTGGACGTTACACGCATCTTCCATTGGGTCTCTATCTGTCTTGCTATGGTTGACTTTTGTTTGTCATCTGCCCCTGAACGCATGGCAAAGCTGCTTGAGGAGCTAGGGGATCCGATCGCCTCGTACACTAAGAGCGGACAACTCGTCGGCAGGGCGGAGTACACAGTTCAGGAGCTTTTGCGTCACCTTAATCTCAAAGAGACAGCTGAGTATTTTGAACCACTCGGCCAAAACCCCCAAGGTCCTGAACTTTCCATGGTAGGTCTCCAGTTCGCTGTTGATCTCGAACACATTGACAGGGATGCTGAAGCTCATCCCCAATATACGTTTGGCGTGGAGACGGAGTTCATGGTCCCTGCGGGTGACAAGTCCGCGGATCCATGGCCCCAGGACTCACGATGGTTCATAGATGCAGACGACTGGAATTACACCCCGGCCACTATGGGCAATCTCATGGAACAGATGTCACGGGCTATGGATAGCAACAAAAACGGCCAAGCTAACGCCGTGGTAGTTGTAGGTGATGAGGAAAACAGCCAGTTCCTACGCAAACGAGTAGCCAAGCTCTTCACCGATAATGGATTCTTCGCCATAACCTCAGACGACTGGAGCGAGAAGGCATTGCACGGAAAAGCGACCACTGGTGGCTTCACCCTTCATCCAGGCATCGAAATCATTCACCAGGCCTGGCACGTTCAGCATGATATTAGCCTACAAGAGACGACGGACCCTGTCGATGGATACAGCCAGGGGTACGCGGCGTTGGAGGTTGCCTCTCCGATTGGTCGCGTAAGTCTGGAAGGGTTCAAGCGGTTCGCTGATGGCCTGTCACTCATGCGCAACAGCTTCCGCATCATCATTCCGAAAGAAGCTGGGCTGCATGTTCATGTCTCCCCTCATGACGGCTTATTCGACCTGCTTCAGCTAAAACGTATCACGACCGTTATCTGGTTCGCCGAACCCATCCTTCAGCTGCTGATCGCGCCACATCGTCGTGGGCCCATTTGCAGCTATTGCCTCCCTATCTCGACTAGTTCTGAAGCCTCCTCTGTCAGCTACATGCAGTCTTCGGATGAGTCTGAAGATTCCACGGATGAAAAGGTCATGATGGAAGAAATGCTCAGGCACGTGCCCTTCAGCTTGATATCTTCCTGCGCTGTGCAGCAATCCATGGAGGCCATCTGGAATGCTGTGAGCTTGGATAGACTGATAACGCTGACCGGTCATAGTGGAATACGCTGTGCTGTGACCTTTACTCACATTCGCGAGGTAGGCGCCTTGACCGCCAACCATGAGCCTGCCCTCAAGGGAACAATTGAGTTCCGCTCTGCGCAAGGATGCATGGATCAGATGTACATCATTCGGTGGGTTCGCCTATGCGTGGCGCTGGTCCGCAAAGGTCAGCACGGTGAATCGAAGCAGATTCGTGACATGTTGTTCCGACTGATGATGGATGAAGGAGATCCAGCGGCTAGCTTGCCGGTTCTGCTCGAGGACCTTGGACTTACCCAGGATCTAGAGTTCTGGCAAAGCCAGGTGGACCGATTTTCGGTCGCTAAACCTAGTCCTCTTCGCGAACACGTGTCTGCCGTCTCGCAACATGAAGCGAAAGCTTTTGAAGAGATGCTGGCTAGTCTGTAGCAATCAGAATGTAGAAAAGTCGTGACGAGGAGGCGTGAATGTATTTCCCGCAAGAGTACGGCGAATATCCACAGGTAGTTTTCAGACAGATTTGTTGCTTCCATTGCCAAAAAGCCAGACAGTTCGTGCCAATCGTTTCAGGAAAGTCAATGTAAACCTCAATTCAAGAATTTTCAATATTGTTGCCCTGCGCCGCTGTGTTGGCTCCAGTATGTATGTGGTCGAGACTTTGAAGGTACCTTAGTCACCACAAAACCTCTCGCTCGGTATGAAAGAGTGTACCCGAATCCCTGAAGCAGGGATTATGATGACCGTGCCAAGTGCCGTGTTTCCTTCAAGTCTCATTTGACTACGTCCCACACATTCGGACTCATCTGGCCTTTTCATCTGTTGCTCTAAGAGAGCGTCAGAACAAAGCAGTTGATGGGCCCGACAGCACCGCAGCCAGCTGTTGTTTCAGTGGGATTAGCAGCGCTTAACTAAAAGGTTGGAATTGACGTATGGAAACCTACGGTTCGAGCTGTGTTCGATAGTGTTGACGAAGGTTCCACACCAATCGTCGCCGTTCAGACGGAAGGTATCAAGCTTCTCTCCGTCGCGTAGGCCACGGTAGTGGATGCCAATACTGTAGTAGTTGACAGTGTCATAGTTGTGGGTGCCGTACTCAACGTTGTCGAAGTAAGATGCCTGACCGCCGCCTGCATTTTCTGCTGTTAACGGATTTCCGTCCCAAGGGTACTGGAGGTTGTTTGTTGTAGATCTTGACGCCAAGCCGAAGAGGGGTGCACCGCGAAAAGGGGAGATCCTCACAGTTGTCCTGTGCATACATGCCGATGCCGATGTTTGCCCAGCCCTGGCGCTTCTGCACCGCCTCCCTCTTCTCCTTGGACTCGTCGGCCCAGTTAATGTCGGCCTGGGCGCGAATCCACGCCCAGGCCTTGGATCCCGGCTCGGCAGTGATGTGGCCATCATTATGAACAGTGCCGTCCTCTGGAATGGGCCCGTAAATGTCAACGCCGAGGGCGGTGGCGTTCTTGAAGGACTCGACCTCGCCGGCGGAGTTCTTGAAAACGGTGAAGTCGGTGCCTTTTCCACGGGATGCGAGGCCACGTGAGCTCGGGGAAGCAAGTCCGAGGGCCGAAAGCGCGCCCAAGCTGATGAGGAGTTCAGAGAAGTACATATTGACGTGGAAAGAAATTATGTTTCCAATGTGATGTTTTGAGACGGTAGGTGATCTTAGAGTAGAGTTAAATTGTTGAGCTGCGAGGTATGTCTGCCTTCCGGGGCTGAAGACTGCTCCTCTTATATATAGCCAGGCTCGACGACACTCTGGACCAATATGTTCGAGAGCAATAAGACAGGGAGGGAGGGCTAGAGCCGTCTTGTCCCCCAAGGAGCCGCAGGATTTGCCCGCAGGTTGCTGTTCACTGCCTTGCGTCACGTTCTCGGCTGTACCGCCGCGCCTCAAGCCAGGGCGACGCCTTACGGCTGTTTTGCGCAATGTTTCACGGCATTGCCTGCGGACAGTCCTTGAAAAACAGGATCGGCGTCCTGGAGTTCTAGTCACCGGTCTTGAGCCTACAGTGATCTACAATGGCGGCGGAGAGGACACAACATCGTAACACCGCATATCAGTGCATTCATGTCAGCTGCTGTAAGTCTTTGGGAGTCCTGAAGTAAGGCTCTCAGGCTGGTTCCGGTATTCGAACTTGACAGGAGTGCAGACCTGCTGACCCGCGTCACCCGTCTCACCAAAAGCGTCGGTGTCGAATGAGAATTCAGGCGGCAAGATCACGGCCAATCAATAACTTTTGGTAAGGAATGCCACATCGATACGCGTCCAGCTGGCGATGCCGCCTGGTCCGCCATTTCGGCTGACGCGGATGTGCCACCCTCTGACAGGGCCCGTTCTGAGGATGCTCGTGCACCAGCGGGCTCACTGCACAACACAGCAGCATGAGTAGCATCTACAACCAGACCAAGTGTACAACCTTAAGTATGTAATCAGTGCTGGGAAAAGAGATGCTCAGCCGCTGCCGACTATCCGCTCGTAGAGGCTCACTGCTTGAAGTCAATGCCGGGATGTGGAGCCAAAGCCAGTCGATAGTGGCAACCTTGATGCTCCTGATGCCAACATGTTTACTGCAGTACCTTCAGGCCTATCTTTATTGGTTGGCAGAAAAGTCTCTTGGTCAAGTTGGCTGCTTATTGGCATCAAACCTCCTGTGTTAGACGGACGGCTGGCATTCCATCCCGCAAATACGCCGGTGTAGCGGCAATTAGGTGACGTGTTGAGCGCCCTTTGGGGGTGGAGGAAACTGCACAGTATGGTCAGCATCAAGGGGAACAGTGTTGTACAGCATGAAGCTCCAAGCCCATCAGCAGCAACTTGGTTTTGGTTTGGCAACGCTCATGCGACTTGCCGCTGAAAGGAGTTCCCGACCTACGATGTCAGACTGTGCCTGGGCGATCTTCTGTACCTTGACCTCGCCAGCTGATTCATCCATTTGTAGGACCATAGCAGTTACACCGGTGCTGCAGGAATCTCAGTAATGAAATATCGTCTCATGTCAAAATGCGGTGTGAATAATTGCCGAAATTTCTACAGAGACCGCCCGACAACCCTGTCCCTCATGGCAACACTAGTAAATACGTCTTGAGTACCGCTGAAGGCACCACATCCTACCAAAATATGTTCGCCCTGCCATGCCCCAGGTGGCTGTGACGACTTTGTGAAGAAGCTATTGATGAGCCCTCAAATGAGCTCCCAAGTGACGGGAGCACGACCGATGCCAAGGTCGTCGTAGAGTATGATAAAAAGGTCCTCACTGACGTCTATGTCTTCCTTTTTGCAGCCCATGCACTTGTCACGCACTGTGCCCTCCGCGACCCGGCCGTTGGCAGAGAGGCGAACACGGCGCCCGCAGAGGGGGTTGCCGTTGGAGGGCGTGCCCATCTTCTCGTGCGATAGTGCTATGATTCCAGAAGCACCCGTGTCGTCCTGGCCGCAAGCACCAAGACCAGGGGTGTAATGGGTGAGTTCGCCACTGAAAGGACCTGGAGAGAGGTCCTGGCGACGCATCATGTTGTTCATCTTCGACGCAAAGGGGGGCTGTCCGACACTGCAGTAGACAGGGTTCAGCAACTGTACTGGAAACGTGGCTTGAAGACCAGAGATATAGATGACAGTAAGAAGACGAAAGAAGAGAACGAAGCTTACACGTTGCCTTCAGGCGAAATGCGACAGACGACGAAGCTCTGAAGGCCGAAAACAGAAGACTGAGAGACGCCGCAACCGATTTCAGTCGAAGTCGACCACATGAGCTGGGCTTTGCGGGCCAGTCAGCACAGAGACAAGATGAGCGAAGTTTACTTACCCCAGTGAATCCAGGGCGCCGAGTCGGCACCAATGACAGCACCAGCAGGGTAGCTGGCACGCTCGGCAAGCCAGTCGTTGACGGAATGGGTGATGGGATGAACCCAGGTATCATAAAGGGTGGTCGAAGTGTAGTGGGCGATGACCTCACCCTGACCGGCACGCTGAGCCTCGGTGGCATGAACAACGCTGCCGACGTAGCCAAGATGGCCGGCCCAGTTGGTGGCGGCGGTGGCCAGGTCGGTGTTCCAGGTAAAGGGCAGAAGGCCGTTGACGATGCGCTCATTGTTGACGGTAGCCAAAGCCATCTCTGGATCCGATGCGATGGAGGCAGCCGTGGCGCCAAGGGCAAAGGCATACGCCAGAACGAGTGTGATGTTCTTGATGAACATGGTGATGGAAGCGAAAAGTGAAGGGCAAAAGAGCAGTATGGGGGCCTTTGTGCTTGTCTGGGTATTCGGAGACAGTGGAGTTTTGCGATCTGTCCCGGGAAAGGCTTGGAAGAACAGAAATGACGGACGTGATGAAGAGCAGAAAGGGTTGGGAGGAAGAAAGTGGGAAGAAGAGGGGAGTGGTATGGACGAGCAAGATATCATGAGAGATGAGAGGTAGGCGGGAAGACATTACCCTGTGAATCGATACTTCTCTTTATTAATCGTTTCAACAAACTACTTCCAGGGAAGTCGCCAGGAGGATGGAGAGGGCAGGACTGACTTGCTTGGGGTGTGGTGGTGCCTGGTTAGCTCATGACAGGATTGTAGGGAAGAAGACCAACCGACGACGGCAAGACCACCCGCCAGGCTGACGCTAACCGTAATTAGTGGTTCCATGACATTGATCTGTGATGCAGAGGGTTTGAAAGAGAAGGAACGTGAGGGTTTCAAGGCAGGAGGACGACAGTCTTCAGGCCAGCTCCTTCAGGAACGCCTAAGCCCAGTGGGCTCTGAATCACCAACGGTAAATGATGCTCCACAGACTTATCTGCATGGCAGAGGATTCATGAACATCTACAGTGTATCTGAAAAAGAGAAGGAAGGTCGAGGAAAGGCTGATGGGCCGTGGTTGTTGTCTGGGGCGAGCGGATCTTGGATTAACATTCGAGATACACCCTCCGGAATGGTACCTTCCCAGAATCAAGCAAATGGCATGATCTCAAGGTTGCTGCTGCCTCTTTGGATGGTTGAGTGCTCGGCTCACGCCCATCTGGTGTGGGATCATCTGCTGCCCTTTGGGTCCTCCGGTCTCCGCCGAGTAGCCCTTCAGGAAGATGGCGACACCGTCAAGCCGACTTTTGTTGACTCTTCGACAGCTGTCATCGTTCGAAGAGAAATTACAATTGCTCGCGATTCCCGAGGCTTTGTACAACTACAGTTCCTGAAATACTTTGTTCAGGTGCCTGTAGGGAGGTCCCTTGACGCCCCGGCGCCGTGCGAAACTGGGACGCCCTGACAACAAGCATACATTCACTCACCATACCTGTGCAGTATGAACAATGAACCCAGGCAGTGAATACCTAGCTCTGAATAATTACCACGCCACTGCTACTACCACTCTCATGTAAGGAATGACCTTGCATCAAGAGGGCAGTCCGGCTCCAAGGAGTTCATGGCAATATCTGAACCAGGGAGTGAGTGGCGACTTCCCACTCCTGCGCATCGCCAGTCAAAGGCCACGTGATTAGCACACGCTCCTTCCTCCGACGATCACATGGCCGTGTGCTGCTACCTGGACTGTTGTGCTGGCCAAGATTGTTGAGAGACCGCCATTCGAAATGTCAGCCACCACTGTGTTGCGGTCATCAGGGTGCCTTAGCCTAAAACGACAGCTGCTCTGGAAGGTCCTTTCCAGTTTTCTGTGTGACCATGGCCCGTGGAAGTTCTTTGGTGCCAGTGGTGCCAGTGGTGGCGCCAATCCCGACATTTCAGACTCAAGCACCCATTCGTCACAGCCAGGTCCTAAGGAGTCCCGCGCCTGTTGATGGAAAATCATGTGTGGATGCTTCTTTTGTACAGCAGATCATGTATTACGGGCAGCCTGAACTAAAGAACCCACCATCAAGCGCCTCCTTTGTCGGCAATCAAAACCTAACCACCAACTTGACGCCCGACACCTTCTTTTGCCTCAGTTTGTCCAAGCCCGTGAATATGTCGTCAAATCCGCCATCACTGACGGACACAGGTGGAGGCTTCAAAGAGGCAGTGAGCTTCGGGAGGTTCGCATAGAATCGGACAAGGCCTGCGCGATCCTCAGGATTGGCCTCGAATTTTGGTCCTATAGGGGGCAGCCATTGGAAAGCCCGGCCAAACAGTGTGTACGCCATGACCAGTTCGTACGTTACCCCAGGCACCTTTGACTTTCCTGCGGGGAGGAGCGTCACAACTTTGCCGCCGGTGTTTCTGAGCACCTCGGCGCAAATGTCGGTGGACTTGCCCTCGGAAAAGCAGTCGACAGCTTTGCCAATGGCGGGGTGGGCTTCGACGATGTCGTGTGCGACAGTAGGTTTCCGATAGTCGAAGATTGCATCAGCGCCATATCTCTTGACGAGGTCAAATGAGTGGGGTGAGGCTGTCGTGATGACGGTGTAGCCTGCTGCCTTTGCAATCTGTATATGGAAGAGGCCTGCGCTCGTGGATCCGCCGTAGATGAAAATCTCGTCGCCCGATGGAGCGGAGGACTGTGAGTCCTCGTCACTCCACGGGAGCCCATGTCGTAGGTTTAGGGTGAGCATTGCAGTGACGGCAGAAACTCCGTACGTCGTGGCATCGGTATCACTGACGCTGGACGGGACATGCCAGGCTAGGTCGGCGTCGACCTTGAGATATTCGGCGAAGGCCCCGCGATCAGGGAAAAGGCCGCCATGAACAGAGCCAGCTACACGATCGCCGACTTTCCATGACGCAGATGCGTTGGCGCCAACTTGTGCGACTTCGCCGGCATAGTCGCAGCCGACGATGGACCCCGGCGGTGAAACGACGTCGAGGTGCTTGAAGTCTGTGGGGTTCAAGGCCACGGCTTTGACTTTGACAAGGATCTCATCGGCAGTGATAGCCGGCTTTGGTACTTCGGTGACATGGCCTCCTGGACCGAAGCTTGATTTGTTTCGAGAAAGATTCAGTAGTCGTGTGGCGAGCATGCGGTTTGCGACGAGTGCTTTCATGATGGGCAATAATAGCTGCGGAGATATTGAAAGACAGATTGAGGGGGCTTCGAAAGTCTCACAGCGGGAGTTTTTATCTTGAGACCTCCTCACAGATTTGAGTTTGGTCGAGGCAAGCTGCTCCCGAGACCATGAGCCCGGAGTGCGAGTTGTGCCGATGGAGTGGATCCCGGAGCTTGGGTCCGCTGGCAATTCCGGAACCGGGGAAGGGGGTGCACTGCACTTCACCATACCCAGGCTAGCTTTTACATCATTTCGAGTTGGCGGCCCTGATTCATCAACGAAACTCTCACGGTTCCGCCGGTTTCAACCATAGCACCCAGCCTAGTTAGATCCCCGACCCCGATTTGGCCTTCTTTTGCTACTAGCCACGAATCAACAAGGGATCGTCCATGTTGATTCAGGGCGGAGGGTTTCTCGTTTTCCACCACACGCCGGAGGCTTTAATCAGCAAGTGCAAGATGAATTCCTCCGCGCCGTCGGGGTCTGCACCCACGGCAGGCCACAAGACTAACGCTGGCGCCATCAAACGACAGACATTGATGTACAGCCGGTCCCCCCACTACTTCAAACCAACAATCCGACACTTGTGGAGAGTTCGACCAGTTTTTGCCATCGAATAGCATACTCCTCATACTGCCGAGTCTACCCCATCAAATAAATATCATGTCGTCTCCCGCCAAGCGTTCTATCCTCATCACAGGGTATGTTTTTTGGTCAGATCATAAAAGCTTAGACGGATGACTGTCTTCTCTGGAGCCGACCATTGTTTTGTTACTAACACTCCGGATCTGAATCAGATGCTCTCAAGGCGGTGCCGGTAATGCCCTGGCGCTTGAATTTGCGAGCAAGGGATTGAGGGTCTTCGCGACGGCTCGATCCCTGAAGTCGGTGGCCAATCTCACCGAGAAGGGCATTGAGACTCTGACACTCGACGTGACCTCTTCTGCGAGCATCGCTGCCCTCAAGGACGAAATCACAACGCGGACGGGCGGCAAACTCGATATCCTTTTCAACAACGCCGGCGTTCGTAAGTGCCACGTGAAGCTGCCGACTGAGATCTGGCCGAGTGCATTGGCTCTCCGGGAGAACAGTGATAAGCTGACCAGAACCACAGTGTACGAGGCCCCAGCCATCGAAGCCGACCCCGTCCGAGTTAGGCAGATGTTTGACGCCAACGTTTTCGGGCTCTTTGACGTCGTTACAGCCTTCAGCCCACTTCTCATCAGCGCTGTCCCTGGAGCGAGCAGAGCCCCAACTATTGTCAACGTTTCTTCAGTTCTTTCCCGCCTCCCTTTCCCTTTCTCCTCAGCTTACAACGCCTCCAAGGCAGCTGTCTCATCGTACTCGGACACACTTAGGCTAGAGCTTGATCCCCTAGGAGTTCGAGTTGTGACGCTCTTTATGGGGGAGGTCTCAACAGGCCTCATGTCGACCGATAACATCAGTTACGGATCGAACAGTCTGTATGCCGACATAGAACACAAGGCCAAGGAGAGGACGGCACATCACGTTAAGGCATCCATGGCTCCGGCAGACTTTGCCGAACAAGTGGTTTCCAAAGTTTTGGGTAGCGAGCACACGAGCTACGTCTGGAAGGGCACCAACGCCTTCCTTGTCTGGTTCCTGAACGCTTTTGGGCCTCGCAAGGCGTTTGACTCGACAATGAAGAGTGCGGTGGGACTGGATGACGCAAAGTTGACTGGGAAGATCCATGAACGTGGCCAGCAGCTAGCCAAGAGAGCTTAAATCTCGGCTTTGCGATTCGGATCTTGGGCTCTTTACATAGGTGGATGTGTGCTTAAGCTGCGCCTAGGAAATAATTATTAATACGTCTCGAACTTGATGCTTGAATCATGCCATAAGGAATCTGTTCGGTGTCCGTGGAAGACGGACTCTTTCAAGACCAATTCAAGCCGAGCACATTGTATTTCGTGGCAATCGGTTTCTAGGTTCCCCAACCACGAGGGTGAATGAGTCCCATTCTGCTTTCCCTTCCCATATGATGAAGTACCTGTTGCACTTTCCTGGCTGGTCGGCGACTGACGGAGCGCCACTGCGATCACCCGTTCGACGGTGTCGCCTCGGTCGCTTGATGAGTGAGGACAGTTTCGGACATGGGGTCCGGACGTTGTGGCCATTGACCGGACGTAACACCCAGTGTTGTTCGCGTGCTTGGGGTGAATTACTGATTTCTGATTCCTAATCCCTCGGTTCGGGGTGCGATTCGCCCGCCGAGCCCCCACTAGCCGGGCTTATGTAAAACGACCTACCAGGGTGGCTCGGCCACAACCCGCCCCAACTCGTTAGTTTCGATCAATCTGGCGCCGATTCGGAGCGATGCATTCTGCCGAAAAGCTCTCCTAAGACCGTATATCTACCAGCGCCAGTCCCGAGTTTGGGCTGAAGTTACCAATGGCACCATTCGGAAGCTTGATTCGTCATCGACTATGACCGTGCAGGTGTCAACCACGGGACAGTGTCCGCTATGAGCCTCGTGCTACCTGCCAAACTAATCCACAGATTAGTCTACGACCACAACATGAGGTAATCATGCAACCTCGGTGCAAACCTTTCGCGCTTTGTTTGATCCGTGGCCACGGCGCTCCGTGGCTCCGCGCGACAACTCCTTTCACGTCGCCTTTTTGCATCGTCTGGCAGTTTCGACAAATCCTTCGACAGCTTTTGTTTATATCCGAAAATGTGGAACGGCGCCCCCCACTGGCCGTGACACATCAAACACGATGAGCGCATGGCATATATAATGGCGCATCGGGAGACCGAGTTGTAGTTGAATGAACCGGATCACTAGCATCATCTTTTTATCACAAGCAACCATAATCGTCCTCAAGTCACTTGGCTTATTTTACGCATCTTGAATTACCAGCATCATGTCTGCCCATTCGACCTACCTCATTACTGGTGCCAACCGTGGCATTGGAAAGGGATTCACCGTCAAGTTTCTTGAAAGGGCTGGCGTAACTGTCATCGCCACCGCGCGAGACCCTGCAAGCGCGGCTTCTCTCCAGCAACTCCCAAAGGGCGAGGGCTCCCGTCTGATTGTCGTCAAGCTTGACTCCTCTGTCGACACGGATGCCGCAGCGGCCGTAAAGCAGCTCCAGAGCGAGCACGGAATCACATCCCTCGACGTGGTCATCGCCAACGCCGGCGTTGCCCATTCAGGAGGCCCCGTCGCCCAAACGACGCCGGAGTCTCTGCGCGACCACTTCAACGTCAACACCATCGGCCCTATCACCCTCTTCCAGGCTGTGTGGCCTTTGCTGAAGGCCAGCAAGACCGGGAACCCCATCTTCCTCCCCATCTCGACCATCGTCGGAAGCATCGGTAGCCAAGACGCCCTGGCCGGCTTCCCTCACGCCATGAGCCCCTATGGGTCCAGCAAGACGGCTCTGAACTGGCTGATCAAGCGTCTTCATTATGAGGAGCCCTGGCTCACCTCGCAGGTTGTGCATCCCGGTCTCGTGCTCACGGACATGGGCTCGAAGGTTGTTCCAGAGGGTGTGGATCCGGCGGCTATCGGTGCCATTGATGTGGAGACGAGCATCAACGGCCTCGTGAAGATTGTGGACTCAGCCACCCGTGCGGAGAGCAGCGGGACGTTCAAGAACTACGATGGTACCCCTCTGCCTTGGTAGGTGGCTTTTTGAGCTGGAGGTAGACGTAGATTACCATATGTACAATGTCATCAGCGTCAGACATAATAAGTCTGTTATTAGAATTGCGTAAGCATTGAGATTGCGCATCTCGAAGAGAATGGTGATAAGCTGCTCCTCTACTGGGTGGTGATATGAAACGAAGATGAGGGCGGAAATCTTCGTGCTCCATGATTCTGGACAGGCTCTTGCGGGTGGGTTCATGAACACAGCGGTATCGGGAAGCGCTCAGTTTTATGGCCCGAGGACGTTCGGCGTTGATGAGTCAGGTTCAATGAAAAGGCCCGTGCGTCGGTGTGGCCACACTCGGTGAGGGATTTGGCCCCACACCACCCGCTAAGCTGCTCTCGCCAGATTTTCTGACGCGCTCCCTCCACTTCAACCAACCGCGGAACATCACGACGATCCAACTACGCGAACCCACCCCATTAGACATCGCGACATCCGGTAGCATTGCAGCCCCACGCCATCCCTAAGCCACTGAAGGACGCAATCTTCGAAAACTACTATTCCCAGCTGTCGCCTTTCCCAGACACCCCTCGACGTGGCCAAACCCGTACGCGACGCGCATACGTTCCTCGAACAGCGTTTTGCGACCCGTCATGCGATAACCTGGAGTCGATCTTCCAGCGCTCACCATGACAACACGACAAAAGCCCCAGGCGTTCCAATCGTCGTATGCGCCGCGACTCAGAATCTATAACAACTCGCTGCTCACCCCGGCAGTCGCACTCTCGGCACCCACGGGTCCGATCTCACGAACAACAAAGCGCGGCACGACCATCATCAACTATGCCGAGGACGGCTACGATGAGATCGACGACGACGACGACGACACGCGACGCCGCCCGACAGGCTTGCGGAGTCTTCGGAGGGGAGAAGACTTGGCCAACAAACAAGATCTGCCGGAGAGAGTCGCCAAGGAGACCCTGGAGCCCGTCACTGTGCAGGGAGTCTGGAGGGAATGGTTCGCCAAGGGCCGATTCACGCGAAGCGACCAACAAAACTCGGCGCAAGCCAGCTTACCTTTGACGCTGGTTCCCATACGTATCGACGTCGACATACCCGCCTACGTGCCGGCCGCGCCGTGGATGCCCATCCCCGGCGTCGACACCTCTCTTCCACAGTTCCGACCGCAAGAGATTACACCCCCTTACCGCCTTCGTGACATCTTCATGTGGAATCTCCACGAGGCTGTCATGACGACAGACTACTTTGCGCAGATCCTTGTTCAGGACCTCGATCTTCCTAACCGGCAGCAGGTGGTCGCAGAAATCAGCAAACAGATTCGCACCCAGCTCGAGGAGTACGCCGGTGTCGCGCTACATCCCCTCTTCCATACTCAGCCGCAGACCAACGCGCCCGCTGGCACCCCGAAACCACTGCTCCTCAACCGAGATAACTCGGCCACCCCGACGCCTGTTCCTCGCATAGCAAGCGGCGCCGACACGCCGCTACAAAATGGCGGGCTTGTGACGCCTTCCGTCCTCAAGAACGGCAAAGCCTTGCCCGACGTCACGGCGGCCGCGACACCCATCACACCAGAGTCTGACGACTACAACCCCGACGACACCTATCGATGCATCATAAACCTCAACATCAACCTATCCTCGACCTTGTACACAGACAAGTTTGAGTGGTCCCTCCTCCATCCTCCCGGCACGGCCGAGGCTTTTGCCAAACAGACCTGTGCCGATCTGGGACTGGCAGGGGAATGGGTTCCCGCCATGACGCACGCGATCTACGAGGCCGTGTTGCGACTTAAGAAGGAGGCATGTGAAGCCGGCGGTTTGGTCGGCGGCTGGGGAGCACAGACCGAGGTGGCGAACGACGCCGCTCACGGAGCGGAGGCCGGTTGGCGATACGATCCGGAGCACCTGGCCGACGAGTGGGAGCCAAAGATCGAGATTCTTACCAAAGAAGACATCGAAAAGAGGGAAGGCGACCGCGAGCGGCAGATCCGTCGCCTGCGTCGCGAGACGGCTCGCTTCAGCTCAACTACAGGCCTCGTGGGTGGCATCCCCTTTTCCGGCTTCGGCGGGGTCGTCGATGCTGAGGAGGAGCGCATGGGCAGGGGCGAGCGTTCCAAGAAGAAGCGGCGCTTCCGGAGTCTGAGCCCTCTTGGCCGCTCTGGCACGCCCGGTGGCCGTGGCACGCCCGACACGGGGGCGGGCTATGGAGGAGGCGGAGGCAGCACGCTGACGGATCAAGAAAGGTTGGCATGGAGATGTTACCACTGCCACATGCCTGGAAGCAGTGTCTGGGCCGTACGAGATGGTCCCGTGGCACCAAGAGTAAGTCTACCCCATCCCAAGAGCTGGGCCTCGCTGACTGGATGCAGTCTCTATGCCACAATTGCGGCCTTCAGTACGAACGAGATCGGGTTCTTCCCAGGCAGACCAAGCATCTGCACTCGGCTATTGCGCGCATGGGTTAAGACGGAGTCGCCAATGGGAGCGAAGCGGACCGTCGATTGCGGGTTTGAAATGAAGAGACGAGGGGCGGCCGCACGGCTTGGATAGGCGTTGCTGGGTTTTGAGCCTGTTGGTTGTAAGGATAAGGTATTGATACCTGCGATGCTTCTTCGCGTCGAGGGTAGACGGGCTAGCATCGCGTCTGTCGCCTCGAAGGGCAGGCAGGCGAGCGATGACGGTTTTTTTCCTTGCGGATGTTGTACATTATTATGCATCTACAACATGACGTTGGCGATAATGCAATGTGTGCGAGACTCAGGAAAACATTGCACTGCTCGCGTGTGCCACTGGTCTCCAAAGACTTCGTACATGCGTCGAGGTCGTCGTGCCGATCTCTTCCCTTACCTTAGTCATCCTTCCTTGGCCTGTCAACTACATCTCAACGTCAATGTTCCACCCTCCCCTTACACACTGGTCATGTTCCGTCAATCCATCTTGTCTGTCCTCGCTCGCGAAGTACCAGACCTCTTCCATTCCCTTCACGCCTGTAACCCATGACCTTCGGACCCCATGCGCCTAGTGCAACCCTACCACAACCCCGCGTCCCGCGATCCCAGATCGGGACTTGGAAACCTCGGAGCCGCACCCTTGACCCTCCGCGCCTCGGTCCACGCTCGCTACGCGCCTCCTCCGAGATGAAGGCCCAGACTGCCTGCGAGATCGCCAAGCCGGCTCGAGTCGACAAGCTTTTCGCCTCTCTGGCTGCTTGGACGATCGGCACCAACTTCGTGAGGGGGTCCGCCAGCGCGTCACGTTGCATGCCCATGCACTTCCAGATTATAGGGAGAGTCGGGCTGAGAAATGTCTCCGGCTTGGCTGGTCTGGGCCTGCATCGCCATTACGAGACGACCTCGTGGCCTCGCTGGGCGTCTGTGGAAAGGGGGCCTCAGTCGAGGAGAACATCGGTGGCGCCTTGGGCTCAGCTAACATGGATCTGCTCAAAGCAGCTATTGCTCATTCTAACATCAGCTGCGCAACGCATTTCTCTCCGAAGCCCCAGAACTGCCCAGCGAATCGAACCAGACTACAACTCTGCGCCACATCTCCGATAGAGACAACTTGCTGGTTCGATCACGAGAGAACGGCGTCCGAAAGCAGCAAAAGACCGTCTCACTCCGAACTATTTCACCCAATCCACCGCTGCAGCCAGCGCCCCACTAAATGACCACAGGCTATTTGCTATCTGCTGTTGCTGCAGTCATGCATGTTGCCCCGATTTCAGTTTCAAGACGGCCGCTCATGGCCATTGGATACGGCACCGAGCCTAGGTGATCCGGTGGTATCTCAGCCGGATCGCCTCACCAGGTCGGCCAGGAACCGGATCGCTCGTTTATGAGCCCATTGCGGCACCCAGCCCTCATGTTCGGATTGCCCACCGGCGCATGTCTCCCGAAGAACCGACGATCGCTCCAGATGGATCTCATAGCTGTCCTCGTTCCTCAGTTGATCGCCCACTCATGTCACAGGATTTCCCGTATCAGACGACGGTAAACGATTCCGAAGCAACAAAAGAGGGACCTCCTAGGGAACCGATGGAGTCCCTCAGCATACGGCAGCTTCTCCAAGGATTGATTGCCCAGCACGCCCACTGGCAAGCGATCCACCCCGTCGTCTGCGGGCAACATCAAGTCAAGCACAGCCTCCACGCCAAGGGCGGGAGCCAAGACGTCAATACAACTTGGCATGCGAGCCACCTCGTGGACCGCTGCTTGGCCATCTTGGCAAGTCGCCGCATCGACGACGTCAATGGTTTATCAGTGTAAGCAGGAGCTCTTGCATTGATTCACAGACCTTGAGATCGAGGGTTTAGGTGACTGTCTTGCGTCGTGAGCCATGGCGGCAGTCCAGCTTTGTGCGGGGTGCAGCTCGCCTTGGTTCCTGGATGATCCCGAACACCCTGTCTCCTGGGCCGTCTGATGTACCTGGACGCTTTGAATTTCCACGTTGGACCAACACCTCATGTATTAACCGGATGTTGTCATAGGCTCCAAATCCGAGGACTGCTGATAGAACACTCGGGATGCATCAGAAAGGAGCCGTAGCCCATCTTCACGATATGAGGAGCCCGGAACTGGCGTCGAACGAACCTAACGAGCTCCTCTGGTCACACCCCCAAAATTTCGGCATTAGTTACACTCGGCAGAAGCCCTCCGTGGTGATTCTGGCTGGCTTTCTGCCAAGACGTGCCCTCGGCAGTATCGGCAATCCCTTTGCCCAACTGTGTGGACCCCTGCAAGAGATCCAGCCGCATGACCTTGGTGACATCGTCAGCCCCCGTCCGGACCTGGGCAGCTCCACAGAACACCGAACCAAGCCATTGGCCTCTCTTCTACAGACCTGCGATATCACTGTGACTTCAAGTCTTTCCGCTTTTGACACGGCCCTCCAGGGTCCTGCCCGGCGTAAGGCTCTCGCACAGCGGCAACGACGCGGCTCGCCTCCCCCTCTGGGCTCATGGAACTTGGTCTTCCTGAGCGCCACCAGCCATCTTGACTACCTCTCTGACGGTCCGGGCGCCGAGATGAATCTCGCTCGAGCGGCCCTCGTTGCCACCTTGCATCGGTCTGGTCCGAACTCCCGTGTCGATTCGAATCATGGTCAATGAAGGAAACAAGATCCTATAAAGACTTCGCCGGTCCCCATACATTGGATTCTGATCCTCATCCCACACAGCCTTTCAATCATCACCTTGGACTTATCAACTCAGCTCTCATCAAGATGAAGACCAACTTCGGTGTCCTCTTGGCCTTCTTGGCCGCTGCTCGCGCCCAACAGGCTTGCTCTACCACGCCGGAGACCCACCCCAAGCTGACCTGGCAGAAGTGCACTGGTACCGGCGGAACCAGCTGCAGCAACGTCTCGGGATCCGTTGTCCTCGACTCCAACTGGCGATGGACTCACACTCTTCAGGGCACCACAAACTGCTACGACGGCAACAAGTGGACCAGCGCTTGCGGGACTGATGGCAAGACTTGCGCCCAGCAGTGCTGCCTTGAGGGTGCGGACTACTCAACCACCTACGGTGTGACAACGAGCGGCAACGCCTTGAACCTCAAGTTCGCCACCACCCACCAGTACGGTACCAACATTGGCAGCCGTGTCTACCTCATGGAGACCGACACCAAGTACCAGATGTTCAACCTCCTCGGCAACGAGTTCACCTTCGATGTGGATGTCTCCAAGACTGGCTGCGGTCTTAACGGAGCTCTGTACTTTGTGTCCATGGACCAGGATGGTGGTCTGTCCAAGTTCTCGACCAACAAGGCTGGTGCTAAGTACGGCACTGGTTACTGCGACAGTCAGTGCCCGCGCGATGTCAAGTTCATTGACGGTATTGTAAGAACGGTCCCGCCTCTTGATGCTGAATTGTCCTAACGCGCATGTCTAGGCCAACGTTGACGGCTGGAACCCCGCCGAGGGTGATGCGAACTCTGGTGTTGGCAAGCTTGGTGCCTGCTGCGCCGAGATGGACATCTGGGGTACGTCGACCTCCATGACGGGTGCTGAAGCCACAAACTGACAGCTTTGCAGAGGCGAACAAGATCTCCACCGCGTACACGCCGCACCCGTGCCGCAACAACGCTTACCACTCCTGCGAGGGTGACAAGTGCGGTGGCACGTACTCTGCCGACCGGTACGCCGGAGACTGCGATCCCGATGGTTGCGACTTCAACTCGTACCGCCAGGGCGACAAGACCTTCTACGGCGAGGGCTCCAACTTCAAGGTCAACACGGCCCAGAAGATGACTGTCGTGACACAGTTCCTCCGCTCCGGAGGCAGCAGCGGAGGACTCTCCGAGATCAAGCGCTTCTACGTGCAAAACGGCAAGGTCATCGGAAACTCCGAGAGCACTGTCGCCGGCAACCCCGGCAACTCGCTGACCCCTGGGTTCTGCAAGGCGCAGAAGACGGCGTTCGGCGACCGCGACATCTTCAACGACCGCGGCGGCTTTGACCAGACGACCGACGCCGTCTCGAAGCCCATGGTTCTCGTCATGTCGCTGTGGAACGACCACTACGCCAACATGCTGTGGCTCGACTCGACCTACCCCGTCACCGCCACCGGCCCCGGCGCCGAGCGCGGCAGCTGCCCCACCACTTCCGGTGACCCGGACGACACCGTCGCTCAGCAGGGCAACGCCGTCGTGCAGTTCAGCAACATCAAGTTCGGCCCCATCGGCTCGACCTTCAACCAGGGCAGCACCACCCCCGGCGGCACCACGCCCCCCACCGTCCCTCCCGCCACGACGCTCAGCACCACCACCAGGGCCGCGCCTCCCACCACCACGACCGCCTCCTCCGGCGGCGGCACCGTCCAGAAGTGGGGCCAGTGCGGCGGCAACAACTACAGCGGTCCCACCGCCTGCGTCTCCGGCTCGACCTGCCAGAAGATCAACGACTGGTACTCCCAGTGCCTGTAAGGGTTTGGCGGGGCTGAAGAACCGTCTGCGGCTGGCGGACGGTCCGCGAAGAAGGAGAAAAGGGGCAAGGGTCCAAAGAGGAGCTGCCCGGCTCAGTACATGTGTCTCCAGTTTTGATTTTCTGTACATGTTCTATTGTGCCGGTTATGCCACGCCGGTGCTCAGTAAATATATGTCTATACATTCGCCTTCAGACTACTGTGACATGAACCGCGGCCGCATGAGTAGGGACAAGTTGTCGGACTGATGCTACGCACGGCGGCATTAGGTACATTTGATTGTTAGATGTCATGAATAGGGGGCTAGGCGCCCCTATCCCTTCCCCAAATCACCCCTGGTGACGGTGGCTTCCTCGTCTTGTTGAGTCGTTACAGGAGGCGGTTCCACGATGGCACGGGCACGGAGGTATTCAACCATCGGAGAAAGGGAGGGTCAAGGTAAACCGGACACCGACATAGACATTGATGACACAGCAGGGTAAGTGAGGCGTGCACAGTTCACGTCGCAATGATGCACAGATCTAGATACACAGTATCGATGTTCGACACATTCCGCCGAAATCCACCATCTATAATGCACAACTCCTTAAAGCATGGCCCCCACCCATGTGTCCGACGGCCATGCTCGTGGTCCCAAGTCGCTCCAACACCATCGGATCAAAGGCTTAAGTCGACGAAGCGCGGGTCCGAAAACCGTTCAGAGATAGAAAGCATCCGTTCAAGACCACCCGTTCGTATTGGCGCCCTGGTTTCCGGCACTCATATCCATGTTCAAGAAAGCGTCGATTTCGCCCATTCCATCTGTCTCCAAGGCGTTCATCAACTCCAGCTGCTGTTCCTGGCTCAGACTGCCCTGACGCTCTGAGCTCCAGCCCATCGGTTGCCCCCCGAAAGGACCAAAGTTGAACTGTCCGAGACCTAGGCCGAGGTCAGGGGTGTTGGCGTAGTTGTTGGCGTGGGACCCGTCGTTGAAAAAGCTGTTGCTCATGGGGCTGAAGTTGTACGGCGTGATGAATGGCGCCGGAGGCGAGAACCAGTCCGTGATCCCGCTTGACGTGGGCAGCGGTCGCTGTTGAATTTGCGGTGGCGGCGGCGGGACTGCGAACGTAGGGCCGCGCTGTGGAGGCTGGGGCTGCTGTGGCGGGTGCGCTGCCTTGGGCGGCGGCGGCGGTGACATATTGGTGCTGATGGTATTCATGGATGGCGTGAAGGGCACAGCTGGCGAGGATTGTGGCATGGTAGGCGTAGCACTGGACGGCGGTGAAATCGTTGAGGTCGTACTGCCAGGAGTGGCAGGGTTCATGAGGTTGGCATTAATTGACTCGGGCGGCGTGGGAAGATGGCTGGGAAGGTGGACCGGTTGGGGCATGGACGATGCATAGGCAGGAGGGGCGCTTGCAGGCGCCGTGGGGTTATCGAGGGGTGACTCCGGGGGATACGCTGAAAATCGTCGACCGAGCTGATCGGTAGAGGGACCCATGAAGATCGAGTTCGAGCGGAAGGTCGGATGCGCAGGCTGGTAGTTGTTGTCGTAGCCGAAGCTGTTCATCGATTCGGGGGTTGCGTCAAAAACCGTACCGAATTGAGGAGCGTTGACCTTGAATGACGGCGCCGTTGAAGCGGAGTTGTCAGAGCCCTGAGGAGAGCTCGCGTCGAAAATGGACGACGGCGTGTTGAGGTGGCTGCCTGAAGCGACGGTGGGTGTGTCTTTGATATCGTAGACCTGCAGGCAGGCCTTGGCGAAGACGGAATACAGGTTGGAAGCCGATTCGGAGCCTGGCCATCGTTGGGCACACTGTTCTTGATCAACAATATCGAGCGCTACCTGCACGAGTTCGTCCACCTCGTCTCGTGAATGCGCTTGTCGTACTTCAGCATACGAAACCGTCCAGAGCATGGTGTTCAAGGCCATGAAAAGGGTCATCAGAAATATCCAGGTGACGTCAACCGCAGCCTTCTCCATCTGCTGCTTGGAAAGGTTGATGATGTACGCAGCACCTTCGTAACATATCGTCGCGGCCCGGGCTGAGGGTTTGGGGATCTGGGGGCACGGCCGATGGAGGAAGATGCGCATCTGGTGAGCGCGGCCGGTGAACCTGTGTCAAGTTAGCAACCAAAACATCGGGCGAGGGCGGGGTACTGACCAAGGCTTACACCAAGCCGGATTCTCAGGGGACTGGTCCACCCAGTCTTGGATGTGCTTCTCCATCTTGGCAAACCAGGGGTGTGTTTCGTTCTTGGGCTCAGGACGTTTCTTCTCGTACAAGTGCCTCTTGATCTCAGCCTGAGCCATTCTCATCTTGAAGAAATGCAACGCGACGAGTTTCTTCTCGCAGGGCGGGCCTGAAAGAATTCCCTGCTCGGTGATGTACTCGTCATCAACGGTAGCAAATGGTTCGACATCCAGGTAATCGTCACCCTTTGAGAGGCCGTTCGGGCGTCCCATACTATGCGCTAGACCGAATTCCATCGAGGAGATGACATAGGAGAGTCGGCGTCGCATGTCGAGCGTCAAGGGATCTATCAGGCCCACAGAGTAACCTGCTGATATCGTCTTCTCATCGGTGAGTCCTTCGGCCTGACATATGCGGGTAGCCATGCCCACGACGTGGTAGATGGCCATCCGGGTGGGAGTGAGCATGGAGTATTGACCGATGAGGGCAAGACACTGCAGAGTCCTCAGGTCTTTGGATCGGATCACGATCTCAAAGTACTCCATCGCGGCCAAGTAGTAGCTGTCGGCGAGTCCAGCGTACTGTATGTCGAGCTTCTGGAGACTGATGGCAAAGACCATGCGAACAATAAAGTTCTTATACGAGCAAGTGCTGCCAGCGAAGACCTCTTCCAGATCTCTCAGGAACTGTTTCTCATGCAGAGTGGGCCAGAAGACTTGAGCTGTACAGCCTGTTAATGCCACGAAGACCCAAGAAGCAGGTGGGGAGGGACGTACATCTTTGGCAGAAGATGTCGACAAGCCTGTCGGCAACCTGCCTTGCCGGCAGTGCATTGGCAGGGTGTGCGCTGGTGGTGGGATAGCTCTTCTTGCGTTTCGTAGGGTTTGCCATGACTATCGATTGCATGCGAGTCTGTCGCCTCGCCCGTACCTCTGGGATCAGCTCGGAGATGCGCTTCGAGTCGGTAAACAACTTGGCCTGTTCCATCAGGAGACGAGTCATGGCGATGCCGCTGCTAGGACCGAGGTATCGTGGGGTCTCTTCGGATTCGGACAGTCGCACAAGTCCGCCAGGGCGCACAACGTCTTCATTGCTGCGCGGATGGTCGTTGTCCTCGTCCGTGTACATGCTCAGCTCGTTCTCCAGCTGACGAACCTTCTCCTGCAGCTTGACGACATAATTGCGGCCAATCTTCCGACCCTTTGTCGCATCGTAGTACTCGCATATGGAACCGGATCGTTCGCATGGTAGGCAACGCGGTAGTGTAGGGTCGCATCTGGTTTTCCTCTGCAGAGCGAGCCTGGTTAGCAATTGCTGTGGAAGGCCAAGGCATGCGCCTGCGGGGACCTGTCGGCGCCCGGATCGCGAGGTCGCCGGCGCAGACCTGCAGAAGGGAGCACAGAAAGGGAGCCAACCTGGCGACAACGACAGCACGCCGTCAGTGTGTGGGCGATGCGTCCTGGGTGCGACGCGGGATCATCATCGTCCTGGGGGGAGGGTTTCCGGGCGACGCGGGGAACATTGTAGGGAACGGGGCGCGGCCTTGGAGGGACATAGGTGCTGAAGCCTTGCCGGAAGACATCGGCGGCGTCCATGAGGCTCGGGAACGGGTCGCTTCGACCGCAATGCGTGTCGTTGATTGCGTTGCGCGGGGTGTCGGTCGTGGTGGCCGTCCTGTCGTGTCCGAATGCAATCGTTTTCGAGGGGTCGTTTCGTCGTGGGATTGAGGCTGCGAGGGTCCAGTCCCTCCTCTAGCTCAGTCCAGAGATTGGGCGACTTGGCGAGCGGGATCGACGTGGAACGGGGCTCCCCGGATTGCGACCCTTTCTGCCAGGTCGCTCGGAGAAGTCGGGATCAAACGCAGGAGTGGAGGCACGTTCGGAGCTTGAATCTATCCGTCGGACCAGGCTGCGGTACCGCCCAAGAACGAGCTTGGTGATGGCGAGAGGTGATGCGCCCGGCGGGCCGTGGTTTGGCTGTTGGGTGTTTGTTTCTGGGCTCGGTCATGTCGAAGCGAGAGCCACCAGCCTGCCTTGGGCACGTACGTCCGGCCACCAATCCGGTGCGTGTCTAGTGCTGTCGAGAGTCAAGTCAAGTCAAGCGATGAGAAGCGGCAGCTACGACTGAGGATCAAGTGGGGGGCGGAAAGGTCGGGGTGAACATGCGTGGATTGGATTGGACGTCCAAGTTGACTCTCAGCTGTTGGCAGTGTCAGAATCGAGATGGCGGGCCCCTCCACCCCACTGCGGCACAGTGTTGAAATACAGTGATCGTTTAGCCCGTGACTGAATACGGCAGGCCCTAGTCAGAGTGGGGCAGACCCCCGAGAAAAAGGCCGGACCACAGGCGCACGACATGCTGTGATTGGTCATCCTGGAAAATGACACTGCCTGGGCAAGCCAGGGTAAAGCGTGGGAGGTCACTGCTGCCACGGCGCAGTTGCCCTGTGATTTTATGAGGAGCTACCTTATCTAGGTGCCTTGCAGGAGGGTCGCAGCAGGAGGGAGGGACTGGAACCCGCCTGCAGGACTTGATGACAGGCTTACTAAGGGGACATAACAGAGCTCACCCCTCAGCTCAAACAGCCCAAGCACCTGGCGTGAACACGATCCCAGTCCTGGCGCTTCAGGCAGACGACGTGCGATCTCCAAACCATCCACTCTCGCATGCCCAGCTCTCTTGACATGCGCGGCTTTCGCTTCGATCCCAGCATATTCGCATCCTGCCCTGCACGCCTCGCTCCTGCGAAGCAAAAGCAAGGCGTCTACATGGCGTGACCAACAGGCTCGCTCTCCTTGGCTCTATGACCAGGCGGCTAAGGCCCAGGCTCCTCGCTCGCCTTGCCCCTCCTCCTACGCCTTACTCCTCTCGATCGATCCCCTCGGACATACACTGCATCTCAGTTGGCATCAAAATCGTCCAAAACGATGCCCACGGTCCATTGTCGACACGATGACGGAGGAGCAGCACTGGATAAGGAAGCGTCTGATCTCGCGTCCCATAGCAAAACATCTGCCGAGTGAGGCCCACCCCCCCTGTCGACCGCGTTCCCCCTCTGGAGACAAGGCACGGAATTTCGGTTGCACTCCAGATGGTCCCCCGAGCGGGCTGCAGGACAGGCGTCTCTTCCACTCTGGCGCCGGGCTAGTCGCTGCACCAATGGTGCTAAATGGGAATCCTCCCGTCGGCCGCCGTCGCTTGTTTCTCCATTTCTCTCGTCTCGAAAGGGGTACGGTACTCCATCCGTCAAAGCTCCGGACACAGTGAGGCAAAAGACGAGTCAAGACGCGACTGAATCGATCAATCCGAGTCGTTTGAAGCCGTCAAGACAAGTCACGCAACAGCGACGCCGATTCCACCCACTACAGGGTCCTCCAATCGACGAGCGAGCATCCTCCTGATCGTCAATCGAAGACTCGTCAGCGGTCTCCACCCCGCGAGTGCACAGTACGCCCATCGTCGATCCCCCGCCCGGTACGAGCCCAGGCCCGGCCCCAGGGTCTCGTCCCTTTCGCAGCGGCGCAACACGGGGTCAGGATTCTTCGTTTCGCTTGTTTCGCTCCCAGGCACTAGAATCCTGTCCTGTCTCCTTCGCCATCGCCAGCCAGGCACCCTTCAATGGTCACTTTGCCGCCAACTTGCCGTAGCAAGCGACAATAGCCGCGTTCACTTGACGACCAGATTATCGAACTGACAGACGACGACACCGGAGCCGCGGCCCGCAGTCTTTCTTTCCGTCTCGTCCAGTCTGTTGACCGAAACCGCTGCACCAGCGCAAGCCACCACCGCCCACACATTCGTCATTACTTTCGTCGCCACTCTTCATCGACGGCAAGACTCGGACCGTCTGGACCATACGCGACACGACATCCACTACCAAGACATCCGCCAGCCGCACGAACAGGTCGTTGAATGCGCCCCCTGTGAAGCATCCCTGCCCCCATCGGAGCATTCGTCTTCGCCGAGCGAAAACCCGACGATCTTGCGCAAGGCTGGCTGACTGCCTACCCCGCCATCGCGACCACTGACGTGCGCGGTACATCGTTTCCACACCAGTCACCGGCAACGTCGCAACTTGTGCTGCGCTTCGCTCCCAGCTGGGACGATCATCGCTCTTCCGTAGAATCAACCTCTAGTGTTCCCGGTTCTGACCTCAGCGTACCCTGCCAGAGTGCCGCGCGCTGTCTTGGCGTACACCCGCCCAGATGACCGGCTCCAGCTTCTCGGACAACCCACTCTTGCGGGTATCGCGTCCTGTGTCGGCATGTTCCCGATGTGAGTTATCTTCATCCCGCCTGCCACCGGCTACTGCGAGGGTCATGCGAGGCTAATCCGGGCCCACAGGTCGAGCTGCGAAGGTCAAGGTATGGTGATACTTCTAAGCGAGCGCTCGCTCCAAGCTAATTCGTGCCTGAGTGTGATGGCAAACTGCCAGCATGTACCGCCTGCGAAAAGGCCGGCCGTGAAAGTGAATGTTCAAGCGCAAACGATCAGTTCGCGCGAGGCAAAGAAAGGAGGTGCGTTGTTTTCGCATCTGCCTGTTTGTACGTTGCATGCTGACATCGCTGTAGCTATGTTGCCGCCCTCGAACTCAGAGTTGAGAAGCTTGAACGACGATTGGCCTTTGCCAGGTCGAGGAAGGCTTCTGTCAATCTTCATGAACCTGACGAGCTGCCCACTCAGTTTGATCGCAAAGACTCATTAGCCAAAATCCGTGCGGCCATCCACCGCAAGGCTGCCAGGAGGCGAGAAGATTCTGACATCAACTCCCTTATCTCGGACTTCGGCTTCATGTAAGTTCCCCAACTTTGTCTACACCCTCATTGCGGCTAACTTTCCCAGGTCGGTCGACGCAACGTCTCGAGACTTCGAAGTTGACGTCAGCAACATGACCTTCGGCCGCTTCGTCCTTGCCGCTTCCACCAACGAAGTGACGCCGGAGCCGGCCGAGAAAAGCTTGCCACCACGACAGGAGGCCCTCACCATGGTTCAGTACTATATGGCCAACGTCTACTCTGTCTTACCAGCCTTTTCAGAAACGAAGCTCTTCACCATATTGGACGATCTATATCAACAAGACGATCGCGTCATCCAAGACGCCGATTACTGGCTAATCTACATGGTGCTCGCCATTGGCTATGTTGCCCAGAGCCGGGAGCGCGAAGACTCGTACTATCTCAGCGCGGTAGACTTTGTCGGGCGAGCTCTCCCTTGCGCCGACGCGGCATTAGGCCCTGGGAGCGTGACCCAGGTTCAGTCTTTGATCCTCTTCACGCAATACTCCATGTTTGATCCTGTTCACTTCGACAGCTGGTACCTGATCGGCTTCGCATGCCGTGCTGTCATTGACATGGGATTACACCAAGATCCCCCCCAGAGCCAGGTCACTGACAATGCTGTGCTGGACATGCGGAGGAGAATATTTTACTGCGTCTACTCGCTTGATAGGTCAGTCCGCCCCCGTCAAGCAGCGTGTGCCAGCCGTGTCTGACTGAAAAACAGGGCTATCAGCATGACGCATGCTCGAGCCTTCAGCTTTACCGACGATTCTATCAATGTTGCGTATCCCAACAGCTCCAGTCAACGCAGCACCGGCCGTGACTCCGTCGCACAGGACCTCATCACAGGACCACAAGACGCAGATCCGGCTTTGTTCCTTTTCGAGTTCCGTCGCAAGCAGTCGCACTGGTATCAGATTCTCTTCCAGTCAGAGCCTAAACCACTTCCCGACGCTGCGTCATTCATTTGGCAAATGTGTCTTGATATGCGTGAGTGGAACGAGTCGCTTCCGAACACTCTACCTGTCCCCATCCGCGAACTCTTCAACTTGGAGCTGCGGTACAGCTACGTCTACTGCCTCGCCCCATCCGCCCGCGCGCCGAACATCACACCTTACACCCGCGCCCTCATCTTCGAGCACGCCATTGCCTACGTGACCGCCATTCACAGTGTTGTCCATCATGCCACGCCGAGCCACACCGCCTCATACACCTACCACGACGTTCTCAAATTGTACTTTATGGCCACTCAGCTTGTGACGGTTCTCAACGACGGCGCCGATGCCCTGCTCTCGGGTGTGCTTCCCCAGGTTCCCTTAACACGTCCAGGTGCCGCACCACCGCCCCCGCTGCCCCGGCGGCAGGTCCCCAGCGAAGACAACGTTTCGCGGAGTCTTCGATGCTTGCAGCAGGTGGTGGAAACGCTACAGAAGTATGGTGAGAGGTGGGACAACGCGCAGCCGCTCAAGGAGAGTTTTGAGAACGTGTCGCGGGAGCTCTGGGGCTGGCTGCAAGCGCGCAAGCAAATGACGGAGCAGCGACCGCATCACGGTCAGCAGCAACACAGTCCTCAGCTGCAGCAGAATCTTCAGCACCACAGCCCTCAACAGCAACAGCATCAACAGCATCATAGTCCTCAGCCGCAGCAACATCTGCAGCATCACAGTCCTCAACAGCAGCAGCAGCAACAGTTCCAGGCTCACCAGGGTCCACAGGCTATGACGCATGTGTCTGCTATGCAACAGCACATGCCCGGAGCCTTACCTCCAGGAGCACCAGGCGGACAGCAGTACCGATGGGCTTGACTCCAAGGATAGACGAGGTGGCTTAGGGGAGTGAAGGGGTTGTTTCAGGCCAGGCATGAGCGAAGTCGCAGTCAACGACTAGAGGTGTGCTACTTTAAGCATACTTTTGATATCTTACGGGGGGCAAATGAAATGAATTGAAGATGTTATCACTGGCTTTCAACGCGACAGTATTTGGTGGTTTCAGACTGGCGATTGAGCATACAATGAGGCAGTGGTAGGTACACAGCCGATGGTAAGAGATGACGGAAGGCGGCCGCATACAAACCTGCGGTCGAAAGTCCGAAGAAGGCGTGAGAACCTGAAACACACTTTTGTTGAGTAACATTCACAAAACGGCCAGAGGAAACAAACGAGCGTGAGTGAAATACGGTATCACCATCACGACGCATAACGTATGATGGACATACCCGAGTTTGTGCGATGACCTCGCAGTCGTAGAGACGGAAATGTACTCGCTGGCTGATACTCTGCGCAGGTGCCCAATAATGCTGAAGGTCTGATATTCTTGTCTTTGTTTCAGGACGTACCTATCAGAGCAGGGTGAATAGTTCTTCCAGCAGAACAATTAGTTGTCGATTGTTTCACATGCGGTTGAGGAATTTCAAAGAATGGCCTCGTACCCAGAGGAGATGGCCTTTCAAAGCTCCTTGGGTATGATAACCCATGCCTCCACAGCCCTCAGAGCCTAAGAAGTATCAGAATCACACCTGATTCCTAGTGCAGGCGTTTGTTAACCATGTATTAACTTTATCCGCGGCGTTTGAGGTCCTATGCTCTGAAGCGCGCCACCCATCCACGATCAACGATGGACAACCATGATACCGAAATCTACTTGCTTACCATGGGATTTCTCTTTGAAATTACATTTTAATGTCCGTAATAGATATAACTTGAATAGAGCATCGTTGACATTTACTGCCGCACGTTCAACAGAATGTGTTATATCAGCACTGAAGGCTGTGGCACCCAAGTTCATATGCACCGACATAATAAACGGCCTTATAGTTCTCTTTTGTCTCTACAGCATAAATTTGAGTTATCTTTGCATAGTAGCTTTTCCTCCCCTCATTTTGGTATCACAGATGTATGACAATGTTACATGGTCCTCTGGTACCTAGCTCACATCATCGTGTCGGCCGGCATACACACTCATTCTGGCCAACAATCCATTCTTCTAGCTTAGAAGCTATGACTACGGCGTATTTTAAGATACTAGATAGACAAGCATAGACAATGTTTGCATTCGTAATTGGTTGGGAGAAACCATTATTTGTACGCGCATTCGCATGCTGTGGTGTTTATGTGATTGGCCATCATCTTTCCAGTACGCCTTGAATGCCATTGACTTCAAGCATCCTGCGATAGACCTTGCTTCTAGTGTCCCTTCTTCACAATGGAGGATCTACACCTTCAGGCTGTTCTAGATACCCGTATTGTCCTGCTCGCTTTTTCGGGATCAAACACAAGATGCTGAGGCTGGACAACTCAAGAGCTTTCTAGATACGGCCACAATCTACCTCGAAGTAGTAAGAGCGACTACATGCAGACTTACATAGACTCGCCTGGGAGGTTGAACAGATGTCTGTGTCGCACCAAAGAGTAAAGTGAGAGAGTGGAACGGATGAGGTTGGTCAAAGAGGGAGCATCCATGGGCGAGGTAGACGTGTGTGGCACAGAAGCAGAACTCAAGCCATGAATCTGCAGGCATGGCACTAGCAGCCACTCAGATTGCTGGTGTTTTCCGCGTTTATGATGGTTGGATGTGAGGCATAGAATGACACAGTCGAGAATCGATTGATGATTTGAACGTCTCCCAGCTGTATATAAATCACCACCGATAAACACGGTAGACATTAGCCCAATATCATGGGGTATGTATTCAAGATGCTTTCTGGAAGTCTTAACGCTATCAAGTCCAAGTCTAAACTGCAGACCTTGTCTCAATTCTCTAGGACGCATTGCGCCTTCTCCTCATCGCACAACCCATTAAACAGTCTGCTTCCTGGCCTCAGTCTGCTGCACCTCGGAGCCGTCTTTGATCTCCGTGGTAGCATGAGTGCTGTCGACGCCAGCAACGTGAGGCTCGCCGTGGAGCATGTCGGCGCCCTTCTCGGTGTGGTTGGCGCCGCCGAAGATGGCGTCGATCTCCTCGAGGGGAACCTGCTTCGTCTCGGGGATGAAGAAGTAGACAAAGGCGCCGAGCACCACGTTGATAGCCATGAAGAAGAAGAGGCACTTGAGTCCCTCGTTCTTGAGGAAAGTCGGGAAGAACTGCTGGAAGATGGTGTTCGCGACGTTCTGCATCTGCGAGCACATGCCAACAGCCTGGGCTCGGACGTTCATGCTGAAAATCTCCGCAGTGTAAATCCAAGTGGTGGCACTAGAAGGAATTAGCAGTGTTCTCGACGTTTTGAATCTTCATGTGGTATTTGCGACGCTTTGGAGGTTATTCGGGTTGATGGGTTGACCAGATCGATCTGATCACCGCCGACAACAACGAGCGTGCTCGAGCGAGGCACGGAGGAGGGAAGGATTGGGAAAAGAACTTACCCCCAAGTAGGCTTGTAGAAGAAAGCGAAGAGGAAAAGCATGAAGACGATGGAGATTCCGACGGGCTCTGACTTGATGTCTTGGCCCTCCTCGCCCTTGAATGTCGGAGTCGCGAGGCCGATGACGGGGACAATCATCATGCAGAGAGTCATACCAGCGGAACCAACCAGGAACAGCCAGCGACGTCCGAAGCGGTCAGAAGTCCACATGGCGTTCAAGGTGAAGAGGATACCGAAGGTGGCGTTCAGAGCGTTGATGAGGTTGATGGTCGTGTTGTCGCTCCAGACGTTCTTGTAGATGGAAGTAGAGTAGGTGTTCAGAGTACCCTGGCCGGTAAGCTGCTGGCCGATGTTGAGGAGCGAGCAGAGCAGGAGACGCTTGCGGATGGAGGCGTCCTTGAACAGGGCAGTGTAGCTGATACCGCCGATTGCCTCCTTCTCGTACTCGATGGCGCTGCGAATGGTGTGGAGTTCGTCCTCGACCTCGGCTTCGGTGGCACGAATCTTGGTGAGAGAGGCGCGGGCGCCGTCGACGTTGCCGTTCTTCTGGATGTACCAACGGGGGCTCTCGGGAATGAACATGACGGCGATGCAGATCATGGTGGGGATCATGGCCTGGAAGATAACGACCATCTTCCAGTCCCACTCGCCGAGGCTCTCGCGGTGCTTGGAGCAGGCGAAGTTGATCCAGTAGGCAACGAAGCTACCGACCGAGTAGTTCATCTGCCAGATGGTCATGACCATACCACGAATGTTGGCGGGAACGACCTCGCCAATGTAGACGGGGGCGGCAGTGAGGGCGAGACCTTGGCCGATACCGATGATGACACGGCCGCCAATGAAGACGCCGATTTGGCCCTCTATGCGTCCCATTAGCACTCTACTTTGACGATTGACATTGTGGATCTGGAAGACAAGACGTACTGGGAGTGAAGGTCTGCATCATGGTGGCAATGATGGTAAGGAAGCAGCCGATGAACATGCCCCAGCGACGACCAAAGAAATCAGCGGTGGGACCGCCGAGGAAGAAGCCAGCCACGATGGCACCGATGGTGTATGATGTGTTGACTGAGGGTCGAGTCAGTCAAAGTTGTCATCCGCGTGTTAGTGGAATACATACTCAATCCTATCATCTGCGTGTTTTCCCTGTCGAGACCGACCCAGTTGAACCAGTTGTCGGATCCCTGGAGCGAGTTGTAGACCGATGCGTCGTACCCGTAGAGCACCATGCACAGGGCCGCCACCATGGCGACGTACCAGTTGTACCACCTCGTAGCGTGAACCATCTTGGCGGCTGTTCCTCTTGTCGAATGGGTATGGCGAGCTTGAGGAGGACTGTCGAGCCGATGAGAAGGGATGCGGATCTGGAGAAGAGAGAGCGGTGTTGATGGATGGAAGGGCGGAAGGGGTTTTAAAAGATTGACGATCCAGAAACTGCAGTCTATCGCTTCGATACACTACTAGGGGCGGATTCTTGGCCCCATGGTTCCCCCCCTTGGTGCCGCTAAGACGGGAAGGCAGAGATGGAACGGGCGTACCGGTGTGTGCTTCCCGGGGGAGTGGAGAGGATGTGGAGGTCAGCCTGCTCGACGTGTCCAGCATGTTGGACATCCTGTCTAAACAACGGCGAGGCAATGAAGGCAGCATGGAACGATAGTGAGGGAGGTCCAGGAGGCTGGCCAGACCCTGGGACGTGCCCCGGGCGAGAGGCGACACATCACGGTGCACCCCGGACTAGTCCCTGGGCTTCCCCTCGTCGTGATGGCATTCCTGGGGCTCTTCCGGGGCAGGCTCCACGAGTCATCGTGAGAGATGGAGAGCGGGAGCCGCAGGACGCGGAGAAACCACGAAGAGCGAAATTCCGCCAATGGGCATTTCACCTCCGAGTGTCCGAGTGCCGGGGGGGGAAGAAGTGGGAGTGGGGAGTTTTCTCTGGAGCTTGATGAGAGTGACCGACGACGGCAAGGCGAGGCCGGACACGGCACGAGTCGTGTTTGGCCGAGGGATCGAGGCTCTGGGAGGACCGAGACACCCCAACACGCATCGGACGGATGTCAGCGGCAGAGCGGGGGGAGAGGGATGAGGAGAAGTATGGAGGCCGGCAGGTGGTTGGTCGGATCCGATCCCTGGCCCTGCGTGCGGCTAAGCTCAGGGGAGACAAGCTCAATGGAAAAGAAGGAGGGCTAAACCTTGTTTAAGGCGAAATGCAGTGATTGCAGTGTCGCGGCAGGGAGGTTCGTCTCGCGATGTTTCTGGCTGGGTTCCGCCTCGAAAAGACTGATATTCTTCCACCTCATGCTGTTGTTGTCTTTGTTGGATTATGAGTCCCCTTCACCTCAGCCCAGCACACAACCCCGCGACAGCAGTGGATGAGCGGAGGAAACCCCCCAGCTTCTTCCGGCCGAGAACAGTCGTCGATGAGGCTGTTTCGGGACATTTTTATGGGACCCCTACTCCCCGCACCCCCTTGCCCAGCTTGGCCTGCAGCCGCTCTGGTGCCGACTCCCGGGGTCCTTGGCTCTGAGTGGTCAAGGCTGGGCAAGGATGGGTGTAGGGTGCGACACGTGCGTTGGTGCGCCAAAACTGATCTGTCGGTGGGCGGCGGGCTTTGTAGAACACTGCTGTTTTGAGCGTGAACCGCATCTTGTACCAAGATTGAAGCAACGCCGGTGGTCGAGGTCAAGGTAAGTGAGAAAAGGGGGAGGCTTGCCTGGCAGCTGTGGCTTGATGGGCACGTGACTGAGGCGCTGATATGATGGCTGACGCTGCTGCCTCGGACTACGGTCCAGGCTCCAGGCTGAAGCCCTGAGACTTTCGCACACAACACCAACCACCATCCACATCCCAATCGGGCAATGCCGCCCTCACACATCTTCACAGGCCGCGTGGCCACCTGTTGCCGCTCCATAGCCCGTGTTCCAGGGTCGCTCGACACCGTCTGGTGTGGTCTGGCCTTCACCGTATCGCACACCCCGGCTTTCGCTTGCGACACCACCACCCACACATCACGACCTCCGATCCGTGTCCACCCATGTCGAAGGGGCCATACGCAGGGACGCCCAATGCTCTGAAGAACTGTCTTCCATCTGCCCTACCGAAATAGCTGTCAGACACCGCAACACATGCGCCACGCAGCGGGCAGTCGATCGCCGTCTTGGCATTCGGACCCCGAGGACGCCTCAGCGTCACTCCCGCCGACACCACATTCCAATTGCTTGGAAGGGGTGCCATCTTGACAATTCAGCCTAAACAAAAAGACGGACGCCACGAGGGGGACGCGCAGCCGCGTCAGAGGCCGGGGGCAGGCAGGGCGTTCGAAACCTCAGGCGCGGGCGGTGATTCTTCCATCGTCAACATAAACCCCATCTTCTGGCACTGGAGACAGGACTCGTGATCCCCAAAGTCTGGGGCCAGAATGCGATCACCCCCCCACCATCATTTTAATGGAGACATCATCTTGGCTCTGGAGGAGGAATACCAATTGGTGGAACAAATGGGTGCTACAATCGTCCCGGGGCCGCGACATGTGGATGTTCGACTGGCCCCGTAACGCCAAAAGCCGACGGTTCCCATTTATGTGGAGTGCGTCCGACGGGGAAAGCTGGAGACCCCAACGACGACGCCGCCCCCCTGTCCACACGCCCTTTGAGCCCAAGATGGTTCGAGTTGGCGACCCCCGTCGCCTGAGGCGAGCCTCGCGTGCAGTCTCGCCCTGCGGTGTCCAGTTCCCATGACACCTCGCTGCCATAGCTTTGGGATGATCGTCCCAGCTGCTGGGTCACTCGTGCACCACGCACACTATTACGTTTGTTCACCGGCGCGCTGGGACAATGCCATTCCGTCTTGGTCCCTGGAAACAAAAACTCCAGTAGCTCCGGTTCAGGAAGCTGTGGAGAATCATCTCGACTCTCCGCCGTCACTTCGTCACTGTCGGGCCCGAAATCTGGCTGTTTCGCAACGCCTCTGCTTCAATCCCAACATGAAGGACTTTTCGCTCATGAACCTCGCATCCTTCCCCCAGCCAGTTGGCATCGGCGCTGGATCGCAGATTTGCCTGGCGCCAATAATCTAGGCGATTCTAGGTGCAGCCAAGGAGGACCAGACTTCAGCCATGCATCAAACATACCCGTTCGAAGATACCAAGGCAATACAAGCATCCGGGCGCAACACCTTGCTTGAGCCAAGCCCAGGCCAAGTCCAGCCTCTGTTCTTGGTGTCGGACAGCCCGCTCCATGAGACCACCTCTAAGTCCATCGCCACCAGCGATTAAAATTCGATATTCATCACCATCAAACCCGGAAGTGCGGCACAAGCGTGGCGAGACCCCCTAGCGACGCCTCCTTCTAGTGACAGGATGGTCATTGCTGCGAGTGGTGCGCTCTCACAGTCTCACTTGACCAGGGCAGAATTTAAGCTGACATGAATCACCGACGCGAGGGTCACGCCTGTGGAGTTGGGCTTGTACACTCTTCCCGGTAATTTTGGACCAGAGGACCAGTGGCTCTAGAGAAGCTGGGTGATCAATCTCTTCTTTGCTCAGTAGCAGCGGATTGTCCAGTTCGTCGAGCCCCCAACAACACGGACTCCCTCCTGCGTGCATTTGAACAGTAGTAATTACGGCGCTAAACGTCGACAACCTGCTACATGTCTGGCTGCCAGCTGCCGTTTTCCATGGATTATGCTTATCTGAATCGAGCCAGGGACTCGAGATCACGGGTACGTTCCGTGGCTGTCGCAGGTGGACACGCGTCCTGCAGCACACCATGAATCAATAATTTCCCTTGTCAGATCATCTAGCTATTAACCGGGGTATCCATTCGCACAGCACACACATTCTAGACCTGGGAAGGATCCAGGCTTGGGCAAGGAGGAGGGTCAGCAGACTAACAGAGTTGATGGCCCTAATGACCCTTCGTCGCGGCGCCTGGTCCTCGGAAGCTTCAGTCGGCGGGCCACCTCCGGCCCCTGACGCTCGAATCTCAACCTCGGCCACCCCAACTTTCCTCTGACAGGTCATTCATTGCCTTACATCAAATCAATCTGTTTTCTGGCCTTTGCGGTAGGCTCATATTAGCCTCCGTTGTTCATGCCCTTGTTGAAGCTGCGCCGGCGATCGCGTTCTCATGCCATCCTTAACCGAAGCACCTGCCAAAGCAACCTTGGATTATATAACAAAACTTCAATGATACAGTGGATTCTCTTGTCACACTCCCTTACGTTGGACTTCATGTCGGCTGGATGCACGGCATGGACGGAGGAGAGGGTCTAGTTTCTCTTGCTCATGAGCAAACAGAGCCTTCGTCCGCATGTTGTGGTAATGCAACTTGCATCCCTTATTCTCACCCATGTCGGCCCTCATAATGTCGATTAACGTGTCTTACTTTGGATCGATAACCCTATGGCCCCAATATGAAGCTATCTGCACTACCTTCACAAGGGGGCCGTGGAGCCCAGCACTCGTTGACAGCTTTGGAATCAGTATCTGGGCCAGCAGGGTGTGACGCCAAGCTGCAGCCCGTACGCATTTTCGATTGTTTTAGCGGGTCAAAATGTCAATGCCGTTTTTCAGTTGAAGCGCATCGTTGAGTTTAACAATGCTGCTGATCCGGGCAGAGGCAGCCTCAAAGGACTTGACTGGGTTAATATCTATCTCGATGTTCACTATAATAAATCTTGCTGCCGGTGGACGTCAAATACGCTCACTGCAAGGTTGGGGATGTCGTTCCAAAAAGTAAAATATGGACCATATCCTTTGATGGGACTGCTTTCCCTCCAAGTACTGATTTCGGATATCGATAGACACTCCAGAGTCTCGACATAGCACGCTGTGCTCCCGAATCTCCTTCGCCACATCTCGTCCGTGTACTCAATTTGTAGGACTCTGCCTTTGAGATGCCAATTCTTACGTGACCTTGTCTCAGCTATTACTTCCTTGACTCGAGCCATTATGCCTACTAATTTCCTTCGACAGCATTGTTTGGGTCTATATGCTGCCAACGAAGACTTCATCCGAGCATGACGTTTCACGTGTTGGTCCGCCGGAACTGGATACTCTTCGTGAAAAATGATGGAAAGCCCCATAATCACCAGTGGGAAGGTCCTTGAATCATATTGATTCTGCATTTGCTGTTTTGACCTGAGCTACGCTGTTCTGCAGGTGGTCGGTGTCACGACGTCTGGACTCGGTATCAAGACGGGACCAGCCCAGCACAGAGCCGAAGCATTAGTTAAGGACATTCTCCTACGTCCGAAGAAGAGCGGAAGGATGATTCAAGGTTCAAAACCCCATGAGAGTTGAGGACCACAAAGGCAGGTGGTTGTGCGTCTCTGGACGAGCTTTGTCCTCCACCGGCAATCACGATTCGACACTTTCTAGCGCACGTCGCTTTAAAATTCAATTTGTCCTAGAAACTAGGAGATAAGTTGTACGTTGCATTGCTTTGTGTTCACCTCCCACCAGACATAGAAGTTTGCGAGTTGCAAGCAAAATCTTAGCTTCGGTTAGAGGCGCCACAGCACTTCCTACTGCTGCTTCCCAGCAGATCATTTGTAGAAGAGAGTTATTCTCAGCCTGCTGCTGGTGCCTTTGGAGTGACAGAGTTTGAATACCATGAAAATGATATCGGATGTTACTATCAAAGCTGACTCGTTCTCGCATCGCTTGAATTCTTGCAGTGACAACATGATGCGCCCCAAGAACACCAATCGCGCTGTCGGTGCCTCTTTGTGCAAGTGAGAAACGGAAACTGCCCTGCGTCACCTGTCACTAATACTGTCCAAGCAACACCCTCGCGGCGACATCTCTGCCGCAATCTGCCTTCTTGCAGACCCTAGACAGGTTCTCTGCCTTGAGTCGGAAACCGTCAGCCTCAGGTCCAAGGATCAAAGCCGCGAAGGCCTCGCCGAGCTCTTCGCTGTCAAACTCAGGCGCGAACTTCTTGTTGCCTTGCTTGCCAAGACCAAGATATTCGGCCCTTGCCGCCCAGTCGTAGCAGTCTGCCCAAGCGGGCAAGACGATCTGTCGCACGCCAGTGCTATGAAACAAATTAGATCTCGGGCTCATGTGTCGTGGGCCAGACCAGATGACTTACTACATGGCTTCGATGGCAGAGTTGGCTCCTCCGTGGTGCACACTGCACACGACGTGACCGGAGTTCAACACGGAAACTGGCTCTGGTTGGATCCACGAAACGATCCTGACCCGGCCAGCGTCCATGTACTCTCCCAGAACGTTGTGGACCTGACTGCCGGGTTTGTCTGTTTCGTAGGCATCGGCGCCGGGGAAAAGCGTGCTGTGGGCTCCTCCGTTGTGCTGTAACTTCCACAGAACTTGCAGCCTAGACAATTCAGATCGGCCGGTCCGTTTAGCGGCAGATTCAGCTCCAGAGAGCACGAGACGAAGCGCTGTAGCCATCTCGACGGCACCCTGCTCGTCAATGAGACGGTGCGATCCCAGGTTGATAAAGATGGTCGGTCCGTTTCCGAGCCAGTTGGCTAGCTCGGGGTCCGCGCTTTGGATGTTGTCGAAAGGCTTTATGATGGGACCACAGGGCTGCACAAAGTCTGGCAGACTCGCCATGGGGAATTCCATCTCCCGAAGCATGGGGCACAGAATCTTCATGCCGGCAGGGTGGTTGTCGAAGACGTCTGAGAAGAGCATGATAGGTGGCTCCGGGCTGACCTTTTGACGGAAGAGAGCTCTCGTGGATCGTAGACGAGGGTCCGTTATCACCTTGAAAGCCAACCACAAGACGTAGAGGATATTGGCTGGTACGAGATACCATGGAATCGGGTATGGGAAGCCCGTCGAGACGCTACGTTGAATGAGTGAGGTGTACTTCAACAACCGATTGGCTCATACTAAGAGGGGAGAACTTACCCTGGAAATTTCCAAAGGAGTTCGTGATCGACGTAGTACTCCTTCAAGCTGTTGGGGGACACGAGATGGAAGTTCTCTTTACGGATGCGAACCGCCGTTATCGCTGGCCCAAAAAGGGGATCGACACCAACGACGTCTGGTCTCACCAGGTCCAGCACCTGGCAGACGCCGTCGTACGCATCAATGTAGTCCTGACCGGCCCAGGGGCAGCCCATGTGGAGCAGCGTCGGGATTCGGGGGAACATGTGCCAGAAGCCTGCTTTGTTGATGATCGAGTCTTCCGGTGGCAGGGTTTTGAGAGCATCGGAGGAGGAAGGCCCGGTCAGCGCGTGGAAATGGATCGGTTCCCTTCCGGCAGGACATGACTTCAGCGCGTAGTCCGATAGTTCGGCGACATTCTGTTCAACGGTCGCGGCCGACGCGACGTGAACCTGGACACTGTGATCGAGCGTAAGCAGCGCGTATGCTGTCGACAGCTGGACGTTGAGCTGACCCAACTCCGGATTGGAGATGATGAGTATCTTCTTCTGCGGTGGCTTCATTGTGCTTTGACTCGATTGAGGATGAAATCAGTCACCTTGACCGCGAGTGAGAGAGGAGTCGTGGTGGATGCTGGAGCCCCATGTCTTTTTTTAAACGTTGACCGTGCGCCCGTTGTTGTGTTATCTCCGTCCCACAGCTAGCTTTGGCGTGATTTTGGTTCGCTGTGTTTCAGGCCGGGTGTCCCTATCTCAGCTGGAGGTCGGAACAAGATGTCTCGCATTTTCTACAGGGGTTCATTTCCACTGGAGCACCATAGCTTCCAGTCTCCAGGCGATATGACGGGGTAAGCCTGCCTTGGGTTTACAGCCAGAGGCGGCCATCGGCGCTGTCCCATGAGAAGCTGCCTGAAGTCCAGTGTGCGTGCATCTGGCACGGGCTCCGGTGAAGGCGGTGCTCCGACTATTTTAATCTTCATCTCGCTTCGTTATCGACTGTCGTAGAAGGCGCTGCGCCTCTCAATACAAGCACAGCTTCCCTGTACATCACAATCAGTCCTTCGAGGCACGTGTTGTAATGCAACACGAGCTCACAGCACTGTAGACAGGCACTGGAGGGAACTTACTATACGATCATCTAGCTCCTTGCGTGTTCAGTTAGCATGACCTGCCGCCTGCATCTCTGAACGTCTGTATCGCTTCTGAGTGAAGGCACTCACAGGGTCACATGAGACCTTGGATGCCTGCTGCGACCATCACACGTCATCAAATTTTCATTGAGAGAGGAAGAGCAAAATAAACTCAAGAATAACGCTCCAGGTCCATCCAAGGCGAGACGATTCGAGTTACTCCTCGAACTGCAGCTCTCCAACGCACTCCACAACCTTCAAGGTCCCTGTACCTACTTTTCGCCGATCAGAGCGAGAATGACATTCTCGTAATCACCGCTCAAGGCTTCCTTGACATCCTTGGCGAGCGTCCGTCCGAACTTGGCCTTGTATGCCGCCTTGGCAGCATCCAAACGGCTGCGATCCCAGTACAGAGACACAACGCGGTTGATGAACAGGGTGTCCTTCCTCTTCGACTTGAACAGCGGATCCCGGAGTCGGGAGGCATCGGCGCGCCCCCGGTCCTGCGCCGCCTGCAGCATCCCCAGCAGGGCGTCCTCCATGTCGCCGCGGAACTCCTTCTCGATGACCTCCTGCATGTTGCGGTGGTACTTGCGGCTGTACGCCTCGGTCATGGCGTGGATCTGGGACGGGCTGCTGCTCGTGAGGACCTGCGCGACCGAGACGGCGTTGACGCCGATGGTGCCCTCCGTCGCGCGCTGCAGCTCCGTCACCTTGGCGTCGATCTCGGCGGGGTTGACGGGCGTGGCGTCCTCGGCGCGCGTGCCGGCGAGGACCATGCTGTACAGGCGGAAGAGCGTGTCGTCGACGTCGTTCTTGATGTCCGTCAGCAGGTCGCGGTTCTTGATCCGCTTGTACTCGACCACGATGGCGCGAATGTCGGCGTTGGACCGGTTGAGGAGCACGTCGTTGAGGGCGTCCTCGTCCGTGCCCATGCGGTTGAGCGCCTTGTCGAGGATGCGCGCGTCGTTCTCCAGCGGCCCGCGGAGCAAAGCCAGCAGGGTCGTCTCGAGGTCACCGCGCGTCTCGCTCTCGATGTCCTTGGCCAGATCGCGGATGAAGCGGCTGTTGTAGTCACGCACGAGCTGGGCCATCGCCCAGGGGTTGGCGTACTTGGGGCTCGTGAAGACCTTGATAAGCGCCTTCTCGTCACATCCCATGCCCTTCATGGCCTTGCGCACGGCCTCGATGTCCGCCGATGTGTCCACGGGTTGCACCCATGCCTTCTGGGCTGGGTCATAGCCCGCCGAGGCAGGTGTCGGTTGAACGTTGTACGCGCCGTAAGGAGCGGCGCCCGGGGGTGGCTGACCCCATTGTTGAGGAGGCTACAAGCAGTGCATCAGACTTTCTGCAGGCCGGGGGCATCATCAGGGCGAGGACATGAACATACGGGAGCACCACCATAGGGTGGCTGTTGCTGCTGTCCTGGCGGTTGGCCATACGGGGGCTGCTGCGGATATTGGCCGTACCCCTGCTGAGGAGGCGGTGCGCCGTACGGGGCTTGCTGCTGGCCGTACGGAGGTTGCGGCGACTGCCCTGGAGGCGGCGGCTGTTGACCGTAATACTGCTGCTGTGGTGGTGGTTGCTGAGGATGCTGGGGGTAAGGCTGGTTGGGGTATTGCTGGCCCGGCTGGCCCGGGGGTCCCGGGGGCGGCGGGCCTCCGGGGCCTGATTGATAAGGAGCTGCTGGCGGCTGACCCTGTTGAGGATTGTAGCCATAGTATGGCTGTTGCTGTTGCTGCTGCTGCTGGTAAGGAGGCTGCTGGGGATACCCAGTTGGCGGTCCACCACCGGGAGGAGGTGCGCCGTGAGGCCCCGGCTGTCCGTAGTAGGGTTGCTGGGAGCTCATTGCGGGTGAGGACAAATTGTCGGAGCTGAATGTGGTATGGTGGGCTGTTGTTAGGCCCACAAGTCGTGATGGTCTTCAATTCACAAGCTTCTCGCGACTTTTTGGGACGATTGCGATTGTTCGATGAATGTCGCGGGCCTTGCGCAACGGTGACCGGGCTACCGTTTTCTTTTCATCCAGGACTGCCAAGCCGAGTCCTATATATCTCCGGAGCCGACCAACTCTCACGTCACAGAGGCCTCCTCAATCCCAGCAGCTGGTGCACTGCCCCCTCTCATATCCTTGCTGTGCCACATGCCCCGCGCTCTAACCCGTATCACATCATCTTACCTGAAAGGAGGGGTACGGGCTGAGTGGGCGGTTCGCGCCACGTTCCTCTAGCGCAAAGATATCTAGCAATCGGTTGGCTGTCTGCCAGTCATGGTCCAGAATGTTCAGCCCTTTCCCGCGTAAATCAGCCAATTCCGGGTGTCGTGGGGAACATGAAGGGATCTACCCAGGCACAGGGGATCAGGGCCTGTGGAGTTAGATGCGGCAGTGCCAGGTGCAGTGAATGGCTCTTCAGGCGTGACAGTAGAAACATCAGGGGCGTGTCTTCTGGATGACCAGTTTGCTATTCTGAGCTCCTCAAGACAGGGGGTCAATTCTCCCAGGCCTTCATCGATGTGAATCGGCTGATATGCGAACGATCGCTTACCTAGGCAGGGACATCCAATTTCTACAGCGGGAGCGTCTCCAGCTCCGACTTTGATGCTGATCGATACAGGCGCACTTCATTTGATCTCACACTGATGGGGTGGACGACGAGATAATGAGCAATCACAAATTTCGACTCTTCATCCGGCTCCAAAGGGCTGGCTCCATGGAAGGAGCCATGCACGACAAGAGAGTACTGAAGGCTTCTTGGGAGGAACCGCAAATGACCGCTCAATTGATGCCCAAGCAACATTCGAGGCGCCCAATGCTATCCCTTTCGTGACTCGGTATCATTCAGCGGAGTAGGTGTCTGTTTAACAGATCGGAAGTGGACCATTCCATGTTCTTTAATGAAACCTCAAAGCCCACCTTTACCTCTGAAGTGAAGCCTGGGAAGGCCAGGAGGCGTCGAGGCATCTAATAGCACGGCTCCGCGTCTCAATCAACTTCAAATCCGAGGAGCCAATGAAGCGACATTTTCAGTACCACGGCGGCAGATTAGGAGACAGAAGTCCCCTTGTCGTTGGCGTTGCTGCTGTTGTGGCTGCAACATCAGCCAGATATATGGCTGCTGCACGGAGAATCCGGAAATCTCATTTAGCCACAGCACCAAGGCTGAGGTTTGCCTGGATGGGTGTCGCGGGCGTGGTCTTGGACAGCATTCTAACATTCGACATTCGACAATATTAGTTGATTAAGTTTCCCGAGAGGGCTTCCAAGTATGTGACGGCATTGGTGATAAGGGTTCACGAGGTTGTTCTCCATATGACTGGCCATTAAGTCTTGGTCGAGTCTCTCATTGGTCTACTGACGATGTTTAACGGCTTTAACACGTTAATGTTGGAATATCTTCAGATATACCGCGTCGACAACCCAATCTACATTGCGCCAGGCCAAGTCACCTCATTAATAACGCTACGGGTTTAATTCAATGTGAATTCATTGTCTCTACAAAGACAGTCTCGATGAATTCCCAAAGACCTGTGCTAGCTACACTGTTGTATTCCACTCGACTGGACAGAAATATTCCCATGAAGGTCATGCATTCCCTTAAAGCCCCTCGACCGTACGCTGAGCGATAAATCACAAAGTGTAGATGAACTCAGGGTTCTCTCCATCAGTCAGGTCAAGCCACCTATCATCGTGTTAGTTTCCTTGATGGGACCTCTGTTCGGGCTCGTAACTTACTCGGAGTTTTCCATCCGAGAATAGGAAGGATCGGCTCGAATCGCCGCCTTCTTTGCGTTCATCTTCCGCAGCCAAAACCAGATGAAGAGGATGCAGCAGATACAAACGATGTAGCAACAAAAGATTGTGACAATGGCGGGATAATAGTTCGGACTATCGCTGGGGCGGAAGGTTTGGGGCCCTATGGTTTATTAGCATACTTTCAAACGCCTCAACCGGGCTGCCTTGGAACGTACCAACGATATTGCCGACGCAGTAGCCGATGAGATACATGGCTGCAACAGTCGTCTTCTTGGTGTATCCCGCAATATTGGACGCAATGAGGCTCAGAATGATTACGAAGCCGGACGGAGCTGCTAAGGTCAAATAGAAACCGCAGAGCTTGCCGACCTGGGCACTCTCCGGGAGTGCCACAAGCAAAATGCTTCCAAAAGCTGCCAGGCCGACGCCAACAAGGGAGATCAGCAAGCGGTTTTTGAATCTGTCCCCCGCCCAACCGGTGATCAGCAGTGTGACCACCTGGACAGCACCGGAAGGGGTACCCAGAAGTAGAGACTGCTTTGGCGTGTATCCAAAGGAAACTATGAGGAGATTGAAAAAGTTTGAGATGCCGCCGTTAGGGATGTTGCCCGCCAGACTGATGATGACGATGGTCAAAGCAAAGGGGTCCTTCAAGGCCTCGACGAACTGATAAGTTTTGAAGCGCTTGTTGCCGATTCCTTGCTGGTTCTCTCGGACACGTGCGACCGCTAGTATCCGATCTTCCTCGCTGAGCCAGCGAGCTTTGAGCTGATTGTCCGGGACGACGGCGTAGAAGACGACCCCTAAGGTCACAGTCAATAGACCGGTGATGATGTGCAAGACCTTCCAGGCCTCGATGGCAAAATGGCCCCTCTCGCCTCCCTCAGCAAGGCCATATGCCATAAGGCCGCCGATAATCGAGGCTAAACCATTGAAGCTGAACCAGAGACAGGTCCTAAACCCCTGCTCGGACTTCTTGTACCACTGTGAAGTGATTAAGGTCCAGGCCGGGGTGACCGCGGCCTCGAACATGCCGAGCAAAAGTCTCAGAGCGGCTGCTCCGGCGAAGTTATGAACTACCGAGAGGAGGGTGAGGATGGACCCCCAGACGATAACGGTGAAAGCAGAATATTTGGCGATGGGCAAGACCTGTAGCAACCGGACTGTAGGCCACTCGAACGCCTGTGGGCGATACAGGTTAGTATGTGCCATGCTCTTATCGCAAGTCCGCAATCAGCAAGGATGGACAACATACCAGATAGCCAATGTAGAAGAGTGAACCAAGCCACTGATAATTGTCCCCTTCAAGATTGATGTCTTCCCTGAAGCCCATAACACTTGCGTATGATAGGGTGGTCTTGTCTAGGTAGTTCCTGGGTATTGTAAGCGTGCGTTCGCGCCAAGTTTCGTCACAGATCCCAACATACATGCCATAGATGACACACATGATCGGCAGGATACGTCGGTCAATCTTGCGAAGGAGACGTTTGTCGGTGGCAGCGTCAACCACAATGTCTCTGTGGCCCTGGAACGTAGCATAGGCCTCATCGACATTGTCCGCGTCGGCCTTGACGAGCTTCGCACTATTCTCGTCGTTGATAGACATGGTGGTGTTCGAGTTGATGGCATTCTCGCCCGTCTTCTTGTCCTCGGTAGTAGAAGCAAGATCCGCCATGTTGAATGTTTTGGTCTCGAAAGGTGTGTGTATCCCTCGGAGCAGGACCAACAAGAAGAGACGGTCTTTCGAGGTTTAAGTAAAAAGGAGTCAATCCTCAAGAGCTATCTGCCCGCGACGCTGGGCTGACCACTCGTCCTCTAGCCTGCCCAGGTGTGCAGGGGACCAGATCATGTTTGGATCGACAAAGTCCAGGATGTGTCGGTCTTGGGGGGAGATAGCAAGGACCGGCCAGATTAGTGTAGGACTGGGCGGCATCAATCCGGGGGTAGGGATGTTACTCTAGCCTGGCAATCGAGCGCAGTGCGGGGGAAAACAGGGGTGCATACCGCCACTCCGGGTCCTGCGTCACTTTTCCTAGAAAGGAAATGGCCTTGCTATCGAACATGGCTTATCGCCAGGTAGTTGATAGCATATGATCACAAGAATCTCCTGATTTTTGGATCGCCAGTCCCGATGATCGGGCGCAGCTTGCGGGGATGGAGGATGGAATCGTGGGAACATCTCCACTCTGGATCCTGAGCCGCTCTTCTAGGAGGGAAACGGCCATGTGATCGGAGATGGGCCATCGGTTGATAGCATATGCTTCCTATTCCAGTCTAGCAGCTCTCTCTACAGTACACGTCTGGGTGGAAGTCGATCCTGGGCATTTGAAATCCATGTCGTCAAGTACACGCGGGAAAAGGAACAGCCCCACCACCATACCTTGCCCTGGGAGATCGCGACGTGATTAGGTCCGCTTTTCGAGTGTTCAATATATAATCCTGTAGGCGTCTACTGTACCAAGCTACCATGCCTTGGGACTCCGATAACTTGCACACCGCTATCACTGACCCTTCGAGAGGAGTTTATCACGACGAGAATGTCTACGCTCACTTTGGTTTCGACTGCGGACCCTGCCCACACCATCGCAGCGGACGACCGGATAATAAGCGACACTATCGATGCATATGATAAGGAGTTGCGCGAGATCAGTCTTAAGGTCAGTGGTACCCTATCTGTTCGATAAGTCTCGACTGATAAATGTTGCGACGGACAGATCCATGATAACCCCGAGCTCTGTTTTGCCGAGCACAATGCCCATGACAACATTACAGCCTTGATTCGGTCTCTTGGCATACCCGTCACCCCTCATGCTTACGGTCTCGAGACTTCCTTCTCGGCTGAGTACGGAAGCGGTGGCCGAGTCGTAACATTCTGCTGCGAATACGATGCACTTCCTCAGATCGGCCACGGTTGCGGCCACAACCTGATTGCTACCTCTGCGATTGCAGCGTTTCTCGGCACCGTTAGCGCAATCAAGCAGTCTGGCAGGGCCGGGCGTGTGCGTCTCCTGGGCACGCCGGCGGAAGAGGGCGGCGGGGGCAAGATCAAGCTGATCGACGCGGGCGCCTTTCGAGATGTCGATGCGTCCCTGATGAGCCACCCTTTCCCGGTTGGACCTGCAACCAAGGCAGTGAGCGGTGTCGCCTACGGGAACTGCCTGGCCGTTCTCGCCTTTCGAGCCACATTTGAGGGGCGAGCTGCACACGCTGCCTTCTCGCCATGGCTGGGAGCAAATGCTCTAGATGCTGTCACGTTGACGTACAGTGCTGTGGGCATGCTGCGACAGCAGACTCGACCAACTGACATCATAGGACTGATTATCGAGAATGGAGGAGCGAGCAGCAACATCATTCCCGAGCGCACGGTCATGAGCTGTAACGTTAGGGCCAAGACTCTCAAGGAGAGCATGGAGCTTCTAAACCGGGTACATAAATGCCTGGAAGGAGCTGCGCTTGCCACCGGATGTACCTTGAAGATTGAAACCATGTCAGTGAACGCTTGGGAAGATCCGCAACTTTCAGCTACTGATTCCGTCTAGACACGATCCATACGCCGATCTCAGGTCCAACCAGACGTTGTGCTCCATATTCACTGAGAACATGGTGGGGTTCCAAAAGACATACAAGTGCGATCTGAATAACATGCACGATGGACCTTATGGCACAGATATGGGTGAGCTTCTCAGGCTTTGCTTCCGCGGCTCATTCAACCAACTGATCGTTTACAGGAAATGTCTCTTATGTCTGCCCTTCATTCCATGGAACGTTCCACGTCGAAACACCCCCAGGCGTGGCCTTGCACTCTGCCGAATTCACCGCGGCCGCGAGGACGCAGCAGAATCACGAGATCACGATGCAGGTCGCCAAAGGCATGGCTTTGACGGCTTGGAAAGTACTGTCGGATGAGGCCGTGGCAAACCGAATGAAAGAGGACTTTGAACAAGATGTACTACTGCGATAGTTACACGGAGGAGCTGCCGACACCGCAAATCTGGACACGCAACGCAATTCTCGCGTCAATCTGAGCTTTCTAACTCATCATTGCATCGATCTGTTTTGGTGGCAAAGAGCTGAAAAGGACTGGGAGAAAACTTTGGCTTCATCTCTCTCTCTGTCTCACTCAAGATGGAATCTTTGGCGCTTGTACAGCGTAGCAGGCATTAGTGCTCGGTAAGAAAGAAGATATAGACTCTTATATGTACACGGTGCCCATTGCATGTTCATGGTTGTAGCGGTGATTCTGAATCGGTTCCATCGCATGCCCTTTACCTCATAGAGACCGAACGCATGCAGGCAGTCCGATGATTACGAACTTCAGATCTGCTTGCAGCGGCGCCTACATTGCCGACGTACTTCAGATCGGTACGCACTCCCCGGGAAATTGTTGGCTCAAGGTCATCCAATTCCAGTCGTGCCCTTCATCTCTTGCTCGCCAGACCCTGTCTGTGACGAATTTCAAAGTCTGGAGAGACGTGCCGGTCTTCCGTACGCTGTATATACTGTGGAAGACTTTGATGGCCGCAGCCCGGTCCATTTCACTCTGCAGCTCACAGCTGGCGATCAGCGCAGGCCACGTTGAAAGCCTCAAGTCCTCTGGAGGTCTCCTCAAGTGCTTCATGACCTCCTCGGCCATCTCTAAAGCCGTGCAGTCACTTTTCGTCGAGCTCCCGGTGCCGTGTAGCAAGCGAAAGAGCATGAGTAGAGCAGCGGCACGGTATGCATCGGCGTGGGCCACCAGTCGTTCCGCCGATGCCGCCGACACGCCTTTCGGGAAGTCCCATCGCCAGGATTCAATCCGGGAGCGTATGTCGTCGGCCCTGCATGTGATGGACGGGCCATCATCCGGGGACTCTGGTCCGTAGGTGATGGGCGGCACAGGTTGCAAATCGCGGTGGATATCCTCTGCGAGGCCACACAGTTCTTCCAAGAGCGGCATCAGCGTCGTGGTGTAGCCCATGAATCGATCAGGGGTGTGAGCGTTCGCTTCGAGCCATATATCCGTCCTGATCGAATTCCGGCGGAGATTGCTGACCGACATGATCATGTCGTGTCGGGCGAGGGCACGTATGAAATACTTGGCCAGCGAGCTCAGCACGAGGCCGGATTCGATATACCTGTTGATGATCGATGCCGAGTAGGCGATCAGGATGGAAGATGTACGCTCGTGAGGTTTGCATCGCGTGTCGATCCCCTGTTCACTGTTTTAGCTTCGCCCAAGACAAGCCTTGTGGTTAATTACCTCCATCGCACCTAGCGCTAATGACATGAGAAGCATCTGCTCCAGTTCACGGCTAGGATCCTTGAGTTTGAGATTGGCCAGAGTTCTTGCACGCCTGGCGATGGTCAACGGGAGTAATGCGCCCTGGCTGTGTTCTTCGAGATAGACGGATCCAACCGAGCAGATGGCGTCTAGCACCGCGTTGGGACTGTCTTGGAACACCATCCAGGTCAAGGCGTTCATCTCGTCCACAAACTCGAAGCTGATGACTTGCTCGAAAGGATGCCTTTTGAAGTACAACCTGATGATTTCCGCGTCGTCCACTGGAATCGTGCTCGGGGGGATGATAGGAACGGACTGAGGTATAGGAGGAAAAGTAGTGATCGATTCGCGAGAGATGGCCAGATTGGCCGCCGTCAGTTCTGGCAGCCCAAATACTTTAAACCAACGCGAAAGCGGTTCGATGTTTCCAGGAACATTGATGGCCGAGCTGATGGACAAGGCCGTGTTGTCACTTACTTCCACATCAGTCTTGACCTTTGCTTCCGGCGATGGAATCTGTGCTTCGGGTCGCGCATTCGAGTTCTTCAAGAATCTTTCTCTTCTTGTATCTGTCGGATGATATGATATGAACCTCGTATTCCTTTCCGAGGGTACTGCACTTCGTAGAGGGGGGTATCCTCGACAACGCCGTTTTCGACGTGCACAAGTACCACATGAAGGGCGGTTCTCATCGCATCGAACTTTGGCCGCTTTGCAATCGATACATCCGCCTTTGGACCGACGGCGGAGGTCCAAAGGCATGGTATTAACGGGCGTCCGATTCGTTTGAGTCTCCATGGAGGGCGCAGGCGCGTGATGTCGTCATCGGAATCCGAGAATGAAAACTGGTCGCAGATATCAAGCGACGATCGAATCGTTGTTTAGATTCGCGATGCGTCTTTGATGGAGTGAAAAGTTGATGGTTCTTATCGCCATCGATCCGGGAAGGACAATTGGGCGTCTGTACCAGCGCTCTTTATCCAGGCGCAGTTCAAGCACGGAGATAGCGACTTGCCCAGTCTCAAGATCGTGGTTTGGAATGGAGGGGGCTGTCGGTGAGTTCTTGGATTCCGGAGTCATTACTTGACGACAAGCTAGCTGCGGGGCCTGGGTCGATCGGGTCCCTTATCAGTTATGCTATCAATATCCACATCAGGACTAGTGGCAGGTACGCTAAAACAGAGACCAGAGGACCTCAGTCGTGGACGTGATGTTTGGGAATTCGGATCGCATTGCGAATCGGCAACTGGATTCTGAACTTCGTCAAAAGTGCTGAACTCGTCGGCTTGGAGAGAGACAAGGTCCAAAATAACGACATCTACTGCGATGGTATTGCCGCACACGATATCGAGCATGGCTGACGCTGTTCTTTGAATGCCAGGAACCCCATGCTCTGATAAAGGCCCATACGCATACTCGGTCACTGGAAAATCGGCTACTGAATCATCTAGCTCATGTGATTAGTGAGATACTTGTTTGGTTCAAAGCGATGGATGCTGTGACGCAATCCGCGATCGGGGTCAGGGAACCTACTGTCTCGGGTAGCATCCACATCGGAGTTTCCAGTTGTGCTTCTGACTTGGGTCGGTGGCAACGTCTTCCCTCTCGACCGTGGCCCAGTCGGTTATCCTGCCCGTCACCCTACCCGTAGAGGTCAAGCTGCGGACAGGGTGACTTATGGGGGACAAGAGTACGGAACTTTGTATGGATATATTGCCATCTCCCCGTTCCCACCGGGAGCTCTGTCAGCGGCCGGCCAGGGTGGAACAGGTATCTACCGGTGGTTTTGAGCGAGAACGAAATCGCAGCAGTGTCTTCAAGCCGCAGGTCTACCAGCGCCGGAGCCAAAAGGAAAAGAAGGCACTCTACGACCCAAACCTTTGATTTCGCGCTTAAGACTCTGGCAAGGACTGCAGTGGGATGTTCTATCTCCAGAGAGAACCAGTGTTATGTTTATGCACACGAGCGCTGGCATTAAGAGGCTTTCCTATCAGTGACAAACACACTCAATCGCTGTGGTGATGAGGACAGGTCTTGCCCTTCACGACATGGCAGCGCTCCGCCTAATTCGCAGTTCCACCATCGACTGCCAACTGCTCTAACTTGCCGGCAACAGTCTCGGGTTCAGAACCGGTCGCCTCGGGCCTCTTCCGTGCAGCGGCGCCCTTCTTCTTCCGCCTCGTCCCGCCAGCCCCGGACGGTGCATCAAGCACCCACCGCGCTATAGCAGCCGCCCGGTCACTGAGGATGGCATACTCTTTTCCGTCCTCGTTGCTCGATCGCAGCACCGATTGACTCGGCGACGCCTGAGAATCTTCACCCTGTATCAGAGCGGGCTCGCTCTTCCCGTGTGTACCGTTCAACAGCGCATGGTCCTCCTCTGCGCGGTTCTGTCGCGCAATGACGGAAGCGCGGAAAGTAGCCTCGTCGACGACGCGATCGTCCTCGAGAGATTCCATGATGGCCTGCTGACGAACGCGTTCGCGGCGATGCTGCTCGTCGAGTTCGGCCGTGGACATGACTTCGCCACCCCGCGTGACGGCCGCTGCAGCACGAGCAGCCAGGTCCGGAGCGGGATGGCACGAATTCGGCCCTGCATTGAGATTGTCGACAACAGGAAGGGGCGGCGGCGGCGCGCAGAGATCGTCCCAGGAAGACGTCAATAGAATCCAGTTATTTGCTCTACGGATAACTTCGAGCCAGTCGGCGCGAGCGGGGGAGCGTGAGGGTTGGAAGACGGGATAGCCGCCATCGAGGCGGGCGATGCGAGCGACCATGTGTGCGTGGCGCAGCAGCTCCTTTGCGGAGGTCTGAATGAGACAGTGGCAGAGGAGGAGTGAATGGAGGGCGTCGGTGAGGAGTGGATGGTAGGTGGTGGCCTCGTGGGAAGGGATTGAAGGGGGCCCTTGGGAATTCTCCTGAGGAGGATAGGGAGGTATGTCGGAGGGCGGCACAGCGGTGAAAAGGTCGGCAAGAGAGTGTGTCTTGAAGGCGGGAATGGCACCAGGGTCAAGGGCCCGAGGGTGTCGACTGCCTCGCATGCGCATGTTGACCTTGTCTACAAACTCCTTCGTCACCTTCAGAGGTACATTGGGGGCGTAGTCGAAATGTGAGAGGAATGCCATGTAGTCTCGTAGAGCTCGTTTCGCGTACGTTTTGACGAGCTTGCGGTGGTCAAGGGCTTTGCGCGATGCTTCCTTCTCAGCTGGAGAGGCGTCATGAGGTTCATCCGCGGACGGGCCATCTGCGCGCTTCGTCTCAGCTGGACTGTTGGCACCGTTTTGCTTGCGGTTCACTAAAGACTCAGGCAAGCCTTCTGCGATATGCTGACACGACAAGGCGAGATAGACACCGGCTCGCTGAAAGAGTAGCTGGGTCTCCAGACTGCTCGGCTGCTGCTCCTCCGTCAGAACAACGTCGTGAGGCCTCCTGCCGTCGGCCAACGTCGGATCCGTCACAAGCGCGTTCTGATAAGGCCGGTGGAAGCGATGCACCTGTAGCGCTTGCGTCAAGTCCATAGCCGCGCCTTCATGGTCCCCCTTGAATACTCTGACAGTCGCCCTGGTTCGCCACGTTTCCGCATCTGTAGGCCTCGCCCGGATGATGTCGCCCAGCGGCTCCAGGCTCGTCGACTCGACCAGCTGGCGCGAAGGAATCTTCTCATGAAAGAAGTGCACATATTTGGCGTCGGGATCATCAGCGTTCCGCTGCAACACCAGCGATCCGATCTCCTCGAGCGTCGATGCGCCCTGCATAGTGGCCACGCTGCAGGCAATTTCGTCCAGACGATAGGCGCGCGAGAGCTTCTGGCTCGCTTGCTCTCTCATCCGAAACTTTCGTTCTCGGCTCAGTTTTGTGCCGTGGTTGGCCATGCCAAAGCCCAACGACGAGACAGCCTGGCCGTTCATGCCACCATGGATGTTCGGCGAAACGATGTCACTAGCAGCGCGCACGGCGAGGTTGGTGGCTTCGTCGACGAGGCGGCGTATCTTGAGGAGGTCGAAGAAGACGGCGGGGTCTACGGGGCGCGGGCGCGGGGTATTGTAGTTGATATTGGCGATGGTCTCGAGTGTGTCGATAGACATCTGGAGCCAGGGGCCGTGGAAGGACGAGATGTAGCGCCAGTGTCTGGAAACAGAAAGGTGGTCAGCGACAGGAGCAAATAGAACGACGGGGCGCAGGCCAAGCAAAGAGGCAGATTATTCGGTGTGAGACGGAGGTCCCGCGCGGTCTACGAAACCGCGAGAGTGAGGACTGACTTGTTGCGACAGATGATGAGGGCGGGGCCATCATCGAACAGAGTGGGCGTCGCAGCCTTGCGCGTCGTGGACGAGCTCGAGGCGGCGGAGGGGGGCGTTTGACCTTCATCCTTGGAGTCATTGATCAAAGGCCCGCCGACCGAGGGCTGCTTGCTCTTCTTCTTCGCCATTTTCTGTTGTTGGTTAAGACGATAGTAGGCCTCGAAGCGCGGGGCCGCAGTCCAAGGCTGAGTCTTGGGATGGGTGCGCGGGGGACGGCAGCAAGCTCGGCTGTGTCCGATCGGGATAGAAGCAGAGCAGGTCTATGGGTGCATGATAGCGATATACCGCGTGATGGTATTGAACATGATGGGAGTCGTCGGGTGGCCAGCAATGGCATTATCGTAGGGTTTGGGGAGGTTTTCATTTCTCGACGCTTGCAAGGCAACCAACCATTCGGTGGTACATGTGCGACAGTCCAAAGGCGGCGGTTGTCGTCTTCAGCTCAGCGCATTCCCACCTGAGTACGACCAGTCCACGTGACGAGGCGTCAGCCACATTCGAGATGACTGTTTGTAAGAGCTGTTACGATGCAACGCAAACAGGGAAGCGGATATCTGGGTCATCTCTCCATTAAATGGCGGGTTTCATCTTGACAAGATGTCGAGGTCAAGCCTTGGGACTGAGAGAGAGAGATGATGGCATTGGCCACAACTTGTGACAGCGACCAACGCAAGATACTTGTAGGCTCATAGCGCACTTATCCGCCGGAGCTTCCTGTGCGTCGGTATCCAATCACTGGACTTACAGGGCGCCCCGCCGCTTTTGTAACTTCATCAATCGACACATCCAACCCCAACAGACCCCCGTACCTCACTCAGTATGAATCGAAAACTTCTACACCCCTCATATACAAGCCATAAGCCTGTCATATGTTCCGATCGCAATCAAAGAGACAAAAAAAAAATGGATGCGCTGCTCATGAGGGGGCACAAAAGATTCATGTGATGCGTGAACTGGGAATCGAACCCAGGGCTCCCCGATGGCAACGGAGAATTTTACCACTAAACCATTCACGCTTCGATGAAGAAATATGTGGCAGATCTCATTATGATAGGAGTGACGCACATTTAGCTTCATGCATCCCTTATTCACAGCACCCTTACCATTTTTGAATGGCAAGGGAAACGAAGAAATTCGCCCTGGTGCATGTGGCCACTGAAAACGCACACTGGCAGGGGTCTTTGAGCTACCTACCTATGTGACCTCGGAACTTTGAACGATTGCAGATGGCGTAGTGCACCCCCTCTAGCGCGCCAATGCAGGTGGTCCGCCTCGTGGGAGATTCTGGTTCAGTTACGAGAGAGCATGTGGAGTTAGCTATCGAGTCCGTTGATGAGCACATCGAAATCCCAAATGAAGAGATATATCGTCACCCTGGAAGCTTGATTCCCACTCCTGGGAAAGATTGGTCCATCTTGTGAGCGACGTCCATGACAATGGGAACGCCGAAGGACTTGACGATGCCACGAGCGTAGAAGATCGGAAAGGGCGACGATCACCCGAAGGCAGCAGAGCGACGGTGATGCCTCCGACCAAGACACTGACACCACAGTGTTTAACAGTGACGGCAAACGCATCAGCTACGATGACGGCGATCCGAATGATGGGTTCGACGCAGACATCTGCAGCCGAACTCGAACGGTGCAGCAGTCCGGAGCCAGGAAGAGAACATTTGCTCTCTAGGATGGCCTATCCAGCGACGGTGCAGTCTGAGACAGCGGCTGCAAGATACCCGAGTCAAATGTCTTGGATGGATGAATCCCCGGATTGTCGTAATGAAAGCAAGCCACTATGGTTCTTCTTGGTCATTTGATACATTGATGTGAACCGCGACAACGGTAATCGAGGTGAATGGAAACTGCGACCCGACGGCCTGCCACAAGTCAGGAGGTCTTGCCTTTCTGAGGTGAGGTGAGGTGAGGCGGTGACTTGAATAAGCAGCATTGTCAGCAAAACATTCCATCTCACCTCATGTCACACAAGCCTCAATCCTTCATCATCCACCCTCCCTCCATCCTTCAACCGTCACTCCGCCTGCTCCATCACCGAACACAGTCGATGACATGTGGGACGCGCATCCCACGCACACCACGACGCAATCTAGCTGCAGTGCGACGGCAGCCCCAGATTGACAGCCAGGGCAGACCAGGGCAAGCTGCAAGCCACGCAACACCATTTCCCCAAATCCCCAGACCCGGCCGCCGAATCGAGCAACCCCCTCGCTTTCTCCCGAATACGTCCACACCAACTGGCCAGCCAACGGCCAATAGCGTCGGCGATAACACGATTTGGGACACACATGCCGCGCCGTCTGGCGCCCGTTGGGCGTATTCCGGGGAAGCCCTGCCATCATCGTTGCCATGTGACGATGGCCCGCTGCTCTTGCTCATCTTGACAATGGCAAACTCCGCGCGCATGATAGAAGCCGGGTGGGACGGCGTCTCCAACGAGGCAACCCACAATGGGCGTTTGACCATCTCTCGAAGAACCCACAACATCCACTCCGGGGCGCAGTAGCGCTCATCTCATCGCCAAGCTTCCTCATGGAGCTAGACGCGTCCTGGGTTGGACCTGGATCAGACCTAGACTGGCCCCTCGGAAGCCTCGGCCTGGTGTCTCGATCGGTCTGGAGAGGCGCGACAGGTTGGGACTCTAGTTACTATAGCTCCTCTGCCCGAGCTTTAACTATTTGACCCGCCCCTCCACGCCAGCCGCTTCGATGGACCTGTCCCACTCGACGACCTTGACGACCTTCTAGACGACGTTGTTCACGCTTGTGCCGCTTGACAATTCGACGACCTCGCCTACGCCCGTCGACCGTTCACAACCGCCAAGATGAAGCCCACTGCCCCTCTCGTGGCCCTCGCCGCCGCTTCCTCGGCCGCCGCCCAGAACACCACGACCAGCTGCTCCGAAGGCGTCCACCTCCTCGTCGCCCGTGGCTCCGCCGAGGACCCCGGCCCAGGCCGCCTCGGGCCCCTCGCCGACGACATCGTCGCTGCCATCCCCAACTCGGCGATCGAGTCTATTGTCTACCCCGCCACCTTTGAAGACTACGGCCTCTCCGTTGCCGACGGCGCTGAGGCCCTGACCGCCGCCCTCGACCGTTACACCGACGCTTGCCCCAAGGGCAAGGTCGTTCTGCTCGGCTACTCCCAGGGCGCCCAAGTCACCCTCGACGCTCTCTGCGGCCGCGAAGAGAGCACCGGCGCCTTTGCCTTCAACGAGACGACGCCCATCCCCGAGAACATCGTCGACAAGAGTGGTACGTCATGGCATACCCCGGCTTGCGCAGCGGCGCCAATTGAGCTTCCCAGCTAACAGCTCAGTCATCGCCGTCATCCTCTATGGCGACCCAACCCACATGGCCAACGCCACCTGGAACAAGGGCAACAGCACCAACGACGGCGTACGTACCCTGCATGACGTGATTTCTCGTTCGAATCGCAGCTAACAACGAGACAGCTCTTCGGCCGCGACGACATCTCCGCCTGCGAGCCCTACGCCCCCAAGATCGCCTCCTGGTGCGACACTGGCGACGTCTACTGCGACCGCGGCAACAACTCTGACATTCACGGCGGCTACTTTGCCCTCTACGACGACGACGCCGTCGACTTTGTCGTCGAGCGCTGGAACGCCACCCTCGAGGACGAGGCCGACGCGAGCGCCACCTCCGACTCGCCATCGCAGCCTTCCGCCTCTGGCGACGCAGCGGGCAATGGTGACGACGACTCGGCGGCCATGGGCCTGCGTGCTGGATGGGGCGCCGTGGCCGCTGCGGCGCTGGTGGGATACCTCGCCATGTAGAAGGGGGCCGATCGAATTGTATTAGCATAGCGAATTGAGCATCTTCACCACCGTCCTTCCTTCCATGCACGTTCTTCTGCAGGCATGCTACTCTCAGGCCGGGACTTGATGAACTGCAGCCCGGATCACTTAGCGACGACGACTTCTGGTCATGAACCACTCGATTGAAGGACGGCAGACGGACTGGGGTATCATCGCAGCCGTCGGCCATCTAATTTCTAATAATTATGTACGAGATGGGGGGGTTAACAAAGTGAACACGCGCATCCACATCCACCCGCCGGGCTCCGCCGGCCGGGGTGTTTCTTCCAAAAGCTACTCATCCTCCTCCGCTGCCGTCACGTCCGGGCTTTTCCACATTCACGCCCTTTCGCGTTGGGACTCAGTCGCGCCTCATGAACCGCATCCGTTGCGCCGCGGGCACCAGGATGGGCGTGGGGGTGGGCTCCGTCGTCGGCTCCGGCGTCGCCGTCGGCTCGTCGCGGGGAGGCTTCTCTGGTTTCGCGGGCGTCTCGGTCTCGGCGGGCTCCTCAGGCTTGGCGGGCTTCTCAGTCTCGGCGGGGTTCTCTGGTTCGGCCGGCTTCTCAGGCTCCTCAGGAGCGGGGTGGGCGGGAGGAGCAGCAGGCTCCTCAGGTGCCGGGTGCGCAGGAGGCGCGGCTGGCTGCTCGGGAGTGGGATGCATCGGCTGAGGGGCCGGAGCAGCGGGAGGGTTAGGGTGCATCGGCTGAGGCGCAGGGTGCGCGGGAGGCGCGGGGTGCACAGGGGGCGCGGCGGGAGGGTGAGCCGGCTGGGTGGGGTGTGCGGCAGGCGGCGGCTGCACCGGTGCGGCGCCGCCCGGAGGGCATGCGGAGACAGTATGAGGCGGGAGAGTGACGGTCTGGGGTGGTGCCGTGACGTGAACGGTCTGGGGCGGCGCCGTGACGTGAACAGTCTCGGTGACGTGTACAGGCACCTGGACCGGCTGGGGGTGAATCTGGGTGACGACGTGCGTGACCGGCACCTGGACGGGAACCTCGACCTGCTTCGTCTGAACGACTGTGACGGGAACGGACTCGACCTTGGTCTGAATCTGCGTCTGGACCTGGGTGACGGGGCGGTCCTGGACCGAGGTCACCACGTGTGTGAGGGGGGGCAGAGTCTGGGTGTGGACGACTGTCTGGACCTGGGTCTGCGTGACTGGCACGCTCTGGACCTTGGTCTGGACAACCGTGACAGGCACACTCTGAACGTGGGTCTGAACCACGGTGACAGGCACGCTCTGGACATGCGTCTGAACGACCGTGACGGGAACGCTCTGGACTTCCGTCTGGGTGTGGACAACCGTGACGGGCACGCTCTGGACCTGAGTGTGAACGACCGTGACGGGCACGCTCTGAATCTGCGTTTGCGTGTGGACCACGGTGACAGGCACGCTTTGCACCTGGGTCTGAACCACCTGCTCGGTCTGCGTCACATGTACCGTCTCCTTAATTGTCGTGGGAACCGGAACCGGAACGGTAACATGCACAGGCACGCTGACGTGTACCGTCTCGGTCACATGTACTGTCTCTGCCTCGCCAGGAACGGTGACGTGGACCGTCTCTGCCTTGCCGGGTACGGTGACATGGACTGTCTCCTTGATGGTCGTCGGAACGGGGACGTGTACTGTGTGGACGAGCGTCTCGGTGACGGCCTGGCACTGCTCGACGGGGGCAGGGTGAGCTGGAGGGGCGGGAGCGGCGGCGGGTGGGTTGGCCTCGGCCAGGGCGGCCAGGGCAAGCCAGATGGCCGTGGTGGGCCGGGAGAACAGCATGTCGTACTAATAAATAGGGTGAAGAGTGAAGAACTAGGGATTGTCGTTACGGGTGTATTGGTCGTCGTCGTACTAGTTGCTGTGGTATGGCGTCGGCGGTGAGTAAGGACAATAGAAATAAAGAGTGTACTGAGGCTTGCTCAAAGGAACTCGAGATACCGGTCTCTACTAAGCGAATTGAAGATAAGAGCAAGCAGACGAAGAGAAGGGGACCGCAAGCGGGTGAGCGGACAGGTCGTGGAAGAGAATGATCAATGAGTGAGGAGGAGCCTGCTGATCATTGCACCCTGGAGGAGGCGGCATGGCCGTTATATTCGGGGAGGGGCGGGCCTCCAAGCAACGTCTTGGCTCTCTCGTGCCATGGTTCTGATCATCCCCTGGCATACGGGCTGGAACACGGAACAGCCAGCGGCGTGGATCCTCGGATCACTGCGACGGCGTGTGGTGAGCTCGACCAGGCCGGACCAGGTCTTGGACAAGGGGCTGCGTCGCTGGCGAGGCTTCGTTTGGTGACGTTACTGTGAGCAGCGGTACATCCCTGCATAACAGGCGTCCGTACGACAGACGCGCAATCGTGTTAAGGTGCAGTGTCAGGTCTGGTGATCATCCGAACTCCGGGCTGTGCCATGACGATGCAGCGATGTGATGCGCTGGGGGGGAAGGTTGTCGTCTATGCACAGATGTTGGTGTTGGCGAGACAAGGGGGCTGTCCGTTTTGGCTTTGCGGCTCTCGCAGGGCAGGCCTCCAGATTGGGCCGCCCTGACAGGTCCGTTGACAGAGCAGGAGGCGGAGGGCAGGGGTCGAAGGCGGCCCCTGGGGTCGCAGATGCGCGGGGGCACCTCGAGGGGACCCCATGTCGAGGGGAGACGGAGGGAGCGAGAGCCGTTGGGATGGGCCCTGGGGCTGCTGGCTCAGCCCGCCGACGTGAAACGGAAGAGCCTTGGGGCGAGGTTGAGTTGGTGATGCTATGACGAGAGAGGGATGGGATTGTGTGTGGTCGGTGCATTCGTCTTGGGACGAGACGCAAACTTGGGGCGATAGCAGGGGTGTGCGTCGGCTGTCAGGTAGTTGAGATGGTGGTCGACTTCATGATGGTTGGTCGTCTTGCTCGTCGTAGTCGCGTTCGAGGTCGAAGACTGGTCAAAGACGGCGTGTCTCCTGTCCGAGTCGTTGCGCTTCACACCGTCAGTATCTGCCAATGACGACCTCGATCAACAGTACCGGCCAGCACCATCACTCAATGGCGAGACCTCAGCGAGACCTCAGCGAAACCATCCCAGAGATGGTTCAGCGTCGTACCGTAGACACACACCGTCCTGACAGCCGAAGTTCTGTAACAGTTGCCCCTGCTCCGCCATGCCATCCGTTCCAGGATGTCGTCCCAAGACGCGCCAACTATGGCCGTGCGCCGAGGGGTCCCAGGTCGCAAGCTGCTAGCAGGTAGCAAGGCAGTCGGCCTGGCGAGGAAATCGTCGCGAAACAAAATCAGTCGACTCTTGCTCGGCACATCCTCGAAACAACAAAAGCAATCTCGTCGACTCGGGAAGAAGGCTACCCAGGGCGTGACCCCGGTCGGTGATCGCGACGACGTGGTTGACTCCTGGTGCTGGGCTGGCTGGCTTGGCCGAGGCGGACATCAACTCGCTGACTGGCTGGCTGACTCACTGGCACCTCGGGAGCATCCGAGCTCTGCCTGCGCAGGGCGGTGGACGGACTTCAAACGAAATGGTCATGATGAGACGCAGCAGGGACCTTTCGGCGTCTTGGGACCTGATGGTGAGGTTGAGAGAAGGAAGACGGGAGGGTGACCTGAGGATGAGGGGGGGAAAGCAACGCCTGATTCCGCATCAGGCCACAGCTGCATAGGTACCTGCTTCCACTGCTGGACTTCGGTCGAGCCTGCCCGGTCAGTTCGTCCAGTGCACTTAGTCATCCTCTTTTAGCGCGCACTCCCCCCCGAGGTCTCCCAAAAACCCCTGAAGCAGTGTGCCCGTGGGATCGGCTGTCCGATGCTGGCCTGAGACAGCCGGCACCATCCAGATCGACGTCGTGATACTCATTGTTCCGGCCCTCCATCATGCCTTGAACCCGCGCCATGCCCAACGTCATTTCCCTCTATAAATTCTCCCTCACGTCCCGGTCGAGTCAGATGTCAGACCACGATGCGAGAGGCCTTCTTCAGCACGCTGCCGATTCGCTGCGGCACATCCCATACCGTTTTTCGATTTTCCCGTCTGATCAGTACTGTAGAGAAGGTGTAAGTGAGGTCCCGCATAGAGGAAGCATTGGATTCCGGAGGATCACTATAATATTTACTCTATTGCACACCCAACAAATGAACTTACTGCGAGAGAACTGCGCCCTACGGCAGACAGGACTGTTGGTTAGATCCATCCTTGAGCCAAAACTGACACCGAGTAGAGAACTTTGCTTTCGTCTTCACCTCCCTCATGAGTGGAATCATATTCTCACAATGCCGTCGCTGTGTCCTTAACGGTACTGCTTTTCTTTCTAGGCCTTTGGTTGAGCAGCCAACGCCGTGGGTTCCCGAGCCCTACTCCAAGGTTCCAAGTTTAAGCCCGGCACGAGTCTTCAGTCGATACACGGAATGCAATACAATTGGACTGCTATTCCCAGCGTGGCTTCATCTCTTCTGCACTCGGTCATGTTGGATCACGGAAGACGCGTCAAGCAGGGCCTTGAGACGTTCGCCGCCTTCGTATCACTTAAATGCTTTCTCTCCCCGTGTTTTCCAACCCTCGTCAACACCAAAGACTTGGAGGCAAGGGCGTACAATGCATTCCCTCTGGTCAGAGCCTGGAGGCGGCCCATCTCAGCGGCAATGAACGCCTCTCAGTCTACATAGTCAGGATCCCTCTTGTGAACTTGCGTTTTGTCAACGCAACAGCCAAGCAGATGCCCGAGGTTCTCACCCCGGTGCTGCACCTGGGGAAATCCCGTGACATGTGAATTCCACAGAAGTAGCTGTTGCACATGTCATACCCAGACCCAGCAGCACGCAGGCTGGGTTTTCCACATTCGGGCACCGAGCTTTCGAAGAACTCTGGCCCTATTGGAAAACTCCGTGTAAGGGTGGAGAGTGTCTAGACACGAAAGGTGGCGCTGGATTGCGGCGATGTGCAGGGCAGTTGAATCCAGCGCAGAGGAAAGCTGGGAGATCTGGAACTCGCGAGTGAGGCACATAATATGGTGCTACAGTGGACAATTTGAGGTGAGCCAAGAACGTACTTGGATACGGCTGGTACTCCTATTTAGAGGGATGCTCGTTTATCACGTTACCAGATCATGCAAGTCACCAACCGACGACACGACTACGACTGCCACGACTGGACCAAATGAACTTTCGAGACCACCGGTGGACGACGCACTTGATTCTGAGAGCTGAACAGAGAGAAACAGATGCAGACATGCCGTTGCTTGGCTAGCATCCAGCGGTCCTGACAGCTGACAAGCCCGCAATGTCGAGCTTTGGATTGCCCTTGCTCAGGACAATGGCTACGTGAAAGGGAGATTCCGCTCTTTGCGACCGAGATGCAGCCCGCAATTCAGGCTGACTGCTCGTGTAAACCCATCTCAGGGGCATGCGAAGACCTCGTCTCAACCTTGGCGTTTCATCGACCTGACGGTCGTATCCCCTCGGACGAATGACCCAGCTACCTAAGCCTGAAACCTGGTATCGAGACCAAGCCCGGTCAGCCCAGCACTGGCGGGTTCGACATTTCTCCAACGCAAGTCCGAAAACACTCTCTATGTCGGGCATCACCACGACGATGGGAAGTCTGTGCTTCGTTTGCTCGGCAGCAAAGTAACAGGCTTGTGCTATTGGTATCTAGCGGCACGGCGTCCACAATTCCACGTCTGCCATCTCGTCAAAATCTCAGTATGCTCGCCTCCCCCGTCGAATCGAGCCAAGTAATGCAGCAGCCGTGAAAATGCTCATAATTCAGGTATTCCCCACGCCCAGGGCGCCCGCTACGTAGATAGCGCCAGACAGGCGTCCACTGCCAGCCCGACGCGGCCCTGCTTCTGCACCACCACGTCTGAAATGATTTCCCTGTCGAGATCCGGGAACATGCCCGCCAGCGTCTCCACGACATTGTGGTGTTCCGCCCGGTGTAGCCTCTGCGCCTCCGCCGACTCGGCGCTCGCCTGCCTGGCCGCCGCCTCCTCGACGGACAGCTGGGGGTGCCGCGGGTCTGGCCTTCCTTCACGTGTCTCCTCTCCGCTAGGTCGGGGCGACAGTCTGTTCGGGTCGATGGGCTGCGGGGTGCGTGGCGCGCTGTGCCCGGCCTCGGAGCCCGAGGGCTCCTCAGAGAACATGCGGCCGATAGTACTAAGAGGACGCTGGATCGTTCGGAGGAGTCCTGTGATTGGTGCTTGTCCGTCCGAATCGCCGCCGTCAGAGGAAGTGGAGTGACGAGGCGCAGACTGTTCAGTGTTGTTGATGTCGAGTGAGGGTCGGGCGGAAGATTCGCCCTGGGCCTGAGGCAATAGGCTCTGGGGTACCTTTTCAGAGAGCGGCTGTTCCACCGGGGAAGCGGCATTGTGCTTCTCTGCAATGGCGGAGACGGCGGCTTCGACGTTTTTCTCAAACTCATCGTCGGTAATTGTGAGGCTGGTCTTGTCCATGTTCTCTACAAACTGAATAGCGCCCATCTGGAAGCATTAGCGAATGCGTAGTAATGCAGATTTCGAGGATCCTACCAAGGAGGACAAGTAGTAACCCGCCTCGCCACCCAGTTTCTCCTGATTCCTGAATCGAAGAATGTACTGCACGTTCGAAACGAGATGCTCAGGGTTGGACTGAAGGACCACATAGATCAGGAACGGCATAAAAGAGTCTGCGGATCCGTCCGATTTGGCGTGCTTGAGGAGGCCTGATCGGCGTTAGTGCTTTTCGCTTTCTCGGGGCATCCAAGTCCTACCAAAGATGACCTTGCAGCAATTCAGGACACAAATGATCTTGTCCCTCGGTGCGCGGTACGATCTAATCTTGAATAGCTCTGTCGCAATCAGCATCTGCTACCTGCGATACGAGTTGTGCGTACCCACCCTGCTGTGCCAATTTGAGGAACCGCTTCCCACTGTCGCTCGTCGGGGGAATGTCGAGATGCGCCTCACGGATCCAGCCGTAGATATTGATCTTCTGCGTGAGGATGTCGTCCCGCTCGACATCTTCCTGGTGCTGCCCCTTCCGCCCAGGCCCCATCGGTCGCTCCCCCCCTCTCCTCTTGGGTTTGGCCCCAGGTATGGGCTGCGGCGCAGGGATCGCTGGGGAGAATGTCTGCGTGTACAGCCTGTTCATCACAAGCTTTTCCATGCCCTCGCGCGCGTTGTCAAATTCGGCGTCTGACACGTCGCGCCAGACCTCGCACTGCGCCATTTTGTTCGCGATAAAGGCGAGAAAGTCGCCGATGATCTTGACCTGCTCGTGCACCATCCACTGCCGCTTGCTGAACTCGGATAGGAAGGACTTGAGATACCTCGCCACGGGGTCGGCCTTTTTGTTCCGCAGCTGCTCGAGGAAGCGGTGAAAATCGAACGGCAACGCTGGCTCGGGCTCGGGTTCTGGAGGTGGCGGGCGGTGCATCGCCGAAGGAGACATGGGGGTGTCGAGAGACGTTTGGCTGTCCTCAGCGCCGGCGGGGCCGTCTTTGGGAGGGACTGGAGGCCCAAAGTCCACTGATGACCTTTCCCGGGATCTGGTGCTGACAGGCGACGAGGGTGAGGCGCCCAAGGCCTGCTGATCCAGAGACTGGGCGGAGATGGCGGTTGACAGCGGCTCGAGGCTCGACTTCCGGGGAGGGTGCTGGATAGGACCGCCCAGGATGGGTGACGTGATCTCGAGTCTCGGGCTCATGACCTCCTCGGCACCTGGACCGCCGCCGTCTCCAGTGAACTGCTCCATGATGCTCTGGATTTCGGACCGCGACCCGCTCTCCTGCTCATCGTCACTTGTATATCTCCGGTCGTCATACGCCGCGTCGGACCTCGTGGGGGATGCATCTTGTCGAGATCCCACGCTGGAAGGTGTCCTTGAGGGGGGACGAGAGGCTGTCGGGGTGGGGGGCGTTGGATCGACGTAAGCTTTGGTCTCGATCGTGAGGAACTGGGTGGAGGTGTCGGCAGGGAGGGGCTTCGAGGGCTTGATGGTGGCCACGGAGGAATTCATGGGATCGATGGCTGCGGGAGCCTCGCCCTCGGGCTCTTCATCGGCTACGACCTTTGCGCGGTCGGTGGGCTGTTGCGTATCATCGCTGGGATTCTTGGCGTCGGTGGTGTTGAGAGGCGCTTCTGCCTTGTCGGTGAGGTCAATGAGGTCGTTGGAAGGTTGGGACGTGTCGGTTGCGACCGAAGATGGCTTCGTCGGGCCTTGTTCGTCGGGCATATCTGACTCCGCCACTGGCGGCTCGGGATCAGGAAATTTCGGTTTGGGCAAGGGGTGGTAGAGGCGCGGGAGTGGGAAATGGGAATATCGGCTTGCTGTCCTGAAGCTCGGGTGAGCAGGTGTCGTAACAAGGCTGTACTCCACCACATGATTCCCCCACCATGGAAACGGGGTTGGAGTCAAAGCACGGGCACGAGTCCCTGACTTCCAGTGGCTCCAGAGTTTTGCCGGACAGGTGGATTGCCGAGAGCCAGGGTCTCGCTGGGCGCCACGAGTACGTACCTGTGTGCTTAGGTACCTACCTTACCTACCTAGGTAAGGTAGGCACTGCATCTTCGAGACTCGAGGTACCTGTGCTTTCCAAGTTCGGGGGCATGCCGGCCTGACGTCAGCGAATCTGGTGGAGGCTGCAGGCGCTAAGCTTACTCCGAATAGCCCACTTAACAGGCTCCTCACACGTCAAGGGACTTGAAGACAAGGCAAGGTACGCAGGTGGGGTGGCCAGTCGGTAGGTGAGGTAGATATTTCAGGAGTGCAGGTGACCATGGGTTCTGCCCACCTCCGAGTTGTGAAGCCTCCCAATCACCATGCGATATCAAACATGGCGAGCGAGCCCATCAGTAGAGCCAGTCGGAGGATTACCACCTGCGGAGAATGCCACAGGAGAAAACAGAGGGTGAGTTCATGGTCACACGTTCTGGGAAGCTTACCCTAAGCCCATTGCCACTGACGGATCAAAGTGCAATCGCGAGAAGCCATGTAACTTCTGCCTTCGCCGCGGAGTCCCGACCAGATGCCGCTACGATGAGAACCTACAGTGCGTCAAAATCACACCATGCGTACCTTAGATTATTTACTAAACTAACAAAAGAATTAGTGTCATGGGGCCATCTCCAGCTCCTGACTTGATGCCGGCGCAGGTCTCTGCGGCTTTCGATGGCGATCCGAATCCTGCCTCCTCGCTCTTGTCCTTGGCCGGCTACTCCCCGGGCAGTAGCATGAACAATTTTGTCCAGAGGGCAGACTCGTTTGAAGTAAGTTCATCTCATAAACTGTCAGGGAAGGTCTGCTGCAAGTAAAAACTCCCATGCTGAGCCTCGGTAGGCAGTGCCAGCGTCACAAACTGCCAACATCATCAATAACACCGTTTTCGTCGCTGCTGGTGCTTCGGATCAATATACGCGATTCATCGCACAACTCCCGTCTTCTCAGATCATTGAGGAACTTATTGGAGTGTTCTTCTCTGAGGCAAACTGGCATGTTCAGGTCTTGGATGGTGTTTTCTTCCATGCTGCGTATCGAGCCTGGCTCTCGATGCGAACGAGCGGCTCCAGCCATATCAGGCAAGCACCGCTGGAGAAGATCGCATTCCCAGCCCTGCTCTTCCAAGTGCTAGCGGTCGCGTTGCTTTACGTGCCGCAAGGCACCACGGCAGAGCTGACCTTGGGGCTGTGGGATCAGTCGACGAGGGCTGCGGTGTCAGAGAAATGGAGCGACATCGGCACCAAACTTGCTGCGTTCTTTGAAACGAGTATCCCGGCGCTCGTGATGGTTGAGCACGATCTCGTCAAGTCTTTGTGGCTGAAAACTAACAGCAGGGGATTGGCAGCATGGAAGATTCTTGGGCGAGCGATTCGGTAAGCAGTATCCGGAACAAAGATAAGCGACATGCGAATTTTCACTTACAAAAGACGCCTGCAGACAAGCTCAGGAACTCAGTTTACATGTCAGCTCAGAAGCCGTCCATATCCCGGGAGAGTCCAGTCAGGAGGTATTATCACGTCTCTGGGACGAAGAATATCGGCGCCGCCTTTGGATCACGCTGTTTGCTTGGGACAGGTACTTTCATCTGTCCGCTCTAGCTCTTGAACATCACCGTCTGACCTATTCCACGTTGAAACAGCCATATGGCTGTTCTCTTGGGCCGGCCTCGAACGATTAACATCAGCGACTGCTCTCAAGAAACCCCGATTGGGTGCGACATCCCATCAGATCGCTCAGCTTCCTTTCCCACGCCGACGCCTCCCTCAGCCAAGCCTCCGCTGTTCGCAAATCGCCTTTTCACATATGCTCTGGCTAGAAAGGTCCACGAGATTCTGAATACGTCGGCGAATTCCCGCTCGGTTCAGGATTATTCGACTGTTATGCAGCTTCATAACGACCTTGTTCAACTGCAGAATGACCATCACCCAGCACTGCGATCGAACAATCCTGACACGACTTGGGACGCAAGTAGCCCTGTGATCAAACGCCAGCGTGAAATGGCTAAAGTCATGGCCAACTCTGTGCTGCTGACTCTGCACAGAGATCACGTTTCGGTGCATCCCGAAAGCCGCATCGCAGCTCTTAATGCCGCACTCGCTTGCCTAGACGCTCAGCAGACGCTCATGGGTATCCTACCAACAAATCAGCAACGGATCTACGGACTCTCATGTCATGCAATTGATTCCTGTATCTTCATTGCTCACGTTCTAGGCGTACAAGGCGTTGTTGAACCCACAATGGTCGATCAGGTCGTCACGGCAATCAACAATTCAATTGGCAGGCTGGAGCAGCTTCAAGGTGAGAGCCCTCTAGCAAGGGGCGGTGCTGAGGCGTTGAGAAAAGCACTCGCTTCCATAGATCATCGAGCTCAGGAGGTATTCGGCCTCGAGGCTGTATTGGATGCAGGAAGCTTCGCGTCCAACGGGCTCTCTCTATCTGAGCCTGAGTTTTCGACGGCATTGGGATTGGAGTTGCACGATGGTCGATTTCATCCAGAGTTATTTGAAGAAGCTGCGGAACCATTTTTTACGGGCTCCGCCTCGCTTACTTGATGGACGATGACGCACGTTGTGTGGCGAGAGAAGCTGCTTCCTGTATGCCGGAAGGGAGGACCAGCTGTATCGATTGCTTTGATTGAGGTTTTTATTGGGAAGTATCTGCCCAGTACGACGTCAGCCTGTTGGGGCTGCATTATTTACTCACGAGGGCCGCAAGGATGTGCGGTTGATGAATGCCTCGCATCCGTGGAAACACCAGTTAAAACACATATGAAATATCGTACTGTTCGAAATATTGACTGGTATGCAGCGAAAAGTAAAAAGACTTCATAACAGGCTCTAGTGGGTGGACAAAGTTATCTGAACCCTTTTGCGCGAATCAAGTGGTGGCTCTTAGGGCTGAATTCGTTGTCCTCTTACTGTGATAGGCCTATTGGTAAAGAAGGTATGTAATTGAATTATGTATCGCCCGTGGAGCGACAGCTTGAACACAAGCAGCTCTTACCACGGTTCTCTTTAGATAGACCTTCCGGCTATGTAGTCCTATTTCTCTGATTCGGATCCCCACTGCTTGGACCAAAGCCTCTCTTATCTCTCTCCCAGGCTCTTACTTCTGGTTGCTCACAACTGCGAGGGGCTCGATTGTCGCAAAGGTCACCAGGTCCCGGCTGCTGAACCCGACGCTCAGACGGATCTCACCGCTAGGGATCACCCACTGCTGACGGACAACATCCCAGTAGCTGAGGTCTCTCCTCATGAGCTGAAAGATCACAGGTCTTCGCTCACCAGCGGCCAGCTCAATCTTTTCAAAGCCGCGAAGCACCTGCGGAGGCGTCCCAGCGGGGGCGCTGTCAGGGAAGCTGGCGTACAGCTGAGCGACGGTTGAGCCCCTGATATCGCCTGTGTTTCGAAGATACACCTCTGCTTCGTAGATGACCTCCCAGAGGGCAGGGTTACCACCGGGGGCGACGGGGTTCTCCTCAGGAAGCGCACTGATGGGGGCCGCGGAGTCGAGACCGACGCGCCTGACCTTGACGTCGTCCATAGAGAAGGTTGTGTACGAGAGTCCAAATCCGAATTCGTACTGCACCGAGATATTGTGCGCGTCGAAATGGCGATAATCAATCTCAAGCCCTTCTTCAAACCATGCCTGCCAATCTTCGGTCCCATTCGTCTGGATATCGGTGACGATCGGCGCGTTGTAGTCGCTCTCGTTGAAAGCAACAGTGTATGGCAGCTTTCCAGAAGGATTGACATCGCCATACAGCACGTCCACAATCGACGGACCCGATTGTTCGCCCGGGTAGTGCGCGGACAGGATGGCGGTGACGTTGGGGTGATCAGCGAAAGGATAGTTGATCGGCCCGGGCGTATGAGAGATGACAATGGTGTTGCTGCAGTCCTTAGCCACTCTCTCTACCATCTCATTGCCTAGGAATCCAAGATTCAGATCGTTTCGATCAATGACTTCTCTAGCCCAGGCCTTGACAAAGACCAGGCAGGCGTCCGGTGCTCGTGGATACCACAGAGTAGAAACGTTTGACGTAGCAATCAATGTGTTGTTGAGCCAGTGCTCAACGAGGGCGCCGTCTTCCTGAGCCCGTGATTGAATGGCGCGCAGGGGTGTCACCAGGTTGCTGAGCCTGCCAGCTCCCGAGCCTCCTCCAACAGCCAGGGTGCCATACTCCAGTGTCTCGGGGCTGCCAAAACGATTGAGGGGCCCGTTGTTCACGTCTCCAGCGTCATTGCCGAAGACGGCAATATAGCCGGGGTTGCGCAGCGGGAGGGCGTTGTTGGTGTTCTTGAGCAAGATGGTTGACGCTGCTGCGATTTCCCTGATGAGTTTGGCATGATTGTCTCTTACGTCTCGAATAGGCTGATCCATGTCGATCTGCCAGTCGTCCCGGAACCAAGTGTTGCGCGCCGAGAAGGTGTTCAGAATAACACTCGACGGATCGATCGTCGGATAGTCTTCATCCTGATGGAGGTGGTAGTACGGTGTCATTATTCTGGTGATCATGTCATCGAGACGGCTCTCATCCAGTGTTGCGTTGTTGATCATTGTGGTGATATTGCCACCAAAGAAGGCAGCGAACTTGTCAAGCTCTGGGAGACGGACGTTACGGTTCCTGATCCGACCAGGCATGTCGAGGTCCAAGCCGGCCTCAATGGACGCGACACCGGAATGAGTGGCGTACCAGTCTGAAACCACGTAGCCTTGGAAACCGAGCTCCTCTTTCAAGATGCCGTTAAGGAGCTTTGAGTTTTGGCAAGTATATGAACCATTCAGTCGCTGGTAAGAGCACATGACAGATGCGGTATTGGCTCGCACTGCATTTGCGAATGGCCAAAGGTAGACCTCATCTGGACACACAATAGCAGTCAGTATATCTGAATAAGCAGTTGAGACCACGGGAGACTGAGGACTACTCACGGAGAGTGCGGTCATCCACGTTGGACGAGAGCGCTTCGAACCTGATATCGCCAGTCGTTGCATTGGCCAAGGGGTTCCGTAGAATTTCCTGCTCATTGGCAATAAGATGCTTGGAAACCGCCTGAACGCCGGCATCTTGCAAGCCCCTGACACCGAGTTCCATGGCAACGCCGCTGAGATAGGGGTCAGGTGAAAAGCCCTCCCAGTTTCGGCCGCCGTAGACATTGCGTCCCAGTGGACCGGCCGATGGACTAAGGCATCGTTAATATCAGTCATTGAGAATTCCAGAGCAGTTTTCACTCACGCGAGAGCAATGTGAGCTCCCTTGGCTTTGAATTCACGCCCCATGGCGAGATGCTTGGCGTACATCATGGCTTTGTCCCACGTCGCCGCGATGTTGACACCGGAAGGGAAAAGGCTGACAAAATCTGTTGTTCGGATCTGGACGGGTCCATCTTGCAGGCAAAGACCTCCGAAGTTCAGGCGTGGGATGGGATAGATGTTACCGACACAGGGGCCAGGGACTCCGGTTACCATATTCGACTTTTCTTCCAGTGTTAACTCGCTCACAAACGCTCTCGCCTTGGTGAGAGCTTCCTCCCAGCCGCCGGCACCTGTGATGTTGGCTACATCACACTGGTTAGCGGAGTCATGTGGTGAACGGATCCATCATGAGGCCTACGGGATGGGTATACAGGCTCGGAGTGTCCGTACTGCCCAAGGATGGTGGTATTCACCGGTTGGACGTAAGTGAAGGCGTCGTTTGCGCGAGCTTCGCCAAAGTATACCTGTGCGTTGGCATGGTGAGAAAGGCACAGGCCCGAGAGAACGATTTTAAAGAGAACGGCCATTATGGCGTTTAAGAAGCGACTTGGGGTTATGCAAGAGCTTCTGAGATCTTCTGGTTCTAGACAGAGGTGACCTTCTTTATAATCGCGAAGACTCGCGCTGTCGAGTTGAATCTGCGAGCTCCTGAGGTAATTGCCAACCTCCGCTAAGTGTGGAGCATAACAGCTGATTCCAAGCCACCAGACCCGCGTGATGCATCGACCTGTTGAATTTCCTTAGGAAAAGAGGCGATTCTGCCATTTTCAAAGGTCCAGCCATGACCCCGGGCCTTTCGAGTCATGGGTGTCCAGAGCTAAGCAGCCCCCCGCGTGGTGTTCCCCACGGAGACAGGAGTGCAAGACGTTGATTCTGGGGTAGTCGTTGCACTGATCAGTCGCCCCCGGCCCAGTCTACCGAAGACCGGTGTAGAAGCTCACGAAAGTTGAGGGGCACCGGGGATTAGCACCTCCACATAGCTTCAACAAACTACCAGAGGCCTGGTCCGTCCACAAGGACCAACAGGTTATTTTACAGCCCAATCGGGCCTTTCGAGGGACCGCAAGACATTTCATGGTCGGAGCCTCCACTGATAGTGCAGAGAAGAAGGTAGAGGATTCGTCCCAGAGGGCCCCGGAGGAGAACGAGGGGTAACGGACGGGGGGAGGAGTCACTCCCAAGTAGACGGATGATGCTAGAAAGATGGTCCCTCTCTGCGGCGCCGATGAGACACCGAGGTGGCTCCGGAAGGCACCAACAAGGGTTGTCTTGATGTTAGAGTCTTGGCAGCCTATATTCTAGAGCTTACGATGTTCACTTGATGGTATGCCGGTCCTGTTGAACTGCCAGCTTCCCCCAACCATAACCTCGCGGTCTGTGATAGACGGTTTCCCTCCTTCATGTGGACAGTAGCAAAATCGACAATCTTGTCGATTTCGAGAAATTCCAGTGGCCGGCCGCAGACGTTCTCTTGATAACCGGAAAGAACGAGGCGCACATCGAGATCCGGATCGATATCGGGTGGAGGGGGGGAGCGGGGGAGGTTCCGAACGCTGGTGTTTTTCCATCGGCCGAAAGTGGATCTCTAGGGGTGGATCATCGGCCGAAAGTGGAGTCCAAACCGCCAGCCAATGGAGCATGGGAAGCCCAATGGTCGGTCACCTGACCGCTCCAGTCAGTTACAGATTTTGTTTCTCGAGCCTACCCCCTCAACACGACATCCTTGAATGTCAACACCCGATCGATGACCTCGGTCACTCCTACAGAAGGCTCCTTACTTAGAAATTCCGCACAGTATCTACATCTTTCGATTTTGATGTCGCATCTGTCTCAGCCGCCGGCAGTCTAAGACGCGTGGCTCCAAGCCCAACACTCGCCTCGTTCCTTTCTGTTCTTAGCCTTTCACGAAAAGGCCTTCCCGCGATGCATTACCCTTTTCGGGCCACACCTTGCGAGAAACATTCGATGGCAGGTCTAATCATGGCGCTCACGCCGTCTCAACATCGCCTGTCGCCCCTACTCGCGCTCCTGCCCGAATGCGTGCTCCCTCGCCCGTCCCGCCCCCTCGGGTTCTACCTCGGACGCCGTAAGCTCGCGGCTTGACGGCTCTTGGCGGGAGGCCGAGCCCGTGGGCATGAACTGGGCACTTTGAAGCAAGGTCTTGCATGCCACACGGCTTTCTTTGTGTCTCTCCATGGCGTAATCCTTCGTCTCGACCCTCCTCAGCTCACAGACCATTGTTTCAACCCGCTCGTCATGTTTCAGCACCCGCATCAGGCGCACATTTCGAAGGAGCCGAGGCAAACAAAACCTTCCACGGAGCTTGCCGAATTCGATCGGCGCTGGTCTTGATGGATGGGCTGACTTCCCAATTTGGCCCATGGGAGAGTCGGGATGGTCCAAAATGGACTCCCTCATGACTCTATCTTTCCGATCTGGATCGACATTTCTTCCTGGCGGCGACGATGGAAACACTGGCGAAGCCGCCATAGACAACTCTGCCTTCGGTGGTATCCCCATTTTCCGCCTCTGCAAGACCAGACCATGGCTGTTGGCACTTAAGGAGAGGTGGAAGATGGGCACTAGAAGAATGTGACGGTTACCAAACAGGCAATACAGTCGGCCAAGTTTAAGATTTATGGCTATTCTCCGGATCGATCGCTGTTAAGGCCTCCTTGGTCTTCGCTCGCCGTTTCCCGATCTACACTATCATGTCATGCCAAGCGACTGCCGATCAATCTCAACCCAAGATGTAACGACGACTGACGGCAACGTGAACGAGACCGCGGTATTCCCGCTTATCCTACCCTATCGCATTTTCTGTTCATTACTGACAGGTGGCACTGACTCTGCCCAGATACACCAAGTACGTTCAACCTGAGACTGTCCGGCTCTTCGCGCCAGGCCCTTTCGCAACCCCAAGCACACAATTGCCTGATCAGGCCACAGAAGCGCTCTAGACGAAGCTGCCTCGGCCCACCTGCGCCTTTGATCCAGAGTCTTGGGTGTCTCCCTGTCAGAATGCGTCAGCGGGGGTTGGCTGTGCATGCTCGGCAGTCCCCTCAGCCTCGTGTCCTGGGACCGTGCTGACCCACGAGCCGCGAGCTCTTCCCGATCGGGCCAGACTTGCGACTCGACAATGCCCCATTCGTTCGCTGCCAGCGGGAGGGTCTGGGGCCCTACGAGGATCTGGCGATCAAGTCCCCTTTCCCACAACTTAGGCTCACGCCCTACACAGCCGCTGCGCGAGTTGCGATTGGACAGCCTCCCGGCCGGGGATGGGACGAAGCATGTCTGATGAGAATGTTGGCGTTAGACAGCTCCTCTGGGGGTGTCGTCTCAACTCTTGGTCTCCCGGGTAGGACGTCTTCGAGAAGCTCTATAAAGGCGGCTTGCAGCCTCATACATTCTCGACAATCATCTCATCAGCATCCTCAGCTACATCTTCACACGATAACAGGAAGCCGGAACCTTCGCAAGCCCAGGAGGCAGATCGTCATTCATTTCTCATCACTCATTCAGAGCGCTCAGCGAGCCTATCATCCATTCTGCCACCACCAGCCTCAACCAACACCATCACCATGAAGTTCATCCTCACCCTCGCCCTCGCCGCTTTCGCGACTGCCGGCCCCATCGAGCAGCGCCAGCGTGGTGGTCGCGTCGGCGCCACGGCGACCGAGTTCAGCGATGGTGGTTGCAAGCCCATCATCATGCTCTTCGCTCGCGGCTCGACCGAGGCTGGCAACATGGGCACCATCTGCGGGCCGCAGACGGCCAACGGCGTCAAATCCAACTTTGGCGCCGATCAGGTCGCCGTCGAGGGCATCGAGTACGCCGCGGCCTTGTCGACCAACTTTGGCAACGGCGGCGCCGACCGCCGTGGCATCGCCGAGATGGAGCGTCTGATCGCCCAGGCCAACACAGACTGCCCCGACTCGATGCTCGTCGTGGGTGGCTACAGCCAGGGCGCCGCCCTCACCCACCGCGCCGTCGAGGATCTCCCGCAGGCGCAGAAGGACCAGATCGTGGCCGCCTTCACGTTTGGCGACACCCAGAACGTCCAGGTAAGTCACCCATCCAGGCGGGGAGACGAGAGCTAGATCAGTGCTAACACAGCCCAGGACAACCGCCAGATCCCCAACTTCCCTCCCGAGAAGACGAACATCATCTGCAACACCGGTGACGCTGTCTGCGCCGGCACGCTCACTATCCTGCCGCCTCATCTGGCCTACGGTGCTCGCGCCGACGAGCAGGTTGAGTTCATCACCTCGCGCCTGCAGTCCGCCGGCGCCAAGCTCAAGAAGAGGAACTAAGCAGTTGGGTCGTTATTCGAGGGTTTTTTCTCTGAGAGGGGTGGGCAAGGGGCTGCGAGAGGACCGGCTGCCTGGTTGCTGTCTGGCTTTCTATGATTTCGCATGATTTACGTGTTTTGATTAAACCGCTTCGTTATCGAGAATGATCCAAGTCCTATTTTCCCTTGCGGTTCGCTTCTTGGTTGAGTGATTCTCGAGTGTCTGGGTGAGGCCGAAAGGTTGATGCCTCGGCTCTCGTGCGCGAAGCGCGGAGCTACACATTGTCATCGTACCGTCTCTCCGGCGACCTGTTTCCTAAAACTTCGACTGACATCCCCATGTGTTTGTCCGAGCGGCAGTTCCAACTCGGGATGGCCCAAGGGCGGTGTTCGAACACATGGGGCGCTCGGCGTGTTTCGAGTTTACGCATTTAGTTCATCTTTGGTGCCGATGGCGCCGACGTGCGATTTGCAGAGTGCACGAGCCAGAGGATGGGCTTTTCGTTTCCTGAGCGCCGCTCTTGGGGTGGTGCCATGAAAGGCTACTGAAACGGATTCCGAGATGTTCAATCCGAGATGTTCGGATGGTGAGGTAGGGTTCTACAATATCTGTTTGGCGGCTTGGGTGTTTGTTTGCCCGCTCTGCTTGTCCGTGTGGCATCAGAAGATTGCAATGCGAGAGAAACTAGGCGCTGCTGCGCAACTTGACTATGTATTTCACTACTCGGAAATCTTACTCGGGTCGCGACGCTGGATCGTAGGCCCCCCAGCTCACACCCGGTCCCGAATGCCGCGATCCCTAGGTCCTCTAAATCGATGGGAAAGGACTGGCTCTGCGCAACCTCGAGAGAAGCGAAAATAGTTTCGGCAGCGCAGAGGATGCCTAGGTCTTGACATGACAATGGGGCTAACCTCTGACCGTCACCCAAGCTCACCGACATGTCGATATCTCGTTCAAACTAAGCATGGAAGTGCGACCCAACCTTCTCCTAATCAGGCTTCAGTCGAATACTTGCATCATAGTCCTCTTCGTTGTTGATCGGCTTGTCAGTGGCCTCAGCTATGGACCCCTGTGTCCTCAACAACGTGCCGTGTCACGGTCCTCGTGCTCGTCACCTGTATCCTCATGCGGTAGAAGCTCACGAGCAGTTCCACCGCGCCAAGTCCAGCGTCGCCTCGTTACCCTATCGTCGGAGCAGCTCTTAAGTTTACCACTGGCACCCCCGGCGTGCTGACTATGAAGGCCAGCATTGAGATCCGCATCGGGGCCGCGTTGGCGATCGCCACAGCCAGCACGGCGAGGTCTATCTTGGCACTCTGCCTCACCGACAGGTCGTGACGGCGGAAGAGGCACGCGCTCCCGGATAATGTCCGACACATCCTCGTTTTCGTGGTGAATTGGCTGGTAAAACAAGTCAACAGCTATTCCCAGGCGTGCTTGGCCGGCGTAGGTCCCGCGCGCTGTGATCAATTGGAACAGGTTCAACGCAATGATGAGGATCTAGCTCTAGAGGCCTGGACGATTGCCGTATCCTAGATAACGTACATCTTGCCGTTGAGCACGAGTAGCGTCGCCAACGGAAGTTTGTGCTTTCTGTAGCGCGTGAGGGGCATGATGCCGGAGCGGATGATGACAAGGTGGCCGATAGCTCGGGTCGTCGGCTTGAGCACGGGAGGCTCGCTGGGAGCAACATGCGGACTAATGGAGAAGCTAGGGAAGAGCAGGATTTGGACAGCCATGAATCCCAGGACAGCGTACATGTGAAACGAGATGTTGCTGAGTACAGGTCTCATGAGGCCGTCGCGGAAGGGCGTCGACGCTTTTCCCATTATCATGGATTCCACAATGTCGGACACCAGGTTTGAACCAATCCCTGGAGGATTTTGACATGAGACTGAATGGGTCTTCTTTTCATTGGAATTATCTCTGATAAACTGGCTGGGCTTCTCCTGAATACTGGCTGACAGGCTGCGGACCAGACACACTTCGGGGAGACGAAGCGGACACTCCTGAACCTGAGGATCGAATAGATGACTCGCTGTCGAATAATCTTTGGGCAATTCTGATGGGCGCGAAGGGTATATGAGGCTTCATGGCCGAAACGGGCAAGATTACAGGTCTAAAAGCAGGCGTTGATGAGTGTCGCGAAGGACAAGGTATCCTGCCCCTACAGTTGAAACTCATGGTGCAGTGAGAGCGTGCTTTTACACCAGCACCGCAAGTCGATCTGTCCACAGATGGTAGGTTCTGTGAAGTTCAGAACACGACGTTATCGATGCAACGTACCTTAGTCGAAAGAACAAGACACTTGTACCGACCATGACCGCCTGTGCCCCGAATCCCAGCTTGCGCCTTATTGGTCTGCGTCAAGTCGCACAGCCGTGGACAGCGTCACACGAGCCCCTGAGACCGACTGGTAACATTCTTTCACATGATCCAACACCACACGTCAAACACAGAGCAAGACGGAATGCAGACCGACCAGCCCTACGACCTCGCCTTATCCAGAACTTGGTTAGCCTCCCCGCCCGTCAAACCCTTGGCATTAGTCACAGTGCTCAAAATCATCCGAACCAGGGCAGATATTCATCACTAAAGAGGCAAGAGGGGCGAGCCTTCAACAATCATTCTTTACTCCATTCAACACCTCGCCGTAACAAGACCCAACTCTAAAAATGTGCCAAACCATTAGATTATACAAATATCCTCCCGAGCATCCTACGTAGAGGTGTCGTCCTCGGCCCGTCCCTCGAGCAGCTCCCTCTCGGCCTTGGTGCCCTTCCAGTTGACCATGTCGCACAGGATGGGGATCAGCACGGCCAGGATCATGCCGCTGCCCAGGAACGCAGCCGTGACGCCCCAGCCGACGTGGTAGGCGGGGCTGTCCGTGGACGGCCAGATGCGGCTGCCGTAGACGCTGGAGAAGTTGCCAAAGGCGTTGACCATGGCGAGCACAATGGCGCGCTTCTCGGGCGGCATGCTGATGGTGCCGCTGGTCCAGGACAGAATCAGCGGCAGCGCGGACCAGATGCCGGCGGCGACGAAGCACAGCATGACGTAGCGCACCATGGGCGTCTGCACGGCGGCGCAGACGATGCTGCAGATGCAGCCGAGGGCCAGGGCGGCGGCGACGTGGAAGCGGCGCTCAACGTGGCGGTCCGAAGACCAGGCGACAACGTTGAGCACGACGGCGGCGACGGCATACACGGGGACCGTCATGTACTGGGCCGTGACCGTGTCGTAGCCGAGTGTGACGGTGATGGTGGGGATGAAGTACGAGATGGTGCCGGCGCCGACGTCGAGCATGAAGAGGACAAGGAACATGTACGTGCGGGGGTCAGAGACGGCGGCGACAAACGCTTGCCAGTGGCCGAGGCGGTTGGAGGAGGCGCCGTTCTGGGCGATCGAGTCGGCGATGATGCGGACGTGAGCAATCTGGCGCTCGGCCGGGGTCAGGCGCTTCGAGGTGCTGGGGTAATCGAGCAGGACGAAATAGGCGATGACGGCAACACCAACGGTGGCGACGCCCTCAATGATGAAGAGCCAGCGCCAGCCAGCGATACCATGGGCGCCGTCGAGGTTGGAGGTGATGGCGCCGGCGAGGAGGCCGCCAAAGGCGCCCGAGAGGACGGCAGCCGTGTAGAAGATGGCGAAGCGCTTGCCGAGCTCCGCCTTTGTGTACCAGCAGGACAGCAGGTACAAAACACCGGGGAAAAATCCGGCCTCTATGCATCCGAGCACGAAGCGGAAGGCCAGAAGGCTGCCGTAGTTCTGGACGACGGCCATGGCTGCGCAGAGACCGCCCCAGACAAACATGATGCCGGGCAGGAAGATGCTGGGCGCCGTGCGGCTGAGGATCATGTTGGACGGGATCTCGCAGATCAGATAGCCGAAGAAGAAGATGGACAGAACCCAGGCGTACTCGTTGTCGTCGAGCGCCAGGTCGTCGCCCATGCCCGCGATCTTGGCGTTACCCTGCAGAGTTCATGTCAGAGGATGATCCGTGCAGAAGCGCGATAAGAAAAATACGAAAAGGGGCCGATGAAAACTCGGAGGCGACTCACAATATTGGTGCGGTCAATGTAGTTGAGGATGTACATGATCCATAGCATCGGCATGAGGAAGGCATCAATCTTCTTGACGAGCTTCTTCTCCTCACTGGTGCCGGGAACGAAGTTACGGATGGCCTCTGCGAGTTCTGGGTCGAGCTGGCCCGTGTTGGACGTCTGGTGCTCTTTGGCGGAGACCTGCTCCTTGTCGAGGTCGGCAGTCATGGCGACGGTCGGTTGACTCGAACTGTGGTCGGTCAATTAATCGGTCAATGTTTTGCTGTCGTCTGTAGACTCGTTTGGAGAGCTGAAGGCCCAGTCGAGGTGGTGATGTCGAAGCCGCTGTCGATGGTAGTGACAGAACCAAGAATCGACAGAGAGCAGAAATGGGCAAAGCTATATAGGTCGTCCAGAGGCGCGATGGAGAGCCGCTAGACGCTCCCCCGCGTTCTGGTGTGTTGCGTTATGTTGCTCTGGTGCCCCGTGGGGTCGCAGATGACGGGAGACACAAGTCATGAACCCGGTCCGCTCTGGTCGCAAACTGGCGCGATGATACTGGCCAGAATCCGGTCGCCAGATGAGCGCCCGCCTTAGCATCATGCCGTTAGCGCAGGGAGGGAGGGCAGCCTGGCGCTGGGGCTTGGAGCTGAGATCGGCACTACAACTGTCCCGGCTCTATTTCCCTGGGCCCTAGGGCGAGGGAAGGCGAAGAGTACCAAGTGCCGTGAGCGGTCATCTGTCCGTCGTTCTAGAGAGCGGCCTTCTATCCGATTCGCTGAGATGCCAGTCCGGAGCGAGTCCAGGTCGCCATGCGGATGTTCGATACCTGGAATGTAGCATCCTCCTCGGTCTGATTTGCTGTGAAGAAGCGTAAGAAGTCTGCGGCTGGGTCTCGTGCCGTGTTGTTGCCCTGTCCTCTGCCATGTGGAATGCCATGCAGCCACGAATTTTAGTTGCCGTCTTAGCATCCATCACCTCCCCGCGCGGTATCATCCCCGAGGTTGTTCAGCACCACCGCAATCCAAGATCCTCTTCACTCGAGACTTGGTGACTGTTGACACCGGAACCATCTCCGTCGATCTCCCTGATCACCCAGGCATCTGTGATCCCAACACATCCAACATCCCCAACGGGTAGTACTCCGCCCCTATCCCAAACTGGTCCACATCTGGCGCCCCTCCCAGCATCCAGTTATTCCAGCTCTGTTGCGCATCCTGCGACCACCCCTGAACGTACTGTTGCTGCTGCTGCTGCGCCTGTTGTCCATCCGCTGCCATTTGTGCCTGTTGCTGCAGCATGGCCTCGCGCTCCTTGAACTTCTCCAGCATCGTGTTGAGCCCCTTGCCGAGGTAGTGCGCAACGTGACGCACGCATCCCTGTGAGTCGTTGAGCAGGCCCACGGTCGCCTCGAGGAGGGCTACAACCTCGTTGAAGCTAATGTTAAACTCGGCTGCCTTCCACTCCGACTGCACCTTCATCAAAAATATAGCAGCGTACGCCATGGCCGTCAGCAGATACAGGGGGACGCCGATGACCGCCCGTCGCATGTCCGGGTCGTTCAGAATTAGCTGTAACGCCGCCGAGGCGCTGGCGATGGCTGAGTCGATGAAATGGCGCCGCTCCGGCGACATCAGGAACTGGTCTGTCGGCGTAAGCCCTCGGAGACACACGGAGAAGAGCTGCAGCCGAGCAAAGTGATAGTGCAATTTGACGCCCTTGGCAGGATATTGCGAAATGTTGGGATCGGGCACTGCTTCGAGTTAGCCAAACACCCTACTCACAAATATTCAGGGGCAACATGACAACAAGGCAACGTACCCAGCCGGGGTTCCCACGTCCGCCTCCAATGACCCATGTCAGAATCGTAACGCCGCAGGGCCTCGAACTCATCATTCGCTACGAGTCTCGACCTGTCCGGCCCAAAGGTGTGGTACGCTCGGCTGAGGATGACAAAGATGGCCACCTGGCTGTGGAGTCTGAAGTCTGCCTGCCTGATGCCGGGGAGCTGCAGGAAGGTCTCGTGCCGCGAGATGGTCACATCTTCGGGGATGACAGGGGGACGCCCATAGGCGATGCTAAAGTGGTGGTCACACACGTAGAGGAAGTACCAGAGCCTCGCCTTCTCGACGTGGTCGGGCTCATCCCTCAGCGCCTTGGCGCAGAACTGGTGCAAATTAAGCTCCGTCGCAATACGAACGGCAAGGCCTGACAGTTTCCAGCTCACGTCCGAAAGCCAAAAGGCACCGATGCACAGGCCGCGGACGTCGTCGAGCGTGTGGTAGCGTTGGAACATGCACTGGCTTGCCAGGTCGAGGAAGACCGGGTAGCACCGGTCGAAGCTGTGGCCCTCGTCCTGGGCGTGCAGGGCCGTGACGGCGAGAATGGCGGCCACGAGGAGCGGAGACGATTGCCGCGCCGAGAGTAAGTTGTCGTGTAGCAAGGCCACACCACCCCAGAGATACGCGTTGAGGGTACCGCGGAACCTGGCGAACAGCTGCTCGGCCTCGGCGAGGGGGACCCGCCCCTGGGCAATGAAGTCTGGCTCCCCCGAGCGGCTCGCGGCGAGAAGTGCGTCGGCGCGTGATCCGGGGTCGCTGCGGATGTTTCGCAGCTTGGTCACCTCAAAGAGGCTAGCCATGGGGGCGTCGACAATGGCCTGATCCTCTTTGATCCTGGGGTGATTCGCCTCGGGTGAGTTCTCACGTGTCATCGCCGTGATCTCAGGTGGTCGGCTCGGTGACGGGCCCGCGGGACTGCCATGCATGGCCGACAGGCCGGGACTGTGATCGAATGCTGTCTGAGTAGCACCGCTGCCGACGGAGGGGATGTCATGTTGATGGTGCTGCTGCTGCTGCTGCTGCTGCGGATTAGGTGGCTGGATGTTGAGCACCCTCTGGACTTGGGTCAAGGCGGCTTGAAGAGACTGCAGCTGAAACTCCATTTCCTTCTTCCACTGGTTCTCATCGTCAAGCAGTGTCTGTAGGCTCTTGTTGATGACACACTCCAGCCCCATGCGCGTACATCTTGCGCATCGCGACTGTCCCGGCTCAATGTCGCACTTGATCTTGCGGTTCTGGCACTGCTGGCCTACGATAGGTCAGCACGCACGACGAGAATGCCGCGATCGTCAACGCGAGAGGTCGGAGATCATGATATCATCATGGCCCAAAGAGGAAGAGAACTCACAGGCGCGGATCTTGCGTGAGATCTTGGATTGGTGGGGCTGGGGCTCCGAGGTACTGCCTCGGGCACTGGGAACGGCACTCGCGCCGCTCCCACTTCCGCTTGAGGCAGCGGGCTCCTCGATCCGAGCCCTCTTCATCCTGGGCTGGGGTTAGCCGCAGACGGGGTTGGAACAAGCAAGGAGAAACAAATGATAGCGAGAAAAGGGCTGAGACTCGTCCCCAGACGGGTAGAAGACCGAAAGCTGGGGTTTATCGGTTGGCGAAGAAAGCAGGATCACGGGCAGCGGAAGGAACACCGTCGAAGAAGAGCTTTTCTGCCCGCCGTGCAGCTGGGCTGACCCTCTTTATAAGCTGAGCGGACTTCAGACCGCACAATTGCGGGGGCCGGAGAGTTTGCTAGCCCCTGGAAGCCGCGAGTCATGGCCTGTCGTCCACTCCTAGTGGCTTTTCGGGGTTCGAGAACGCCTCCGGACGGGAGGGGAAACTGGATGATCGGCCTTTGGACTCGGCCGGGGCCATGGAGCCGTGGGGTCAGGGGACCGATGTGATTGTACAATAGCATATAAGATGGATTTTGCGCGGCGTCGAGTCCCAGTCCTGTCGTGTGTCTTTGATTCGGTATTCAGGAAGTAAAGACGACGATGGCGCAACAACCAAGCAGCAACCCCGTGTCGACGTCGGTCGGCTTCGTTGGCCTCGGCGCCATGGGCTTCGGCATGGCCTGTAATCTGCTGAAGAGTGAGAAGTACACAGTCAAGGGATACGACGTCTATCCGCCGAGCGTCGAGAGATTTGAGGCTGAGGGCGGCCAATCAGGCCAGTCACCTCGAGATGTCGCTCAGAACAGCGCCGTCTTGGTCTGCATGGCCGCCAACGCCCAGCAGGTCGACGCCATCCTGTTTGACTCGGCCACTGGTGCTCTAGAGGGTGAGTTGACATGGCCACCTTGTTACACCGCTGAGCTCGCAGTGAACCCCTGCTCACACCTCTAGCCCTCCCACACAATGCCACTGTCTTGCTGTGCTCGACGGTGCCGCCAGCATACTACGATGCGCTGGCATCACAAATAGCCCAGCTTGGCCGGCCGGATGTCTTGGTCGTCGACAGCCCCGTGTCGGGCGGTACCGTACGCGCTGCCAACGGCACACTCACCATCTTCGCATCGGGAACTTCTGAAGCGCTTGCTCGGGCTGATCAGATTCTCAACGACATGTCCGAGAAACTGTACGAGATCGCCGGCGGTCCCGGCGCCGCGAGCAAGGTCAAGATGGTCAATCAATGCCTCGTCGGCACCCACATTGCCGCTGCCGCCGAAGCCATGGGCCTTGCCCAGAAAGCCGGACTTGACACAAGGGAGGTCTTCGAGATAATCAAGAATGCCGCCGGAAACTCATGGGCGTTTGAGAACCGCGTACCGCACATGCTAGATGCCGATTGGACGCCCCGGTCTGCCCTCGACATCTTCGTCAAGGACATGGTGCGTCTGCTCGAGCTTTTGCCTGCTATCAATCCGCTAATCGAATTTCCCAGGGCATCGTCGTGTCTAGTGCGAGATCACTGCAGTTTCCCCTGCCGCTTGCATCGGCTGCCGAGCAGCTCTACATCTGGGGCTCTGCACAGGGCTATGGTCGTGAGGATGACTCCGGCCTAGTCAGGGTTTTCCAGCAAAACTCACCCAGCACGGTCAAGGAAATCGATGCCGCTATCCCGGTAGCATCGGTTGCCAACCCTACACCCGTTACTACCCCTCTCGAGATCTCCAAGGTCGGTATGATCGGGCTCGGGGCCATGGGACAGGGTATGGCTGGCTCCCTGGTGCGTGGCGGCTTTGCAGTGCACGGTTACGACGTATACGAGCCGGCGATCCAAAAGTTTACTTCTAATGGCGGAAAGGCATTTGCGGCAACTTCGCCTGCAGATGCCGCAAAGGCTGCCGAAGTCCTGGTCCTCATGGTGCAGAACGCCGCGCAGGCAACCGATGCCTTGTTCGGATCTGGCAACGCAGCGGCAGCCCTCCCCGATAACGCCATCGTTATACTCAGCTCGACAGTACCACCCTCATTCGTCCGCACCCTCGAGAAGCGTCTCATCGAGCTTGGCCGCGGTATTACTCTGCTCGATGCGCCTGTGAGCGGAGGTGTCGTTCGCGCTGCCAACGGCAATCTCACCATAATCTGCTCTGGCGAGGACTCGACCATCTCCAAGGCCAACGGCGTCCTCCTCTCCATGACCGGTCTCGCCACAAATCTCTGCCAGGTCAAGGGTGGCGTCGGTGCGGCCTCTTCGGTCAAGCTCATCAACCAGCTTCTCGCCGGCGTGCACATTGCCGCCGCAGCCGAAGCCATGGCCTTTGCAGCGCGCCTCGGCCTCGACACGCGCCAGATATTTGACCTGCTTAAGAACGCGGCGGCGTGGAGCTGGATGTTTGAGAACAGGGTGCCACAAATGCTCGAGGCCGACTGGACGCCGCACTCAGCCCTTGCCATCTTTGTCAAAGATCTCGGCATCGTGCTTGATGAAACGAAGCGGTTGATGTACTTTGCCCCCATGTCGTCCGCTGCGCACACACTTTACCTCGCGGGTGCGGCTAAGGGGTGGTCTAAGGAGGCTGATGCTGGCGTGGTTCGATGGTGGGAATCTGCTGACTTGTCGGTTGCGAAAAGCGCTGGCAAGCCCAGACCTGAGGTCGTTGTGAAGGAGGAGACCCCATCAGCGCCACGGTCGTTACCTGCCAAAGATACGATCGACGCTCTGCCCGCTGAGTACCCCCAAGACGTTCTCAAGTCGACCAAGAAGTACGTCGACGGTGGCGGCGCACCTGTTCTCGTTGTGCTGGATGACGATCCCACCGGAACCCAGACCTGTCACGACATCGACGTGCTGATGGTCTGGGACATCGAGACCCTGCAGAGGCAATTTGAGCAAGAATCGCGGGGCTTTTTCATCTTGACGAACAGCCGGGCTCTCCCTGGCCCAGAGGCTCGGAGCCTGATCCTTGAGATCTGCGAAAACGTCAAGGAGGCCGCACAGCGATCGAACAAGCGCTTCGACGTCGTCCTCCGCGGCGATTCCACCTTGCGAGGCCATCTCCCTGAGGAGCCCGAGGCGGTGGAGCAGGCGATGGGTAAGTTTGACGCGTGGGTTCTGACACCCTTCTTCCTCCAAGGCGGGCGTTACACGCTGGACGACGTACACTATGTCAAGGAGGGCGACGAGCTGGTGCCCGCGAGTCAGACGCCGTTTGCGCAGGACGCCACCTTTGGGTACAAGAACTCAAACCTGCGAGACTATATTCTCGAAAAGTGCGGCTCGCGATTCGACAAATCTTCCTTCCTCTCGATTACAATTGACGACATTCGCGTGGGTGGGCCTGAAGGTGTCAAGGCGAAGCTTCTATCGCGGCCAGCAGGCTCGAATGGGGTCATCATCGTAAATGCCGCGGCTGAGTCCGACATGGACGTCTTCGTTTCTGGCCTCCTGGCTGCAGAGAAGGAGGGAAGGCGTTATCTATACCGCACGGCGGCGGCATTCGTGTCGTCGAGGCTCGGCATTAAGGGCATCGCACCCTTGAGCATGAAGGACATCCAGGTCCCGACCAAGGACGGATCTGCTCCCCCACCGGCGGGCGGCCTGATCCTTGCAGGTTCCTATGTTCCCAAAACAACCGCACAGTTGAAGACTCTTCGCGAGAAGCGTCAAGACCAACTCGCCGTTGTGGAGCTCGAGGTCGCAGACCTCATCAAGTCCCCCGAGTCGGAGCGCGCTATTGTCGACGAGGCAGCAGCAGAAGCCACTCGCCAGATTTCGGCCGGAAGAGATATCCTCGTCATGACTTCACGGACACTCGTCAAGACGTCGGACGCTATCAGCTCGTTGGAAATCGGATCCAAGGTGGCGGCGGCGCTGGTTCGCCTCCTGGAGCAGATCGAGGTGCGACCGCGGTATATCATCGCGAAGGGCGGCATTACATCATCTGATGCGGCGACCAAGGGGTTGAGGATGCGGCGGGCTCGGATCATGGGCCAGGCGGCTCCAGGCGTGCCGCTGTGGAGGTGTGACGAGAAGACGAGCCGCCACCAGGGTGTGCCGTATGTGGTGTTCCCCGGCAACGTGGGTAGCGAGAGCACTCTGGCGGAGATTGTCGAGTCATGGGCGGCGTGAGACTTTAGGCTGTCGATGGATGATGCATCACGATGGACTGGTAGTAGAGGCCAGGTCGAGAAGACTACAGCATCGGGAGAAGGAGGGTGATGACTAAGTACTGGGTACTGTGTGGAGTTCTGCATGCGCACGGCGTCAGGGGCGTCTTCTACGGTGGAAGGAAGGGAATGATGTGAGAGTTTCTACCTGGGCAGTTGTCACTTCATCTCGTTATTTAAGGATTTCCTTCATCAGTTACTACAGGGTATTCGTCACACACTTCACGCGCTGCGTATGCAACAATCTGTGCAATGAGGTACCCGCCGAGATGTCGGCTCAAGCGCAGGGGCACTTGTCATATCTCGATGGAATCAGTGGAGGGACGGTAACTTCGGGATCAATGTAACTTTCGGTGAGGCATCACAGCATGTTGCTCATCGCCATCAGCCCAGTAGTAACATGACATGCGCATTTCCCTGGAAATGGTAGACGAATCAGTTAATAATGATTTCCCATTAGCTGGGTAGCGCTAGGAAACGTCACTGTATCATGTGATTAGATCCCCTTGAACAAACCCCTCCATTGATTGAACCACAAATGTCAAATTAAATAATCCTTAAAAGTTCGCCTCAAATCATGCCCAAATCTCCGTAGAAGATTGACTTGTCTCTTTGTTTCCTCATGAGGCAACTCTGTAGCTCAACTCGATCCGCGACTTGTTGAGAATCAAGAGTGCAAGGCTCGTCAACGTAGCGCTCGTCAGGAGCTCCAGCACCTGTAGATGAGCCAAGAGTTCCTTGCTGATCCAATTTCGCAGCTCAATGGCATTCAGTGAATCCAGGCCGTAGGCCGTCACCGTTGATCCGGGATCTACGTCTCCCGGCTGCATCATGAGAATAGCCGACAGCTTCTCAATCAGTCCCTTGACGATGACCTCCGAGGCCTGGTCTGCGCAGCCTGCGCGGGAAACAACCTGCTGGATGGAGGCTGCCTGATCAGAGGTCTGGCAACTGGATCCCGCGGCATCCAACAACTCGGCGAACCTGGCATCCGCAGCTGGGTAGGGGGGCCGCGAGCTATCGGCGATATGTAAACCAGTCAGGATCTGGTCGCCGCACGATTCGGTAGCCAAGCCCTTGACCGCCGCTGTCAGCAAAGCCAAGAGCTCTGCTTCGTTTGCGGTGTTCCCTTTCAGGTTCCTCAGGACCAAGCTGCGGCGCTCGTCATTCTCGGCGAGGTACCCGACGTCTTCCATCGCGGGGAGAGCGATGGAAGTGGCCGGCAGACCCTGCTGCCTTCGATGATGAACAAGACCGTCCAGGAATGTGTTGGCCGCGGCATAGGCAGCCTGTCCCTTGTTACCAATGACACCAGCAACTGAGGACAGTGCGATAAAGAAGTCCAGTTCTGCACCCGGGAGGGCGTTGTGGATGTTCCAACCGCCAGCCACCTTTGACTGCACGACTGCATCGAAGTCATCGAAACTCATATTCTCGAAGAGAACGTCCTGATCGCATCCAAGTTAGCGCGCATACTCTTAATGGCTGGAATTTTTGGAAGAGTGCTTACCCGAAGTACCATGGTGGCGTGGATAACGCCGCGCACTGGCGGCAGTGTTTGCGAGCACTCTTGAACCAAGGTGTTTACGCTCGACTCATTCGTTATGTCGCAAGATCTGACCTCGATCTTAGAGCCGAGGGACCCCAGCTCTCGAACGAGCTCATCCGTCTTGGCGTTTGCTCCGCTTCGAGAGACCAAGACAACATGCCCAGCACCATTGTGCAGCATCCACTTGGCCATGCATCGACCAAGGCCACCAGTGCCACCGAAAATGAGGTAAGTTCCATCTTGGGAAAAGATATTTTGGCTGGTGACGTGATGAGTGGCCTTGACCTGCTCGTCGGCACCATGGGCAATGACAAGCTTCCCTGTCGTCTTGCCACCCTGGAGCAGTCTAAGAGCCTTCTCGACTTCAGAGATGCCCATGACCGTGATTGGATAGATGGGGCGAATCGCTTCTTGCCCCATAGCCTCCATTACGGCAGCCATAACCCTGCTCATGATCTTAGGCCTCTCGGCGGCCAGGACTGTCAGATCGACAGAGCTGAAGAGAGCATTGTTATCGAAACGGCGCATCTCCAGACGAGTATTGGATGAAATGTCTCGTTTTCCGATCTCAATGAAACGGCCAAAGTGTGCAATGCAGTCCCAGGTCTCACGTAGAAGCTCACCAGCCAAAGAGTTGATGACAACATCAACGCCCTCGGAGTTCGTCGCCTTGCGAATCAGGCGCGCGAATCCAGTGCTGCGGCTGTAGTAGATGTGGTCTTCAGGAATCCCGTACTTCTCCATGATGAGCTGTTTCTTGTCGACGCTGCCGACGGTAGCGAAGATCTCTGCGCCTACCATCTTCGCGATCTGGATGGCAGCCTGACCAACGCCTCCGGCCGCTGCGTGGATGAGGATGCGCTCCCCGGCACTCAAGCGCGCGATATCGACAATACCATACCATGCAGTGCAATATGCGACAGGGATCGAGGCACCGACCTCCATCGTCATGTGGTCAGGCATCTTTGCTGCACTCGTGAAGTGACAGCGAGCAAAAGTTCGGTAGGCACCTCGTGGCATGGCGCAGACCCTGTCACCGACCTTGAGAGAGGTAACATTTGGTCCGACACGGGCGATAGTCCCACTGCATTCGACGCCAATGTAGGGGCTAGCGAGTTGGCCCATGGAAATAACGACGTCTTTGAAGTTCATGCCGGTAGCCTCGACGGCTATCTCGACATCCTCTCCATCGAGTGGTTCGTCCTCGTCATTCTTGAAAAACAGAGTGTCGAGAGCTCCAGGCCTGTCAATGTCCAGCTTCAGGCGCCTACCAGGCTGACCGAAGCTCTGGAGGTAAGGGGCAGAGCTGTTGGATTCACGTTGGACAAAGAGATCCATGCTAGGGTCTCCCACGATCCGTGGTACGACGAGCTCGCCGTTCTCCTCAGCGAACTCCGTTTCGGGAGTGGCCAGGTTTTGCCCACCGACGAGGTGCTCAAGTGCTTGCACGATCAAGCTAGCCTGAGAGGAGCAGCGATGTCGAGACCCTGGATCCAAGTCCAATGTGGAAGCCTGCTTTCCTGATTCCGAGCGAATTGTCCTGACGAATCCTTGGGCCATGTTGCGATGGGGATGTTTGGCGTTCCTGTACGATCCAGAAGAAACCCACAGGAGGCTCTCGCAGTCCATCACAGCTTTCTGAATTTGCTTGAATTTTTCCGAGTTGATATTGGAGAGTATTGAATCGTCCAAGTCGTAGAGGTTAATGCAGGCTTTTCCGGTCGTGTCAGCCTCGGCAAGAGAGTTGATGTCCGGAGTACATCCCGTTCGCAGCTCAATGAGATTGGCGAGATGCCCAATGAGGGGTTCGCTCTTGCGACGCTCCGTTAATAAAATAACGGACACGTTGTTGAGTAGGCCTTGTTTTCCAGACATTTGGCTCTTGTTCTCGTCGACTGAGACGGACGTCGGATCGAAGTCATCTTTGGCCAAGGGACTCCACTGAACCTTGTAACATAGAGGCTTGACTTCGAGGTCTCCTACGCTGTCATCCTTGATGGGATTGACCTCAAAGCCTCTGACCATGATTGCCGCGTCCGAGGAATCCTGGGACGCCAGCGCGTGAATTGCAACCTCCATGGACTTTGGGTTTTGCAAATCTGTGTGCCCATGGACAACGACTTGGAATGGAGTGCCGGCTGCAGATGAAATCGATCTGTCGAGTCTCATCTCTTCGATTGCTGAAGGCATGTATAGACATGGCATCGCCGCTCTGCCAGCCCCCAGAACAACGAATGTGTGCTGGAAAAGAAGGTCCATGAAAGCCGGGCTGAAGATTGACGATGTCTCATACTTCTCGGGCATTGAAGCGGCAGTATCGGGGACGACCACCTCGCCAAGCCCATATTCGAAGTTGTCGCAGGCAGAGAGATTCAGAATATTCTGAAGGGTTGGGCCGTACCCGGCACCCAAATTACGAAGCTCGTCGTAGAACGCCTTCGTAGGGATAGTGCTCTTACAGACCCGCCTAGCCTTCTCCACGGTGTCCGTAACATCGTCACGCAGCGACATGCTGATAGGGTTTGAGCGCTCGCGCTTCGAGACCGAGATCAACCCGCGAGAGTGCTCAATCCAGCCCCTCGATTCGTGGTAGGAATGAGCACGGAACTCATCCCACTTGTCGGAGTACGAACGAGTACCTTCGCAGTACCGCCTGATGCTGAATATGACTTCGTACTCCTCGCGATCGTCCAGCAGGAAAGGCCTCATCACTTGCATTTCTCTCAGGGCGAACTCGTCAAAGTCCACACCCCGGATGGATGCTACTTGAGATTCTGCCTCAACTGCCATGCTGATGAAGCCGGAGAAAGGGAACGCAGTGAGTTCTTGCATCTTGTGGTCGCGCAACCAGGGAATGTCGTCCGTCCGAATGATATTTCTCCACGTGGGTTCCATATCATTTGACATGCTGGTCAAAGATCCGAGAAGGTCGTGGCGCCGGAATGGCTTCATCCTATGTTGACGACTGATTCGGCTTTCTCTCCAACACTTCTGGCCGGACCATGGGTAAGGCGCGAAATCAGTCACGAGTCTGGGCATCGGGGCCTCGCTCTCGCAATTGACGGCCTTTAGATCCAGAACCAAGCCGCTGTTGAAGAGTCTTCCAGCCAGAGCAAGGGCGGATACTGTTGCATCCACGTTGCGCTTCAGTGACGGGACATAGGCAATCTTGCTAGCCTTATCTTCGCCGAGAGACTTGAGAATCTGTTTGATAGGCCCTTCAAGTGCAGCGTGAGGTCCAATCTCTACCAAGAGATCAGGCTGGGACTCCTTGCAGAGCGCTTGCAGTGCAGTCGAGAAGAGGACCGGCTTTGTGAGGTTTTGGACCCAGTAACCAGCGTCCAAGGCCGTGCCATCCGTCAGCTTCATCCCGTGAAGAGATGAGTAGAATTCTGCTTCGCCAGAGCTGGCCTTGGCATCCCGAATTGTCTCAAGGTAGTGCTCGGAAACCTGCTCCATGTGGCTCGAGTGATACGCAACATCGACCATGAGTTTCCGGTTGAAGATGCCGTCTTCTTCGAGGCGGCTAGCCAGCTCGTCAATTGCAGGGGCATCTCCTGATATCGTGACTGAGGATGGCGAATTCTCACAGGCGATCCCGCATTGGCCTGATTGGACCTCCTCGATCATGGACAAAGCAGTCTGGCTACTGCAGCCAGCTGCCAACATGGCACCCTTGAGATGACCATGCTGAGCCTTCAGAACGAGAACGGCCTGTCCCCGATGATAGGCTGCAGAGACTGCGTCTTTGAGGCATATAGCGCCTGCAGCGTACGCAGCGGCAATCTCGCCGCTAGAGTGCCCGACGACGGCTGAGGGATGAACACCCCAGGACTTCAGTAAGTCTGTGAGGGCCAGTTGGAGGACAGTGCATGCTGGTTGACTGATATGAGCCTCGTTGACCCGGGTGCTCTCTTTATCTCTGGAGAGCTCCTCCATCAATGAAAAGTTGGCACCGAGTCGCTTCAACTCCTCGTCGGCGGCTTTCAACGTTGTAGCAAAAGTGGCGTGGGATGTTATGAGTTCGCGGCCCATGGCATGCCACTGCGCACCTTGGCCCGTGAAGACAAATGCAATCTTAGGAGCTCGGAGAGCCCGCATTGGCTGGGCCGCAGGGCTGTTTAAAGCCTGCGCCAAATCAGTCGCCGAAGAGGCCACCACGGCAGTGCGCCAGGAGAGGTGTGAGCGACGGTGGCACAGTGTATATGCAGCGTTTCGCAGCAATTGCTTGTCGAATAGTTCTGGATGTTGCTCGAGCCAGATTCCCAACCTGGTGTTCAGTCTGCCCACAGACTCCTTGTCATTGGCCGACAAAACAACAAGGCGAGGTGCCACGTCGGACTCATTCGTCCCCTTCGGTGCCGGAGCAGGAGGCTTTTCAAGCACGCAATGCGCATTAGAGCCGCCGAAGCCGAAGTTGTTGACACTAATATAGCGTTTGTCCTTGGGCCAAGGACGCTGAGAAAGCGGGACCTATAGGCAAACATCGTCAGTATGATTGCCCTCACGCTGATGTTTATGTTGTAGTCTAAACTGAACTGACCTTCATGTTCCACTTCGCAAAAGGAATGCTCTCATTGGCATGCTCAAAGTTGACGTTCGGTAATATGAAGCCCTTGTCGAGCATTAAGGACGCCTTGATAATGGCGATAAGCCCACTGACGGGCTCAAGATGTCCGACGTTGGACTTGACTGAGCCAACATAGAGGGGCTGGCGTGCAGTCCGGCCTTCGCCGAATACCCTGTGAATGGCATCTGCTTCTATCGGGTCTCCGACCTTGGTGCCTGTACCATGGGCCTCGACAAAGGCTGTGTCTCTAGTACTAATATTTGCTTTGGCATAAACCTCTCGAATAAGTTGCTCTTGAGCTTCAACATTAGGAGTCGTCAGGCCTGGATTTTATCAGCAAGTGTCGTCAATGATACCTTGGCAGTTCTGAAAGTTAAATCACTCACCAACGGTTCTGCCGTCCTGGTTGATGCCAGTGTTGACGATTACGGACCAAATTTTGTCGTTGTCTTTAATTGCTTGGTCAAGGGGCTTCAGAACTACACATCCCGTGCCCTCTCCACGCGCAAAGCCCGACTTAGCGCGATGATCAAAGGCATAGGTGACTCCATGCTCGGAGAGTAAACTAGATATCGGGTTAGCTCTGCTAGAGCTTTGAAGAATCGGATATGAGCGTAACATACCGGCTCGTTGACATGGAGACAACGTGATCAGGTTGGAGGTTCAGGCGAGACGATGCAACTATGGCTTGCTCCGTCTCCCCTGAGCGAATGCTTTGAACTGCCTGGTGCAAAGCATAGAGGCTTGAGGAGCATGCCGTGTCCACGGAGAAGCAAGGTCCTCGCAAGTCGAAGTAGTGCGAAATACGCCCTGCGAGAATGCACTGGTGGTTGCCAGTGGCATCGAACATGGGTACGGTGTCGAGATCCCTCAGAGAACCGAGATGGTAATCAGAGGGTGATGCGCCCACGAAAACACCCATATTGCGGCCCGCTACCGTTTCTTTGGGAATACCTGCGTTCTCCAGAGCTTCGTAGGTGCACTCGAGTAGCTGGCGTTGTTGAGGGTCTGGACGAACAAGTTAGACCGGCATAACATCAGGAAGTCAACTCATCTTATCGTGGTCTTACCCATGGCACTGGCCTCCTTTTGTGTGATGTTGAAGAATGGCGCGTCAAATAGAGATATGTCCTGTTTAAGGAAATAGCCTCCAGTGCTATTGAAGCAGCCCTTTTTCTCTGGGCCCGGATGCCAGTATGCATCCTTGTTGAAGCGATCTTTGGGGATCTCACACCAGCCACTGCGAGCTCTCGACATCAGTGTCCAGAAGTCTTCCAGTGTTGTCACCTCGCCTGGGAGTCGGCATGACATGCCAACAATGGCGATCGGCATCATGGATTGTGACATGGTGAATTGGCCGAAGCGGATGAGGGTGTCTTGACTTCAAAGGTAAGCCAATATGAGAGGCATAACCTGTGAATCGCTGGTGACTGACAACCGCTTGCTTTATATCATTTACCCTGACCTAAAATCAGTGATTGAGATATCCTGGACCTCGACTTCCATAAAATTCGTTGTCACGAGAACAGAGTCAGGGTCATTCTTGTGTAACACACCAAAGCAGTAAGAATCAGTGCACTGCACTGAAACCAGATGCCTCCTGATAATTAACGCATGATTTCTGACAAGGCTCCGAAAGCAGCTTCGCCCGAACGCCTGCTTCCGTCTCGTGGCCTGCCTTAGATGTACTGCCTTGGCGTGCCACACTGAGGCCCCCAGGGATAGCTCACTGCAATCGGAAACGGTTCAGGGCCCTTTCAGCTGACGGGTCACAAAGCGAGCCAGAGATATGGGCACAGCTGAGACACAGAGGGCCCGCATCAAATTTAAGGCCCGAACGTCGACGGGTTCATGTCAACAAGGGTGGGTGGGACAACGGCTGGGTGAGACAATGGGCGGGCGAGATAACATCGAGGCGAGACCACCGCTAGGAAAGACCACAGGTGACAAAAGATAATTTTTATGGTCCTTATGGCCATTGAAGTCTTTTGACATTAAATTAAATTGATGTTCTCCGGACGTCGACTCGCCCTTCTCCAGATCAACATTATCTGAACAATTGCCAAAATGAAATTTCTTTGTCTACACGGCGCTTTCGGGAGCGCAAAGGTTCGTGCCCAAGGTCGAAGGCCTGTCTACACGCTCGAAGAAGTTAACCTTGATTCGCAGAATTTCCAAGTGCAATTGGGCCCTTTTATTCAGAAGACTGAGGCAGACTGCAATACCGAGTACAAGTGGATTTCAGGTCTTCATCCAGTCGATCCGCCCCCCGGGTTTGACGACTATTTTGGAGAGAAACCGTTGTACAGATTCATTCCGTTTGACGGTATCGACGCATTTCAGGATGTTCTTTTCAAATTGAACCAGTTCCCGGAAGGACGCACCGCCGAGGATACAATGCGGTGTCTCGTTGAGTCCCAGTACGGCTCAGCCTACACCAAGAAAAGCGTCAAGGAGGCGATCGATGCCATCCTGCAGATCATAGACGAAGACCCGGAGATTGAGGTAAAACGCATCATGAGGCAGGCTTCAATATCCCAATGACTGACCTGAGAACTTTAGGGCATTCTGGGCTATTCTGAAGGGGCCACAACAGCCGCAACCTTGGTCCTCGAAGAGAGGCGCAGATGGGAGGAGGAAGGAATTCCGAGGCGAATCAAGGTCTGTCTCAGCACCCTCGTGTGACCGATTGCGATGGCAACAAATTTCTGACGCTGCGATACAGAGTGCCATTTTCTTCGCTGGGTGGCCTCCTCTTTCTCTCAAGGGAAACGACGTGTCAGTCCTGTTGGCGGATGAGTGCGACGATGTGATCGACATTCCTAGCTGCCACATTGTCGGTTGCAACGATCCGTACATTGATGGGGCTATGGCGCTGTTCAGCATGTGCAGCGAGGACACAGCCGAGCTCTTCGACCACGGCAAAGGCCATACCGTTCCACGCGATGCAAGGACACTGGGAGAACTGGCCTCTGCGGTCTCCAGATTGGTAGGGAAAGTAGAGTCTGTGCGGCGCGATTCGTCCGCCACGGATTCCGAGTCCGACGTTCTCACACCGTGTTCTGACTGCTTCTCACGGAAGAGTTCTACATCTGAGACATCGGTGGAGTTCCCGGATGATGGCGATAAGCCACTTTATTAAGCAAATCTTGATCGCAAGCAGAGAATGAAAAAAAAAAAAAAAAACAGTGCTCAACACATTGTCGCGTGTATGTGAGGGAGGGACATGCTAGGGTGAGACTCATCAAGACGTCGGCCTCGGGGGGAATGTGACGTATCGACATCACGTTCGAGACGGCACGCACGTGAAACGACAGGGACGAAAACGTCCAGAAGCATGAACGGAATGATCTACAGGGCATTTCGCTATGACTGAGGGGCAACGTAAGACAGATGTCTCTCTCTCCCGGGCTTGAGTCGCTGCACGAGAGGTTCCGTACACCGAAACCGGCCGTGACAATGCTCCTCCCTTTTGCAGCATGACAGGTCGCCGATCCCGTCAAGACAAAGTTTTCCGCTTGCCCAAGCCATCGGTACGTATATCGTGGCGACCCGACGCTGTGTTACAACGTTGCAACAAAATGGGGACGCTATCTCTATGGCGGTCATTGTTTCCGTTACCGCTAGTGCCAGCAAGATGAGTCTTTCCCCCAGCGATTACAGCGTTCGATCCATTGAAAGCTGAGTTCAGATTGATCTTGTCACAGATTAGAGAAAAGCGGCGTCCTAGTGGTGACATGTTTGAAATTGTCATAAATTAGATACTTGGCCTTCGAGATCGAATGGCTACCTACGGAGTTCATCCCAGGATGCCTAATAAGTGGGGAGACCTGCCGCTCTTCGTATAGATCGATCACTTACCGCAGACTAGGAATGAGTAGTTTCCCCTTGGGTGATAGACTTCGTGGTTGTCAACAATCCTTACTTCTCGTATGCCTTCCGGCCACAAGCTAGTGCGCTGCTTGCTCATTCTTTCGGGGTATGTTTGTTTACAAGCCGTTCAGTCGTGGTGGGACCTTCGGTTTCGAGTCCGACATCCAGGCGTCGTGAACAGATCTTCTGCTCAGCGCCAACAACAAGAGAGGCAACCATACATTCCTGCCTGATGCATGCTGAGTGAAAGAGATGTAGGTTTCCGTAAGCGGGATTGATGGGCCTGGATATTTCCAGAGCGAGGCGGATGATCAAAGGTCGTAGAGATAAGGGGGGGCGCGGGTTTGGTGGCAACCCCGGTGTTAGTCTGCCAAGCTGTGCTGTCAGAACGCCAGAGCTACTAGGTCAATGGCTGTCGGACTAATTATGTTGTTGACATGAACGCAAACGCTTACAGGCTAGCAGCTGGGCGCTGTAAAGGGGGTTTGACACGTCACATAACACTGGTATTGGAGTGCATTTTTGAGTTTCTGCTGCTTAGAGTCCGTCGTCAGAGACAACTACAGGTCCAGGCTCGTTCTTAACATCTTGGCTCATCGGGCGTTCGGGCGTTAGCGTGGGTTTGAGCTTCTTGCATATTCTCGTAAAGAATGTACTTGCTGAGAACACTCCCTCATGCCATCCGCGGTACAACCTTAAGTCATGGCGGCTCCGCCGCCACTGGTCATCACATGGCTTCCCTCGTGCTTGCCATGCCCGGAAGACTTTGGTCATAACTCAGAACCGGGACCGAGAGTGAAGCCTCTCAAGCTCAGGCATGTACAGCGCCAAAGGGCCATAGTAATCACTTGGCGACGGGTTCTTCCGAACTTTCTCGCCACCTATCTAGTAGAAAGCACCACGAGGTGTGACCAACTGCGCAGCTAGCGATCATCATTCTTGGCATACGTTCTGACAGTAAAGTCATCCAAGCCTTAACTGCCTCGTCGGCCCCGGTGGTGGCATGAGACATGCCATGAGAGCTTTCTGATAACACCATCCATCACAAAATGTTTCACTGCCACTCGGAGGGGGGCACATGCCGTGTTCTAAACTTTCGAGTCAGGAATGCCAAGATTGAAAATCCCATACCACCGTTTATCTAGTTACACAGCAGCAACCAGCAACCCTTGCCATCATCGGGTTCCTTCTGGTCGTGAGGGGTTGAAGTGACAGAAATAGCGGGGCCAACCTGGCCGCAACCGACCCTGAGTGATCGACAGTAGAGAAAATGGTGTGAAGGGCTCAGCCAAGAAACATAACGGGCACAGATGGCTCACTGGTCAGGAAGAACGAGTGGCATTGCGGAGGGAGCCCGTTGAGAGCAAGTTTGAGGAATACTGGGCTTCCGCAAAAGCCATGTCCTCACATGAAGCTAAGCGCCCATGCATGCGCCCATGCATTGACGCCCCTCTGCCAAAAGTGGAGTTCGCACAAACCGCCTCAAAACGCTCAACCCCAGAACAGAATCTCACGATCCTCAGCAGAAAACGCTCCAGACCGCGGAAACAGCAAAAGATTGAGATGATGAGGACGAGACTCGAACTCGCGCGGGTTGCCCCACCAGGAAATCTGTTAAGGAGACCTTAACCTGGCGCCATAACCAACTCGGCCACCTCACCGTTGATTATTGATGAAGAGCGGACTCGCAGGTGGATTCATGATGCGCTTGGCGGGGCGAACCGGGGCTCAATCTCGTTTCCCACCAGCCGAAGGGGCTTCTTCGAGTTTCTTTATCACTCATGGAGTCCTTCCCCCGGGTTTGATCCTCTCTGAGCATACAATGATGCGGTACTTGAGGTCGTTGGCGGCGCCCATGTCAAACACGACCAATGCGTCAAATGGAGTGATTCCTCGTTCATAAACGGAGCTGCCATTTCACCGCGCAACTTTGCAGTTGATCACGCATGCTCGACGTCCATCGGGATCCGAAGGAGGCAATGATGGTGGCAACAATCTACCCAGTTCATATCAGTTGAGAACCTGCGAGGCCGCCAGCTACACCCTCCTCCTCTCCACGTCCGTGTCCTCTTCGTTCATGATGCCTTCCTCCCCGCCCGACCGTCCCGTCTGCGGCTCTGCCTTGCCCACAATCTCCGAGCTTCGGAAAACGAACAAGACAAGCATCAGTGAGCTGATACCGTACCCGAAGTTCATCCAGTTCGCGGCGCGCAGGCCATCAAGCGAGGGACCGTCCCACGGCTTGACCTCGCCGACGTCCTCGATGGGCACGCCCCGCGACTTGGCCATGACAGCCGTCTGCACAGCAGTACTGATCGCCAGGCCGATGGCACGGCCGATCTGGCCGGCGGAGTTGATGAGTGCGCCGCCGAGGGCCTGATCCTCCTGTGGCAGAGACTTCGAGGTGAACAGCGTCAGCGAAGGCCAGGCCGTGTCGGCGCCAAAGACGGAGAGAATCATGGCAGGCAGGCCAAAGGCAAAGTAGGTCGTGTTTGACGGGATCGGGATGGCGAAGAGTACACAGGCAAGCGACATGGAGACGTTGCCGAAGACGAGCAGGAGATAAGTCGGCACCCGGGACAACAGCAGGGCGACGACAAAAGCGGTGATGATGCCCATGACACCAGTGGGAATGAACCGGATAGTGGTTTGCAGCGCCGAGAGGCCCTGGTAGTCCTGGAAGAAGTAGGTTGCGTAGACGAGAAAGTTGTTGAACGAGGCGAAAAACAATGCCATGATCATCATGGCGGCGCTGAATCGCTTGTTCTGGAAGACGGACACCTTCATGAGTGGGGGGCTTGCGCCCTTCTTCTCGAGGTAGCGCTGCCAAAACACAAAAACCACGATGACGAGCAGTGACACAACAATGATGACGGGAATCCATGGCTTGTCCCAGCCAACAACATTGCCCTCGGTGAGCGCATACAGCAACGCCAGAACGCCGACGGTGATGAGCGCACCGCCAATCCAATCCACTGACTGTTTTGCTTTGTTCTGTTGGGAACGGAGCGACGGCGGTGGAGGCGGGATGACGAAGATTCCGGCAGCGGTCACGACACCAGCGAGAATGGCCTTTGCACCGAAAACCCACTTCCAGTCGGCGTACTGGGCGATGAAGCCGGCGATGAGGTTACCGAAGATGCTGCCCATCGGTGCGCCGGCCGCATAGGCGCTGAATGCATAGTTCTTGGCCTTGCCGGGCGGGAACGTGGTGCCGAGGATGCCAATCGCCGTGGGCACGTTGGCAGCGGCGCCAAGGCCGTGCAGGCCGCGAAATAGGTTGAAGGCGATCTCGTTTGGCACGAAGGCGTTGGCGAGGGTGACAACGGCCGCCCAGGCAGACCCGGCGACGAAGATCTTGCGCTTGCCGTAAATGTCGGCAATGCGGCCCCAGAGGAGCAGGAAGCAGCCAAAGGCGAGGGAGTATGCAGATACGATCCATTGCAGGCGCTGCTCGGGGATGTTGAGGTCAGAGCCGATGGCGGGCAGGATAATGACGACGGCTTGCAGCGACATGGTCTGGGAGAGAATCAGCACAGGTCTTGCCCGGGGTGAGGATGGGGGAAGGCGACAGACGTTCATGAAGCTTGCGCCAGTGAGGGTAGCCACGAGGGCAATGCATCTCGCCTTGGAGAAAGGGAGCGCAGACGAGTGATCGCTGACGGCCGCCTCCTCCCCCTCGTTTGGGTGAGAGCCTGCGGCCGATGCGATGGACAGCTTCTTCTCGGACGACAGTGGATTGTCATGCGCTTCCCTGGCGGTGGAGTCATGTTGAATCTCGCCGGGGCTTGGAGTCGTCTTTTCACCGATGGATACCATCTTCACAGCAATCGTCGATGGCCCTGAGCCGCGACATGATGTCGGCCGATGGCCCAAGGGCGACCCCTGGGTTATTAAACCATTGTCTCTCGCTCCCACATGGTCTTGTCAAGGCGTCAGATGGTGCTGTGTATGCGAAAGGGTGGGGTGGGGGGAATGCGAGCACGTCGGATCTCGCCTCCCAGGGCTGTCGCTATGCCCATCCTGGCCTAGACGCCAGCGGACGGCACACCTTTGACCACTCAGGTGCGCTCTCTCCCGTGCGATGTCGGTCGCGGCGGCAGATCGTTCGGCACGGCAAGGCCGCCCGGCAAGGGTAAGAGATTATCAGATGGAGTGGCATGTATCTTGGGAGGGAGGCCGTTTAGCCACAGGGCGCGCCGTCGATTTCCGAGACTTAGCCCGGCGATACTCGTAGGTGGGACGTCGAGCTTATGCCGTGCATTGCATCCTGGGGGATGGAGTCATGGAAGCGTTGGGCGAGGCCATGGACAAGATCCAGGACGCCCCGAGATCCACAGGTCAAGATTGAATGGACACGTGACCTCAAGCTCCTTCCTCCCTCTCGGGTCCCGTGACTCCACTCGCATCATCTCGGCTCAAGTCTCGAACATCGACGAAGGCATCACTTCATCCAATTCACAGCCAACCTGGGGCAGTCTCTCACACCATTTATCGTGTCAAGCACCAAATCTCGAAGATAAGATGATCTCGCTCACTTACATATTTCTGGCCGTCGTGCTGTTCGCTGCTTATCGAGTACGTGCGCTCACCTCAGCTTGTTTCCGTTTCCCAGCGTCTCGCCTATGATCTGGCGATCTCGCCTCCGGTCTGCCACAGACGCTGCCGAGCATTTACTGACCTGTGTGGAATCAAAGGCCGTCTTCGCTGACCGCTCACCCATCCCCGAGACGTCTGTCAAGGTGCACAAGGTGACCAGCGCCGCCGAGTTTGACGCCCTGCTGTCCTCCACGACCCACGTCGTCGTCGACTTCTACGCTGACTGGTGCCCGCCCTGCCGCGCCATCGCCCCCGTCTTCTCCGAGCTGGCCGACAACCATGCCTCCACTGGTCAGCTCGCCTTCGCCAAAGTGAACGTCGATCACGTCAAGGACATCGCCGGCCGCTATGACGTTTCTGCCATGCCGACGTTCATGATCTTCCGCAACGGTGTGCCCTCAGGCGTTGCGGCCGAAGGCATCAAGGCTCGCCCGTCCGTCGTCTTTGACAGGAATGGGCTCGTTGAGAGAGTGCGAGGTGCTGACCGTGCAGCCCTTCAGGGAGTCGTGCAAGCTTTGGCCAGCTCAAAATGATCGAGGGCAGCACTACTTGAGCTGGGGGTGCGTGGAGGCCAAACAACAGAAGCTGTATGAGAAGTCATGTTTTGAGGTTAGCAGCGTTGTGACTCGATTACATACAGCCATGAAGTGAGGAATAAGAGTCGTCGAAGAAGACTTGTGTTTCGTAACTCAAGTTTTGTCGTTCCCCCAAACCACCGGAATCCGCCCTCCCCTTCTCCGTCACCACCCCCCGACGTGGTCTCGGAAGCGCAGTCCTCACTCGCATACAGCGCACATTGAGGATGTTGCGAGAAAGCCCTTCGACGCTATTGGTACCTCTCAGAACGCTCTGGGTGGCACGGCCGTCGCCAACACGTGTAGTGGGTGGCCGAAGGGCATATTGTATAAGCTTCAAGGGGCGGTCGCACCGTGCAAGGAGTCTGGACCAAATGCGACTGTCACATCGGCGATCATCAAATTGGCAAATGGTCTCGACGACTTCGAGTAAGCCGGCTAAGCGAGGGAGACTGAGAGGATCGACGAATCCCAGCCCCATGTTCCCTAATCCCACTGCATTTAGCCCACGCTTCCAGGCACCTTTTCAGGCAGCAGCTTTTGATAGGCCACATTACAATCATCAGAGGACACAACATCATAAACTTCCATCAAACTGCGTAATTGAAGACTACGCTGGCTATTGCAGTTCGCCAACGATGCTGTGACACGGGGTCCAGGAACATGAAGCCTGGCAGGGGTTAGCATCCCAAGCTCAAAAGAACACGCCACCATCAACCACCGTCCGCCGCAACGTGTTCACGAGCTCACGGGCATAAAGCCAGGCGGATTCTCCATTCTCCACGGTCGGGAGTCGATTTTTGAGTACCTTAGCCTCAGACACCAGCATCGGGTCGCAAATCTATCAAACCACCATGAAGCCAACTCTCGTTGCCTCGGTCTTGGCCGTCGCCATCAAGGCGCTGGCCTACCAAAATGATGCTGGCCACGAAGAGTCCAGCTCTCCGTCACTAGAGTGGACATGTCCAACCAAGATCAAGACCGGGATTATACCCTACGATGATAGGGAGGACGCCGACTGGAGTACCCCTTGGCACGCAAAGTCGGTTCACAACGCGATGCAGATGTGCCCCGATATCGACGAGCTCTCCCTGGACTATGCGCACATGGGCTGCGGCCACGAATTTCGCCCCAGAGCGTGGAGCTTCCCCTTCGATATCAGAGGCAATGAGCGGTATCTCTCAGCCCCCAGGATTCTCGATCTCAAAGATTACGATTTCGACCGCTGCGAGTGGGACGCTGTTCAGCCGCCCCTATGGTCCACGCAAACACACTCAGCTGACAGGTCATGGACATCATGGATCAGAAATGGCGACGCCTTCCGGTGGATCATGGGTCTAGGCCTCTCTGCCGAGATGAAGGCCAAAACCAACTTGGAGCTCTGGCTCGACGCTATGGACTTTTCTAAAGTACACACCCTCGTGCTCAGAGGCGCCTCGAACCTAGTAACCGACGACTCATTCTCCCGTCGTCTACCTGCGGCGCTGTCCAGCCTTCGCTCACTGACTTTGGACGAACCCTGGAAACCTTATAGGTGCGATTGTGTGGATGAGCAGAATTTTGGGCCACCTCCATCTCACGATTTGATTCTCGCTCTACCGCCCGCTACTCTAGAAAGCCTCACCTGTACAAGCGGGGGGGGACCAATCGACAGTGAGGAGTTCGACAAGGTGATCAAGCACCATGGATCGTCTTTGAAGCACCTCGAGTGGCACAGCGAAGAGGTTCTTTTCACCAAGAGATCGACCCTGTCGGCCGAGCAGCTCCGCAACCTCGCGAAATGGGCACCGAATCTCCAATCACTGACCATAGACCTGGGCCGCCATGACCGCGCATGGCCCTCCGAAGCCCTGCACGCCGTTGCCGGCATGTCCAAGCTGACTGACCTGACGATCCACTACACAATGTCGAGCGACTGTGGATGGAGGCTTTTCACCCACCTCCGTAATCCCGACGACATCGACTGCGCTAAAGGCCTGAATAGGTTTGCGCAACCTTTGCTGAACACGACGACGGCGAACGAGATGTTTGACATGCTCCGAGCTGTCAAAACTGGCGAGAAGCTGTCTAAAGTTGTGTTCAAATCGGGCGACTGGATGAAGCCGTGGCTCAGCGGCTTCAACTTTCCGGCGAGGTGGCTCGCAGGACAGCAGGCGCTGGTGGAATGTTCCGACCTGAAGGAGGATGGAACTCCGAAGGGGGTGAAGGATAGCATTTGTACTGGCTTTGGGACCGACCCGACCCTGGATGGCCAGCGTGAGGATCTCGATTGGGATTGGGTCGACATGGAGGCCAATGGTTATGGGGAGATGCAATATCTTGACACTGAAGAGAACGCCGAGTTGAGGCGCCTCTGATCTCCCCGTTCTTTGTCTTTCTTCTTATTGGATCTGATTCACCCTGATACTTACGCTTCAGTCTTGCTCGCTTTCTGCGAGCATATCCGCTCTTTATATTTAGCTTGAATAAATCAAAGTGTCAGGAAGATCTTGTTCTCATCACTGATTTGATTTGCCTTTCCTGAACTTTGGATATCGTATTATCATTATCTTTGTAACCATACCGCCAAACATGACGTGTCGTGCGTTGCTTGGTGGCGGGTTTCACGAAGGGAAATGGAATCATCAACGCATCTGAACAGCTTCTCCTCACAACACGCTTTTTAGTCGACGATATTCTTCGGTGACAATCATGCTTGGGTGATTTTTCATGGGTGGGCATAGGAAGGTGCGCGCAATTTCCATGCCATCTGTTGGCTTTGACTAAGGTAGGGTCACAACTCCGTCTCATTTCTCCCTCACCATCCTTCAACGCAGTGGAGCTGACAGCTGAACAGAAACTCTTTTTCCCACAAGAACCTCACTACTTCAGCAGCAATTCTACCACAACACATAGTGGGAGATCGGTACCATCAGCAGCCCACAACAGTCCTCTACGCCAAGTGTTCCGAACCAGAACCTGGCGATTATGCCCTCCAATCGCTCTTTCCAAGCGGCTAAGGGTTCCACACGGCCTGACCATGGACACAAGTGCCGGGTCTGCAAAAAGGTCTACGGGAGCGAGGATCGGTTCCAGAAGCACCTGCGCGATACCGATCATGGCTTCACCACTCGAAGGCTGTCGATGGAACAGACATCTACGACGACGACCCTCAGCGGCTGCAGTTGCGGCAAACGCTTCCTCACGAACCGAGACCTGATCGCCCATACAGTCCAGCAAGCCCGGAGAGGGTTCGGGCATCGACACCAAAGCTTGGTTCATAAATCTGAGCTTCGGCAGTCGAGTGTTCAGGAGAACGTCAACATGGAATACACCGATAGCGGTTCCGTCCCTACGGCCCGGAGCTCATATCCGCAGGGCGACAGTAAGAATAGGCTCTATCAAGGGAAAGGCATGTTTATCGAGGCCATCCAAAAAGATCGCATTCAGGCTACTGACACGCAGGTTACTGTTGACGATGGAACCGATGTCATTTGTTCTTACAACTGGATCGACCAAGCCGAGCCAGCCATTCTCGTTCCCGGTATGAATTCACATTTAGCAATGGCATAAAATACTAACTCTCTAGGCGGCCCTCCTCTATTCGACACTCTCGCGCTCGCGAATCTGCCGACACAGCTCACACAGAGCACCATCATCAGCTCCATCAACGAAGATGCTGATCAAGCTCCCTCCTGCCCCTTCGGCCCCGTCTTCCAAGCTCTAGACATCATGTATCCCAACTTCCACTTCGACACGGTCGACATCCTCACCGACACCAAATGTCTCGAGCAGCTCTGTGCTTTCCTCGGCGCCACCATCATCTCGTCGTATGCCGACCTAGGCTTCACCACCCGGCTCAACCTCTTTCTTGTTAATAACACCCTCATTGTCGAGATGGTCGACTCGTCCACTCGCCACTGCCACGGGGATCCCGATTTACTCAAGAGCTTTATGAACACCTTCTCACGCTGGCCCGAGAGCGCGCCAAACTGCTCATCTCACCATCGAATCCTCCACTACCCGCTGGGGCCCCTCTCCTGCGTCCTCCGCAGCAGAACGGACGCTTGCCTCAACGAAGACGACATTCTCTCCCACTCCGTCCACCAGAATACCCTCTACCGTCCAACGCTCAACAAGCTTCGCGCTCTTGACATGATGGAGGCCAACCCGGGGGGGCTATCTGTCCCGCAGGCTGCCATGGCAGCCACGACACTCCGCACAGAGGGCGACCGCGCGGCGTGCCATCTCTCGAAGCTTTGGCTCGAGCGCCTTCCTTTCCTGGTGACGGGGAATCACACCGACGGTACGCTCTCGACAGTCGATGTCCTACACGCAATGGAGCCGACGATTGCGTGGGAGGAGAGGGAGCAGGGCCTGCTGAGGAAGCTGGCCGGACTTATCACGAGGCTGAGGGCCGTGGTCAGGGAGGCTGGTGGCGGCAGCTGCTTTGCGCTTTTCGGGGAGGGGAGCGGCGTAATGGAGGTGTTCACTTCTGTGGAGGGAAGAGGACTGGCTGACGTTGTTATCGATCGGTTCTGGCGTTAAGAGGACATCAGATACTGCGCATCGTTGCTAGGCTTGATGATTGAATCGAACTTTTCTTCTACTGCCATGTTCTTTCTGGGGAGGTAGCTTGACATTGAGAAATTTCGATCTTTTTTCTTGCCATGGTGACGTTGTCAGAGCCCAAACTACCTAATAATCAGAGAGCGGGAGAATCTGAAGGTCACATGCTGCCCGGATTGACTTCTTGTTCGACCTGTCGTCGAAAGTCCCAAAGAGGCGGCGTCCTAACATGACAAACCAAAACGGCATCTTGTTCACCCCGAGTCTCGGGCGTCGGCCTAAGAGCCGCGCACACCACCATCCATCCCAGAGCTCCAGGACCCCGCGGTCTCCTAGCTTGAGCCCTAAATTCTGGGGTCGACTTTACCCGGCCACTAGAGGGGAGCTTCATCGTTTACCCGGCTAGTCGTCGAGGGGCGATCCTTCGAAACATCGTCAAACGGAGTTTCCGGCGACGTGCGAGTCCACCAATAAACCTCCCATGCATCACATGCGGCTCCATCGGCGTTGGCGTCTTGGCTACCAGAAAAGCGTCACCGCTGGTGCGGATACGCATTTCCTGCGGGTTCGACACGACCATAGAGCTTGTTGGGGAAGCCTGGACATTTCGTCGTCCAGGTTGTCGATGCTGGCTGCTGGATGCCAAATATTTCCGTCGGCCTCTTTTCCCCGCAACCTCACGCCTAGGGTCTTTTCCCCACGCGACGATTGCAGGATGAGACCATTGGGAGTGGGCAACCAGGGTGGTTCTCGAGAGTCAGAGCTAAGCAGCATGCAAGCCGCCAGAAACGAGGCAGATCAGCGTCGTCTCGTCGAAAGCTCCGCGAGTGATTCCCCCGATCACTAGTTCGGTATAAAATATCGGGAGAGCAGCACCCATGCTGGACCACTGAAGGCAGGTCAGCATTGAAAGCGTGCTGATAGTCTGAACAATCTGTCATAGCATCGTCCATCATGCGCTTCGCCGCCCTCGCCACGACGCTGCTCGCGTCTGCGGTGACCAGCGCTCTCGCCTTCGAGATTCCCGCCGGCGTTCCTCGCTCCCTCGAGGAGTTCCGCGAGAAGCACCCCTACCAGGCGCGCAGTACTAAGGGCGACTGTCGCAAGGTCATTCGGATTCGCTCTTCTGAAGACGAGACTGACGACATCTCCGACGAGTTTCTCGCGGGTATCAAGGAGGCGAACAATGGCGGGCTGTTGTACCTCCCGAAGGACGAGCTGTTCGTCATCGGAAAGCCTCTGGACCTGACCTTCCTGGACAACATCCACGTCCGCCTGGATGGCAAGATCCTGGTATGATCGAAAGCTTTGAACCTGCTCAACATGAAACTGACGCGTCTAGTTCACCGACGACGTTCCTCAATGGCAAGCTACCGCCTTCAAACACCCGTTCCAGACCAACCTCCTGTTCTGTATGTTTGACTGCCACCGACCGACCTGGACTCGCTCGATTCTGACTCTCCGCAGGGAAGTGGGGTGGCAAGAACTTCAAAATTTACGGTGAGGGTGTCATCGACGGCAACGGCGAGCGCTGGTGGCGTGAGTTTGGCGAGCTGGATCTGCCCGCCGACAACAACTACACCTACGCCCGTCCTATTCTCTTCTACGTCGGCGATGCCAAGAATGTCGAGATTGAGGGCATCCGCTTCAAGGACGGTCCGATCTGGCACCAGCTGATCGAGCGCAGTACGCATCTTTTGCCGCACCCCTGAGTCTTTCGCACCTACTGACAGTGACCACTCCAAGCCGAGGGCATCTCCTACCGCGACGTTTCCTGCACTGCTCGTCCCGAGGACCAGGCAGTCCGCCCCGCCAACACGGACTTTTTCAACTCTCTGAACGTCAAGGATGTGTCCATCGAGCGCGTCTGGGTCGACGTCGGCGATGATTGCTTCTCGCCCAAGTCCAACGGCACCAACATTCACGTCAACTACATGTACTGCAACGGCACCCACGGTCAGGTACGTTCTGGGCCCCTGGCGGACGGGAATCCAGCATGCTGACCGCGGCAGTCGATGGGTTCTCTCGGAGAACACAAGGGCGTCATGTCATACGTCGAGGACGTGGTGATCGAGAACGTCTGGATGCTCAATGGCGGCGTGAGTCTTCCCAGCCAGCTTCACTGGCCTTGACTGACAGTCTCAGCACGGCGGTCGCATCAAGGTCTGGGCCGGTCCGACGGCCGGTCACGGCTATGTCAACAATGTTACCTTCCGGTGCGTATCCCCCCTTCTTGTGCCTCGTCAGCAGTGACTTACCTGTCCAGCAATTTCTGGAACGCCAACAACGAATGGGTCGCCTTCCTCGACTCTTGTTACTGGAACGCAAGTTTCCCCTCCCCCCTGAGCGCTTTGTCTGCTTCTGGCTCCTCCTAACAAAAACCAGATTGACACCAAGACCTGCCAGGAATACCCCGCCGGCATGTCCATCAGCAACGTCCTCTTTGAGAACTTCACCGGCACCACGCGCGGCAACCGCGGCCGCGCCGTTGCCAAGCTGACCTGCTCGACGAGCCCCGACGCCGTCTGCGACAACATCCGCTTCCGCAACTTTGACGTACGCTCGCCGTGCGGGGGGCCGGCGATCGCCATCTGCGACGGCGTCACGGGCGATACGGGCGACCTGCCGTGCTACGCCTCGGATAGCGCCGAGGCGAAGGCCGCGCTGCGGGATACGTGCACGGGGGAGAAGTCGGATTACGTCGGTAAGCCATGGGAGGATGGTGGCCCCGGGGGGTTCTGATCCGAGAGTGTCAAGCTGTGTCCATCAGAGGCGTGGTGTTGGGCATCCGCTTGTGGTGCCGTGTGGTTTCGAGAGGGAGGCTAGTAATCAATGTTGCACAGACAGCCGTCGCTCGACATAACTGGCAGGACACATGACAGGAACAAGTCACAGCGAGATCACGATGCGAAGATGGAGCATGACATGGTCTTCATCAAATTTCATTCAATCGCCTCATTACGTGAGGCGTTTTTTGTCATCGATGGTCATGGTTTAACCCTTGGCCGCACCAGCCTTGATGAGCATGATGTCACCATCCTCGACAACGTATTCCTTGCCCTTGGTCATGACCTTGCCCTTAGCCTTGACCTCGGCCTCGTCACCGAGCTCCTTCAGCACGGAGAAGGGGTAGACGAGGGCCTGGATGAAGGTCTTCTCGAAGTCGGTGTGGATGACACCGGCGGCACCGGGGGCCTTGGTGCCGTTGCGCAGGGTCCATTGCCTGACCTCGTCGGTGCCGGTGGTGAAGAAGCTGCCGAGGTTGAGCGACTTGCGCATCTGGATGATGAGCTTGGGCAGGGCCGAGTCGGCGCCGACCTTCTTCTGCTCCTCGAGGGCCTCGGCCTCGGTCTCGAAGCGGGTGAGGCGCTCCTCGTAGGCGACAGAGATGGGGATGATGGGATCACCGGAGGCGTTCTCCTTGATCCACTCGGCGATCTTGGGAAGATGCTTGTTCTTCTTGCGGACGTAGTCCTTCTCCGAAAGGTTGACCAGGTACACGACCGGCTTGGCCGTCAGGAGGAAGAGAGGGTTGATGACCTCGACCTGGGGGTTCTCGTCAGCTGGGCGAGTTCGACGACATGTGTGAGGCAAATCAAATCATGAAGATTGCGACTCGAAAGTCAGTATGAGTTTTTATCTCAGTATGCACTCTGCGTTAAGTTGAGGCATTCGACGAGCTGGGTTATAAGTCGGACCACGGGTCCTTTATCATCACGCGAGTCGCGGCGGGGGTGTTTTGAACATTGAGAAAGGTTGTGGCAGCTTACCTCCTTAGGAGACCAGTTGCCCTTTCGGACGTCCTTGCCGTCCTTCAGCCAGTCGATGATCTTCTGGATGGTGTCCTGCTCGGCGATCATCTTCTTCATCTCGAGACTCTGGCCGCCGGAGCGCGTCTTCTTCTTCTGGGCCTCGAGGGCCTTCTCGACGAACTCGATGTCTTTCAACCGGAGCTCCTCGCTGATGATGTCGAGGTCACGAGTGGGGTTGACATCACCCTCGACGTGAATAATCTCGGCATCGTCGAAGGATCGCACGACCTGGAAGATGGCGTCGACGGCACGGATGTGGGACAGGAAGGCGTTTCCGAGACCAGCACCGGTCGAGGCACCGCGGGTCAGGCCGGCGATGTCGTAGACGGTCAGGTTGGCGGGGACGCGGGACTTGGGGTTGTACTTGGCGCACAGCCAGTCGTAGCGGTCGTCGGGGACGATGACGCGCGCCTCCTCGGGGTCGATGGTGGCGTAGGGGAAGTTCTACATCTTTGTCAATGAGTCTGCAGGTTCGTGGTGGCGGGGAGCAGAGACTTACAGCAGGGTTGCCGAGGTTGCACTTGGTGATGGCCTGGAACAGGGTGGATTTGCCGACGTTGGCAAGACCGACCTTGGATCGCGGGGTCAGCCTGGGGGGCTCAAGTCAAGCTCAAGCGCGGGGTGAATTTTTCTTCACCCCCCGTTGCTCGTTGTGGGCGACGCACGATTCCGCTCTTCAGACTGTTGCCAGGGCGGCCGAGGAGAATCTTCTTCTCCTCGACTTGCTTCTTGGGAGCCATCTTGGATCCTCGTTTCTTTGCGTAGGAACGAGAGGGGGTATAAAAAACAGTGCAGCGAAGCACTGGTGTGTGGTGGCCGAGACTGATACTGGTGGTACAGTGTCGAAAGGCAGAGCTAGCTGCGCGTGGGTGTAAAGGGGGGAAAAAAGAAGCGAAGGGGAGGGAGGGCGGGAGGAGGGACGTCGTGGTGAAGGATTGGCTGGCTGTGTGACCAGCCGCAACCCGTCGGAACTGTCCAGTTGGCTTTCGCGAAAGAAGGGGAGGGAGGGGAAAAGAGGGGATTGGGTATCTGGGAAGCCGGTTCGGTGGTGGCATGAGTGAGGGAAAAAGTGTAGAAGAATTTGCTGCGCGCGAACCTCGACTTGGATTTTGCTGCGCTGTGCCCCACCAAACTCTGGTCCTAGCCCTGGTGCTGCTGCAGCTCGCCTGCACCTCGCTCCACTGTGGCTCCCGTGCCCTGCTGAGGTAAGCCGGCCTGGAGGAACGTCCCACCGCAGGGCCTACTGGGTACCTTCGGGTGACTACCTTACCTAAACTACCACCTTACCTTCATCTCAGGTAGGTAGGTAGGTACGGGTAGGCACATATGACCAGCTCTCCAGTGGGGGCATGCCCTGGAGCTCCCCCCCGGATTCGGCCAGGTCGGCGCCGAATCGCCCAGTTCCTATTGGGCGTCCACCTCAGCAGGCTAGCTTCCCCCTCCCCTCTTCCCTCCACTGTCGTCACTCGCTGCCTATGTCCTGCTTCCAGCTTGCTGGTCCCATGTCTCAAGGTCGCATCGCTCGCATCGCATTGCACCACAGCGTTTGACAGCTTCCAACGGCGCAAACGATTCCATCCTTCGACGTCGCCGCCAACGTACTACTTCCACTCCTGCCATCTTCTCTCCTATGCTTAGACTGCTCCCTGAATCCTTTGTACCTGGTTCCTGACGATCTTGATACCCTCATCTGCTCCTCTCTTTGTGCCTGAACCCAACTCGTAGCCCCGCCCGTTTCGCCAGTCTCGCCTCCCAGATCGCCAAACGAGAGCTTCTTGCCGTCGCATCATCTCTCTCAAGCTTCTTTGCCTTTCCACACCAACCTTCAAGATGCCTCCGACTCGACCTGAGCGTTCCAACTCTACGAGGCAGTCCTCGAACCGCCATCGGTCGACCATGTCCCTCACAAAGACCGAAGTCACGATCCATGTCTACGACCTGCTCCCGGTAAGCCAGCAGACGGCTTCCCTGCGCCGCATGCCCCCTACCCGCAAGATACTGACGAGAGCAGCCCGGAAGGTTATCCACCGTCCTCTGGTCGGTCGGCGCGTCCCTCCTGCACTCCGGCGTCGTCATTAACGGCAGAGAATACGCTTACGGCGGCCACGACCGCCGCGGCATGACTGGCGTCTACTGGACGAGCCCCAAGACCGAACCGCCGGGCGGAACCTTCAAATGCGAGCTCCTGCACGGCTTCACCTTCATGACCGAACAAGAAATCGAGAAGGTCCTGGACGACGTGTCCAAGGAGTTCCAGGGCACGTCCTACAATCTCCTCACCAAGAACTGCAACCACTTCACCTCGGAGCTCTGCGTGAAGCTGACGGGCCAGAACGGGCCTGCCTGGCTCAATCGTGCCGCCAGCATTGGCGTTGCGCTGCCCTGTGTCGTGCCTAGGGAATGGATCGACCCTCCCGCGTACGACACGGTGGATGGCGAGCTACTGGACGAGGACGAGGACGACGGGACGCACGAAGGATCTCGCATGCTCAAACAGTCCCCTCCAAGGTTTCATGGCGAGCCGCACAGCGACGATGAGGAGGAGGAGGATGCGTCCGAATGGGAGAGCGAAGACGACAGGCGGCATGGGGGAAGCGGCAAGGGGAAGCAGGTTGATCGAGACCAAGCAGGCCGACAACTGCCTGCCTCGGAGAGGGCACCACGGCCATAGCGGCAAAATGCCGACGGGGATGGGATACTGGGTTTGGTCCACCACGGGTGGCTGGCGTTACGAGATTTGATACCAAGCGTCTTGCGAAACTGGGATGGCGTTTGGGATGGGCGACGCGGGACAGAACCCGGCAGCTCTTGATTCTTTGGTATATAGTACAGCTGTACACGTATTGTACATTTGATTTCCATCTGTTCCCTCCGCCCCGTCTACCACGCTGCACCCTGACCGACCGCTTACAGACGTCTGGGGTTCTTGCTCCTGCTTCCACCAAACTTGAGCCTCGTCGAGTCGGCGACGCGCACGACCTTCTGCCGCCACATGGCGCCCTCGGGGCTCATCAGACACTTGACGCCGGCATCGCGGCCCTGGCCGAAGCCCCGTAGCACGAGCTCGATCCGGTTGATCTTCTTGTCCCAGCCCGCGAACCTTAACCTCTCAAACACGTGCGCCGTCAGCTGGTACGCGGCGTCGAAGTGTTTCCGCCTCGACTTCCTGAAGCCGATGTTGCCGCACGACATGGACACGATGGCGCCGCGGTCGGGCTTGGACATGGTGACGTGCGTGTTGTGCTTGTGCGAGTAGATGTGCAGGTGGAAGGGCTCGAGCGCGTCCATCGCCTCTTCCTTGATGTCGCCGAAGCCGTCCTTGTCGCCGTCGAGGCCGGCCGGGGTGCGCTTCTGCTCGTCCTTGCCGAGGGTGCTGCGGAAGAGGTTCATCATGCTCGAGTCGGCCGGGCCGCTGGTGGTGGTGGCGCCCGCGGCGGTGGGGGGCTTCGGGGCGGCGGGCTTCGGGGTGTTGGGAGCGCCGTAGAGGGAGGAGAGGAGCTCGGAGCCGGCCTTGGTGGTGGGAGGGTCATCGGCGCGTCTGTTGGCAGTCTGGGAAAGAGGTCGGCAGAGGGAGGGCGAGCATCGTGTGATGGAGGTCGGGCGGGCGATGGATTGAAACGCCGTCCTCGAAAGGAAACGGCTTGCTGAGGGGCCGCTCATCTTTGGTGTGATCGACAGACCCTGCTGCACTGCCGTCGAATATGGTGATGTCGGGTCGTTGAAGGTCAAGTTGTCGATAATTGGTGACCTGGAATTTTTCGAGAGAGCTTCCCGACACGCCATTCCCCGATTGGCCGACCTCAGGGGCGGGCGCGGCTCGCTGCACTCTCTGGCGTCTGCCGGGTAAACTGCGGCCGAGTCTCGTACCTAGGTACCTCCGTCCACTCCCGTGAGCCGTAGTGACCCTCCCCTTCCAGTTTCCACCAGCTTCGACCCCTGCCCGCCGCGGCCCGCCTGGAGCCGAGATCGCAGAAATCCTCGTCGCGCCCCAAATTTTGATCCGGCCAAATTTCATCCGGCCTACTTGCCTCCCCCCCCGTCTGAGTCGTCTCCCCCAACCTGTGCATCGCTATCACCCACACCTGGGAGGCGGAACGCTTTGATTCATCATGAACTCCTTTGTCCAGTCCTCACGGAGCGTCACGCCCAATGCTCTGACAAGGACATCAGCCCGCGCCGCCCATGCGACTGGCAGGACGCAGGCTTACCGGCTTCAGTCTACCGATACCCTCGCCGCCATCCGCATCCAACAGACATCCTCGCGACAGCTCTCCTCCCTTCGCCCTACCCCCCTTCGATCATCCTTCCTCCCCCACGAGATCCGACCTCTCATCACCTCCACACCAGCCCGCTCTTTCCACGTAGCATCGCCGAGATGGCAAAAACAGACGGAAGAGAAGCCTCAGGCCGAGACCAAGCCTGCAGAGGAAGCCTCCAAGGCCGCAGAGGAGGAGAAGGCCAAGGCGTCCGAGTCGGCAGACAAGGAAGGTGCCTCTTCTGGTGAGCAGGAGAAGAAGGGCGAGGAGAGCGACGGAAAGCAAGAGGAGAAGAAGAAGGACGAGCCCCCGCCACCTCCCCCCCATGGCGACATGACCCCGTGGCAGGTCTTCATGGAGACGATGAACACGGAGCTGAAGAAGTCCAAGGAGTGGAACGAGTCGACCAAGGCCCTCTCCGGCGAGATCCAGACCTTCCAGGAGAGCGAGCGCGTGCGAAAGGCCCGGGAAGCCTACCAGTCCACCACCGGCGCCATCGGCAAGACGACCTCAACAGTTGTCAAGACGACTGCCGGCGCCATCGGCAAGGGTGCCGCGTGGACCTGGGACACGCACGCCGTCAAGGGCGTCCGCAAGGTTGCCAACGTGACGGGTGACGCGCTCGACAAGGCCACCAAGCCCATCCGTGAGACGGAGGCCTACAAGAACGTCAAGGATGTCATCGACGACGGCAGCAGCTCCCGCTACGGTGGCTGGGTCGAGAAGGAGGAGCGCAGGAAGAAGCGTGAAGCCGAGAGGGCTCTCAGGGGCGATCAGCCGGAGAACCTCGAGGAGGACCCCAAGTATGTTGAGCGCGATTTCCGATCATGATGACAAGCATTGCTGACCACGTCACAGCGCCGGCACGAACGTGACACTACACAAGGATGCCGCGTGGAAGGAGGCGTGGAGAGATTTCCGCGACCAGAACAAGGTGGTCCAGGGCTTCTTCAGCGCTGGTAAGGTCTACCAGGAATCCGAGAACCCTCTCATCTCGACGGCGCGAAGCATCACCGACACCATTGGCGGATGGTTTGCCGAGAACGAGCAGGCCCAGGTCATCAAGAAGTTCCGGGAAATGGACCCCAACTTCAAGATGGAGCCTTTCCTCACGGAGCTCCGCGAATACATCCTTCCGGAGGTCCTCGACGCCTACGTCAAGGGCGACGTGCCCACCCTGAAACTGTGGCTCTCGGAGGCGCAATACTCGGTCTACGACGCCCTCACGAAACAGTACCTCAAGGCCGGCATGAAGTCGGACGGCCGCATCCTCGACATCCGCCACGTCGACATCGCCAAGGCGCGCATGCTGGAGCCCGGTGACATTCCCGTCTTTGTCATCACCTGCCGCACCCAGGAGGTGCACGTCTACCGCAACGCCAAGACGAACGAGCTCGCGGCCGGTATGGAGGACAAGGTGCAGCTGGTGACCTACGCCATTGGCATCACGCGACTGCCCGACGACGTTAGCAACCCGGAGACGAGGGGATGGAGGCTCATCGAGATGCAGAAGAGCGGACGCGACTACTACTAAGCGGGACCACCACGTTGGCCCCCTTTTCTTGACCCGACTCAACAACCACTCATACGCTGGCGATTGGATGCGACACTTGTCATTCTGATGTTTCACTAATGTACAAAAAACTAGACGGGGGGCATATGGGGGAATTGGCGATTTTGGGGATGCAGACGAAGAAGAGAGACAGCCGGGGAGATCAATTTGGAGTCTTGCCGCCTGCGGTCTGCGGCCCGAGGAACCAACACCGCTCTCGCCTTGAGGAGGCCACCATGTACGAATACCGAAGAGCCTGCGAGGCAACTGGCGAGGTTATTTTTCCTCGCCGAGCTGTTTGTTTAATCAAGATACCAGACGGACTGTTTGACGTCTCGGATCACACACCTCGCTGTCCTTGATGCCTTGTCTTTCGCATGTGCATGTCTCACGCGCAGCTCACGATGAGTGTCATCTCGCGTTGGTCTTGAACGAGAGACTACAGTGGCAGACGATGTTCGCATGGGTGGAAACTACCTTGGTCATGTGTGGTGAGCTTCTGCTGATGCTCCCTCTTATCCCGATTCTGTCAGTCCTCGCCTACAACTTCCTAATCCTTCATCGTGTCCGACCCTCTGTTTCTCCCTTGAGTTCGCTCAAGGTTCCCTCCGCCTGCAGTTCATCCCTCACCACCATCAACGCCTTCCCCAGCAAGTTCAACCCCCACGAACTCCTGTCCACCGTCGGCGCGACGTGTGGTGCGAATCCAACCCCCCAGATGGGATCGAAGGGACTTGCCTCCACGAGCTCACCTGTCCCCGTCGCCAGCAGCCTCTCTTTCAGCTCCGCTGCACCTTTTCCGGTTGTGAATTTCAGCCGAGTCCCGTCCCTCACGATCTCCTCCCGCTGCGCGTCCCACGTCTCCGGGTCGAAGTTCTTGACCTTGCGGCCCAGAGCTTTGGCCTTGCGTGGATGCGCCGCGGCGAGGATGGCGGTCTCTTGTGACGGGTCGAAAAGGGCGGCCTTGCGGTACATCATGTAGTGCTCGGCGGTCTTGAAGAAGCGAGAGGGATCCGCGGGGTGCGGGAACGGCGTGGGCGCCCATTGCGAGAGGAAGCCGTGCGAGGGATCTGTCTCGCGCCAAAAGTAGACGGCAGTGGACGGCGATTCTGAGGACGTTGGTGCTGGCTCTGTTAGGTTGTGCTGGGTGTCCATCTTGGCGAGATTGGTCTTGGTGAAGATCGTGGTTGGGGAGTTTGTCGCGGTAAGAGATAGGCAGCGCGCCCGCAACAGTCCCCAAGTCGCACAGCGGATCATACTTATTTGCATTCAAATTTCGTTCAAGACGTTGATGCCGACCGGTGGTGAGTCTTTGTCGCGGCGTGACTCAAGCTGTTGTGAGATAGCCAAGGGTCGCCTGAGGCTGAAGCAGCGGGGCGTACTAAGGAGAACCTGGCGCCGAGGCCTTCCACCTCAGTCCGGTCAACTAGGTCGAATTGCTGGTTTAGCTTGCGCGGAAGATGCTTGTCTTTGATCTCTCACATGTTTCCTGTCTGATGGGTTACCACGCGACTGTAACCATTGGCTCAGATGCCCCAGGCGGCTGGGTGCTGGGGGATTTACTCAGCTTTCCCCTCACTTGCCAGGTAGCAGATGCTTGGGACGGCTGACGTTTAACATCAACAGAGAAGAATTGAATACCTCGGACGGCGAACTTCAGCTGTGGACCTCGCCTCCAATCTGCATATCCTCTACGAACAACTCCAGCCAGGAAGCTTGCCGCAGTGTTGTCACCTGATTCCACCGAGTGCATCAGGATGTTGAAGGTTGGGTACAAGGGATGCGAGTGAGCATAGTGTTCGACATGTTGACCTCATTGCTTGCTGACCTACATTACAGCCTAAAGAGCCTTGGTCTGCATCTTCGCAAGAATGGCTTTCTCAAACGCGAACGAACCACGCGCCGCATCCGCATTATCCATGGTGGAGTCACCATCGTCGACACGACCAGGGCAATGCTCGTCTGGGAACATGCAGCATATCCGCAATACTATATCCCGGAAGCTGACATCAAAAACTGCGCCATCACTCCGCAGGTATTGGGTCCCGATCCGGGCCCTCCCTCCACGCAACAATTCTTAACCTTCGACATCCTCAAGATCGCTCCTGCGGACAAGAAGGTCCTTTTCACCGCGAATGAGACTACTAGGGTCATGAGATTCGTGGGTATGGATTCCGAGGTGCATGAAATGGTGCGGTTCGAATTCGGAAGCATGGGTTCGTCATCTCTTCTCCATTGTGCCGGCGTTTTGCGTGCAGTTATCCTCGAGTAAGGTCTCTGGGCTGATATAACCTGACTGTTTGTGCAGACCAGTGGTTTGAGGAAGACACACCAATCTACGTCCACCCCAAAGACCCTTACAAGCGTGTAGATCTTCTGGTGTCGAGACGGAAAGTCCGCATCGACTACAACGGGCAGCTTCTCGCCGAATCCTCTCACTCGGTTCACCTCCTGGAAACCGGCCTCCCAACTCGGTACTACATTCCGTACACGGCGGTGCCCGAAGGCTCGGTGCGGCTCCTGAAGTCCGACACGGTGACCGAGTGCCCCTACAAAGGCACTGCAGGCTACTACAGCGCCGAGCTGGACACTGGAGAGGTTTTGGAGGACCTCGTGTGGTTTTACCGCCACCCTACCATTGAGTGTGCTGGTATTGCAGGCATGATCTGTTTCTACAATGAAAAGGTGAACATTCAGCTGGACGGGAAGCTTGTGGAGACGCCAGGAGAGCCGGGTGTGTAGAACCGATGTCCCTTCCCATTCATTTGGTTTTGGGATCTTAGCAGATACGAACATGTGAGGCTCAGGCATGCCTCTCCGTGCAGAGGAATCCGCAACAGGGCTCAAATGGATGATACGGATCTCGGTGACTGTCGGTGTCCTGACCGATGGTTTCGGTGAGAAAAGGTGAGGCTTAGAGGCTAAGCCCCAGCCGCCGATGACGTCGCAATGAGGCGGAGCCGTGACACTGCACTCACGCTAAGAAGCTGGCTGCTGGCTCCTCGCCCAGCCTCCAGCCTCCAGCCTCCAGCCTCCAGCCTCCCATTCCTGCCAAGCTCATTCTCATTTCATCACCTTACCACGACTTCTCATCACGACGAATCTCACCCAAAACGACATTCGCTCTTCGAATACCAGCCAGCACACCATGTCCGACCAATCAAGCATGCCCCGCGCGCCGGCGCCGGTCCACGCCGAGCAGCCCAAGTCGCAGGACGCCATGGCTATGGGTGAGCTCTCTCAGCACGACGATCGATGACAAGACGGCCGCGAAACTCCGCTGACACGCACCCGCAGATGCTCAGAAGCCCCAGGCGTCCCAGGACGGGCGGACAGACGAGGAGCCGGAGCTGGCGCTGCGCGGCGGCGAGGCGTGCCCGGGACGCTTCTGCTTCATCATCCCTTGCCCGATCCCCTGCAACTTCTGCGTCTTCCCGTGCCCCTGCTGATCGGCTCTGGGAAAGGGCCTCCTCCTTCCTACCTGTATCTGTTTGCGAGTGTACGAATCCGTCCCGGTAGTCTGGCGCCGGCTGCCACGCCTTCGGGTGCCATAATCAAAGTCTTTTGTCTGCCCGTGCGTGTCCGCGGTTCTGTTCTGCTTCGTGATGATCTGTGCCCCGCGCTGCAGGACTGGACGCCTCGAGGATCCACAGTCGACGCGGAGTCGAGGGGCTCGTCGCCGGTACTTCGCCCGAACCGCCGCCTGTCACTCGCGCGACGGGCTCCTGCGGACGGAGGCCGTCTCTCCCCGCACAGCGCCCAAGTGGACCTACATGCAGACAACATGCGATGAACCTCGGGGAGGCGATGGAGAATCGGCCCAGTCGTCTGTCTACGGTGGCGGGGTGCGGGGAGAGGACCGGAGAAGGAACATGGTGCTGGTGGGGTTTGTCATTACTGTTGGTGCTGGCGAGGAGCAGTAGTGGTAGGGGCTGTCGCCACTGGAGGACATCAAGGAAGTATCAAGCGCACCGACGAGGCGATGGTCATATTGAGCAAGATGAGGGGGTATTGAATTAAGACATAGGTAGTATCCAAGAGGTGCCTTCAGCAAGGTCATTCACTCCAGAATCGGACGACAGAGCGACACAAGGGTTATACAGGTTCTTGTATTTTCCATCTCGATAGATAGTAGACATGAACACTCTTCCGCGAACCATCACCACCAATGAGTGGTTGATTAGAAGGCCATTAGTGCGAGAAAAGCCGGGCAGGGGGGAAAGCATCCAGATACATCGGACAACTGGGAAAAGCTATTCATTTTTCCTTTGGCAGCCGATTCCACGCACCATCCCCCCCGCACAGCACAAACGTGCGCATCTAGTAGTCGTCGTTGATGTCGACGGTGGTCTTGGTCCACTTGCGGGCGTTGACCTTGCGCTTGAAGAGAATGTCGATCTCGCGGTACGAGCGGTCCTTCATCTCGGGGACGAAGAAGTAGGCCAGGACGAAACAGGCGAAGCCGGTGCCGGCCCAGACGTAGCCGCACTTGCCGCCGAGGTCGGCGCCCTGGAAGTGGCATGTTAGCAAGTCTGCTCGAGAAAAGTGAACGTGGACGGGTTGGGCAGGCGCTTACGGTAGTGCTCAGCATCCAGTTGCCGAGGAAGATGCAGGGGATGTTGACGAGGTAGTAGCATCCACGACCGATACCGGTGGTGAGGGGACGGAGACGGATGGCCGAGGTCTCGCCGATGATGACCCACGAGGCCGGGGCGGGGCCGAGGGTGAAGAGGACGGAGATGATGAGACCCAGCGAGGCCTGGGCGAGAGACGACGAGGTGCTGTCGCTGAAAGAGGCGGCGATGCCGAGGGCGACGAGGAAGCCCGTGTTGATGAGGGAGCCCCAGACGTAGATGGTGCGGCGGCCGAGGTAGGTGGTCAGGATCCAGGAGAGCATGACGAAGATGGTCTGCAGGGCCGAGGTGATGAGGCCGAGGGCGAAGGCCGTCTCGTTGGCGATGCCGGCCTGGCGGAAGAAGAAGACGGCCTGGTTGGCGATGAGGTTACCCGTCAGGTTCTGGGCGGCGTAGACGCAGCAGACGATGGCGGTACGGTAGGCGTCGACACCCTTGAAGAGCTCGAGGTAGCCGGGCTCCTTGTCCGACTTCTCGAGGTCGATGGTGCGGCGCATCATGGCGACCGTGTCGTTGTAGTTGGAGACGACCGACTTGCGGCCGAGGCGGGAGACGGCCTTGGCAGCCTGCTCAAGCTTTCCCTTGCGGACGAGCCACCAGGGCGACTCGGGGGCGAGGAACATGAGGATGGCGAGGGGCGTGGGGAACATCCACTGCAGGGCGATGGGGATCCTGTAGGAGATGGCCCTGGGCTCGTCGGCGTATGCGTAGGTGGTGCCGCCGACGATGATGGCGCCGATGGCCCAGAACATCTGGAGCATCTGCGTGCAAGGGGCGCGGAGCCTCATGGGCACGATCTCGGAGCAGTAGGCGGGCGAGTTGGCGATGAAGATACCCCAGGGGATGCCCTCGAGAAGCTGGGAGAGGAGCATGATGGGCAGGGATGGGGCGAAGAAGAAGACGAAGATGAAGGCGTTCAGGAGCATGAGGCCGAAGATGGTGGCCCAGCGGTAGCCGACGCGGCTGGTGAGGGGACCGGCGAGGGTGACGCCGATGAGGGCGCCGATGGGACCGGAAGCCTGGAGGGCCGAGGCCCAGGGGCTCTCGATCTCCCAGTTCTCCGTGCCGTCGCTGGAAGTGCCGACAAAGACGCCGAATTCTTTCTGGAAGGAGGGGAGGGCGATGAAACTGCCCATCAGGAAGACACAGTAGGACTCCATGATCTGGTGGGGGGCTCGTGTTAGTCCCCGAGGGTGAGACGGGAGGGTGAGATGAGATGAGCGAAGCCGAAGCCACACACACTCGCGGGGCGACTTACAATGGTGCAGGACATGGTGAAGGCCCACAGACTGGCCATGGGGTAGGCGCGGACAGCCTCGAGGACACCCATCCTGAATTCGGCCTCCTCAGCATCAATGGCGTCGGACTTGTACTTGTCGAGGGAGGCCTTCTCGTCGAGATCATGCGGGGCGGCACCAGTCTCGATCTCCTGCGGCTTCTCGCCCGCAGGCGACTTGGTGTCGACGGGATCGCTCATGTTGGGTGGTTGTCAGTTGTACCCGACGAGGAACAAGTTTGACTGGAAGAGAGAGGGATGGGGGAAGGAGGGCCGAGACAAGGAGAGGGAGTTGGGTCAGTGGGAGACCACGGGCTCCATATATACGGTAACACGTCTTGCAGTCAGAAGCATTCGAGGTGTGATCCTTGGGGAAAGGAATCCTTGGGGAAGGGGGGGCGCGGAGGGAGTGGAGAAGGTCCCGGGGTGGAGGGCCGGGGGGAGAGAGACTGTGTGCGAGATTAGCTCGGGGAAAGAGGAGAGCTTGGAGAAGGCCGCTCCGTTTCGCCCATACCCGGGCCAGTCACGGCCAAGTAGCAGGGTGATGCTTTGGGTACTAGTCCATGACCCCACCCCTGGCCTTCTCCAGCGGTTTCTACCACGCGAATCCGCCAGAAACAGGCAAAGATGCGCGTCGCCCGCCCAACCTCGCGGCAGATTATCCCGAGTCTACCAATGTCAGGACGACCTTGGCGGCACTACGACCTGACAGCAGCAAGGCAGGTCAGCGGCACGGCCGTTGGCGCCTACACGGGATAGTGGACAAGGGTGCAAACCAAGGACGACCTGCTGCCGGCCATGGTCCATCTGGATTGGCGCGGCTGACCGCGAGCCCAGTGCAGAGCCGAAATTCTGGCCGTGTTTTCAATCAACGGGCATGCTGGCATCGAAATTTGAATTGTAGTGAGCGAATCGTCTTTATTACCAAGGGAAGCAAATCACAGGACTGGGACGTTGTTATGAGCAGGGATCTTGGATTGGGGGGGCTTTTGGGGCGTCCAGAGCTAAATGGGCCCCCGGATTTCTCATCGTGGAGCACACCTGCGCTACGTGATACCATCTTCCTGAGGCGCTCTTGGCATCCTGCCTCGGTGCCCTGCATTCGACGGCGGTCGAACGAACATGTTCGGTCCCGTCGTGTTCGGGACACAAGGGACGCTTTCAAGCTCCACAAGTATGTGCGACTGGCGATTGTTCCCTCCCTCCCCTTGGCTTCTACGCCTGGTTGGTACCTCTATTGAGGTCAGCTGCGTTATTGTGCGTCCAAACCATACCCCTGACAGTTTCTTGTCGGCGTCCCTACCATACGGCACGCTGGCAAGGCAAGGAGCGTGGAACATTTTGATATTCTACGAGGGCTGAAGTGAAACCCTGCAGCCGCCAAGATAGATGCTGGAGACCTGCATGCCTGGTTCTCCGAACCGACAGATGGGAATGTGTCTCGAACCATGGCCACGCGAGCCGTCACAGACATTTGCGCTTCTCTTTTTTCGTCCAAGTGCAGTGTCATCGTCCTATTGCTGGGATGCCGTGTCTGCGGTCGGGCCTGCTCTTCTCGTGTCCAACGCCCCCCCAGTAGAAGGAAGACACATGCCAATGGAGTGCTGTGACCGACGGCGAATGGCAGCGCACGAGCGGTGCTCCACGCGGCGCGGATCTGGCTTCCCCAGGCGATCCAGTGAACTCAGAGATCACATGGCCTTCCTTTGATGGCGCCAGGCCCCTCAGATGGCGAGAGGCGACAGATCCTCATATCCACCATACATAAGGTAAGGTACCTTAAGCATACATGCCTGGGCTGCCCCGCGCGGACAGAGCCGTCTGCGAGAGTCTCGGGGTTAGCGGGTCTGGACGGTCCCGTGTCGCCTACGACGTGTAGCGAATGGTGTCTGTAGCGTATGGTGTCGCATCGTCGTGTTGGCAGGAGCGCGATGCGTGTGCCGCGTTCCGGTCCTTTCGGCACATCAATGAGGCGAACGCCACAGCTTTCGCGTGAAAATGCCGGGGAAGCCGGGGGAGTCGGGGTAGTCGGGGGAATGGGACCCGGTTAGGCCGCTCCTTTGGCTTCACCCTAGCCCCCACTGGTCGACGTGCGCCGGGATGGCGTCGTGGTGGTGTCGCGGTGGAAGGGGGATTTGCCCTATTCCGGGGTAGCTGCGGGGGTGGCTGCGGGTGGCTCGCCCTCGTTACAGGCTAAGCTTCACTAGTCTAACCCTTAATAGGCCCTCGTACCCATAAGCCCACTTGGAAAGCTTGGTCTGTAATAGGTGCGACTACAGCACCCCAGACGCCCAGAATGTCCTCCCATGCTCTCTGTGTTCTCCCGGGTTCTCGAAGCAGCGCCGTGCGTGCATCATCCTCTCGACGTTTGGGTCGTCAGCTCGCCAGCCGTCAGGAGAATGATCACAGCCCAAGGTAAGGTATAAATGGTCGCGCCTAGCACTCGTGCCTGAAGACTCTTTCTGCTGCTGTCTCCGCCCTCACATCTTGCTCATTCAGGCTTAGATCGCGGAGCACAACGTGGGCGTACTGGAGACCGTTCAAGCCCATCCCGGCCCTCATCGTGTCCTGCACCATTGTAATCTGCCCACGAAATTTCGACGTGACGGAATACGCGTTTGATGACGGCGCAGTCCAGAATTTTGAGTCGACATGTATTCCGTCGAGGCGCGCGGGTTGTCTCCCTGTAGCGGCTTGGACTGTGAATACTCGAAACGTGCTATTCATCGACTCCATGACCATGCTGAGATCGGGTGGCCTGTCGACCACCATCACAGGAGCCATACGGCATAGCCCGACGGTCCTCGAAGCGTACAATTGATCCAGTTGCGTGCCTCAATCAATGTCGATGAGGCTTGCTCTAGACGCTGTCATCTAGACCCCTGACGGGCATCCCATGCATGAAAGAGATCGCAGTAGTCTACCACGACAATAAGGCCAGTGCTATCTCAGTGGTACTCAAAAAGCATTGCGTGCTCCGGGCCAGGCCCGCTTGCATGGCTCTGCATGTAGCATGTCGGCAGTGATGGAGTTGGTAAATCGGGAGTTGTCTGCAGTGGCTCCGGTGTTTTGCCCCCATGTTGGTAAGTGGTAAGTAAGTGTACCTCAAACGTCCAATAGGGAATCAACTCCTCAGCGCTGGCTGTACCTCCACTTAATACCTCCTCGGGTGTGAGCCCGGTTCGAGTAGCCTAGAAAATGCTACTAATTCGTCCAATCTCTGCCGTATTAGAGGACTTCTTGATGCCAAGATGAAGGGCTCTGTTCTGCGCTGAGGTCTTGGGGGCTAACTTATTAGGTAGGTAGAGTTGACTATGCTACTCACTGATCGGAGGGACGCTCTCGGGGTACGGTTTGGACTCACAGGCCAGCTAGGGATTGTCTGGTTTTATCATGGGCTCTTCACTTCAAACGGCGGCTTGAGGCCTGATCTGGCCTTGGTTTACCAATTTCCGCTGCATGCAAATAACGAGCGGCTGGCCTCTCTACAGGCCCCAAATACCAGCCGCCACATATTTCGAAGCCGACTAGATGCTGGAGAAGATGACTCATTAGAGATGCGTAGGTTTATGTCGTTCTATCATACCTCCTGCCTCCTTAAAGGTGTAGTCAGCATAGAGTTGGATGTCCCCTGTCGAATGATATCAGCCACAGCCACCCCGGACTCGCCCACTAGGCATAATTCAAGCCAGCGGAACCATTCGGCTTCCACAATCGGAGATTTGCCCGTCTTCTGAGAATTTCCCAAAATATTCCCCCATGTGAGCGGCCGGCCCTCATGTTGCAACTTTGTCTCCATGCTTCTCCATGATTGTACCAGGTGTCACGCATTCAGCAAGATGTGTCAGGAGATCACTCACGGCACTTATGTAAAATAATCACATGTGGTATCCTTGGTGACCCGCCATTTTGCTGCCACTCACCAGCACCAACCTGATGTTCTCGGAATATCTATGGCGTGCCCGTGCTCGCCAATTGGGATCATGACCGGAGAACTAAGTAACTCTCAGCCATCACAGCCCCTGTCACTGCTGTAACAGAGCCTCCAGCCACCAAGATAGACCCGAGCACAAAGTAAACGAAATAGAAAAGCTCCAGGGGTCGTTCATAGAACCGTAAGTTCCCGCTCTTTAAGATTTTGTTCTCTTTGCCCGTCACAGTCCCATCTGGCACGTGCTTGAACTCCATCTTCGTCCCACCTGCCAGGCCAGCTTTGCTATGGATGATCGCGCTGTGCAGGAGGTCTCTATGATAGTTGATAGATCTCTCTTCCAGCCGAGGGAACCACCCCTGCACGGTCGCAAGCGTCCAGACGAACCAGCAGTGCCCCTTGAAGCAGGCGTAGTTGTAGAGGCCCGGCCTCCCCATACCGAGTCTGTCGCACAGGGCGTCTCCGTTGAGTACCCTACTGCCCGCCTCAATGAACCCGGCCGAAAGGTTGATTGGCGCTATGTCCTTGACCGTCTCGACGAAGTTATGGCCAACGATGTGCGACGTGTTCGTCACTGAATGTTCGTTGTAACTCAGGCTCTCCATAAGGATCTTCGCTTTGGTTGACGAGGTAAAGTGACCATTTGGCGTACCGAGAAGATGACCTAGGTACCGCCAAAGAGCAACGTAGTCCTCAACCTCTTGTGTTGGCACGGTAATACCCATGAGTGGGAGTTGCCTGTATGCGTGGTTGCAGCAGAAAGTTGTGAGGGCATGCAGAGAGTCAAGAGTATTTATGGGGATGCCGTAGGTCTCCGTGTCAAAGTAAGCTGGGCCTCTGGTCTCGGCAATCTTCAGGATCCGCTGTCGCACCATAGCGTGTAGAAGCCGCACACGCACAGTCGTCCTGTGGCCGGGGCCACCGGGCTTGATGTATTCAAGGCTGTGTGTGACCTCGAGAAGGAACTGGAACGTTTCGAGGAGCCTCCGGAACAATACACGGATGCTGAAGCCGCCCGTTCGGACCAGTACCTCGACTACGCTTTCGGATGCCGAGTTCTCGCCGAAGAATCCCTGAAGTGCAAATCCCATCAGGTTGGCCAAAGCGTAGCGATAGAAAAACTTCTGGCCGCGTTCGAGTTGCTCCCAGTCGACCCAGGATGGAACGGTATTGACGTCATCCCATAACTGTTTGAGAACTTCGTCTGTTTCTTGATGCTCTTGAAGGACGGCAAACAGGTCTAGTTTGGACACCGGAGTTGCATCTTGGTCGAGCTTTTGGAGGCGCTGGCGATGAAGTTCTTGGATTCTGTCTACAGCTGCCGTGGTCAACCTGTCATATGTGTGACGAAGGGGGTCTGTTGATTCTTTTGGGATGTGGTCCTCACTCCAACGAAATGAATAATTGCCGACGGTGCAGGTCTCACCGGTCAGCTTGGAATGAGTAGAGTTCTTCATGTTTCGGCGTTCAGGGTAGCGCAGGCATGAGATTGCAAGTTTACAGTACTGATCATGCGCAATCAGGAACTGCGACAGTTTTGCCTTCTCGGCGGACTCTGATGGGGTTTTCACATCCGCCGACGGAGGGTCCCATTCCGATGTGCCATGATAAGGCTCGCGAGATGTATACGTATTCGTCCAAGTGCCGATGCCGGCAGCAATGATGATGAGAGCTGACACGCTGGCTAGCGCTGACTCTTGGCGACACGCACGAATTAGATGGCAATAGAGTCGAGTGGTTGGGAATGATGGCTGCCAGTTATGTCACTTTGCATGAGTTCAAGATCTGACCTCATTTTGTTGGTTTTATCCCTGCAGGATAAAACCAACAAGCCCGGGCTTTTGCTGTGAAGCATCGCCCCTAAACATATTTTCCAGCCGCTTTCACGATGTCTGCGCGAGCTTTTGTGACGCTCCCTCACATGTTCAGGTGCTTTCTGGTGCCAGAACCTAGTGTCAATCCAAATTACAACGCGGTGAAGTTATCGTCGGAGAAATGGCTCACAAGGTCTGTCTTGGGAGATGTGTTGTTTGTTGAAGACAGCCAGTCTGATGATACTTGTAGGACGTGCTCGTTCTCCCCCAAGATGCAGAGAAAAGTCAACATCTGTGACTTCTCCTATTTTTGTTCGATTGCAGCGCCAGAGGCGCCAGAGGAGAAATTGCGTACGGTTTGCGATTGGGGGAATTGGGTAAGTTGAATTCATACCATGAAAACTTCGCCCATATCGTTGTAGGAGCCAAGTTAATGAGGGGAATAATGCGCGCAGGTCTTTCCCTTCGACGACAGTGAGCTTTTTCACGACCGTGAGTTGAGCAAATTTAGCTGACCTCTCAGTGTTCGACTCCGGCGACCTCAGATCAGACATAGAGATGTCCCGCTACGTCCTTGATAGCCTTATGGCGAATATGTTGGGCAGGCGCTTCAACGGTACTAAACTTCCTGTGGTCCAGGCACACGACGATATCTTTCGCAGGATATCCGAGGTGAGACTCTCCCAAAGTCAGCCATGAGCGGACCCGACTGACCACTTGTCACGATGCAGGATTCCTCGACTGGTATGCCCACCCTTCATAAAACACTTTACTTTTTCGGCGTCTACTAATCCTCTCCAGGAGTTCAACGGCGGTTCGCCAGAGCCATGGAGCTTTACACGTCTGGAGTCGTACAGCACGTCAAGACATTTGCGACCAACCACATTCCTTCTGCGCAGGAGATGCTACAAACACGACAGCTTTCCGTCGGAGTTGCACCCCTCTATCATCTGGTTGAGTATGCACATTCGCTACATTTGCCAGATGAGATTTTCGAGTCACCCGTGATCCAGACCTTGGAGCGCCTCGGCGCGGATTTCGTCATTCTGTACGTTTGTTGCATACTCAAGCCTACAAAGACCTAATAGCTGACTACGACGGCCATGCCATCAGATCGAACGATATCCTATCATATCGCAAGGAAGAGGTAAGCAGTATAGCTGTGTGATATCCACTTCCCAGCTGATGGTCGTCTCCAGGACGAAGGATGCCCTTTCAACATGGTGGCAGCCTGTCGCATGGGCGGCCAGTCTGCTCAAGAAGCATTCGATACGATAGGCGCCCTGTTGGAGGAGAGATACATCCAGTGGGACGAAGTGATGCAGCGCTTACCGAGCTGGGGCGTGGATGTTGACCTTGATGTACGACGTTATATCAGGGGGATTCAGGACGTTGTTCAGGCCAATATCAGCTGGAGGTGGGTCTCCACACAACCGTGCTTCCTAGATGCACGCGGTCAAACTTGTAACGATTTGCTTACCCCTTCACGTGCTCGCAGTTTTCGATCACAGAGGTACCTGGGCTCCCATGCAGCCGAGGTCCGCAGAACCAGGAGGATCGACGTCATGGTGAATCCCCCTTATCTAGGACAGGGTACTCCTGATATCGAACAACCGGTCGGTTTGGAAAGCCAAATGCACCGGAACACGTTGCCACCGCTCGGCCAGTCGACTGCCACCGCTTGACGTGCCTTCATGACGGGCCCCGAGCTCTTTTGCGCACCTGTTCCTGTGAAGATTGCGATGGTGGCGGTTTGGATAACCTTGACGTTGGCTGCACGGGTTGTCTTTCGTGTCTCAATTTGTTTCCTGTATCATAGTAGATAGCTGCTGGATAGGAGTTCGATGCTCGGGGCTGCAACAGTGCATCTGGCTCGCCTTGCCACTGCTGTCTTAATCTTGACGAGAAACGGAAGTCTTGAGGAACGACCAACCTAAGAGGAAAGGGCGACAATCGGGAAGATTCAAGAATCAATATTAATTCTGCTTTTGGGGTGACGCGAATCAGGCGGCAGGTTGGTGAAATAACAGCCAACCAAGGATGGTTGACTCAACATCAGTGACTCAGGTCTCCGCCACTTCGCACGCCAAGACATGGCGAGCCTCAATCGTCGTATTCCGAGGCCACCAGACAGTGTCGAGATTGTCGGCCGAGTGGCTGTCGCTGCCCGATCATTCGACACAGCTGGTGTCAGCTTACGTAGGCCTCTCGACGCCGGCGAAGCTGTGGCTCCCCTGAGGTTGGTTGCACGGCAGGGGCTGGCGCGATAGTTCAGCCGCATGTAAGAGGCAGCGCGGGAATCAAATGAGTCTTGTAGAAAGACAGGTATTCAGAGTCGAGGGCGCGAAACCCGCACAAGGGACTGCTTCATGCGTTTACCAGTCACTCGAACCTTCGGCAAGATGCTCGGCCGACGTCGGGAGAATCCTGACAATTTCCCCCTGGCTGAGCAGCGGTACATCAAACACATGCCCCGTGCTGTCTCGGGTGAACGCCAAGTCCCCAGGGTCGATCGTCGAGATCTCCATGAAGCCCGAGGCGCGTTTGGTGTTTGAGCTGCAGTAGCTCCTCCTGTGATCTGATCGCCTTCACCCGAAGGGCCGGCGTCGATGACTTGCACAAACTACCACAAACCTCGCCACACAACAGACAACAGGCAGCCAAGGCCCGACTTCTGGAGGCTCATCGTGAAGTAGACAAGAGAAAACATGTCTGGAGGAAGAACCTGATGGGCATGAGGTGGTCACGCAATCCAAGGCACCCAGAGTGGACTGGCCCAACGGAGTCGGAATTTGGTCTAGAAGACGCAGCCAGTCTTGGCTAGTCCACAGGGGAGAGTCGATTTAGATTTCAAAGTATTGAACTTTACAGGTGAGGCCGACCCTGAGGCATGTGTAAGCGCTCTGTTGGCTGATGGGCCCCCAAAGCAGGTCGGGCCTCGTGCCGGGATCAAGCTTGGTCACGCAGTGTCGCAACCTCGTGGCACCGGATGGGAGAGGTGCCGGGTTGGCGAGCGAGGCGGAGCCGAGAACGGTGCGCGCATGGCAGGCCGCATGGAACCATGCCGAGAGAAACGGGCAGGGCGCGGGAGGCCGCCAGCTGCTGGCTTGGGAAACGCGCCCCTGGCCCAGGGTCTTGTCTCGACATGCTGGCGCGGTTGTCGGGTGGATCGATGCTGGGACGCCCCGTTCTCGATCGTGAGAGAAGCCGAACGATCAGCCGTGAAGGGCTGCGAGTCAAAGGTCTGGTGTTTCCCGCCGTCGGGAGATTGCCAGACTGTCGAAACATGGATGGGGTGGTGTTGCGGTTCGGCGGCGCAGTCAACGAAGCCTTGGCCAGCGCAGGCTGGTGATGATGAAGTGGATGACAATTGCTTTGGCATCAAGGACAAACGAAGCGGGAACCCACAGCACGGAGGGATTGTTTGCCCATCGCCGCCTGCCAGGCCCAGTTTGGTGAAGAAGCTTTCCCCGCAACCGCGCAACTGGGGGTTAGTGCCCAGGGGCTGTGTAGCGCATGTTGTGCCGTGCCGGGTGCCGTTGAGGAAGGAGCTCTGGCGGTCCCCTGGAAGGAACGCAAGAGGGCTCTGTGATTGGATGAGACGGTGTTGGGACGACTCCACCCGAACCTGGATCTTGGGATGTTTTAGAGTTTTGGAACTTGGGTACGTACTGGCACTGCCGGAAATCTTGGCCAATCATGGAGCCTGGTGATCCGTCCTGACCCACCATTACTCGAGCCCTCACTGGCCAGATATTTCACCCCAGGAAGCTTGACACTTCACAGACACACTTGACACAGCATGACCCCCTGACAAGACAACTGAGCGCACTGGTTCAAACACCTGCGTAAGCCTGACCGTCGATGGCCTGATAGGTCAAGCACCAGGGTTTGGGCTGTCACTTCCGCCGCCTTACCCGATCTTGTCTTCTAGGCAGCGTTTGGGACCGGCGCCTCGTGCGGCACCCCTGTTTGAGGGGGGGACCCTCAGCGCTTGATGAAGGCCCCGGCTCAGGGTCTGATACCGCCCAAGTCGCGACTCGCGGCCGTCAACCGATGAAGGCCAGACCGGAGAAGGCAAGACCAGACCAGACCAGACCAGGCCGTAGTCTCGCCCAAGATGAGGCCAGGTCGGGATACATAAAGGATGGTTGCCGCCATCCAAAGTTGTTTGTTCCCTCATCTCATCACTCCCAAGCTACAGACACAGACATCTCAACTGCCTCGACCAGAACCTCCTCAGCTATCTCTCTCCCACCTTTACGCTTAAAGCAACTCACACCCCCCACAACCGTCAACATGCACGCCTCAGCACTCCTCGCCCTTCCCCTTCTCCCCGCCGCCATGGCCTACGGCTCCGACTACGGCAGCGGTGGCAGCCCCGCCGCCGCCGCCGAGGCCGCCGCCGCCTCCACCTCCGCCATCCCCGGCGTCCACGTCGTCAAGGTCGGCGACGGCGGCCTCACCTTCGAGCCCGCCGAGGTCACCGCCGCCGTCGGCGACGTCGTCGAGTTCCACTTCTGGCCCATGGCCCACTCGGTCGCCCAGAGCAGCTTCGACGCCCCCTGCCAGCCCCTCAACACCACCGGCTTCTTCAGCGGGCCCGTCCAGGTCCAGAGCGGCGTCAGCGACGAGGTCTTCAGCGTCACCATCGAGGACGACACCCCCAAGTGGTACTACTGCGCCACCGGCCAGCACTGCCAGGGTGGCATGGTCGGCGTCATCAACCCCCCCGCCAACAACAACCAGAGGACCCTCCAGGCCTACTCCCAGGCCGCCGCCAACGCCAACGACAACGTCGCCCCCAGCGCCACCGGCGGCGGCACCCTCGGCGCCGCTGCCACCGAGGCCCCCTCCTCCGCCCCCAGCTCCACCAACGAGCCCAGCGCCGGCGTCGAGGCCCACGGCGAGATCCGCTGGGGCATGCTCAGCATGGGCGTCGCCATGGCTGGCTTCGTCGGCGGCCTGATGATGTAGAGTCCGGAATCGCACACACTGCGCCGTGCGCGGTCTGTCCGGGTAATAGCCCGCGGGGCGAAGCGGAAAAGCACAGAAGGCACGTTGCCCTCTGCCGGAGTCAGGGGGATTCACAGCAAACTGGGCTGCATTCGGGATTGGCGTTTTCTACCTTATTCACAGCGAATTGACCTTTTACCATCTTAATTATCGAGACCTTATGTGATGATGAAGAATGCTCTCGGGCAGTGTCTGTGTCCAAGACTTCAAGTCGCCACGAATGTTGTAGGGGCGACTCGATCACTCGTTCAACTAGCGGCCAATGTGGGTTGCCACAGGAGTGACCGGGGTCTCACTCACACGAGGCTGGTTGTTCATGTTTGGAGTGACAAGCGCGGGGCATATCCTCGTAGAGCAAAGTGATATCAAGGGTACAGCGCTGCCGAAACAGCCTATCGGCAGGCATGCGGAAGAATTGGCAGGTATGAGTAGCACAAATACGTCGTATTCTGCTTCGCCTTATTGAGCCCGCCGAATCTGTGAGAGCATCAGTATTCGATTTGTTCACCACCTGTCGATATGGAATGCAAGCAACGCTACTATTAAAGCGCCATGATATGTTACTCGTCAGCACATTGGGGGTTGAATGCAGCGTTCGTTGCTCTCTCACGAGACAAGGTGTTTTCATGCATTTTTCAGCCGATATAGACTTAGGTAGAAGCATTCAAAGTTCGTCTCAACCCCCCAAACGGCTGTGTGATAGTCTCACAAACAGGACTCGGATTGGGGTTCTACGCAAACGGCGCAGCAAGCAAATGTTCAACTGCACGGCTATCAAAGCCGGCACGTGTCAAGATCCATGGCACCGACATGATTATTAGTGCGTAGTGCCTATTAAAACTGAAAGACTCCGTCAACTTGCAGGTGTTCATCATCAAGCTAGCTTCACTATATCGACATCTCCCGATGACGAATCTCCATAATCACTCAAAGCCGACGCCTCAAGAGCAAGCTCGAGTCCCGATTTCAAATTTTAAAGAGAGTCGACTCAAAATCAAGCGATGGTATCCATGGTTGTCTTTTGACAAAAGCCAACTACAACAATCACGCGTGGTCAGGCTCTTGTCATAATCGAGGTCAAACATATTCACAGCCCTTCGCTCCACTACGCGAATCTCTTTGGCAGCATCGCTACCGCCGCCCGACTCCCCTAGCCTTAGGGCTGACCACTCCTATACATGCTTTGCCCAAACGTTCCATTATGTTGACGGCATCTTCTCGTCTGCGCCAGCCGTGAATGGGTCTACCCTCTTGGCCCGAGACCTAGGCAGACGCCACCTCTGAGAACCCTCATCTTCTATCCTTGGCGACTCGGCCCCTATTATCGCCGATCTTGGTGTGCTTCCGCCGTGCAATTCCCTACCAGATACCCGAGAACGCCATTCTAACGCCACAAGGAATTGTGTGCCACTTGAAGCAAGCTGACCAGTGGCAATCGAGATAGCCGAGGCCGAGGTGAGATTGAAGAAAAGAAATCTCCTGGCTTCGTTGTACTTTATACCACATCCATTTCGGTGGCATTCAAATTACGCTATCGGGGTATATCCCGGCGACACGATATATCCCAGATCCCTGCACAACCGCTTCCCTCGTATTGCCCGACCAGCCGGGCTGCCAGGGGAGGTCGGCACCCGGACGCCAAGCACACTATGATGTGCAGGCGGCAAAGCGCATTCCGTTCGCGGCAGCCTCAGTGTCTGTCTCTTACATTTGGTCAATGTGGCCAGCCAGCCAGCCGCGGGTTCGACTTGGTCAGTGCAAGGATGGCGGCCGGGCCAGTCTCGAACGCCTCTATAAGGCTTTGTTTGCTAGAGCTTCATAGATCCATAGAACGTCCAGATCCAACCAAGTAACCCGATATAGATCACCCAAGCTGTCGTTAGCGTAGACGCATTGGTTCGTGTTTGTGGAGCATCGTGGGTTTCATTGAACGGGACATGATGTCTTTGGCCATTGCGAGGTCTGCTTTGCGTTCACATAGTCGGACCGAAAGTATGACCATGGCAAATTTGGCAACATGAGCAAGCAATCTTCTCACTTAGTTGACTATGTTGCGTTCAGGTTCATTTACTCGACGTTAAAAACTTCCCAAGCCGCCAGTCCGGAGTCTTACCAAGTCAGAGGATTCGACAACTGGAGCGATTGCGTCACACCACGGAACCAGGCACAAATAAATGAAGGGGAACAGCGCTTGATTCAAACTTCAGGTGGAAGCTACAGAGATTAAAACCAGATGATCTAGATGCAAACCGGCCAACGCAGATCCAGACACGGGGAACGTCCAGCCCCGCACCGGTCCACAGCCCATGATGAGAGAACTCTAACTAACAAGGATCCGCGTTTACCACACGTTGCCCTTGGTCTGGCGACCCTGCTCTGCCTCGACCTTGTTGACGTTGACGTTCTTCCACAGGTAGATGGCAATCAGGCAGAGAGGCGATAGCGCCGCGCCAGCGATGACCATGTGCCTCTGGACGTAGGCGTACGCGCCGACAATGGCCTCGCGCTCGGGGGTGCCGTCGGCGTAAGACATCTGCGTAACAATGTCGCCGAAGATGAGTCCGGCGTCATCGATAGCGGAGGCAGGCAGGCGCTTGAGAAGCTGCTCGGGGAGCTCGTTGTTCCAGATGGCGCCGGAAATAGCGAAGCCAATGGAGGAACCGATACCACCGAACATGCCCCAAATGGCAATGACGACGGCAAGCTCCTGGTGGGTAACGACAGCCATGACGGCGATCTGACCGCAGGTAGCGAACATGCCAGTACCGAGACCGCAGAGAACCTGGGTGATGGTAAGAACGGCAACGGAGGTGTCGGGCTGGCGGTAGGGGATCAGCAGGGCGGTGCCGAGCAGCATCATGGGGAGACCAGTGTATGCGACCCATTTGAAGTTGCCGGTGTAGCGAATGAGCAGGCCGAACAGGGGGCTGGCGATGGCCGAGGAGAGCGAGAAGGCGTTCAGCACGTAGTTGGCGGTGGTGATCTCAAGCCTGTGGACGACCTGGAGGTAGGAGCTGAAGTAGGTGTTCCAGGAGAAGATGGAGACGAACATGACGGCGTACAACAGGGACGAGCCGATGATGGTGGGTTCCTTGAGGTACTTCCAGGGGAGGAATTTGACGGGGGCAAGGTACTTCTCCCAGACGAAGAAGGCGGGGACGCAAAGGACACCGAGGACCTCCATGGCGATGATGTAGCCGGTCTTCCAGCCGTTGGGGGCGTAGGGGACGATGTTGAAGGGCAGAAGAATCAGGGCGAAAACGGCGGTGACGAGGATGATACCGACGGCTGGGATATGGTTAGCATCGGATGACCACCAGAGGGCAAAAGAAGAGGGAAACGCTTACTGTCAAACTCGATCAGGTAGTGCCAGATGGACTGGTACCAGCGGCGGTTGGACTCTCTAATGGGGAGGACGCCGCTCTTCTCGGCCTTGCGCTGCTCCCACATCATGACGACGATGACAGGGATGGCGACGACGAAGGTGAGGATGGCGAAGGTGCCAAAGGCCCAGCGGAAGTTGTGGTACTTGAAGAACAGCTCGGCGATCTTGGGACCAGCGAAGGTGCTGCAGATCAGGGGGGTTCCGTTGATGGTGAACATGATCATGCGGTTGCGCAGGGAGGTCATGTCGGCCAACATGACGTCGATGGTGAAGAGGGCACCGAGGTGACCGACCCACCACAGAGTCTGGGCAGCGACGTAGGCCTCCATGTTCTGGCAGGTGGCCTTCATGATGGTGCCGATAACAACGATGAGCATCATGCAGATGAAACCCTCGATACGGCCCCAGATGTCGATGATCTTGGCAAGGGTCAGGGACGTGCAGGAGCCGACGATGCTCGAGACGATGCCGACGGTGGCGAGGAGGCCATGCTTGCCGAAGGACGAGGTGATGTAGGGGTTGAGGGCGTAGGTGATGGAGACGGTGAGCTGGTCAACGAAGGAGACGAGGTAGAGGCTGAGCGTCTGGTTAGCCGTGTTCCCTTCCCCGGGGTGCTTCGGAGGAAGCCAGAAGCACCATGAAAGGCAGCGTGGGGGGGGGGGGCAGACTCACAGAGCAAACATCAACCACAGGGTCTTCTTGGACCAGACAGAGGTGATGGCACGCACTCGGCGGACACCGCCCTGGAAGTCAGCCGAGTCGGCGTCCGAGTCGTTCTTGAGGTCGTCGTTCGGGACCTCAGTGACGCCCTGGCCGGGGGTGGCGCTCTTCTCAATGTCGATGGCGTCGTTGCCGGCGGCGTTCGTGCTGCCGAGGGTGGGAAGGGGGCCCTCGAGGTACGGCGGGGGCCCGGCGCCCTTGGGCAGGTTCTCTTGTGGGTAGGATGCCATGGTTGTGAGAGCACCGGAATCGATTGACGACGGGGTGTCAGCTGCTTGAAGGGAACCACGCAGACAAGGAGAGATCGCAAGTCTGGAGAAGAGGGATGGGGGACGGAGAGGAGGAGAACCAGAGTCGATCGACAGTTGCACCTCGTCGATAAATAAGAAAAAGACGACCAGTGGCAGCTTCCCTTTCCCTTCCCATCCGTCAGATGAGATGCAGGTTCGACCCGGCAGTGACCCCACCATCGACGGGGGGCGCTCCTACAAGGCTCCTCCCTCCAACGCAAAGGCAAGCCCACGCCGCTACCTGGTGCTGCAGATGCAAGCCCAGCCGGTACCTGTGGACATGGTGCAGACTGTGCGCTGTACATTGTACATGACAGCCCATGCCCTGGGCCCCACTCGGAGGTCGAGGTATCCCGGCCCCAAGCCCTGGCCAAGACCCCGAGGAGAAAAAAAACCAAAAGGTTCTGTCTTCGACACCCAGGACGGTATTTTTCTGTCTCAAGTCTCTCGCTTGCTGCTGTGGGTAATTTATCAGATGATCAGATAAGATCCATCAGGACACTATCGTCCAATCAGGATTACTCGTGCTCGGAGCTATGTGGGTGTTTGTGCTAGCGCCCTGGTACGGGTGTGGCACCGGGTGGCGACGGCATCGTTAAGGGGCGCCTGCTGTTGGCTCATGGGGGCCTGGGGTGCCCACCAAACCCACCACGCCCACTAAGCCCATGAGGTACGCCCACTCTGTCCCACTCAATCACTAAAAACCCCGGCCTGTCTAGGCAAGCTCCAGCGATCCTTGCCCCTGAGAGCATCGCCAACGACAGCCAGCAGCCCGCCCAGCAAGACCACCAAAACTCAGATGCCTTCCCCCCTCCCCGCCCCCTGCAAAGCTTGGAAGCTCGCTTCGTGACAGGGATATGAGGTATTCCGACAGCGGCCAGGACCCAGACCAGATCCAGAAGCAGGACCAGACCAGGAAGAAGCAGGACCAGAACCATCGTTACGGGAATGCCCGGCATGTGAAGAGCTGCTCCGTTTCTGTGCGCCTGCACCCAACCGCCGGTCCACCACTACCTACCTACCTACCGTAGGTACCTAAGGTAGGCACCTAGGTAAGGTACCTAACCCTCGCCACAGCAGGGTACGAGGCAGGGTTCCATGCTTGCCGCGAGCTGCCGTCTCGTACTGAGGGATCGCCGTGGGAACTCCTCGATGAGCCGTCACGCTGCAGCAGCCAGCCCACCCCGACGCGCGAGGTACCGCATACCATGCTCATGTTCGTGCCCGTCGTCGTGGGCTCACCAACACCTTTTCCACCCTCCCGAGATCCTACGCCCCGACCAAGAACAGGGTTCTGGCCCGTCCCGTCGACTCACGTCAGCCGTCCCCGAGGGGGTCCTCCTCTCCCTCCGCCCCCCCCCCACGACCCGCTTGGCAATGTCCGGTTTTCTTCCCCTTCACCTGAGGACGCTGGGGACCCTTTCGGCCCTCCCTCCTCTACAGCGTCGTCTTCCGCGGTCTTGACCCCCCCCCCCGCCCCCACCTCTCCGAGACCGAGCCGACGCCCGACCTTTGGTCCCAAGGATCGACCCCCAATAGTCCCCGTCGACCAACAGCCCCGCAAGTCTTGCCGTCCTCGCTGTGCCTCGCGTGGCCCGCGGCTGTCATTCGTCCCGCTGAGGGGGGTCCCCCAGGACGGAGGATCAGAGGCGTCGTGCGATCTCGGCGCCAACTCGCGACTACCTGCCTCGTGGACCCTACACCAGACGGTCGAGTGCCCTCTTCAGGGAGTGATTGAGATTGGTGATGCGCCTGTGCCTGCGCCTGCGTAGTGAAAAAAAACTTTTCCCGTCACAGGAGACTTGGATTTCGACTTCACGCCGCCTTGGTCCTCTGACTCAGGAGTCGACCGGATCCAGGCGTGACGGCATGAGGAGGATGTCACATAGCCTGACAGGGCTGGATGTATCGGATGTTCGCTTTCTGGCGCCTGCACTCTGCCCTGATCAGGCGTCCATCGTTCATCCGTGGTTGGCGGTTTTCTACATGTCAACATGGCAGCATGTCGAGCCGACTGGCGTGGTCTCGGGCCATGTCTCCCCATCCGTCTTCCAGAACCGGCTTCCATGAGACACCACGATTCTCGACTCCTCACTTGTCTCACCCTGCTTGACCCCCGGGTAGAGGAGGGTGCGCAAAAACCCTTCACGCTTGAGGCAGGGAAGGAAGAGACGGCAAATCCAGGCCTTCCTTGCCACATGGCGAACGCTAAGATCGACATCGCAAGCCACCAAAAGCCACCTGAACACCCTGCGTGTCCCCTCAAACGTCTCAGGGAAAACGCCGCACCAAGCCAGCCTGATCACAATCCCCTCCTCCTGCAGCCCTGCCTGTTTTTACCGCCCCCCGGTGGCGTTGAGGGGGGAGGGCGCGGCCAAGGAAAGCCAGGCCTAAGCGACGCCCGAGCTCAAATCACTAATTCGACTTCTGACATACATCCCTCCCACCAACACCCGAATGCATCAGCCCCGCGCATTACTCCGAGAAGATTAGAAGAGAGGGCTGGCCACAATCGCATCACTCCCGGGTATATGCATGGTCCTTTGGGGGACGGACGGAGACAGAGAGGCACAACGCATGCAGCTCTGCCAGAGCTCAGCTCAGCTGTGGTGCAGACCGACCCACAACCCGTCGATCAAGCATCCGAACAGCCGTCCACAGCTCCGTGTTGGTTGGGCCTTGGACCTCGCTAGGGCCGAGGGGAAGAGGGGGGGGGACCAGGCGCGCAAGGCGCAAGATTATCAGATCAAAATTTCGACCCCGTCTTACCACGCTAGCGACCGGCGCTAGGGAAGCCGTGGGTAAAAAGGACGACCCAGGCCCCAACGTTTCCGTCGTGGAACTTTCCTTGGAGGGAGGGAGATGCGCCAGGCCAACCCACTCAGCTCGAATCGGTGACGCTCATCTTCGTGGTCTTGACATCACGACTCGCCTTCGGCGGCACCGAGTGTCTGGGTGTTTCCAGGCATGCCGATCAACCTGCGTGTCGTGGGCTTGAGTTGACTCTTGACCTTCGGGCTACGAGAGCTCGGATATACCCAGGCAGCACCCGCGGCAGTTGCGCGTCGGGGACATGCGTGAGCGCTCTTTCACAACTCCGTCTCTTGGCGCCCTGATCCCTGGCATCCCCAGGGGTCACGTCGCGCGCCGTCGCGGCCATTGAAACTTCGTGGCGTCTGACGTGGTCACACACGTCAACCCCCACGTATCACGCCTCATCATCACGGTGGCCCGATGTCGGACGACGAGGAGAGCCTCTAGGAAGAAGGGAGAAAACATCTCGTCTGTTTAGCTCTGTGACAGCCGGCTCGGAACTTGCAGGGAAACGTGAAGGGTGTGTTGTGTGGCCTTGAAGAGCCAACGGCAGTGGACGCGGGACTTCCCAAGCAATTTGGTTTGGGAATCACCCGACACTACTGCCACTAGACAATATGGATATGGCTGGTCGTCAAGTGAATTCTCTGTGGGTAGAGACGTCTAATTGGCGCCCCCCGCTCGAGGCGTTTGCTTGGCTACGCTTGAAAATGCCGGTATCACAGGGTATCGCGTTCCAGAACCTGCACTGCAATCGAAATCCTGCTGTCAGAATAAGCTATCGGTTTTGTGCTCGGGCAGAGAGGCTTCCCATGTAAGCTTTCACAATGCTAAGCTCTGATGTGTACTGTGCTTGATTGGGTTGGCATTTTGGGCCAATGTTTGGTTGTGCAGGCACCTGTGCCGCAAGGATGAGTGGACTCATGACACAGACAGAAAACAGAATGCACGTTTTGACAACATGCCAAACTGGTGATACTTTTTGTATCCCTTTGGGGGATAAATGCCTTCAAGCAGGTAGATATGAAAACAAGTCCTCGTGGTCGGTTATTCGGTTCTAAGCTCAACAAGGCCGAGGACCTTTGAGATCGGCCAAGCTGTCTGTCACCTCGACACAGCAGAGACGGACAAGGGCCTGCTCCGTTGCTCACATTTATTCACTGACATAAATCACTGCAGCTCAGCTTGTTGTGTTCTCAAGTACTTTGTGCTCTTCTCCACCGCATCCAAAATGATGAGCTTGTGCATTTCCAACTCCATCATATCAGCGGATTGCCTCTCACGTCTCAACATCAAGCGCTATGCAAGAATCTTCGATTCTTGGGATGATCAAAACACCATAAATCATTGCATTCACCTGTTTCCATGCCAAGACTTGGTCACGAACGCCCCCAGGATTGATGCGGTCAGGTCACGTGTGCTGCTGCTGCCTGGATCTCCCAACCAACGTCGCTGAACGATTGGACGTGATGTTCCCGTCGGTTGACCGCCGAGAATCTCACCCGCGGCACAAAACATCCCCCGCGTCGGTCAGCATCAAAACAAGATGACTTCTTTCCAAATTTCCTCCTCGGTGTCCGACCGACGGCTATAAGCACCGCCATGGCGAACACTGCGCCGAAAATCGCCGAGCAAGAGCGCCGTGAGGACCCTGATATCGTAGATCGCAAGGCCGGGATTCTCGCAGGTCACATCTTGAAAGCCAAACACATCATCGCCTTCACCGGCGCTGGCGTCTCGACTTCTGCGGGTGGGTATCCATCCCTCAGCACGACCCCGAGTGGATCGAGACTCACGCTCCGCAGGCATCCCCGACTTCCGCGGCCCCGATGGCGCGTGGACTCTCCGGGCCCAGGGGCGGGAGCGCACCGGGAAGACGACGAGCACGCTGCAGGCGGTCCCCACGCCGACGCACATGGCGCTGGTCGAGCTGCAGAACCGAGGCATCCTGAAGTACCTCGTCAGCCAGAACTGTGACGGCCTGCACAGAAGAAGCGGCATGCTGCCGGTGGGTTCTCGATCTCCCGAGAAGACACAGTCCGTCGAGTGCTCACAATTCCGACCCAGGAACGAATATCCGAGCTCCACGGCAACAGCAACCTCGAGTACTGCCGCGACTGCGAAAAGGAATTCCTCCGCGGTGCGTACGCGCCCCCGTCGGAAGCCGCGTGCCTCCCCCCCTCGCTGACAAGCCCGCAGACTTCCGCGCGGTGGCCACGTACGAAAAGTCGATCCGCGACCACCGCACCGGCCGCAAGTGCGCGTACTGCAACGGCGTGCTCCTCGACACCATCATCAACTTTGGCGAGTACCTCTCCGCCCCGCCGCTGGAGCGCGCGCGCGACCACGCCCAGAAGGCGGACCTCTGCCTCGCGCTCGGCTCATCCCTGACCATCCCGCCCGCGAGCGAGATCCCCGAGACGGTGGGCCGCCGGCGCGGCGCCAGGCTGGTCATCTGCAACCTGCAGTCGACGCCGCTGGACAAGCTCGCGGGCCAGCGGTTCTACGCGGCGACGGACGACGTCATGACCGCCGTCATGGGCAAGCTGGGGCTGCCGATCCCGGAGTTCCGACTGCGCAGGAGGCTGATCGTCGAGCTGGAGACCACGGGCGAGGAGCGGCACCGGCTGAGCGTGAGGGGCGTCGACGTCGACGACACGCCGGCGACCTTCCTGCAGTCGGTGAAGATCGAGTACACGAGACGGCCCGCGCGGACGGAGCCGTACCTGATCAACTTTAACGCGCCGCTGCAGATCGGCACGCCGCTGAGGATCGAGCTCGAGTTCATGGGGCATTACTGCGAGCCGAACCTGGAGATCCTGCACGAGTACAACAGCGTCAAGGACGGGAACACGCAGTACGGCCTGGAGTACAACCCGCAAAACGGCGAGTGGGCGACCAGCGTGCTGAAGAGGGGGGTGTGAGGCGTCTCGCGTCGGGACGCAGCAGTCTCTTGACATTGAGGCGGCTGCAGCGTGAAGCAGGAAGATGCGGGCCCACTTTAGTTGTCAATCGATATGGCATTGTGCGATCCTCATCCCGCGGGTATCAATACATCAATCACCCTGCAAACATCCCCCCCCCTAGCGCCCCTTGATCTTCCGAATGACGACCTTCTCCCCGTCGAGCTCCCAGCCCACGCCATCCTGCTTCGTGAGAACATCCCACTTGGAGTCGGTGCATCGCTCGAGGAACTCGCGCTCGACGGAGAGGTAGGTCCTGCCGAAGCACTTGAGCGCGTGGGTCCTCATCTCGGCCTCGGCAAACTCCATCAGCCGCGCCTTGTGCCCGTCCACGCTGCGCTTCACCTTGCGAAAAACGACGTAATTGTCGTGCGCGAGCGCGCCGAGCACGGCGTCCACCTTGCCGTCCTTCAGCCTGTGCCGCCTGCGCAGGGCGTAGGCCTCGGCGAGGTCGCTGCGCCGGCACGCCGTGTCGAGGACGAGGTAGGCCAGGACCTCGTGCAGCTCGATGCTCGAGAGAGGCTGCAGCGGGTGGACGAAGCGGAGCAGGTGGAGAATGGCCGGGTGGTACGACTCGGGGTGCTTGACCAGGATCGAGAGCCGGATGTTGAAGAGGTAGGCCTGGACGGCGAACTCGTCGGCGCGCTTGGACGCGACGATGCCCTCGCGCAGCTTGCGCAGGGCCATCATGACCTCCGAGAGGGCCTTGGTGTCGGGGATGTTGGGCGTCGGCGGCGCGGAGGACGTGGGTGTCGTCGGGGCGCGGCGCGGCGTCTGGGCGGGCGAGGGCGAGGGCGAGGGCGAGGGCGTCTGGATCTCGAGGGAGGCGAAGCGTCGGAGCAGCTCGTCGCGCTCGCCGGCGTCGGAGCAGAAGGTCATGTAGCGCTCGACAATCTTCTTGTAGTACCGTTCCTGGGCCCTGAGATCGAGGAGCCTGGAAGCGTGTCAGCCGCGCCGTCGAGTCAAGGGAGCCGTGAGTGCGGGGGAGGGGTCGTCGGACCTGGTGTCTCCCTTGGAGGGCAGGCCGACGCTGTCGAGGGCATCTTGGTCGACGGGCTTCAAGCGACCCCAGGGCCCTGAAGAACCCCTTCCTCTGTTTGGCCGCATCACGAGGGCGACGACAAGGAGATCGGGCTGTTCATTGGGAGGGTGGGAGAGATCATTGACGGCCGAGCGTGACGTTGGAGCTGGACTGACACAGCACTGGGACGTCAGCATTCTTTATGCAGCGACGAAGGGCTATAAAGCATGCGGGGTAGACCCCTATGCATAGAGATCTATCAAGGATCGTTACTATTACATATCTTAGCTAATATAATAACTAAACCCCTATCTATATAGATCCATTCTTTAGTAACCATAGCAGGGCGTTTAATTAATTCCGACTTAATCGCTTACTTAAGGAAGCCTAAGAGGACGATAGGATTATAGGAATATTAAGCTAGACTAGTATTATTAGTCTTACGGCATTGAGACGATAATATAACGATATTACGCCCTTATACGCTATTATAAGCCTATAATAGGGAGTCGATAGTATTATTACTATATACGGAACTTATTACTCTCCTAGAATATACTCCTTATTACTATTCGACGCCGGGAGGGCCGTTAAATCTAGAGGAACCCTAGGATAGCGCGATTTCGTTATTAGATTTACGACGAGTATATCCTACGATCCTATAACCCTATTAGACCCGACTAGTAGTATAGGTTATTATTATTTCCTATATTAGTAGGAGCCTCTAAGTATAAAACTATAACGGGAGGGAGCCCCTCTAGATCTAAAGTAATCGCACCTTAAGGGTCCTAGGGATCTATTATTGATTAGATATATAGCGCTAGTTATAACGTAACCTAGAAACTTATAGTAGAGGGTAGCTTAGTAGAGGGTAGTAGCTCCTAATAATAGATTAGGCCGATAGTAGGTTAGACCTACCCTTTAGGGTTTTTCGGTAAGGCTACTAGTAGGTTATACCTCCCTATTATCGTTAGCCTAGACTATACCTACCTAGTCTAGTAGCTTATAGGACCTAGTTCTATAGAACGAGAGGGGAGCTCCTATATTTAGGTAGAAAATAGAGTTATTATCGATTATTATATATATCTAGGAAGTAGAGGAGCGTAATCGTAGAACGATAGTATGAGACCTAGAGCCCTAGGATTATAAGGATACTACTATCTAAATACTACTATCGTAGTTCCTTAATTCTCGTAATTATAGGTATCTAACTACTTTTATTACTAAACTAGCGTCGAATACCCTCTTCTAGAATATACTTCCCTAGACTACCTAAGTACTAGAACCTCTAAGGTTTACTAGGTACCCTAGGCCGGAGTTAATAGGTCGATCTTCTTAAGGACCTAGAATTATATTAGGATTACCTACCTTTACTAACTATAGTACCTTTAATAGGAAGTAGTTAGTAGCTAGATAGATTAGTCGCCTCTGCTACGAATTTAACTACGTAAGATAGATACTACTAGACCCTTAGTAATACCTAGCTATAGTAGATCGACTATATAATAGAGTAGCTATTATATTCTTAGACTCCTATATTATAGTACGTAACGCCTTAGACTATCCTAATCCTAGACCTAAGGAGGCCCTTCTTATAGAGATATCCCTTAAGGAACGATTCCTAGCTATAGTAGCTAAAGTAGTTAACGATAAACCTACTATACTAGAATAGTATAAAGGAGAGGCCCTTAATACCTACTACCTCAGAGCATAAGCCTTACTTTAATATACTAGAGGCCGGGATACTAGAAATCCTAGAGCTACTCCCTTATCTACCCTAGAACGTAATTACCTAGCTTAGGTTATACGTCAATTTATCTAGGGAATCTAGGACCTAGAGCTCTATAAGGAAGCTATAGAGAAGTCTATAATATAAGTAGAAGGTTTAAAGGAAGCTTATATACTAATCCGTTAGGCTAGATAGACTATTAAAGACCGAGTACTAGTAATAAAAGCCTAAGCTAAATAAACTAAGAATAACCTTATTAAGTAAATAGTAAGGGTATAATAGGGGAAGAGTATAGAGAGAGCTCTAGCTAAGTTCTTTAGACTCCCTCTACTAGATAACTAACGGGAAGACCCTACCCCCTCGGCCGTAGTAATATTTACTAGAGTATCCTATACTATAGTAAATCTAGACCCCTTAGAAATAGGTACTAATATAGTACTAACCCGTAAACTATCCTTTAGTAGTTATACTAGCTAGTCCTTAGCCTCTTACTTAATAGCTTATACTTCCTATACCTCCCCGGATAGTACCCTAGGCCGCCCTATTAGGATTAATAGGTTACTAGAATACTAAACCTACGGCATAGGTATACTAGATCCTACCTACCTTATTCCGTAAGCCTCCTAGAAATATACTATAAGGGTTATATAACCCTAGGCCTAATATCTAGTAATAGGGATCTAACGGCGTCTACTACCCTACGTTTAATAAGCTTAACCTTAGTAGCAGAGTCAGGACAATCGACGCTCTCATTTATAGTCCACTAACCTATTTATTAATAGAGCTTAGTTAATTACTAAGCTAGATAGACGTACTTATATAGTATATTATACCTACGGTATTAAGGGATATACCTCTATAGTAAAAGAATATAACTCTATAGCCCTACGACTATAATAGTAGGAAGTTGATATCTTACGCCGTATAGGTACTAAAGCTAGGAGTACCTTATCGAATATAGTAGTTATTAAAATATTATTAACCTCATTAGGACCCTATTATACTTAAGGAACCCCTTATCTAGAAGTAGGAACTATACTAGAAGACGGTATATTAGTTACCGTAGAGGATAAACTAGCCTAACCCTAGGATACTAGCTAGCTTATCGGTATTAGTTACTAACGCTACCGTAGGTAGCTATTCCTACGGTATAGAGTTTAATAACGAAGCTATATACGTAGACCTAGAGGTAATTAAGGATACCCGTAAAGGTCTACTATCGGCCTATACCTTCTCTATAGCTACTAGACCTTTAGTTAAGAAGAAGCGTAAAGCCTAATTATTAACGGCTTTAGAAGAGGCCCAACTAGAGTCTAGTATCCCTAGACCTATACCTTTAATACGACCTAACTAACTATTAGAACCTAGAGTAAGTATATTACTAGAAGACCTAGCTACTACTATAGAGACCTAGCTAAGGATAGCCTCTAAGGGTAAAACCCTAGTAACTAAGGTTATAGTACGTAAACCTAGAAAGCCGTAATAGGATAGTCTAACTCCTATTATAGGATAGGACGGATCTATACTATTTAACTACCTAGTATTTTTTAAATACTTTATAGTATAGGTAAACCTTATAGAGATAATATAGATTTCCCTAGATACTATTAAGTACCTTTATAAGTACGCTACTAGGAAAGGAGATACTACTAAGGTATCTAGGACTAATATTATATTAGGCTTACTTGAAGCTAATAGTCCCCTACTAGAAGCTAGGAAGTATATAGGATATAATATTATACCCCTATCTTAAACTACCTTATCTATACGTCTATACTAAGTAGATTATATTATTATAGTAAAAGCTAAGGGAAAGATAATTAGGTTCCTAATACTACCTTATTTAATATAGGCTAACTAGAGATCCGAGGTTAATATAATCTTACTAGTAATTATAGACTTCTACTATATCCCTCGATATAGCCTAGCTTCTATTAGATTAGGAGGGCTATATATTACTACTTCCGATAGGAATATAATACCTATAAGGGATTTCGTCGTATTTATAGTAATAGTAGACTAATTATAGAGAGATATCTAGGCTATTATCCGACTAGACTTCTATAGTTCTTACGGAGTATAACTTATCCTTAGACTTCTATAGCTATAGGAAGTAAATACCTACCTAAATATTAGGAATATCGTCTACTTATTAGCGACCTAGCTAGAGGAGAGTAAGCTAAGGCTATATAGGGGCCTAGACTATAACTATCTATAAAATAGAAAATCCTTCTAGATCTAGAGAGCGTAATAGCCTTATACTAAAGCTTAGGCGATAATATAGATAAAGATAATACTACCTTAGATAATTTAGCCGATAATACTTCCGATAATAGATCGTTAAACCTAGATACCTAGTCGGACTTAGGAAACTAACCTTAACTATTCGACCTAGATAAGTTAGAAAACTATACTAAGAGGGGGGAGATATAGTCGAGGGGTTTAACTATATAACTAGACTATACCCGGTATAATTAAGCTTCTATACCCTACGTATATCCTCCCTAAATAGTATATTATTTATATATACTAAGGGTCTATACTACTAGTATATATATCTATTAATTTCGTAGAGCCCTCTTATAGAGTTAATATTTTATTTACTCGCTACTTCCGTAGAAGTAACCCTAGACGAAGAACTATAGAGGACTAACTAAGGGAATATAGATACTAGTAACTATATAAGACTACGATTAATAGATCGGCGTATACGTAGATTAGCTATAGATAACGATACTCCCTTAGAAGATATAGTCTAATAGATTAAAGACTCTAGATATATTCTTAGGCCTCTAGTACTAGAGGACCTTTAAGTCGAAGTAATAAGAATACTATATACTTACTATAAGCTAGCCGCTAATTTAATCTATAATATTCTACCTATAGACCTTTACTAATACCGTATATACTTAAAACCTAGGACGAAACTATAGAACTGATCCCCTAGAAAGTATTAGATACTAGTAGAGTAGTACTAACTATAGAAGCTAGTATAGGACGGTATTAAAGCTAGTATATATAAGTCTATATTACTAGCGAATAATACCCTATTAGATTAGAGAGTAGAACTAGTACTAGTAGTTAAATTAGGTAGTAAAGCTAATCTATAGGCCGAACGAAGGTTAACCTTTAACTATAGCTATATTATAGAGGAGATACCTAGAATATTAATTACTTAGCTTAACGAGGTATATAATAAGTTCGTAGATCTACGGATTAGGTACTATAGTATATTAGACCTAAAGTACGTATACTAGTCTATCGAGGTGTATCTAGACTTACGCTTAGTATTTACCTTTACTATAGATAGATTTCTATAATTATAACCTATAAGGATACCCTAGGGATTATAGATAGCGGCTTAGCGGCTTACTTAATAACGGAAGCCGTAAAGATCGTACTAGGACTAATTCCTTAGCTATAAGTAGAACCTTTAATAATAGTACCTTAATACCTAGGTAGACTTCTACCTATAGTTAACTACTTTAATACTTTAATAACGTATTTATTACTTACGAAGACTTCCGAACTTAATAGTTATTCCTAAAGGATTACCTCTTACCTAGACTATTATAGTTAATATTAAAGCTATCCTTTTTAAAACTACGCCTTAGGCTAGAGTTAGTTATAGCTGTAGGCTAGAACTATACTATTTATAGCCGAATAACGGTTAAACTAGAACGTATAAAGAAACTTAGTAAATAGCTAGTTCCGATAGATTAAATATAAGTTAGATCCTTCTTAGGTATATTAGGCCTATACCGACGATAGATCCGTAACTACGTAGAATTATCTAGACTACTATATAGGTTAACTAGAAACGTCCCTTAGTAATAGGGTAATACCGAATTAGTAGCTTTTACGATACTACGGTCTATATACGCCTATACTATCGAAATATAGGGTTATTATATTAGATAACCTATTAAGATATATATAGACGTATTAGGCTTTAGGGCCGGTTATATAGTAATATAGACCTAAGAAAGGGTTAATAAGTTATTACTATATAATACCTTCCTATTTATAAAGATATAGTGTAATTATAGAACCTATAAGTGTGAATTATATATAATCGTTAAATTCTATAGGCGATATTAGTACTATTTCTACGTAGATAAAGCTTTAACTATATTTATAGACTATCGACCTTTAACGTAGTTTCTATTATTAAGCTACTATAACGGTATCTATACTTAATAGGTTATTAAGCTTTACTTACTAAATCTAAGTATTTAATATATCCCTAAGGAGAGGAATAAGGTAGTAGATATACTATCCCGAATAGTATTTAATATAGTAACTTATAAGGATAACCTATTAAGCTACGGTAGTTAAGACTCTAACGGTACCTAGATCTAGAAGGACGGTACTAGAGGATATAAAGAATTACTAAAGAAGGTATTAGATAAGTATAAAGCTAAAAAGCTAAAAGCCTAAGAGCTCGTATAAGATATCGTATTACTAAGCTACCTTATAGGTTTATAACCTTATACTTCCTAGAAAGCTAACTAAGATTTACCCTCTTAGGGTTTTAAGCCTATACTTCTATTAACTAGTATATAACGACTAGGGGGTCGTATCCCGTCTATATATATATTAAATACTATTATAGAGTAGCTAGGACTAGATAAGTACGCTAAATCCTTATAGTACTAGGATATTATTACGTACCTAGTAACTACTAGTATAGTAGACTAATAGGATAAATATCGGAAATGCACTATTATATTATAAGCCTAGTACTATAAGATTAAAGGACCTAAGCTCCTTTATTATATAGGTAGAGGATTATAGTAATACTACCTAGTAGAACTAGAGGTGCCGTAGGTACTAAGGGTAGCGTATAATCTTACTAGATACTAGGGTCCTAACGCTACGAGGAGACGCCTATCCGTATTAGTATTTTAGCTGCGTATAGTAATAGATATCGTTAACTATATCGCTAGGTATTAGAACTATATGAGGTACTAACTAAATAAACCTAAAGTACTAGATCTAAAAGCCTATATCTATAAGCTATTCTAACTACTAGGAATTAATTATTTAGGACTATTCCTACTTATAGAGAGGGGGTATCGTTACCTTCTAGTACTAGTAGATTACTTTAGTAGATATACCTAGGTAATACTAATTAGAAGTATATTAGTTAGTAAGATATTAGTTACCGTCTTAAGTTAGATAGATAGAACTAGAACTTTACTAATAGCCTTTTACCTAGATACCGGATCTACCTTTAACGTAACTGAATTTATAGATAGACTCGCGTATAGGGGAGTTAGCGTTATTCTAAGACTAGCCTAGTTATATAAAAGCTTTAGTATAGTTAAAGTTACTAATAGGCTCGTATAGTAAGTTATAAATCGAATAAGAGCTAGTCGATTAGATTAAGACCTAGACTATTAGTAATATACTAAGGCGCTTAATTCTAGGTATATAGTACTAGTAGACTACTTACTATTTAAGATACTATACGGAGTTCTAGTAGTTAGAAATATAGAGGAGTAGTACCTAGCTTACTAGGATATCTCTCCTAATAGTTATAAAGGATCTAGAATAGTAACCTAAGAGAAGCCTAAATAGATCTATATAGACGGATCTAGTAGAATCTAGAATAGCTCGATTAGAGTATTATCGCCGCTTACTTAATAACTCTATAAGAGATATTACTATAATAGATAGGTACTTACTATAGACTATTAAACCCTTTTATATTAGAGACCTAGTAATACTAGTTTAAGAGGGTAAACTACTAAAGCTAGAAGCCTATTAAAGGGGGCCTTTTAAAATTACCGATATTTATAATCGTTAAACGTATAGACTTAGTAAAATAGATAGGATACTAGTCCTACTAGAACGATACTAGGACTACCTAAAGCTATTTAAACCTAGGTAGGGGTACCTAAACCTACTAGATAGACCTCTACCTTTCGATTAACTATTAAGACGTTAACGCCTACGTACTCGAGTTCTATACTAGCTATAATATAGTAATATTAAGAGCCTATAGAGCTAGGGGAGGAATATAAGCTAGAGGATAGTTACTTACTATTAACCTATTACCCTAAGATATATCGTATATTAAAAATAAATACTTATTTTTCCTATTATACTACCTCGTTTATTTACTCTATTATATAATCTAGCTTTAATTACTCTTATAAGGGAAACTAGACTTAAAAGGTATAGAAACTAGTATTAATAGGATACTATATCTAGGATCTAAAAGGAGCCTTACTAGACCTCTTTTCCTACCCTTTTAACCTATCTATATCTATTACTCTACCCCCCCTATTATTTATTACTTATTATTACTTATAACTAATTACCTCAAAGGCCTTAGGTTATAGCCTTAGAGGAGGTATACTACTATTAATCTAATATTATTATTTATCTAGATTACTTATTACTTTAGTATTAATAGAGGTAAGGTTAAATTAAGTATATACTCTAGAGCTATAAGAGTAGATATCTATCCTAAAGCTATAAAAGTAATCGATTATCCTAAAGCTACGAGAGTAGACGATTATCTAGAAGTAATAAGAGTAAATATTTATCCCGAAGTAGTAGGAATAGATAGAAATTACATAATACTATACTAGAAGCTTATATTATAAACTCGTCGAGATAGCCTACCCCTCTACTAGCCTAGGGACTAGGATAGGCTGAGCCTATAGCTAACCTAGTAGCCTAGAGTCTAGCCGACTACCTAGATATACCTATTAGTGATATTAACTTAGATAAGGATAGCTAAAGCCTCTTAGATAATACTATAAACGAGGCGTCTAAAATTAGATCTAATAGAAGTAATCGTATAAATATCGACTCTAATATTAGAGATAGTAATCTAGATAATAGTAACGACCCTATATATACCGCTAACCTAATAACTAGAGATATACTAGTAGAGGATTAACTAGAATACTAGTATATAAGCCTTATAGAGCGCGTTAGAGTCTATAAGGGGTAGGTACTCCTAGATATACTAGACTAGGAGGGATATCTAATAGTAAGACTATACTAGGGACGAAACGGTATAAGATAGATTATTACCTCCTAACCTATAAGATACTCTAGTATATTAGTACTAGATACTAAGATATAGATCTAGTAGGAGAATAGAGACCTAGCTAGCTCCTTAGCCGATAATTCCTTCTACTATAGATAAGACGGTAAGTCTAGACGTTTATTTTACTATCGAGGTAAGTATAACTAAACCGTAGCCTAAAATCTACTAAACCTAGGCGATAATTATAAAGGGACTACCTTCTATAAGGATAGGTCTAATTTTAGGTCTTAAGTAAGGCTTCTATATTATAAGCTTCTCGTCTCTAGATATCTATCCTTTATTAAAAAAGTCTCTATTAACGATATAAGTATTAGAGCCGCTTTTTTACTAGAAAGGTAGAACCTATATCTTAAGGATAACTCTAAACGAGCCTAAGTAAGTCTACCTCTCTTACCTCTTACTAAGGATAATAATATACTAGGAGGAGTAAGATTACTAAAGAATTATCTACGATCTACCTTCTATAATACTACTATAGATATTTAACCCTAAGGTATATATATATTTTAGATCCCCTAACTAAGGGTATTAAAGATTCCGGGAGAGATAATTAACCTACTAATCGAGGGGTTAGACTACCTAAAACCCGAGCTTATACTATTTAATCTAACTATATCGGGGATACTTACCTAGGTAAGAATTTACCTAGACGGGAAGTAGGAAGCTAAAACTTTAGCCTACGATCCTACTACTAGATAGCTAAGTATCTAGTATGAGGTACCTATTATCTCCCTAGTACTCTTCCTAGTATATTACCTATACTTCTTTAAAATATATAAGATATACGGTATTACGCTATTTATATACCTATTTAGATTTACGTACGCCTAATATAATAAGGATCGTACTAGATTTACTAGTAGAACTCTTCTAGTATAGTCCTAATAGTTTAATTAAGAGCGTATCTTAGCCCTCTATTAATAACTTAACCTAATAGAAGACTACTAGATGCCTATACTCCTATTATTAATACTAGCTTTATATATCCTAGATATATAGGCTCCTATAGCCTTCTCCGTAGATTAGGAGGAAGTCCGTAACGTAGGACTAATACCTAATATATAAACTCTAGGGTTCCCCTACTATCTACGGAAACTTAAGTTAGTTATATAGGAGATCGTTTAGCCTAAGATTATATACGGTAACCGACTTAATAGTATCTAATTTCGTAGGATAAATAGAGATCTATACCTAGTAAAACTAATAGATATTTAAGGCCTTAGACTATCTAGTAAAGCTATATTTATAGTACCTTACTTATAGGCTTTAAAGCCCCTTAAACCCTATAATTATATCGAAAACGTATAGCCTTAATAGGCTATTAGAGTCCTAGTATAGGGATAGGTAGAGACGTCTATCGATTTCTTAAGAGTAGGTAAGCTATCTAACGTAATAGATACTTAACTAGATAAGCTTATATAACTTCTAGTATAAGTAGTACTATTAAAGGTTCGTAAAGGTCTAGCTAAAGCCTCTATATACGGTATCTAGATTTAATAACTAGATATTAACTCCCGTAGTACCATCTACTAGAGAGGTAGATATAGGAGCCTTAGAGGCCCCTTTAGTTACGCTCTAGTCGAGGACGTTAATTTAGATAGTATACTACTAGCCCTAGACTTCCTAGAGGGGACCTAATTAGAATAACTAAAAGCTATCGTAGCTACTTTACCTCGATGAGCTAGGGCTAATAAAGACGGCTTACCTTTAGCCCTTTAATCTATTAACGCCTTAGTTATAGATAATAATATCCTACTACCTACTAGACGATTAGTTCTAACTACCCTAGCTAGGGTCTAGTAGGGCTATAGAGAAGAGATTAATTCTATAAAGGAGTTAGTACTACTAACTCCTAAGTATATTAGAGCTTAGAGAGAAGATCCCTAAGGCGCTATTAACTATTAACTATTTACCCCTTTAATAGTACTCCTAGGCCTAGATAAAGATTAACTAGAAGAGTAGATATAAGCTTAGATAATTAGAGCTCTAAACGAAGTCAACTTACCCTAGATAGTAACTATAGTAAGTAGCTTATACTACTTCTTCTCTACCTTTAAGAATAGATAGTTCCTAATACTAGATAAGCTCTAGGCTAATAGTAGCCTACTAGACTTAGAAGACGACCTAGTTATTAAGATACGTTTTAATATAATTAATATAGAAGGTTATAATATCGCTAAATTACTATAGCTTAAATAGGTAGTACTACTAGAAGGATTATTAGTAGACCTTAGTCCGATATATATATAGGATACTAATAAGGAAGTTAATATAGAGGAGCTCGATTTAATACCTCTTATTTAAGGTATCGGGATTCTTTACTTAACCTTATACTCTATCACCTATAACTCTATCTATATATAGATATACTTATTATAGTTAAGTATTAGGATTAGCCTCTATTATTAATCTTTAGGTCCTTTATTATATATTTAATAGTAGTATTATAAACTATAGTTATATATATAGAATTCCTACCGTAGCTCCTACTGTAATTCGTTTTTCTTTAGGGTACCGCTTTTATACTACTATTTCTCTTACTAGTAGTAGCTAGGGATTAATTATCTTTCTTTTTTCTAGAGTTCTTAAATTAATACTCTAATATAGGAGATTTTATATTAGTAATAAGAAAAGAGGTAGTACTATTAGGGAACTAATTCCTTTACCTTTAGGGTAATCGAATAGATATACGTAGAGGGACTAGACTTATGAAAATAGAAGGGGGGGGATGTTCTAGCCGTAGGCGGCTATCCTAGAGGATAGTTACTTAAGACGTTAGTATTCTTTATACAGCGACGAAGGGCTATAAAGCATACGGGGTAGACCCCCATGCATGGAGATCCATCAAGGATCGTTACTATTACATATCTTAGCCAATACAACAACTAAACCCCCATCCATACAGATCCATTCTTTAGCACGGCCCATTCATTATCGTGTGTATTATGTCATCCTTATCGCCGGTATCTCGTTTACCCCAGATTCTGGCCTTGACTGAGGCGGGTGCACCTCCCTTCTTCCTTCAGCAGGCAGTGCTGCCAATCATGACGGCCTCGACTGTGTACCATCAAGAAGACATCGTGTCGGTGGTCGGTGGCCGAATAGCCAGCTCCCCACAGACCAGACAGCCCCAGCATGTCGTCGGGCAACCCCAGTGCCGCCATCCTGCCGATCTACTTCCCCAATACGGCCCCGCCATACCCCGGACGGAAAACAGATGCCGCGGGGTACCTCGGCAGGCTGGCCAGCTCCCAGCTGAGCTCTGCTGGCCGTACCCTTCGACGCGCTTTAATAGCCAGACTGTCTCGTTGAGCAATACCAATAACTCTTTAATCACCTAAGAAGACACGAGAGAATTCGCCGCCATCATGTCAGACCGTGTCGCTCAGATCACCGCCCACCTCAACTACCCCAAGGGTCTGTTTGCCGGTCAAGTGGCCATCATCACCGGCAGCGGCCAGGGTATTGGCGCCGAAACAGCCCGTCTCTTCGCCAACGAGGGCGCCAAGGTCATCATCTCTGACATTGATGCTGGTACGTCCGTCGCCCTTCCTCGCCGGGATCGCTGCTAACCCTCTCCAGCCAAGGGCCAGGCCGTCGCCGACAGCATCACCAAGTCTGGCGGCCAAGCCATCAGCGTCCCCGGCGACATGCTCGACGCCGCCTACATCGACACCCTCGTCAAAAAGGCTGCCGCATTCGGTGACGGCAAGATTCACCATATCGTCAACAATGCCGGCTACACCTGGGACGGCGTCATCCACAAGATGACCGACAAGCAGTGGGACACCATCATCGCCCTGCACTCCACCGCCCCCTTCCGCCTCGTCCGCGCCGCCGCCCCCTACTTCCGCGTCAAGGACGGCGCGAACCGCTGCATCGTCAACATCTCCTCCACCTCGGGCGTCCATGGCAACGCCGGCCAGGCCAACTACGCCATGGCCAAGGCCGGCGTCACCGGTCTGACCAAGACCATCGCCAAGGAGTGGGGGCCCGCGTTCGGCGTGCGCGCCAACACCGTCGCCTTCGGCCACATCAAGACCCGGCTGACGGACGCGAAGGAGAAGGGCGCCTTCGTGACGGGGCCCGGCGGCGAGAAGATCGCGCTGGGCATCCCCACGGCACCGGCCGCGCCCGCTGGGGAGGCGCACGCCGACATCCCGCTGCGGCGGCCGGGGACGGCGACCGAGGCGGCGTCGAGCATCCTGGCCGTTGCGAGTCCGCTGCTGGGCTACGTCACGGGACAGACAATCATGGTGACGGGCGGGCGGAACATGTAGACGTGTGGCTCGCTCGGGGAGCTGTATGATCAGGATGCGACAAAATAAAACGTTCTTCTTCCAGTGCCTTCATTCTCACGCGCGCCACCATTTTTTCTGAAATAGGCTTCTTTCGTGAAAAAGCGCGTCCCCTCGGACGCGGACTGCTCCATCTGCCATTAGCTACGGGTGCACTCGCTGGTGCGTATCAGATGGGGTCCCCCCAACGCCAAAGTCAACCATCGCACGCCAGCCAAAAAAGCGACCGCACCGTCCGTACGTCCGTCCCCTCTCCCTCGTCCCACCGGGCCGTGCGCCCTCACACCTTGAAGAACAGGTTCAGCACGCCCTTGGCGTACTCGACAATCTCGTCGCCGCCCAGCTTGCTCTCGCCGTACACGCGGTCCACGAAGCTGATGGGCACCTCGGCGACCGAGCACCCCATGCCCTTGGCCCGGACCATCATCTCCATCTGGAACGTGTAGCCCTTGCTCTCGGTGCTGCTGATGACCTTCTCGAGCACGCTCTTCTTGTACAGCCGGAAGCTGCCCGTCAGGTCGCTGACGCCGGGCCGCAGCACCGTGTCGGCGAAGAGGTTGGCGCCGCGGCTGACGAACTTGCGCTTCAGGTCCCAGCCGTAGACGCCGCCGTCGCCCGCGTACCGCGTGCCCGTGACGATGTCGAAGTCGCCCTCGCGCTGTCGCGCCACCATGCGGGGGATGAACTTGGGGTGGTGGCTGAAGTCGGCGTCCATGATGATGACGAAGTTGCCCGTGACGAACTGCAGGCCGTGCACGTAGGCGGTGCCGAGGCCGAGCTTGCCGGCGCGCGGCTTCAGCTGCACGTGCGGGCTGTAGGCCTTGACGAGCTGGTTGGCGACCGTCTGCGTGCCGTCGGGGGACCCGTCGTCGACGATGATGAGCTCCCAGTCGAGGTTGCTGCGCGAGGGGTAGAGCGTCAGCTGAAGTACTTCATTTTGCGGGCCCGGGAAGCATTGAGGGAGTGCGGGGAACGGCCTACCTTTCGGTGAAGGTGCGGTTGAGCAGCCAGGTAATGATGGGCAGGTTGCGGCGTTCGTTGTATGTCGGCAGGATGACCGAGTACTTGTCGGCGGAGGCCTTTGCGGGAGCCATGGCTGCAGGGGCGGTGCTCTAACGGTCGATTTGAAGAGGGAAGATGTCTCTACGTTTTTTCGGTCGGGTGATCGGTCGGGAAAAGAGCGTGGTGAAGTTGGTTGTGCGTGGACCAAGGTTTGACTTGACGATGGTGTCCTGACTCCTGAACCGTTCGTCGGGTGTCGCGCATTGAATTGGCCAGACCACGAGGTTCGGGACTGCCAGGTGATGACTCAGCAGAAACTCACTTCCCCCTGAATGTCTGTTTTGTGCATAACGCCGCTGAGGTACTCGATGCAGGCATCTTACACCAGCTAAGTCCCTATGTAAAATGGTGGCGCCCGCGATGCACCTCCATTGCACCATTCTCGAGCAAACATGTTCGCGTCATGTGACCTAGGAGGCCGGTGATGCTGCGAAGAGGGAACCTGGCCGACGTCACACACATAATGTGCTCTTCACCCCGCATCCCACCGGGCCTGGAGAGGTGAAATGTTTCCAACCCACAGCATCGTCCCTCAAACGGAGCACACCAACCCACCATGGCGAGCATAGAGGGCATCAATCTCACCCCAGATAGGCTTGCCTATCTGAGGGCGGCAGAGCCATACATCGACTGGCCGTCTCTGGTGAAGGCCTCCAAGCACGCGCAGGACCTCTACGACGCCGGCGCGCCGCTCTTCACCAAGGAAATCCTGCGGCACTGTGCAGACCAGCTTGACGCCTTTTGCGATGGCCAGGACGTCAAGTTTGTCACCACTGGCTTGGACGGGGCCAAGGTCGAAGCTCCCCGATCTTTACGCCAGCCGACCGCTTTTGGCGCCGGCGGGGACACCGAATATGTGCCGTACGGGAATCTCTGTCCCCCGGTTTGGCTGCCTCAACTAAGATTCCCATGATCTAGTCTTCGGCCAAAGCTTCGGTATCACCCGATACAGTCTCTCACGACGTGGCGTGATCCCCAGGGCTTCCAAGCCCACAATGCTTTCCTCACCACCGACGTGTCGTTCCCCATGGAAGAGATCTACGTAAGCAGCAGGACATCGGTGACGAACCCTCCTGTCTACTCCCCCAAGGACCTGCAACAGATCCTCCAGGACGCCCGGACCTGGGAGACTTCGCCATACTTCGAACGGATACGAAAGATTCTTTCCAGCAGCGCCGTGCCATCCGATCTCAACAAGATCGTAGGCTTCGGTTTCGGCTCACTGACCGACGACTCCCGCCCCAACGAAGCGCCCATCCACCAGCACACTCTGATGCTTCTGCTTCGGGATCTTGTGCTTCCCAAGAACGACATCTCCTGCATCGCACAGGATCCAGCGTACACGGACGCGGACAAGCAGGCTCTGGCATCCGCTGGCGTCACTGTCGCCGATGACCCGAGAGCTTTCCTCGAAGTCGACGAGCGATCGGTTGTCCTATCATTCTCCCCAAACGCCCCCGTCAAGCAGATCGTGACCGACATCAGCCGACCGGGGATCATTATCTGGATGTTCGGCAACGTTCAGCATCCTTCGTACGAAGCCCCCTTTACGATCTGACCAGAAGAATGACTTGGCTGACGGAAACTAGCACCGACCCGGATTCCCCAAGGGTGGACAGGATGATACAGGAGGACTACGAAAGGGTATGTGTTCCTGACAATCAGCACTTCGGTCCCTTGGAGATCTTGATCAGGCGCCCTGTTTCTTGAGCGACCGAAAGCCCTGGGGGATGGTTGGAAAGTAGAACGGATTCCACTGCCCTGGCGGCAGAGTCATGTTATCGCGTTACCGATAGACCATGTTTCATGCATATATTGTATGTGAATGCATTTATATGCATCTAGGTGATACAACCACCACAGCCGGCTCGACGCCTTTTTGTGTGATCTACGCCGCAGCGCACTGTCTTACCCGAACTGTTGCGAAGCGCTAAGATTAACTTCACTGTGAGTTCCGTCATCAACTGCGATTGATCCTGCTTCGCATTACGACCCCCAGCTGATGCGGTCCCAGAAGCCAATCGGCCCTCAATCTTCTTTGTCGGGGCGGCAGGCACGGCAAGCTTGTTGATTCTTGAACCTGGCACTCACACGCACCTTGAAGGCCCCCCACCATCATTCCAATCCCCGGCTATTCATTATCCTTGCAGCTCTCTCAAGCACCATGAACCCCATGCAACTCTCGCCAACATGAGAACCCGCAAGTCAAACAAGTCCAAGCGATACTCCGAAGTCCTCGACTACGGGCTTGACGACGATGTGAATGAGACACCAACCCGCGGCACCCCCCGCGATGCCTCTGATGATGACAACTTTGTCGTCGATGCCAGCGGTGCGCCTGCGGATGACGACGACTTCATCGCACCAGATGATTCCGACGCTGACATAAAGGACGAACCTTTCATCGCCCTCGGTAGCGACGATGACGAAGATGGCGTTGGTCCTGGAAACGTCCATCGCAAGAAACGAAGCTATCACAGCCGCAGAAAACTGCCTCCCGGCCACGACGCTACCGCCATGGATCCGTATCCGCAAGAATCTCGGTTCACACAGACGCGGATGCACCATGGTATCTTCTCTTCCTGGATCCGCACGGCTTTCTGGGACGACTTTTACGGACCTGATCCCCACGCCGCTTCGCAGGCTGCCGAGATGTTCCGCAAGTGGGCGCCGTACGAGGTCCTGCCCTGCAAGCTGCTGGACGATGACTGGGCACTGCAGCCGACGCCTTGGGTTCGCGATGATTTCGAGAGCATCGAGGCTGCCATCGCACGCCAGTGGTACGAACGCGTTCACAAGGAGCCGGCGGGCCAGGTCTTGCGGGCAATCACGGAGCTCGAAGCGGCCCCTTATCTCGGTGCAGAGGAAGGCAAGCTCAAGGTACTCGGCGGCCCGTATCCCGATCAGCAGCAGCACAGTCTTGATGTCAACAGGGCTTTGACAGTCTCTTCGGACGGACTTCCATACAGCGCCGACGCCATGGAAACGGACGAGTCGGCAGACAAGCCCGCCGGCTGGATGTTCGATGTTGGTGGCCTTATTTTGGCCATGAGCTGGCTTCCGCGCGCCGATACCACTACACAGATCCTTGCCCTGGCAGTCAGTCCATTCACGGACCAGGATTACGATTGGCAACATGAGCTCGATGCTGTAAACGACGAGATGGATCGGGGTCGCATACAGCTCTGGGAATTCAAAGGTGACCGTGGCGAGAACGGTGCCATGTATCCGTCGAGGGAACCGCCTCGGCTGCTGCGGACTCTCTGCTTCGACTGGGGCAGGGCTAAGACGATACATTGGTGCCCAGTTCCTTCGACAGTCGAGGGTCATCTGGGTCTCATGGCAGTGCTTTGTAACGATCACCAGGTTCATCTCCTCGATCTGCAAGACCCCCGTGACGCATCTGCGCCTTCATACGGTAAGCCTTCAGCCTGTTCTCGCCATGATATCACCAAGCTGACCCTTCATACAGTCAAGATCGATCAGGCCATGACCACCATTGGCAACCTACCTGGTTTGCCAGCCAGTGTCACCATCTTCGCGTGGGCTGGCACGAACCGCCTCGTCACAGCCCACACAGACGGATCCATCGCTCTTTGGTCTCTCCACCCTCGACAGTGCATTTCGCGCCACGCCGTCCATAGCACGCACATCTACCACTTGGCCACAGGCTACCCGTCAAACCCCTACCTGGTGGCATCTACCCCGGTCAGCGGCCTGGCCATCGTCATTGATCTTCTCGATCCTAGCGTCGAGACTACATCCCAAACGAATCCCGCCATTGTACCGCAACCCGATCTCTTGCAGTGGTCCGACCACCTCCAAGGCTTCGTCTCCATCTCCCCGTCTTCACGGCCGCTCAATAGTACAATTGGCTTTTTTCACTCGCGTGCGTTCTCCGCCACCATGCGCAAGGTTCTTGACGGCGACGCCCTCCTCTCCTGCCTCGCCGTCGGCGTCCAACACCCCTTCGTTCTGGTCGCTTTCCTCGATGGCACCGTCTGGGCCTGCAACCCCATGCACCGCGTCTTCGCCCCGCGTCACTACCCACCCGCCTGGAAGCTCAAGCTCCTTGAGCACGAACACGTCCCCCGCATGCGCCTCGAAGAGAGCCTGAACCCGGACGGCAGCTGCCGCGGCGTCTCTCGCATCGTGCAGGGCTGGAAGCCCGTCATGAACAAGGGCCCGCAGGCGCTCATCAACTTGGCGCGGAACACCCCGTCCGCACGACCACCGAAGAAGAAAAGCAGAGCAATCCCAAGGCTGAAGAAGACGAAGAAGAAGGCGGACGAGGTGGAGGATTCGGGCGCAGGAGGTGGTGATGCGGAGAATGACGAGGACGGTGGCCTGTATGCTGACCCGGAGAAGATTATTCTGCGGGAGCCGTTGTCGAGAGCGACAGCTATGGCGTGGAACCCGAACATGGACTTTGCCTGTTGGGCGGCCATTTCGCTGGCATCGGGGCTGGTCAAGGTCATGGATCTGGGCGTGGAGTACAAACCAAAGGATTAGTGATCTAGCGAGCCTGCCGGTCTGAAATGATACCCTGATTGCCATCAACAGTTTTCTTTCTATGTGGCAAAAATGGGCACACTCCTTGATTCGCCTTCCTACATCTCCTCCCAGGGATTGCCGAGCATTTGGATTATCCCGCCTCCGTCGGACCAGTTGCTTGCTTGCGACTTGCGACAGGTGCTGCCATCAGGTGCCAGTTGTACGCCTGGAAACGTGCCTCGGGCCATCGGACATCGACATGTGGATGTTCCCAACAAAACGAACTCAAGCAGACCACCAGCGACTTGTTAATTGACTGTTGAGCGGGAGGAAATGATAAAAAGAACGACATCGGCACGATCTCAGCGGGGAATCTTGCGCCTCACCCTTCACCAACAAGTCCGTATCGCGGAGCCAACACCATGACAGACTCATCGCCCAATGGGCTGCGCCATCGTCAGCCTTCACCCATCAAACCAGCAACGGATCCCCTCCTCACCACAGCCAATAAAATCGAAAAGAAGGTCGAAGATGAACTCACCCGTCTCATTGATTGGGACGACCTCGAACCCTGGCGCCGCGACAACGCCTTCATCCAAACCGGCTACCGTCCAGACTCTAACTCGTACACCGGGTCCTTCGCCAGCCTGCGATACCTTCACAATGAGTCGGTCAACATCTGGTCTCACCTCCTCGGCTCCCTTTTCTTCCTCCTCTTTGGCATCTTCCTGTATCACGAGGTCGTCCCTCGCTATGCGTCCGCCACGACCGCTGACCTCCGCGCCTTTGGTTGCTTCTTCGCCGGCGCCGTCGCTTGTATGGGCATGAGCGCCACGTACCACGCCCTCTCGAACCACTCCCCCGCCGTCGCGCGCTGGGGCAACAAGCTCGACTACACAGGCATTGTTTTCCTCATCGTTGGGAGCTACGTCCCCGCCATGTACTACGGGTTCTACTGCCACCCGCACCTCATGACCTTCTACCTCTCCATCGTGAGCCTTCCCCCGGTTTCAATCGAGGCGGGACGCCTCTAACATAAACGCAGATCTCGCTCCTCGGTCTTGGCTGCGGCATCGTCTCCTGGCTCGAGGTCTTCCGCACCCCGGCCTGGCGGCCCTTCCGCGCGGCCATGTTCGTCGGGCTCGGCGTCTCTGGCGTCGTGCCCGTGATTCACGGCCTGGGCATCTACGGCCGCGCGGAGCTCGAGCGGCGCATGAGCCTGAGCTGGGTGGTGGGGCACGGGGCTTTGTACGTCGTGGGGGCGTTCCTGTACGCGGCGCGATGGCCGGAGAGGAGCTACCCGAAGCGGTTCGACATTTGGGGCAGCTCGCACCAGATCTTTCATCTGTTTGTGGTCATGGCCGCGGGGACGCATCTGTATGGCATGGGCAAGGCGTTTGACTATCACCATGGCATCGGGGGCTCGTGTTTGGGGGAGTGATAGTACTGGGGGCTGACGATTTATGAGCATGTTACGTAGAACCGACTTGGATCTTCACAGAAATGGCCGGTGTGTGACTTCTTGCCTTGACTACCTTACCATGGACCATGCGTGCCCCCTCGCCCCCCCTGAGGAATGCCGCCATGCCTGGCCGTCATTATCATTGTAGGCGGGCTTCAAACGTGCCCCAGGCGAATATCCTTAAATGTTCGTATTTCAGGTATCAGGTGCTGTTCTAAGCCAAATGACTCCATCCCGCGCGCATGGCACGCTTTGCTCCTTGATGCCCATGTTCTCTCCGGGGTAGGTCGTCCCCTTGTGTTCAGGTATCGGTCTGCAATGTCTATTTCTTGCCGCTCTTCTTGATGCCGCCACTCGCCAGAGGGCCCTTGCCCTGCGCCTTGAGGGCCATCTCCTTGCGGGCCTTCTCCTCTGTTGGTAACCCTGTCAGCGCCGGTCGCGGGGGAGACGTCAGCGCGAGGCTTACCGTTCTTCTTCTTCTCAGCGTAGGCAAGATCCTCCTCGTCCATCTCCTTGACCTGCTTCTTGGCGGCCTTGAGAGGCTTGGCCTTGCCACCTGTGTGTAAACTGGTCAGCGTCTGTGGTGCGAGGATTTGCGACTCGGCGTCGGGGTCGAGGTCGGGATGGCGGGGGAGAACGAACCGTCACGGTTTGCGCCACCCATTGTGCTGGTTGTTTTTCTGGTGAGTGCTGGTTCGGGGTGAGGAGGAATAGCAAGGCTGGTGAGGCTGTCGGAGGGTGGAAGTCGGATGCGATGCGAAAGCAGACGAAAGAGGGTCCAGTAGGGGAGCGCCTCGACTCGGGAGGCCTTGGAGGGGTGAAAATTGCCCCTCGTCGAGGCGGCGGTCAGGGACTTCGGCTAATGCAATTAAACGCTATGGCTTATCGGAATACCCGACCTTACTCCGTTATCTCCACTTTCCAGGCTTACAGGGTCTCAACGTGCTTTCCATCCAAGCCAACAGACGTCACGCGAATCCCTTCATCAACCCACTGTTGCGACGACCTTCATCTCGACAGCACGGCAACACGCGACCACTAGTCTCGTCTACCTCTACTTGCACTAGCGCTTCCATTCTGCCTCTTGGCCGTCGCTTTCTGCCCCTATGAGCTGAATCGACAGAGTCATCCGGTTCGCCTTGATTCCTGCCGTCTTCAACGCCTCTAAAGACCTCTACTGACACGTTCTGCTCCGTGCATCAAAGCTTAGGGGATCCCCTTTGCCGGAATTGTCCCTCACTCTTGCGCACAGCGCTTCCAACATCACCATGACGTCGAGTTCTGACGAGGGAGAGATCGTCGAGAACGATGTTGGAGACTTGAAGGCAACTTCACTGCCGAAGAAGTTTGACGGAAACGGTGTTGACCGCCCAGACAGACCCCGAGATAGACACACGGCATCACGCTCTCCCGACTATGCAAGCCCCAGGCGGGCGTCTTCCCGACGTAGCCCGTCGCCACGCGGCTTCAAGAGGGCGCGCGACGACCACGACTATGGCGGCCGCCCTCGAGATGACACACGCCGCTTCCGCGTGCACTACGAAGACTTCGACCGCGACAACGCACGATCCTCCCGAATCTCGTACGACGACAGGGATCGCTCGCCCTCGCGCGCCTCTAATAACAGCTACGACGGGCGCACCAGGGACCGCAGTCGCGAATACGGGCGTCAGCGCGGGCAGGACCAGGACCGCTATGCCGACAAGAGACCGAGACAGCGCAGCCGGTCGCCCTATCGAGGCTCTCGTAACGGACGGGACAACCGATACAGGAGGGATGATCAGGGTTCGACTCGCAATGGTGACGCCTCACGGGTCCCCAGGCATCAAGACCACGATAGCCGAGACTCCAGAAACGGGTTGTCGTCGTTCAAGCGGGCCACAGTAGGAGATGATTCACGTACTCCTAAAGAAGTTGCTAAACCTCTCAAAGGGCAAGCGGATGACAAGGAAAGGGGTCCAGCGAACCCTCAGGATGACGACCAGGACTTTGAAGAGCCAACAGTCATTGATGAGGAAGCCGAGATTGAACGCCGACGCAGACGTAGGGCTGAACTCCTGGCCAAGTCCAGCTCAGCAACGCCTCTCTTGGTCCACGCCGTGCACGCAGCTGATCGCTCGACCATATCATCTCCAGCGCACACACGGCAGGGCACGCCGTCGAGGACCGATGCGGATACTCCTTTGTCAGGTAGGTCCCCGTATCTCCCTGCATCTACTCGTACTAACTTGACAGACATGGGGTCACCCGGTTCTACTGCTCCCCAGGATGCCCACTCACCAGCGCTCGACATCTTGACGGAGACGGATCTCATCAACCGACATGCTGTCAATGATGTGGATGACGACGGACCCTCGGCCGCTGACTATGATCCGACCGCTGACATGCAAGAGGATGGTAAACGCGATGAACTGCGACACGGTACCGTCGGCCTGCATGGCGAGGCGCTGGCTGACACACAGCCCAAAGAGCCAGAACCTGGGTCGCAGAAGGAGAAGGCTGCGGATGACGATGATGACGATTTCGACATGTTTGCCGATGACTTCGACGAGGACAAGTACGCGGCCCCCAAGACCTCTAACACCATGGTGATCGATGAAGACAAGGGAACGCCCGGCCAGGCTCAGCCCGTAGGCGGCATCCTGGACGGTGACGACAAGGAAGGCTACTACAAGATTCGCATTGGCGAGGTCATGAACGGTCGGTACCAGATCCAGTCGATGCTAGGCAAGGGAATGTTCTCGGGTGTGGCCCGCGCCGTCGACATCACGACCAAGAAGCTCGTCGCCATCAAGATCATGCGCAACAATGATGCACTCCGAAAGGGTGGCTTCACCGAGATCTCTATCCTGCAGAAACTCAACGACGCGGATCCCGAGAACCGCAAGCACATTGTCAAGTTTGAGCGGCACTTCGACTACAACGGTCATCTTTGCATGGCGTTCGAGAACCTGAGTCTCAACCTGCGAGAGGTGTTGCGCAAGTTCGGTAACAATGTCGGTATCAACCTGGGGGCGACCCGGGCCTATGCGCACCAGATCTTCGTCGGCCTGGCGCACATGCGCAAGTGCACCATCATCCACGCCGATCTGAAGCCTGACAACATTCTTGTCAATGAGAACCGCAATGTGCTCAAGATCTGCGATTTGGGAACGGGTGTGGATCGGTCGGATGCCGCCACGGCTCACAATGAAATCACACCATACCTCGTCAGTCGCTTCTACCGCGCACCGGAGGTCATTCTCGGCATGCCATATGACTACGCGATCGACATGTGGTCCATTGGGTGCACGCTCTACGAGCTGTACACCGGGAAAATTCTGTTCACGGGAGACAGCAACAACCAGATGCTCAAGGCCATCATGGAGGTACGGGGAAGGCTGACGCCGAAACTCTACAAGCGAGGCCAACTCTCGGCGATGCATTTCGACGATTTGGGCAACTTTGTCAGCGTTGAGCATGACAAGGTTCTCAACAAGGTATGTGACTCTTTTCTTTTCTAACCATTGACTGCTCGATCCTTCATCCCTCCCTCCAACCTATTCCCGTGGGGCTACCCCCGCGGTTGTGCTGCTATTTCTGTGTTCCCTTGGCCATAAGCGCTGGGGGCGCGGTCAGATCCTGCAGGCCGGGTGGGGAACCGTCACTCCCGGCATCCTTCGCGACGACCGGCGTGTTGGCAGTCGCCGACATGTGCAATTGAGAACCTCTCGAAGCTTTCTCTTGGAGGCCGCGCGATGTTGGCCCGTTGTGCGTTCCTTGCCCGCCTGCATTGCATCCAACCCTTCCCTTTGTTCCACTTCCCTGTCCAGCTTGGCCACGAGTCGGAGCCAACATCTCCGGCAAAAGGCTGGTGCCAAAGCTGGATGCCTTCCCTGTCATCTGAAATAGTATCTCTGTTGGACGACCCCTAGCTAACGCACCCGTCCTACAGACCGCCGTACGGACCCTTGCGATCGTCAAGCCCACCCGGGACCTTCGTACGCGCCTCACGGCCGCGTCGGCGGGAATGAGTGAGACGGAGAGCAGGGATCTCAACCACTTCATCGACCTGCTCGAGCACTGCCTGGCGCTGAACCCGGAGAAGCGGATCAAGCCGTTGGACGCCCTGAAGCACCCTTTCTTCACGTCAAGGCTCCCCCCTGCGAAGCGGTAAGGTGTGAGAGGCGTGTGTTTAATAATAGAGGATGCGAGGATTAAGGGTGGCCGCGCTTCGAGGTGCGTTCCAGTGCTCTGGGCGATGTTGTAGGCATGGGTACAGGTCCTGCGCAGCTTGCCCAGGCGTCAACGATGCATAGGTTTGGTTGCCTACTGGAATAGAGATACTGTCTGGACAATCATAAGATTTGATTCATTCGAGACGTTCGGCATGACGGTGGCAGGCATGCTGCAAGACCAACATCACACGTGTATTGCATCCTTTGTCGGATCCCAGGCCGTATAGTCCGTGGAATTTAAGCCTCACGGTGGTGTTCTGCTGAGCCACAGTGACACGATGTCAGTCATGCGCTAGATCTGCCTCATGCCCGTTGATGCCGCTGATGAAGAGCATACCGAGTATCGAGAGTGACGAGTACTGAGTGCGACGAAGACTCGCTACTAGAAGGCTGAAGCCGGGGCCAAATTCCCGAGCGTCTTTGTCCCGTAGTGTCTCGCCAGCCGCCGGGTCCGCACACAGGCCGCCCTGTATCCCGAAGGCAAGCTCCAGCAAATACGGCCACCCCGTCACGGAAGGAATGACATGTCGTGGAAGTCGACGCGTTGGGGGACATGATGCCCGGGGGTACGGCATGTTCCATGGATTCTCATCGTCACGACAGATCTGTCCAACCATCGCGGCGTGGATGTCAGTCACGTTTTTGCCCTAGGGTGTGACGGGCGGCTAGAACGTTCGTCCAGTGCGGAAATGACAACTCGGGCCAAGCCTGCGCGAAGTCTTCACATGGTTGTTGGCGCATGGCTTGTTGGGGGGACATATTATAGAGGCTCGGCAACTTCCATGGGCGATGCAGTTGTCCGACGTCTTAGTCGTCGAGCTGAAGGACAGGCACATGTTGAGGCAGCATAACTTACGCTACTTACACCGTGTCTTCGTTCATGGTCTAGGTAGTACAAGGAGGAGCCGAAGTTGGGGCCAGAGAGTCGTCTCATCAGGACTTGCCTCTCTGGGCTTGTGTCCGGTGGCGAAGCCCGCGGCGCACACGGCGAGACGCATGTGCCACGACGTTGACGCCGTGTTCGTGCGAGTCTTGCCACCACGACGGGGGTGTGTACCTTGGGGCGTCAGGCAGCAGTCAAGGCTGGGGTCAGATCGATGTACATTGAAATTCATACTGGAGGTTTCGGAACTTCGCGGCCACCAACAGCAAAGCAAGCACCCAGCAAGGCAGACAGACGCACAGGCAGACGGACGGAAATGCAGGCTACTCGCCGCGTAAACATCCCCACGGAGGACCGTGTAGTATACGCGCCGTTTATCACGCACAAGGCGACCGCGCATGTGGTTGAGCTACGGAAAACGACCCTCAAGTCCCAGAGTGCGGCGGGCGGGGCGCGCACCGGCCATGAGCGGCGCCGGGCTCCGGAGGTGGGGAGCCATCACCGTGGTCATTTTTCTTTTTTGGCGCGGGTCATTCCGCGGCGGCGATGTCTTTTGACACGGAGGTGATGGTGGAAATTCACTTCACGTAGGAGGCGTCATTTCCGTCACCTGCACAGGCTGAACGAGGCGGCCAGCAATGATGATCGCGAATAAGCGGCCATCCCTCCATGCCTGACGCCCGGCGCACGACCGCGACGATCGCCAGCACGGCCTTGCAGAGTGACGTAGCGAAAGTGACACGGACGCGCGAGACACCTCGCACTCGCAAGCCAGCACGAAATGACGAAGCCGTGGCGCGCACGTTCACCCTTATCTGCGTCATCTGCATCAGACGAGCGAGTTGATGCATCAGAACGAGGGACGAGGCGGACAGGCGCACCGCCGTCTCATGGAGAAGCCGATCCAGCCCAGTATGTTTCGTAGAGCCTCGCCGTCATCAGACGGAAGGGAGCAGATCGCGGGCTCGCATCAAGATCACCTTCGAAGCATCCCGATAGCACCTCGTGCGTGTCAATCACTGTTGGGGCAGAGGGCCCAACATATTGAGCATCCGAGGACCAATTGGCTGTTTGAAGCCCGCTGGTCGATCGAACATGATCGAGAGGCCAGGGACGAAAGGAAGCTTGCGCCCGAAGATCATGCCCCCGCGGTGCTCACCTTCCCACCCGGGCGAAGAGCGGCGCCGCCGGGGAGAGGCACTTGATGTCATGCCCCGGTGTCCGGAGGGTCAGGCCCGGAGGGAGGCGAGCGTTTCGATTAAACACAGGAGCGCGAGATGAGAGGTGTGGGTGGGTGGCCGAGTGAATTGTTTGTTGAGCCGATCATGGGACGATGCAGAATCTGGTGCTCGGGGTTCGGCTCGATAGGCTGCTGTGGTGTTAGTGAATGGGTTGCTCTTTCGATCGCGATCGTGGACTTCAGGCCAAGCATCCATTGTTCTAGCCCGGGACTAGAGTGCCATCGCCGACCCAATGTAGCGAGCGCTAACGGTTCAGGCGTAGGGGATTGAAGCCCTCCGGCTGGGACATCCGTGCCAATCCCCAACGATGCGGTCGATCGTCCTGTCGGGGATGGATGGTGGTTCTGCCTGGCTTCGGTGACCAATGTGTGGTGGCATTGCGATTACCACCGCATCACATCACATTACATCGCATGCCTTCTGCGAGCTGATGATCGTGCGTGCCAGTGACGCAGTCACGGGACTTGCGCTCCCTGCGGTCTCCCTTCAACGGTCGCTTGATCATCAGCGGCTAGCCCCCGTTATTTGTTTCTTCCCTGGTCAAAATAGCGGGCAGTTAGTGACTCGAGTGGTGCTGAAGCGGGCGAGCTCGGTCGGTGGCCGGCCATCTTGCCCGACTGCATCTTCGCCCGAGACATCCTTCGCAAAAAGCAAGACAGCAAAAGAAAGTCTGCGGCGCGATCGCCAGGGTTTCTCGCCCCTTCCGACATGGTCGTGTGACGCCCGCATTCCATCTTACGGAACACCAGCCCTGCACTTTTCTTCTCCCTTCTCTAAGCCACAGGGCGCGTCCGGGGCGTCCTGCCATGTGGTGATACAGCACCCCTCCTGGGGCAACCAGGGTGCCAGACGCACTATTGAAGCCCAAGAACCTTCCTCACCTCTCTCACTCATCGGCCGTACTCCACGCCGGTGTACAGTTGCCGCCTTGCCCCTCCTCCAGGAGGGGTCGGGGGGTCTCAGATGGGCACCCCCGTCGCCTCGTGCTCTCATGCCTCAGAATATCGGCTTATTTCAGGTCTCATGTTCGATACAGGCAAAAGCGAGGTCGCTCGCACCCCAGCCCGCCGGGCTCATGTCTGATGTCTGGGACAGACGACGGGGACGCATGGATGATGTTCAGAGCGATTTTCGGTTTGTGGGCCTGTTGGAACTCGACCACAGGGCCCCTGGGAGGCTAAATCGCATAAACAGATTCACGCCTTGTTGCCGGCTTGTCGTGTTTGAGGCGTGTTGCGAACAGGCCAACTTCAGATCAAGGATGGATCGACCGACCCTGTCCGTCACAAGCCCTGGCGACTTTCGCCAGAGGAGGGGAGGAGTGAAGCTTGTTCTTTCCTTCAGACGGTGGGTGACACGTCAAAGTTCCACGATCTTGTCGATCCGGCGTGCGATGCGCGTTTGGATTCTTTTCCCACTCAGCCGTCAGCCCTCACCGGTCTTGTCCCGTCCTCTGTACAGCTGCGATGCACTGCACGGCCGCCCACTCCGCGGCCGAGCCTCGTCTGTCTCGGGCCTCATGACAGGTCTCGGACCCCATGCTCGGCTGTTGACATGCGATGTGTCGTGCGCTGAGGCCTGGCGCCTTGAATGCCCGGGGGCAAAAGAAGCATGCCTGAGAATCATGGAGGTCTGTCTCGGGGCCAGTCCGTCTCGGGAGTTTTCTCGAGACAACATCATGTCGACACGGCGCCAGGCGCGCTACATCGAGATGCAGCCAAGCTGTCAGCACATGCTCAGATCGAGGAAACTATAGTCTAAGTGCAGGTGATGCATACTGCCTACAATGGGGGTGCCATGCCGGGGGCTGTCCAGAATTGAATCCGAAGTGGGTGTGAAGTCAGCAAATGAGCTGCAACTGTAATTTCGGTCCTGGGGCCGCTTCTGTCCTGTTTCGACAACTTCCTGCGAGGATGGGAGGGATCCGCCCCCGGAGGATTCGCAATAATGCGTTCCTCAAGCTCGTGGCATGCGGGCGAGGATGATCTTGACGGCGAGCGGTCCTTTCCCAGGACCTCCGGGGGCGGGTGCCATTGGACGGTATTGTGAAGCGTCCTCACACCGTTCTTTCGAGCATGCCGGCTGTGGGGGCTGAAATCACCAGGGGGAGACGCCCCTTCGTGGTCCTGTGTGACATGTTGACATCCAGCTGCAATGTCCGAGGAATGGCGCCGGTGCGTGCGGGCGTTCTTTTTCCTCGCGATGCTCGGTGCATACAGACATGTGTGCAAAAGAAAACATTCCTGTCCGAGACGGAGCTGACAGGCAGCCGCCCGGGGTAACCAGGAAGGGCACGGGCATATTGAATCGAATTGAGTGTCCAGCATTGGCGCGCCTTCTGTTTGATCGTGCCACCGGAGACTATCGAGCGGGCGGTGAGGCAGACCCAGGCCCCAAGTCCCGAGACCCTCGGGCGGGCAGGACCATTCCGGGGGGGTGAGGGCCATGGGACGTGCCAGCGAACGGCCCCCGTGAGTCTCGCCTACTACCACAATAGCCGGCAGTGTGAAGGTTCAGGAGAGACACACACGGTGACCCGCCGCTCGAACCGCCGTGGGCATCGCGCCAGCTGTCAATAGTCGGGAAGCGAACGGGAGCTTGACTAGTAGCTGGGTCAGGAGCCCGCTGGGAACGGAGTGGCGAAGAGGCCCTGTGCGCTGAGTAGGCCCGTCTTCTCGGTGGGTGGGTGGGTAGCCCCGGTGCAACCGCAAAGGCATTGTCTGCCGGTTGCAATCGTGATGAAGCCATGGATGGTTCGATGGCAGCAAAGGCACTGGACGAATGCGTTGTCGCCGTCCGGTGATGGCGCCGTCTCCATCCCCATGACGGGGGGGGAGAAGAGGGACTGTTTCTCGCGTGCAGTAGCAGGCAGTCTAGGCTGAGACTCCGGTATGCAAAACATCAGCAGGTGAAGAGCGAGACGGTCGCCGTAGGGTCCAGGTCAGATGCTTGTTGCTTCTTCGAGTGATGAGGCTTGCAAGGGTTCGGGAGATTTCGACGTTCGAAGGAGGACACTCGCCCTGCTTAGTGGCCCCGTCGTCAAGATCAGATCTCGCCTAACGGTGCTAGTCCAGGTTGGGGCTAGCCTCCTCCTGCCGCATCCTGACCGCCCTTTTTTGCAGAGACAGAGGGAGAAGAGCTGAGTGGTCCGAGCTTCTTGATGCCTGAGAACAGTCGAAGGGTCGATCTGAGGCAGCAACTCTCGCCCTCGAACATTCCCTCCCTTCCATCGACTGGAGGACATCCACACCGGGCATCGTCAACGACCCTTGTCGTCAGCGCCTGAGACATTCCACCAACCTACCCTGACCATGCTCATGTTACGTCGACCAAGACCCTTCCCCTTCATCAACGGTGCTAGCCGGATGGGATGGCTACGGCACATTTGCACGCCTGCCTCATGGCACGGTGCACCTCCCAACTGGGAGACTCGTCCGCATCGCTCCACGACGGCACGCACAGGCATCGCATCGCGGAGATTATCGACCACCTGTTCAAGGCCTTCATCGGGAATCTCAATCTCGTTCGGCGCCAACAAGTTCCATTCCTGTGCCCCCGAGGAGCGCAGACGAACCGAACCACGCCAACATCAGAGTTGCAGGACAGGCGGGACCACCGTCTCCCTACCTGCAACACCACCTTGGACCTCCAGAACATCGAAGATCCCCGACCACCAACACGGCACGGCGACAGCCAACCAAGCGAGATCGACCTTTGCAACGGTGACGGCCGATGCTACACTATCACGGGCGCTACCCAGCACGTCTGCGACATAGCCCGCACGAAAGCCCTCATTGGCCGTGTCCTTCGCCGTCAGCAGCCCCACCAGACCGACACAACCCTCGAGTCTCCACCGACAGCCTCACTTCTCGAGCCGAAAGCCACACACGGTAGCGGAGCCCTGTCATCGATTCCCCCATCACGTTCACGGTTGTGCGAGGCTGTCCCGTGCTCCTCACCCGCTCACCCTTGCCTACGCAGGCAGGCAGGGATCACGGCATGGCAAGTGGCACGGGCGTCCAGCAGCGCGGCATGGGTGGCCCAGCCCAGGCGGCCGGCCCCAGCATGGGCCACCCTCCATCTCGCCCCCCCCCTTCCCTCCAAGCGCCTCTCGGTGCGTTGTGAGATGGGACATGACGGGCAGAACGGGGACAGGCAGGGCTGGGCCGGCTTGCCCGCCTCAGGCATCTCTGCCTCGTCCACGCCGCCCTGTTGCAGCAAGCCATCTGTACGCAAACCTGGGCGCATCACGCATCCTCCAGACGGACCAGGCCCCCTGTATCCCCCTGCTGGTCCCATTGAGCATTCGCCCCGGGCCACCACTCCCATGACTCCGCATCCTGGGCAGCCTGGCATTGACCTCACCAAACACGTTGGGTGCCGTCACTGGTCGACCCGAAGGCTCGACTGACGCCCCTCGGAACCCTACCATGTGCGCTGTGTTGCTTTTGCGCTTTGAAGATCCAGAGCAGCCTTCGGGGCTGGCTCAGTTGACCGCTCACCGACGACCACTGCCCGCGTGCCCACCAACAACACATTGGACGTCTGGACCGACAAGCCGACCTCCGTCATTTCTCTTGACGCTGAGCACGCTCAGAGTGCAGCTACCGAACCAACCTCACGACTGCCTACGCTTAGAGGCAACGCGAGGCCAAGGGCAGCGCGACTCCCAACAGCATACTTGCGACCAGTCACAGTTCTCCCCACTCGCAGGACCTGTCATGATGCGTACGTGCCGCCCTCCGAGATCGTGGACGCCGCAGTCCAGACCGGAAGAAGACCAGAAAAAGAAAAGAAAAAAAATATGAATGTCCAGGCGACTCCTCACGCCATGATGCAGGCATCGTCCCATGATTGATGTGCCGAAACGGCGACCACTGATGTGACACAGACTCTGGCCATGACTGACGGCGAGACGTTTGCAGCGAAACAAAAGGCAAAAGGTTGGGCCACTGTGGCCCGGGTGGCTGCGAACATGAACGCTTTGCCCGCCTTCTGACAAGATTGGACGCTCGAAAAGTCTCAGTGGAAGGCTTCGCGTCAGGCTGTTTTCATGCAAACAGCTCGCCAAGCGCCGCAAGGTTTGCTTTGCCTGTGAAGTCGGGTCAGTTCAGGTCGACTCAGGTCTGTCCACCGCGATGGCACCACGCGTAGTGGCTTGTGTCTTTGAGGACCTGCCCATCCTTCGAGCTGCCTAGCTCCAACACCGAAGCGCAAGGCTTGCGGGCCTCCCTCGGCGCTGTCTCCATCAGCATGCTATGGCGCAACTCACGGACAATGAACGTCCTTTTTTGAGGTCATCATCACGCGACAGAGGCCGAGCAAAGATGGTCGCCGGGGCTCGTCAAGACCCAAGAAACTTTGCTTGCGGTCCGAAGGCGCTTATTCGCGATGGGCAGAGTCTGCCATCGTGGTGCCTCGGTGATTTCAAAGCCACCGACATGCACCGGACGAGGCTTGACCCGGACGCCCTCCATAACGCTGGCCCTTTCGACCATGACGATGCTGTAGAAGGGGGATGGTTTCGAAGTCACCCAACCGCCTGGGCTGGAGGGGGGAGAGGAGGTGTCTGTGCACCGACCTCATCCCAGCCGCCCTTCGCCCCTCGACGCCTCGCTTTTTCGACAAGAGCAAATTCGACGCCCGCCTCAGCGCCCCAGAACGCCCAGCGACCCTCTCTCTCTCTCGCCCATCCGAGTCACCAGGACCACATCAGCACCCAGGGTGAGCTGATCCCTCTCAGTGGCTGGCCGCATGGGACGTGTGGCAGAGCGCCCCGCTGCGAGCCCGAGAAACGAGTGACACATAACACTTTGCTGCACCCCTCCCCCGGTCCACCACCCCCCCTTGCCAGAGGATCTGGCCAGTCACGTCGTCAAATCCACCGCTCGCCTGCCTAAGCTCGTATATTTGCAGCGTCACCAAAGCATCCCGGTGGATACCTGACGTCTCCCAGGAACGCTTCGTTGGTCAGTATCTCCTGTCCTCCTCGGACGCACACACCCAGCCCCCCTTTTGCCATTACACGCCCCCTCCCCCTTCTCTTGACTAGGGGGAACTCAATCTGACCAATGCGTTCGCCGCCCAGTTCTCCACCCATCCGGCTGCTGGACAGGTCGAAACAAGAATAGCAGGCTCCAGGATGAGTGGACCGACCGCTAAGACACCGCGGCCGCCATCCATGTCACCTAACATTACGGCGGGCGAAGGCCCACGCCCAAGACGACCGGGGTCTTCCTCCTAAGGTGAAGCCACTGGTCTGTGTGCAAGTGTAGTGCTTGATGCTTGGCCCTGGGTGCTTGGGTGCCTCGCGGCCCACTAACCCACGTAACACACGCACCCCCCCCGGCTCAGACGGACAGGACAGGGTACGTACTGGCCCCCCTGGTTTCCCACTCGATTGCTCGCTCGCTCACTGGGACAGACGATATCAACCTTCGCATCCCGCCCATCATCGGCGGTGAACAGCTTGACCACAACCATCCTCTACCATTTCTCACGTTCCTTCGGTCAACCCTTCTCACCTCTCACCCTCACCCACGAACCATCTCCAGGACCAGGACCAGGACTTGACAGCCCTCCCACCCGACCACACGACACTTACTCTCGCCTTTCTTCCTCGCCGCCGTACTTTCCATCCCATCCCACCGGCGACAAAGCACACCTCGTTGACTCGTTCGCTCGACGTCAACATCCACGACCACATCTCGACCCACAGGATTCCCCTCCAAGGACTTGACCGTGGATTGCTCTTGCTTTTGGATTAGGATCTCTCCGTCCCTCCTCAAGGACACTCAAGGACCCCCCCACCCGTTGCTGCGTTTCCTTTTTCTTCTCTGTCCGGATCTCTTGTCAAACAAGTCCTCCGCCGGCACCCAAGCCATCAGAGAAGGATCACGCCCCATTTGGATCTTTGGATACCCACACAACCGCATAACATGCAGCATGTACCAGCACACGGATACCCAACCCCGCCCGCCTCGCCGGTGTACGAAGACCATCACAACAAGTGCGCGCTGCAACAACCCATCACGACAGCGCCGCACTGCCAAGCACGTTACATCCCGTTGACCCCGGAGGCTCGGCTGGGAAGGTATCTGGAAGGCAAGCTCCAACTGACGACCATCCTGGGAACCGGCGCCTACGGAGTCGTCTACTCGGCTGTCGATGTCAAAACCGGTATCAAGTATGCCGTCAAGTGCCTCAGCAAATTCAACCCGGACGGAACCCCCTTGGACAGGCGACAGGTTGCTTTCCAGAACCGGGAAATCCGCCTCCACTACCTCGCCTCGGCACACCCCAACGTTGTCTCCATGCTGAAGATCGTCGACGACCCAGACTGCATCTATGTGATCTTGGACTACTGCCCGGAAGGAGACCTGTTCTATAACATCACAGAGCGTGGCCAATACGTTGGAAAGGATGCCCTCGCCAAGAGGGTCTTCCTGCAAATCCTGGACGCCGTTGAGCACTGCCATGCTCTCGGGATCTACCACCGAGACCTGAAGCCTGAAAACATTCTCGTGTCGAACAATGGGGAGACCGTGAAGCTTGCAGATTTCGGCTTGGCGACCGCCTCGGAGCGATCCGAAGATTATGGCTGCGGTTCGACCTTCTACATGAGCCCAGGTAGGCAACCTCCCACCGGACGACGTCTTTACACGTTCCCAACCTCCCCCTCCCATCCCCCGGCACAGCACCACTAACGTTCCCTCTTCCTCCTCTCTAGAATGTCTGGACCACGCTGCCCGGAGGCCGTACTACTATTGCGCCCCCAATGATGTCTGGAGCCTCGGAGTGATTCTGGTCAACCTGACCTGCGGACGCAACCCCTGGAAACAAGCCTCCCTCGAGGACTCCACCTACCGGGCCTACTCCAGGAGCCAGGATTTCCTCAAGTCCATCTTGCCCGTGTCGGACGACCTGAACGACATCCTGGTCAGGATCTTCACCCGCGACCCCGAGCAGAGGATTTCCATCGCAGAACTGCGAGCGCGTATCCAAACCTGCTCGGGCTTCACCGTCCCAGCCGTCGCCCCTGTGGCTCTGCCGACCCCTGTGGCCTCCCCCCAGTACATCCACCACCCCATTGAATACGTTGACTGTGAGGAGGCCATCGTCATGGACGACGACTACGACATGGCCCTCTCGCCCGCTTCTTCTTCTTCCGACGAGGGATCCATCTGCTCAGACGATGACGGCTCGCTCACCTCGAGTGGCTCGACCATCGACGACCTGGACGAGGACTTCCTTCAGGAGCAGCAGCAAGAGATGCAGGAGTGCCCGCCACCGCACACGTACGAACCAGAGGAGCCGCCGGCGCCGTCCTTCTTCTCCACCCAGGAGTTCATCCCTCAGCACTACACCGGCCCCATGCCACAGGCGCCCATGCCGGTCCACGCCCACCAGGTCCAGTACCAGGCTGCCTGCGCTGCCCCGCCTCCCAAGTCCTACTTCCCCTTCTGGTGGGACATGGTCAAGTATGTGCAGCAGGCGCCGGCGATCCACCCGCATGTCCCCTTCCATCACCAGGTCCCTCTCTTCGCTGCTCCTCAGGGTTGCTATTAGATCGCCTCTCTGGATCATACGTTTCTGAGCATGGCGGCCCTCCCGGCTGGCGGGACCCCGAACCACTTGGGACCCCTTCGATCCATGGCACCTCACATAACAGTCAACACCACACGGCGCGTCACGCCTCGGTCCGCGAGACAGACTCGACTCGACTGTTTCGACGGACCAAAAAGTATTTATACGTTTCACGACCCAAAAAGCAAAAAGCTGGCCCACCCCAAAACAAAAAATTGGATGCGACCGACAGCGACACACGTTGGATCCCCTTGGATCCCCTTCGCCCCTTGTATCTATCACGAACCTTGGAGTGCCATTCGGAGCCTCACGGAACCCCCACCACGGAAACTTACCGGAGTTTTTTTTCTTTATTTTACTTTTTCTACTTGTCAAAATCTCCTTTCTTGTATTCTTTGCCTGAAAGCGCGGAGTTGGGAACACGGAAAGATTTGGCCACGGGATGCAACGGCCACCAAACAAATGAACGAAAGCGATCAGGAGGCGCAGCAGGCGTTTCTCTGCTCTGACGGGGTCGGCCGGAACGGCAGACGGAGTTATCTTGTCGGGGTGTTATCTTTTTCTTCCTCTTGTCCCATTCAAACACTCAGCTTCATGTCATGTTCATCATGTTGGGAGGTGCCTGATCTAGAGTGAAGTGGATCTGGAGAAGTTTACAGTTGCAATGCACCCTCCTGCGAGGGGGACATGCGAAAGGCCTGCCTCGACTGATGTGGTCGGCAGAGCCGAAGGAATGGGAGAAGAATACCATCATAGAGAAGAATCATTGAGCCCAGACGCTCATCATCTCTACTTTTTTTTCTCGATGCCATGATGTGATGCTTCAAACTGCTCTACGACGAGGGTCTCTCACTTGACCCTGAATACACTCACTGTGCCTTCACTGAGCCGAGCGTCTGGCGTCCGTCACCGACAGTTTGCTCTACAGGGGGGCTGGCAGACGTGAGAGGGGCCACTGCCTACTGAGGCATGCCCGTACGTAGATCCTTCATGCGCCCGTCACCGCTGCGAGAATGCCACTCTGCGCTGCAGGATGGGGCTGCAGCTCAGCATCTGCCTCTGTGCCCAGCGCGCTACAGCACAGTACTGTACGGCGGAGCAAACCCCCCCAAAGCGCAATGATGGCATGGCCCGTTAGTCCCGAGACACCACCAACAAGACGACCACACACCATCCCCTTCTAAGCAGCGCCAAAGACGGGACGATGAATCAATCACAGCAAGCCCTCCGCTCTTCATCACAGTCACACGACAGAAAGGAGGATAGCTCTCCCGTCAACTAGAGAAAACGAAAAAAAAAAAGTCGATCGTGACCAACCCTCAAGACTGCCGACGCCCGCTACTTGGTAGGAGAGGGGGGGGAGGCGCCTTGGATGTTCAGCCCACCGTCGACGACGGCCATACCGAAAGCAGCATCACGCTGCACACCTCTTGTCTGTGACTTGTGCGGGCTGCCGAGTCATCCATCAATAGCAGCGAAGGAAGATTCACGCCAGCGCAGCAGCACCACCAGACGAGAGAAACAGGCCGGGGAGGGGGCGGGCGCGGATTGGTCCCAGTCGTGACAGGGGGGGGTGGGACGAGGTCAGGCTTGCGCCTCCGTCCGCCTTGTTTTCTGACTGCGGCCGGCGGGGTGCAGGCGACGGACGGGCAGGGCGAGGCGGACGGGGCGAGATGAGCAGCGCCCGCTCGCCCTGTGGGTGGTCATGGTGGTGCTGGGGACCGGGTGGTGCTGGGTAGTGGGTGGGCTGGCTTGGCTGTCCCTGGTGTGCCCCCCCCCCTCCCCCCGGGGGAGCGAGTCGAGTCGAGCCGGGCGTCGGGTGAGAGAGAGAAAGTGAGGCAGACAAGGGAGGGAGGTGAGAGAGAGACACGGCAACGGGTGTGACAGCGATGGCCCTGTCTGGTTGGGCGAACGTGATGACATGGAGAGACAGACGGACGGGACAGAGGGTACGTACTGCGTCCCTTCACAGAGACGTGCATGGCCCGTGCGACCGTGATCGATCAGGGAGCTTGGGCTTGTGCTCGTGGTGTTTGTTCTCTGCTGGCGTGAGGGAGGACATGGACGTGGAGAGGGTGGCCGGCAGCGGTGTGTGGTTGGGTCGATGGGACACACGGCACAGAACCAGAAGCTCTCGAGACCCGGAACTGCCAGCCAGCTGCCCGCATGCGACCCGCAGGAAGCTAATGACATTCGATCAGGCTGCGGCTGGGGGGTGCTAGATGCCTCGATGCTCGGTGACTGGCTGACGTCGAAGGGGTTGCAGCCCGCCGAAAAGGGCGCAAGTGCTTCTCCTCCCCATCTGCCCCCTTACACTTCTCGACCATGACATCTCGTCCCAAGGCCAGGCCCAAGCTTGCCCTTCCACACACACACACACACTCACACGGCTCTAGCTTGTCGAGTTGCGCCTCTGCTTAGCCCCTGGTCCGACCGCGCGCCCCGACGACCCAAGACGTCACCGGATCGTCAAAGAACTGTGATCACCATCTGCCCGTCGCCGGTCACAGTCCAACGCTGCTTGGCAACGCCTGCGCAGAACCACCGGCTGGCCCGGTGCAGTAGCTCCGCAGTAGCCTCGAAGCCCGGCTCACGCTGGGCGACGCAACTCGCCAAGCCTGTGCCCTAGGCCAGGCTAGCAGGACGACGCCGTTGGGTTCCTCGGAGGCGTCCAATCAGACGGGATCCCCATGCAGTCTTGGGAAGAGGCGAAGAGGGACCCAGAGAGAAATCGGGCGCCCGGGAACGATGGATGGTGGTGGGTCGACAACGCGCGTGGCCTGGCTCTTCACGCTCGGGTGGTTATCTGTCCTCCCCTTCGACTCTCCCCCTATGTGGAGTTCGTCCGCAGGAAGCCGGATGCGCTGACTGGATTTGCAGTTGGCCTTGCAGTTCGTCCGCTTCTGCTAGAGCCCGTCCTCGCGACGGAGATCCGCTAGACCTAGCTGGAGCTCGTTCTGTCGCGATCATTGGGTGATGACTTGCCTCGAGACCACATCAATTGCGGACGCATCCAGTTGGCGGTGTTCTCTTGGAAGCCCGTCGACCTATAGCGCCTCTTCGAGAAGGCAACCTCCACCCGGAATTGTCTTGTACGAGAGGCTGGTGGATGGCCCCATCGTGGTCTGGAAGGGTCCTTTTCGTGTGCTGCTGCCGAAGGTTGACGGTCTTCTACAGACACTCGTGTTCACATTGGCCCCTCAGGTGGAGGGGCTTGGGGACGGCATCACCATGCGCGGACGCTTGCAGAGTGCGTGGTCGCAGGTCGTCGCCTGGACTGATGCTCTTGGCTTACGGGTGCACAAGACTCGCCACGATAATCCGGCAGTTGTCCTTGGTCTTGTCAGCAGCCACGTGCAGGACGAGCCGCCCAGTACCAACCGATTCGGATCTTCTACTCCTCACGCTGGCGTCAGACCTGAGTCGGCCAGTCCTGGCTCACCACTTGTCGTCGATCCCGCTTCCCAACGTGTGGCTGCTGAACGGCAGAGCCCTCACTCAGGGGTTACCTGTCAACCACATCCTATGCCGTCGCTTTGACCGCTGGCTCGCTCTCGGGTCTGCTTGTTCATTTCACCAAGCTTTGTGATCTGCAGAGTCGATAGTCTCGAGCTGTTCGCTCGGATGGCCGATCATCAACTCACCCGCAGGCTGCCATTACCCGGCATGCCAACCATCGAGCTCCAAGCTCACATTCGAGTCAAGCATCGAACGATGTGGCTTGTCTCCGCATCGACACGGACCTCTCCGCTGGCCTCATCATCGGGAGACGTCGTAGAGGGCCCATGGCGTTGGCACCCTAGGCCGCCAACGTATCTGACATGTCGAGATGCTCTGGTTGGTAGTTGAGAAGGGAGAACCCGAACTGCCGACCAGATCGAGCAGCCCGGAGCCGGCAGGCAAAAGTCGCCACTCCGTGAGAGGACCGGGGCTCAGGCCCATCAGGACGGTGAAATTGAAAGTCTCTCCTCAGAGATGCGGCTTGCCGTCCCAACCACTCGCCGGCGGGCCACCCCACCACCCACTCGTCACTAGCATGGACGAGCTGAAAGTCAAGAGTCGCGCCATGGGAGCTGCCACGTCAAGCAGGCTTCTGTGTGCGGGCGCTCTGCCTTGGCAGGCGTGGTGGTTGCGGCGAGCGCGCGGGGAAGTTCCCCTGGACGCAGTGTCAAGCGCGTCTGTATCACTTGATACTCGGAAGCAAGGCCCCCCCTCCCATCACCACTGGAGTGCCCGTTCTCGTGCAAGGAGTGGTGTAACAGCGGCACTGCTGACCCGGAAGAGTGCTAGCAGTAGCGCCAACCACCATTCCTCCAGACAAAGCGCTGGCATGAATGTGAGGGCGAGCAGGCCCTTTGGTGTTGTCTCGCGGCATCAGACCGGGTGAAGCATCGTGCCTGTGTTTGGGTGCTTCGTTGACCACGATTCGCGAAAGCTTGTGACCTTGAGGACTCGAATCATGTCCAGCGACAGCCGCGATTTGCGACGGCTGTTGTTGGTGTGTGACATCAGCTTCGCGGAGACATCTCCAATGTTGAGCGGCTGACGCTTCGCATCCATAGACGACTTGCTGGCGACTTACACCGCGCTTCCTAATGCCGAAACAGAGCATGAAGTTGAAGTTTGGATAGACGGCTTCCGAGGACCCAGGACCAACTCTGCGGTGAACCCAGCCTCACGATGTGTTAGGCTCTCAGCGTCTGAAGGACTTACTCAGGCTCCCCAGCCACACTCTGATTTAATGTATTCTTGGGTGGCTGAAGCGACGATGCAAGTAACTTTATCTGGTCGAGATACACTCTTAATAGAGGGGCTGGGGATATGTAAGCAGTTGAAGGCTGGCGCCACTGCCCATCGTCAGCGTCTGCCAGTATTGAGTTCGAGACGGTGATGTCGATGGTCACGAGCTTGACGCCCCGGACGCCCACCGTGCCTTACCGATGGATCTTCGAAGGCCCGACACACCACCCACCTTGAAGAGGGAGCTAATTTGAAGGCTGAGGCTTTGTCAGACGCGTGACGCACGCTTCGTCAACCAGAAGGTCCAGGAACTTTAGACTTTGGTTGCGCAACACCACCGTGCAGACGCGTCGCTACGCGTGGCCGTGTAGTGAGGGAGCGCCTAGTTCTACTAAACCGGCCACAAACTAGACTGATTTCGGCGTTTGAAGACGAGACTCCATCATAGATCCAGCTGCCATGAATGCCGTCGGGTGCTGCGGGATGGTTGTCGAGTTCCTCTGCAGGTCACACAAAAAGGCCCAATACCCGACATCGTTCGAGTCGGTTGATCGCAAGGCCTGGACCGGGGAGCAGGCGCCAACCTGTGTTTGACTACCTGGGATAGAGTGACGATCACAAGCCATCGTCGTCCGAATTCAAATCAATCCACAACAGCCACTGTTTCCACGGCGTCGTAACCAGCGAAGGTTCGGGAGCAGTCCTCGCGTTGGGAAACCGGGGTGATCTCTGGAGATTGAGTTCACGATGACTCGTGCTGCCTGATAAACTCACACCCGGATAGAGTCACTGCACAACGACCGGTGCTGCGCTATGAAACCTTGCAACTCTGTGGCTCTGCGACTACGGGGGAGGCGCGATGGCTGCGGCTGCTGCCGACCTGTGGCTTGAACAATGGACTGCTTCGTCGAATGTTCTTTGCGGCTCTGTGAGATGCTGACTTGCCCCTATTCCCGATTCCCGAGCCTCGAAAGGGCTTGAAGACGAAGTTGAAGGGTGTCGTGATCGGCAAGAATGGGCCGGCTCAAAGCTTCTTCAAGATAGGGTCATTGCGGCATACCACGTATGGTCGGCCTTACCATCCGGGTGACCGGCAGTGCCTCCACTGGGCTAGACCTTCACTCAGGGGTTGTAAGTCGATGGGTTCGGCAAGCGTCTATGATCATCGCTCCGGCCACCGTGAGTCCGACCGTGACGAAAGTCCATTAAGATGTTCGGCAGATACGTGAGTGCCGAGATTTGCCTCTTTCTTTTGCCGGCGGTCGATCGAGACGATCAAGAGGGCTGTTCACGTCATACGAGTAGAGCGTCAGTTGCCGCGGGAAACGTTTAGCGTTGATGGTTGTACTGATAAGCAGAGCCCCTGATGTTTGCAAGATTGCCGAGTGAATATGCCATTCTCTATAGAACTGTCTCGAGAGCGTGGCTGAATGCTTTTGATGTAGCGGAAGAGGTGTAATTTTGGCGATGATCACGATGGAGGAGAGACATGTCGTCAAACAAATTCAAGTCAATGAGTCATCACGTGAAAAGGCTCAGGGCAGGAGCACCACCATGATGGCTGCTGCTTCGAGAAACTTCACACCATGCATGTGGCTGACAGCAGTTCAGCCACACAAGATAGGGGTTCATATATTGATCAGTTGCTCAAGGTTGCGTTTCGCGTTCGGGATTGACGTCAGGGTCACAGGACCATCACAGGAATAGGGTCATGGGAGCATAAGTCAATCAAGCCTTTCAAATACGGAAGGAAAATCATAAGCAGAATAGAAAGAAATGTGCCCCTTTGCCGTTCTGGTACCACCTCTGTGGTTTCTCTTCCCCCATTTGCCCTTTTCCTAAACGTGTCCTCCAATCTTCTGCTCACACGCCTCTCAACCCCTTTTTCAGTCGCTCGGCTTGATCGGACCACCGGGGACTGGCTGTTCTGGAACGATGGGTCCACCAGGGATCGGCACCTCTGGGATGAGAGGACCGCCGGGAACTGGAACCTCAGGCTTGATCGGACCACCGGGGACAGGCACCTCGGGAACGATGGGTCCGACTTCAACCCTCTCTCCACAGGCGATGAGGGCGGCGATGATGGCTTGTTCAAGGTTCCAGATTTCGTAGGGCGGGTGAGGGCCGTATATGATGAGGAGGCTGGTCAACGTTGCCCGCAACCCGATAACGTCCTGAGGACGGCAACCGCCAATTGTAAAGACCTGCCGCTTTGTAGAGGTGCTAAAAGTGGTCTTGGCCTCGCCGAGGATGAAGGTATCGACCTCGATGCCATTGGAAGACAGGATATCGGCCAGGTGGAGGAGGATGAGATAGACGCCAACGGAAGGGTGGTTGTCTTGGCTGTAAGGCTTCAGCAGCACTTTGAAAGCGTCATAGAGAGCCTCGACCTCAGCATTTCCAGCTCGCTTGTCGGTGACATCGCCGCTCAGGCGGGAGGTGTCTCTTCTTCCCGGCTTGAAGTTGGACGTTGGGGTCGAAGGAGCCGGCCAAAACACCGGAGGAGACGGACTTCCGGGAATCAACGTCACCGTTGGGGGCCCCAGTCCGAACTGCCTTGCCCCCACTGCCTGGGGCTCAACTCGGGTCGGGGCGCCATAGCTGAAAGCCGCAAGGCCAAGCAAGGCCAGCGAGAAGGCACGCATGACAGATACTGAGCCCTAATAAGTGAGGCCTCGAGCACCTAAATATTGAGGCATGGGCACCTATCATACAATGAAGGCATCGCTGGTTATATACATCATCATTATCAACATTTTGGAAGGCGAAAGCTACCCCTTGAACTTCCCAGGTCAGCTCAGAGTGAGCCTATGTGTCCGCAACGCTTCCATTGCCAAGGGCCACAGATGAAGTGAAGTAAATGGAAATCAGGATAATGTAAACGATATAGATGAGATCAGTGATTATCCGGAACGTGGCCCTTGCCAACCCCTCACACTACTCCCGAACTATCTGAGTGTGTCGGCAACCCAACCGGTCAAAGCGAGCGATGGTAATGAGAATAGCGAGGATAGATGGTTTTGGATGCTTCATGACCATTTGGGCCAAAGGACCGCAGGACCGCCAGGTACCGTGGCCGAATCTTGACCAGCGGACCGAATTCGCGTGGCTATTGTAAGGTTGGACCCTCAGCGTACCACTCGCTCTTTCAGCCGCATGACGCAAGTGTCCTTATTGTTGCGATGTAACTTGAATAGAAGGGAAATAGGAAATCTTTAGTCGAAGCCTTGTTTGGCCCCCGCAGGATAAAGCACCTTGGTAGTCTCTATTGGACTACGGATGCCCTCAGAGGCCTCTGAGGCTACCGTGACATCGCGCTCATGCCGTCGAAAGTGCGTGTCTCCTGCCATTTGGGAATGTAATCAAGGACCGCGGCCCGATTGGCCATGCAGCCACGCCAAAGATCGTGGGTGATAACTTCGCACCTTGTTGAGGAAGACTTCATGCCCAGGCAGCACACCAACGGACTGACATGCTTCGGGGAGGATATAGTCAGAACACACGAGTTCGGAAGCACATTCCAACTCTGAATTGTGTAGCTTTCAGCCGGTACGAAACGGGAGCGCGATTTTGGCGATGAGCCGCGAATAGCCTGACCGGATGAAAGCCCAGACTTGCATCTGCAATGAGACGCTGTCGCTGGACAACTTCAGGTGAGGCGGTACTGCCATACCGCGCCGGTTATAAGGGTTTCATCTGCTGACAGGTTATTATTATGTTTAAGGGAGGTGTGCAGTAGGTCTGGCGAGCCGAAAACGGGCTCACAAGTGATTCCCAACTCCATGATGAGCTATTTGACTGCATGCTTAGAGAACCACGCTCGAATGAAAACCTTCGATGAGAGCTTTCGATCGTCCGTCGGCAAGCTCAAATCGGCAAATGTGAACTATCAGCGTGGTGCCGCCATTTTGAACAAGATAGTAAGTGGGTATGGTAGGTTAAAAGGAAATGAGCAGGCAAGGTGCAATAAGAGGAATACCTTAACACTTCCACAGGCTGTGACTCTAGCACCTGCCAGAGGTTTAATAGATCGTGAGACGAAGGGAAGGTCGTAGAAAGGTACAGCGACGAAGAAGGGCATTCGGGATATCCTCATTGATGACTTTTGACAGCGATGATGGGGAAGAGCTGGAGGTGTGAACGACTGAACAGCATCGCATCAACAGTTTTGTTCACGGACTTGGTAATCCTAGGTTCCTACCGGAGTGTGAGTGACCATTGCTGAGGTGACTTAAAATGTCCACTCTGGTCCCGCGCCTGATACCGACCAACCGCTAAAGGGTGATTAGGACAAGAGGACAGCGGCGGGATAGATAGATCATTAAGAATATCTTGGTACTAAGCTTTGCACTCTATATAGCGTGGCCATTGCCGCCATCGACGTCCTTCTTCAAACTTGAGCTAACGCTGTACGGCTTGAGCTCTATTGAGTCCTCGTCGCCGACGGTGCTCAAACGCTCATGCTCCACTCTCACCTCTTCCGTCTTGAGCACGCCGCTGAGATTAGGAGAGCGAGCGCTGGCTTCGGGATCACGGAGAGCTTCTTGTGACTCCTCCCATGCGATGTTGGACATGATGACGACCGAGTTCTGACCATATTTGCTGTGAGGCTGGCGGGTGGAACGCTTGGGGTCTGAGGACGCGAGGCCGGCCCCCGTCTGCCCTCCGTACGGATTGCTTCGGTTGTACTTGGACCTGGCGTGGCTCGTCTTGAGCTCGTGGTACAGCATCCTCCTATTGTTGATCGCATTAGCAAATCTGGTCGGCAGTGGTCAGTGAAGCCGAGGAAGTTGACTGACAGGACGGGGATGGACACGGCCATGATGGACGCGGCTGGTTCCGTCAATGTCCAGATGGTCAAGTCGACACGAGCATAGGTGAAGTCGGTGCTAGTCATGCTGACGACGAGCACCGCCTTGACGATACCGGTGATTCCAGCACTAGAAAGAAAGACGTCAGCGACGCGGACGGTGAGTTGATTCGACGGGTGATATCTTACATGGCACCCAGGCTCATTGCCACGGCCACGCCGAGTCTCTCGCGGCGACGCATGGACATGCCCATGATGATCTGCCAAGGGAGGAGAGCCAGCACGAAGTCCAAGACGGCAGAGTAGTCTGGTATCCCCAATGTTAGTGCCTCGAATTTGACAAGCCAGGAGAATCGAATGCGCCGTCTCGCAACTTACAGGCAGCAAAGAGCTGGAACTTGAGGAGTTTGTTCCTGTCCCAGCAGGTCCCGGGGACGTTTCTGTCGAGGACCTTTGCGAAGGGCGTGCATTTGACGAGTCCGAAAATCCACACCAGGTTCATGGAGATGTTGACGGACACGATGATGAATATGAGGAGCCACTTCATCCACTGGTTGGTCGAGATTCGGTAGAGCGTGATGGCGAAGGATGATTTGCTCAGTGTCGTCGCCAAGATGCCGAACGTCGCGACCATTATGGTGTTCAGGTTGATGGTCCTGAGGTTCTCATCGCTGATGGTCCAGATGTGACTGCCGAAGCCCAGGGTGACGATGTACGTGTTGATAGACACGGCGATCGCCAGTGATACCTGCAGGACATATCACGACGCATGAGCCATCGAGTCGAAAGCACGGGACAGCCGTTCTTCCTCGCTTCCGCGATCTTCGGCACGGGGGAATGTAACGTACCCAGGATACTATCAAGAGGTGGTCATCCCACCACAGACCTCTTCCTCGCCATACCTTGCAGTACAGGCGCAGGAAGAGCAGGATGCCGGCGGCGGCGGCCATCGACCAGCACGCGGCGAGAAGGCGAGTGCCTCGTTCATCCGCCATGGCTGTGTGTTTGGTGCATGCGGATGCGAGCAGTAGAGGCGGAGAAGACTGGAGATCGGGGATGAAGACGCCGGGGCGACAGGACTTGGTGGACGCCTTGTAGACATGGGATCTTGTGGGGATCGTGGATGAATATAACAGACCAGGGGACCTGTCCCCCAGTTCCAGGTCTGTGTGGCCATCTCCACCTCCTCGGCCTGTATCGTCCCGCGCATCACAAGGTTTACCACGTATGGTGAGGCGCCTCAGACCATCTGATGTGGTCGAGAAGCTTTTGGGCAGGATCAACGCCCTAAGGCAAGGGGCGACGGGGCGGTTCCCTCGCTTCCACGGTTCTCCGCCGGCTTACCAGCAGCTACGGAGAAGCTTCAGCTCTTCTCGAACCTGCCTGGCCGTGTCTCATCACACTTCGTACGGGCCTCCTAACTGTAAATGGTTCGAGGCTTGCCGATCACCATGTGAAGGCCGGAACGTCGCTGTCATTCTTCATGCCTTCTTTTCCCGCGCTTGTTTAAACCACGACGGACGGTGCTTTTCCTCGGGCATTACCAAAACGTGCCTGCAGGCGCCCGCCTCGATGTTCTGCAGGAGCGAGATGCGTCTTGCGCCTGACTTCGCAGCTGTCGGGAACGAAGCCTCTTGAGCGCTACGCAGTCCCGTCCCAAGCCTCGCCCGGGGATCAAGTCCGGCGGGGGAATTCGTTTGCCTCTGGCGTCGTCGTTGGGTAGTAGATGGGCTCAATGGCGTTGGCATGCGAGTCAGCCCCCACATTAGCTCAGGGGCCCGGCAGGCTTACGGTACTTCTAGTGTTTGAGGTGGGTACCAGCGAGGTCCGTTCGAATGTGCTTTGTCTGGCGAGGCTGTCTCTGCTGCGCTGCGTGCCCTCCGCGACCCAGCCAACTTCCATTCTCCTGGGTTTTCACTGCGATATCTCATCTATCTCGCTTGACGATCCGCCATGCGAGACATGCATTTTCTCTGAAGAGCGCACGGGGGAGGCGTTGATCCTTTCTTACCCCTCGAGCGGGCGGAGTTGGCATGCAATGGTCCAGCATTTTACCTGTTCGATGGCGCCACTGCGAGTCATGCTAATGCGCTGGCTCAGCCATGTCAGGCCCTGCTTCGGGGTGCTCTGGTTTAGGACCAACTGGGTACTCGGCACCTCGTTCCATGGAACGAGTCGTGCTCGCCTTGCGCTAGGGGAAGTCATCGCCCGTCTGGCAGTCCAAGGTGAATGGAGCCTGACCGTTTGGGGGGCTGGGAGCATTTCTCCTCTGTCAGTCGACTGACACGTATCTACCACCTACCAGTGCCACCATCCTTAGGTAAGGTAGGTAAGTTAGATAGGTACCTAGCTTACCTAGCGGTACCTCAGGTAGGCAGCTGGTTTGCTGAGGTTTAGGTAAGGTGATTGAGATAGGCTTAAGGTAAAGGTAAGCGGCTTACCCCTATGAAGGCCCCGCGCCCCCACTCCGACCCCCACCGGGGAATCATGTGATCTGGATCGGACGCAGTCTTCACTGCGATGGCCCCCCATCCCTTTCCCCCACCCCCGAGTCGGCAATCACCCTTGGCCTGGTCCACGATCCCTGAAAACTCCATCGGCATCCACTGGCACTTAGAAGCCAAGATGACGGTGTGTCCTTTGTCCGATACGAGGGTCCGGCCGAAAGGCTCCCAATGCAGCAAGGCACGCCGCTTCCACCGGGGAACAACGGCCCCCGGCTCCCTTTCCATTCGGACTATCCACGGAAATTTCTACTGCCTGTACATAGTCCAGCATAGCCTGGAGAGGGGGGGACGTAATTTATTGCCTTTTGCGTCATGTCCGGATGCGGAGGCGACTAGGAGCTTGATCCTCCTGCCTGCAGTCTGTTTAAAAAGATGCGAGGTGATCGACATCGCACTTCTAGCCACGAGGTCCGCGTGTGGTCAGCTCTTCTCGACAGCTGAGATCTGCTCCTTTCTGCAAGACACATCTCGCCCGTCATTCTTCCAGGTCCCCCAATATGCCTTCGCACGTGGCTACCCTTGTCTTGGCCGCCCTCTCGGGTCTGACCCTGGCCGCCCCTGCGCCGGCCTGCGTCCCGACCGCCCACACCGCCCAGGGAGCGTACGTCGGCGTTCACAACGACGCCTTTGGCCAGGACTACTTCCTCGGCGTCCCTTACGCGCAGCCTCCCGTCGGCGCTCTTCGGTTCGCCTCCCCCAAGGCCCTGGAGGAGACCTTCCAGGGCGTCCGTAACGCCACCGAGTATGGCTCGCTGTGCATCGGATACGGCTCCGACACCACGAACATTGGCAGCCCTGTCAACGAGGATTGCCTGACCCTCAATGTTGTCCGACCCAAGGGCGTCAAGGCTGGAGACAAGCTTCCTGTCGGTGTCTGGGTTCACGGCGGCGTATGTTTCCCTCTTCATCCTTCCCCCCTTGTTTTTCTCTCTGGCTTGGTCCGAATCTCATGACTGGAAACTAACATGCCTCCCAGAGCTATACCCAAGGTGGTTCCCGCGATTCGAGGTACAACCTCAGCGAGATCGTGGACCAGTCCGTCAAGGAGGGCAAGCCCATGGTCGCCGTCTCCATCAACTACCGCCTGTCGCTGTGGGGTTTCCTCTTCAGCCAGGAGGTCGAGGATGCCAACGCTGGTAACACCGCCTTCCGGGACCAGCGTTTGGCCCTGAAGTGGCTCAACAGCAACATTGCCGCCTTCGGCGGTAGCCCCGAGAAGGTCACCATCTGGGGCGAGTCCGCCGGTGCTCGCTCCCTGGGCATGCAGCTCATCGCCTACGACGGCAAGCATGACGGTCTCTTCCGCAGCGCCATCCTTCAGAGCGGCAGCCCTTCGGCCGTGTTCCACAACGCCGCCCGCTGGCAGCCGTACTTCGATGCCCTCGTCGCCAAGACCGGGTGCTCCTCCTCCGCTGACCGCCTGGCCTGCCTCAGGGCCCTCCCCTGGCAGACTCTGAACAGCATCTTCAGCGGTAGCGATCCCCTGGGTGTCGCCGCCCCGACCCTCAGCGCCGTCGTCGACGGTGACTTCATGACCGCCCAGGCCTCTGTGCTCCTGAAGCAGGGCAAGTTCGCCCACGTGCCTCTCCTGACCGGTAACAACTTCGATGAGGGCACCGGCTACGCCAAGACCGGCATCAGCACCGAGGCCGACTGGCTCTCCTGGCTCTCCGGCCTCGGCCTCAGCTCCGCCCAGTCCTCCGCCGTCTCGACCCTCTACCCCGATGACCCCGCCGTCGGTATCCCCGCCTTCTACGAGGGCCGCCCCCCCGCGACCCCCTGGGGCACCATGTTCAAGCGCGTCGCCGCCTTCGCGGGCGACTACCAGCAGCACAGCGGACGCAGGCTCCTCGTTGAGACGTACGCCGCCGCCGGCCTCCCCGTCTACTCCTACCTGTGGAACGTTATCGTCAACGGCCTGCCCGACCCCATCTACGGAGCCACCCACTTCCAGGAGGTCGCCTTCGTCTTCGACAACGTCGCCGGCCGCGGGTACGCCGCCAACCCCTTCGCGGGCAAGCCCCAGACGTACGTCGAGCTCGCCGACCTCATGAGCAAGATGTGGGTGTCGTTCATCCACGGCAGCGACCCCAACGTCGACTCGATCGAGTGGCCCGCGTACACGGGCTCGAGCCCCAAGAACCTCGTCTTCGACACCAACCGTGACAACCTCCGTTACACCGAGGTCGACGACTACAGGACGTCAGGCATTGACTACATTCTTGACAGCATCTTCTGATCGAAGTGGTCGTCCTGCACATTCATTCGTTATAACAGCGTTGCATATAGTAGACCATAGACTTGTACATACCGCGGGCCGATCACACCCGGATCAATGATACAATTTTGCCCGCCTTCATATCTATCATGACCAACCCAAGCTAGAGTGCCATGGTACAGCTTGCGAACTCTCCTTAGTGAATCTGCCACTTGCGCCATATCTTTCAACTAACGCTGGAACGGGACTTTTCATTAAACTACCACAGTGATCCTCGCTACGGTAGCCGCCGTTGAAAGCGCCTCAACCCCCCTTTTACCCCCTTCTTCTGTTGCTTTTTTCGGCTCCGCCGGCGCTACCGCGGCAGGTGCCGCGACCGTTGGAGGTGCCTCGGCTGTTGCTTTAGCGGGTGCCAATATCGGAGCGACTATTTGGCGAAGGCGCCGTCGTCGGTGGCGGGAGCTATCGTCGGAGTTATTAGTACCGATATTGCCCTTGCCGTCCCCGCCGGGCCTGTGAGCTGGGCTAATGTCGGCTGCAACAAGATATCTGATCTCAACGGCAACAGCGGCTACGCCTGGTTTGTAGGAGCCCCGTCGTTCGAGAAGCGTCGGCACGGCCATCTTCCAGCATGATTCCACTCACGTTCCCTGAATGTCCAGTGTTAGGACCATTACGGATCATCACCCTCAACTTCGTTAAGATCCAGCGATGAAATCATCCTCTCCAGCACGCCAATCAGGCTTCCATACACTGCCTCCTGTAATCTTGGCTTGGAGAGGTCATCGCCGTAGCCGAAATCACATCGCAGACATTTCCTCGTTATCTCGCCGTACTGTGGTCCGAGGGAGAAACGTTCGTTGGCCATCTTCCTAATCTTGACGATGTCTTCCGTTGTGTCGACATCGAGCTTCACCCAGCGGTCGATCTGCAACAAAGCGACGCCCAGGCTGTGAAGCGGCATGTTTCCGATACCACAGAGGAGTCGCTCATACTCTCCCACTCGATATGGCGCGCAGTTCTCCGTCGACTGCACATCTTCCATAGAGTCGACCACCTGCTGCTGCGATCGATGCTGGGCGAAACCCACGCCCACATGGAGCGTGCCTAAAGCCCTTGCCAGGTCTTCGTCGTCGGTTGGGAAGATGGAAAGATCCTGCAGCTGCCAAGTGTCTCTCAGCCATGGAGTCGAATGAAACTTGAGCACTGCCGAGACGAGTGATCGAGCAAGCTTGAGTCTGTCGACCATGGACACATACTCCTCAGCTGACGGCTCGAAGACGTTGCTGATGGGAACCGGGTCGCGCCCTGCTTTCCTGCATATGGCCTGCTGGAAGCCGGGGTAGAATGAGTGTCGGTAGCCGATCTCGGACTCGACGTCAAGATGACCAAGACACGTCTCGGGACCCTTTCCTGAGGCTGGCACTGATTTGCTTGTCAGCTCCATGCAGAAGTCCTTCGAAGCACGAAGATCGCATGAGCTTCGGCAGTGGGCTCTCTTGGACCGACGAAACGATCCTCCAGCTGACCTAGGACAAGACGAAGTAACTGTCGTCTCGGTGACTTTGATCGTCTTGAGTCGCTTCGTGGGACGAGGTACCTCGCTATCCGCGGGTGGCATCATCGCGGGTAATTTAGGAGGCTCGATCCATTCCAGATTTTGCGACCTGACCTCCAACTCCACCAGGGTTGTGTAAAGCGTGTTCCTTATCTGACTGTGGCAGACGATGGCGATGTCCATCTGGATTTCGTCGTCGACCAGGTCCGTCTCGATGAAGAGCTTGACGAGATGTCTCGTGTGGCCTGCCTGGACGCAGTTCCATGCCCCAGCCAGCGCGTCGTGGAGCGCTTTCGATGCCCGGCGGATTCTCAAAAGTCCTGCCCACTCGCCAGCAGGAGGAGTCTTTGTTTTCATTCGAACCACTGTCTTCAGCTTGTCGAGTTTTGCGATCTGCTCTCTCAGGGCAGTGAGGCCTTCTGTAGATTGCTTCAGTTCTTCGATAGCTGAATTGTATTTGCTTTCGTTGACCACAACTCGAATGCCATCTTGCACTCTCCGCAGCCTTCGCAGCGTATCCTTCATGCGCTCACCCTACTTAGGCAGTCAAGGGTCTGTCACACGCGGCGATCTGGCAATGGACTGACCTTCTCCTGGTGCTTGTGGACCACATCAAAGCAACGAAGCTGGTCCTCAAGCTCTTTCAATGACTCATGCGACATTTCCAGACTACCTTTGTATGCCTCCGAGTTTGTTCCTAGCCATGTAGTAATAGACTGGTCTAGCTCGGCGTTTTCCCATCTGTCGTGGGCGGGATCAATCATCATCTCGTCAATCGCATCATCGTCATGCAAGACAAGTCGCAGCAGTAACTGACACTCGTTCTCGAACACACTCCTTTGGACCGCCAGCGCGACTTGGAATCTTTTGACCTTCTTGGAATAATGCCGGTAAGTCCTCAGCTTTGTCGAGACCGCCTTGTAGGACTCGAAAACGAAGCCCACGAGGGGTACGATGCCGAGTGCCAACTCAGCCATGCTATCGCTACTGGAGCCAGTTGATGTCTTCGGATATTGTCAGTTCTGGAGGTATGATGAGCGAATGAGAAAAAGTCGAGCATGACGAGAGACGAGCTGGTATTGCCGAGTTATTCTACTTGAGGTGTGACAAGGCTGTGTACGCCACTCCCCGATCGGAGGCCCCCATCACGGGCATGCATGGCAGTGCGGCGCAGCAAATCCTAGCCGCTGTGCTGGCCATGGTCAGCTGCAGTGTGCCTCGTCTGCGTTGTCATCGACGTGATACGTCGTCGCCATTCGGGGCACTGCCCCTTGGAATTTCCTTCTTCTCGCGCCAGTGATCCGATGCCCGGTTCGGACAGTTTACAATGACAGCTCTCTTCCCAATCCTTCGATACTTCGACATCATTTCCTGCAACACCAAAAACGGCGGCAATGCCTCTGCGCGGGGCAAAAGCAAGCTCGGCAACGGCTCTCGCGCGGGGAAAGGGAAGCCTTGACCTTTCTTGGGTGCACGAATGGGAGATCAGCAGTGCCGTCTCGGACTCCAAGAGCGTCACGAGCCGACTTTGTGCAGAGGCTGTGAAGGCTTTCAAAGGTGTCCTCCGACAAGTCCACTCTCGCAAGGATCTCTCGCGCTCTGTGCGCCATCACTTGGAGAAAAGCTGTAGCACTCTCACCCTCTGGGCAGCGGGCTATGGTGTCCGCGATGGTGAGCTTGACGAGGCTCTCGCCAAATCGTCGTCATTACGGCGGTCAGTCCTGGAGCTGCTGGTGAGCATAGGGAAGGTTCTGACGGAGCGTATGAATCAATCACCCAGTATTTTGGCTTAACGTGCCGAATAAACTGACAGAAATAGGGCTCATCCCGAGACTTGGGCTACGAGACAATCCTTCTATCGATGTGTATGCTCTTAAAGCCGCGACGGCAGACGCCTCCGCTGTGTTATCGGAGGACCGACGATCCGGCAACCGTGCCACCTCAGACCCCAACAGCGACGGCAGCAGCAGCAGTAGCGCTTCTTCTTCTGGGGCGGAATCAAATGGCTTTGAAGATGCTTTAGAAGACATTGCGAATGCTGTTCGCTGCCTTCTTGACTTGGACCCTCTCATCAGGTCGCCCGTGGCGGATCGCAACAAGTTTGAGGAATCTGGCCAACGAGCTGTTCCGATCTCCTGGAGCCCACATCAGCTCTACTCGGATCGCATCGCGCATCGTTTTCCCAAGGCGCACAATGACCTCGTCAATAGGCTAGCCAAAGCCAATTTGGACCGGTTCCAGAGGACGCAGGATGAGAGGCGGAAGAACGCCTGCGGAGAGCAGCAACCCGAGCCTACCATGATCGAAGCCGACAGAGCCAGTTGGACACAGGGCAGCACCAAATTCAACGACTCGGGCGTGGGCACCTCGATTCATACGGCAAGCGCCTACGCCGAGACGACGATGTCATACCGACAAAGCGAAAGCCATTCTGTACGGGTTCCTCCACTACCGGCCGAAGCGAAGAGGGGCATGCCATTCGAGTGTGTAGCATGCAGTCGAACCGTCGCCATCAAGAGCAACTCTGCCTGGAAGTACGTCCCCGTCAATGCAGCTGTTGTTTTCTCGTTCTTGGCTGACGAATTCGTAGGAAGCATCTTTACATGGACCTCAAACCTTGGGTCTGCCACGACATTGCCTGCCAACAAGGAGACGAGCCCTTCGCCAGTCGCCAGGACTGGGTCAATCACCTCGCACAAGTGCACGATTTCGAGGGTAATTCGGCGTCTGTCAGCTGCCCGCTCTGCCAGGAAGTAATGCCGGAGGGGAAGCTCAAGATCGTCGCCCATTTGGCTTCCCATATGGAGGAGATTTCGCTCGCAGCCCTTCCGGCCACGGCCGGGTCTGACGCCGAGTCCTCCAGTAATGGAGCCGCGGACGATAGCGACTCAAGCGCCGATTATACAACTCGACGACATCCGAAGCACGACGACGACGTTATGTATCATGCAGGCGACTCAGCTCGTCGCCTCCGCCGACGTGTGACGGGGCTGAACTCGGACATTTCAGACGGTGAGATGACGGATGTAGACGAGTATTTTGGCGAAGATGATGAGAGCGCACTACATCAAGCCGAGGCTCCAGGCATTCATCCTCCCAACGAATCTCTGAGATTCGTCTGCCGTGACCCTACCACGGCAGGCCTATCATCTTCTATTCAACCAGTCAAACCCCTCTCAGCTTGCGCATCTTGTCGAAACAAGAAGCAATGGACCTGGCGTAGCGCAGCTGCCAATCACCTTCGGCGATCGCATTTCAACCCTTCTGTCGAAGGTAAAGAGAAGTCGAAGTCAGCTTATGCTATTGGCAGCAGCCTACCATCAACTATGGCTCTCAACGCATGGATTGATGTTGTTGAGCTGGGCCGCAAAGCGGAAGAGAAACCGACAGCGTCCGGTTTCACAGATCTTGCTGCAATGTCTGTGAAAGAAAAGGAGGTATTTATCCGGGACGTCAAAAACCTCGCCAATTCAACCAGTCAGCATGGCCAAGATATGACGAAAATAGCAACATCGGGTTTTGCGGCTTCCACACCCTCCAGAGAGTCTTCAATGGATGCTGAAGGCTTCCGTCACGAGGAAGCCATTGCGCCCGGCAGCCCCATCACTTCCGAGAAAAGTTCCATCGATGATGATCGAGAAATACTTTTCCAAGACTTTTCTGAGGAACCTATTAGTGCCTCACATGACCTGTCGGTCGAAGCCTTTTCAAGAGACCTCGATTCAATTGACCGAGAAGTGCCCTTTCCAGGCTCCCAAGAGAGCCTGGGGGCTGAGAATTCATCTCTGAAAATTGGTCGGACTTCAAAGACGGTTGGTCGGACTGGAAAGTTGTTCTTGGAACACGTGCTTGATGCGAACCAAGATCCCGGTAGCCGTGAGATGAGTCAAAAGGCCCAACAGCTCCGTATCGAGTCCGCCGAGATCCTTGTGCGTTATGCTCAAGCCCCTTAATTAGCATTTCACTAACGTACACACCAGGGCCGGCTCCGTACCAAAAGATTGATGGCGAGAGAACAACAGCACGCTTCGGGAAGCCCTTCTTCATACCAACACAACACAGTTTCCTTAAAAAGTCCTCGAGTTTTCACTGCGCCACCAAGCGGCAGAGCCGCCCGAGACCATCCTCTCTACAAGGATGCCGTCCCCAGGCAGGATGGATTATATCACTGCCCCTGGGAGGGTAGTGAGAGCTGTAATCACAAGCCAGAGAGACTAAAGTCTACTTATGAGTAAGTCGGAAGCTTCGACGGCATTGTATACAAAGCTGACCGGGTTCCTTCTTTCTCGCAGCAAGTTTGTAGATTATCATTTGAAACCCTACAGGTGCAAAGATCCGGCATGCGAAGGCTCTCGTTTCTCTTCAACAGCCTGTCTCTTACGTCACGAGCGGGAGGCCCATGCGATGCATGCGGCGGGTGACAAACCCTTCTTGTGTTCATACGAGGGGTGTGATCGCGCTCTTCCCGGCAACGGCTTTCCTCGCCAATGGAACCTTCGCGACCATATGAGGCGCTTGCATGACGACAGAGAACCTCAGATATCATCTTTCATGAATACTATCGACGAACGCGAGGGCGTCAAACGACGCGTGGAGCCAAATACAACGCTTCCGCTTCCCTTGAGCGACGAGTCTCGCCGCAACGACAGCTCAACGACTGCCGCAGGCTTAGGAGAACCAGTTTCATCAACTGGCAGCAAATCAAGCTACATGAATAAGCCTCCGAACAAAGTTGACCAGGAGCCTGAGCCGTCGAACTCAAGCCCTGAGAGCTCAGAGCACCTTGATCCGAACACAGCTGGAGTTTCGGCAATTCGAAAGAGGAGCATTCCCGTCTTCACTTGTGATCAGTGTCACCCTCCCAAGGCAGGTCATTAAGCCACCCTTTTTTCCAACATTTAATAACCCATGTCAGATCTTCACGAGGGAAGGGCATCTCAGGTAAGTCTCTCCCTAAGACGTAGAGAGTCGAATCACTAAAATGAAGTCTAGGCGGCACCAGCTTAGTCACGAATCTCCTAAGTACGCTTGCAACATCCCGGATTGCAACAGAGCCTTCCATCGCCAAGATCTTCTAGAACGACACCAGAAACGACAGTGCGCTCACCTTAGTCTACCTTATGTTAAAATTACGTGTTGAAACTAACTTTGCACAGTGAGCTTTCATCCCCAAATGATTTGGACACGCGGACCGCAAGGTCGTTTGTTCCCCCACAATCAGACAAGAGATGGTCTTCTACGGGCCAATCTACTGCGTGGGATAGCTCGCAACTTCCATGGCTGGCAAAGGAAGGGAAGGCTTCATCGATCGAGAGTCTGGCAGGAGACCAGCATCTACTCAACTCGCCTATTCTCGAACCTGCAGCGGGGACTTCGTCGATACAGAGAGACTCGGATTATACCTTTGTTAGAAGTCCGACTGGATCTGAGGTATCCGAGAATTGGGTGCCTGTCGATATTTCTCATTTTCCCGCTGGAGACCCGTTTCTTCCGTGGGAGCGACGGCGCGACGGCGGCCCCCCGTCGAAGAATGATGCGCCGCCGCCACTTCCGACGATGAGAGCCTCGCCTCGCGAGTCATCTGACCAAGCCTTCCTCAAGGACCCCCCTAACCGGGGCGACGCCGGTTTAATCAACTACTTCGGCAACGATAACGCCCCTTTCGCTTGGCAAGACCGCGAAGAAAGTGAAGAAAGGCAAAGTGGTAAGTTTGCCATAGGGACCACTGATTTTCCGGATCGTATTGCACGGCACTAATCTCACCGTGTAGCGAACCCCAATCCACCGAGGCTCGATCGAACTTTCACAGATATCTACAGTGATGTATTGCTCGACCCCAACATCAATGTTCCCGAACTCAGCATCCCGCTCACTGGCAGCAACGAGACCGACATGGCGCCTCCTCCTCTTCCACTCCCGAGGTTTCCCAACCAATCTTCTGCTGACGCCGCCCCCGAGACTAGCATATATATGGGCGGGGAATATAGGTGTCCGGTCGATGATTGCTACGAATGGCTTCGTGGATGTACGGTTGCTGACTTTGAGAAACACATCAGCAGCCACAGGGACAGCGGCAACTGGACGCGTGACGACGAATTGCGACTATATGAGCGAGTGGGATGGCGTGAACCCAATCAAGCCAACTGAAGCAAGCGATGTCCCACGACACTATGAAGGGATCTGTCGCCGCTTGTACTCAGTAGGGCTTTACCACTGCCAATCTAGCCCGCTCTGCGACGTCGCGTGGCCTTACCCTCTCGTTTTACATGGCCATGAGTGTGAGAAGTTGCATTGGAGAATAGGTCTGAGCACAATATACGAGGTTCTCTGGCCAAAAATATCTGGCTCCCAACTAAGTCTACATTTTTCTTCAACAGCCGCTAGGCCTCTACCATACCAAGGAAGTGATCAAACGAAGAAGCCATGCCCGGACTGGGCGAGGCTGGCTACTCGCGAGACGAGACAGAACCGTGTCCCCGAGAGTACTACGTCTTTCTGGCGAATATGTACCTCAGTGTCTCCTAGACCAACGAAATCCTCCCGATGATTTATTTCCCATCCATGAAAAGGTTTACGACATGTGAAAGACATTCGAGGTTGGGCTGCTCCGCCACCTGCCACACATGCGCCGCCCAGGCGATGCCGGGGATGAGCCTAAGGTGCCTTATGATGCTACTCCGCCAACTGGCCATCGTTCACCAGTATTGACGAATATGGCCAAGTAAAACTACCGAAAGCACGGGCAGCCGGAGGAGCAGCACTGTCATAAAGTGAAAAGCCTTGCGGCTGTCAGCCAGGCAACCCGTGAACGTACCCGAACTATGACAATGAGATGGCCAACCTCCCAAGGACAGCACTACCGCCAGTCGGAGTTCATGAAGACACTTGATGAGATCTACGCAGCGAATTAGACTCGAAGTCCATTACTGCTTACTTCGTCTAGCGCGCCCATTACAGTTCCAAAAGGCCGTGTCTTCTCCGTCAAGCAGCAAAACGCCACGCTCGCCTCGCGATGCAGTCAAGTGAATCTCTGGTGATTAATGGCTTGTCTCCTCCTATGGCTCTGCTCCTGTCCCACCTCTACCAGCCACAATGCCGCCCGAACGCCTCGCCTGGCCGCAAAACAAAAAAGAAAGGTCGTCATGTGGAAAGTCCCCGAACGCGGGTAAAGAAAATATGTACCGAGAAGAGAAGGAAAACAGCAGCGGCAGTGGCTTGCCGTGCTGGTTGTTGTGCCAAGCACAGTAGTTATGTATCGTGTAAAGAGAAGCGTCGTGATGAGTATGCACCAAAAGAGAGCTCACAGCTAGTAAAGCCTCTCGTCGTCTCCAACCATCTCTTCCTCCTCCACATAACCCGCCTCGCTCATCTCCCGTTCCCGCTCCAACGCTAACCGCGTCTGGTGCCACATGCTGAACTTGGGTTCCAGGAGTGGCGACACGACGGCTGGCTTCAGCAGGCCGCGTTTGCGCAGCCGGCGACGGTGTTGCATCTTTTCGTAGGGGTCGAGGGACATGATCTTGACGTCGCGGATGTCGGCACCGGTGACCCAGTCCCATGCGTCGAGGTATGTATCGGACACTTCCTCAGAAAGCTGGGCGTAGATGCGGCGGCCGCGGCCGTTGGCAAGCACGTTGTCGAGCTTGACGGGGATAGCGTGGCCCCAGGAGGGGTCGTTGGGGTCGTATATGCAGGGGGTTGTGGAGCAGTACTCGGGGCGGCAGTAGAGTGCGCAGGTAGCAGTCTCGGCGGCATACCAAACAGAGAGGAGGGTGATGAAGAGGCCGAGAAGGCTCAAGCGGAAAGGATTGGTATTATAAAGGCGGGGGAGAGGGAGGTGGACGTAGGCAACTGCCGGACGAGGGGCGGATTGAGAGAGGCAGTCGGGGCAGGAGTCGGAGTGCTCCCGGTGTTTGTGGCTGTGAAGCTTCACCTTCGAGGGCTTCTCCTTGAAGTCGGGCAGCGTCATCTTGGACGGCTTGATGTCGACGTCAAGCTCTTCGTTTTTGAGATTCTGAGTCTCGGTGTGCGCAAGATTGTCTTCCAGTCGCTCGATGCCTTGTTTCGCGGCATGGATGTTTTGCAACCCGTTCCTGAGAGATTTGGTTATACGGTCGTAACGCTCGAGCTCGCTGTGGTCCGCCTTGTCAATGGTAGCCTTGTTGGCAAGCTCTTCGCGCTGGCTTGAGAGTTCGTTGAGAATCGACTCAATTTCGGGAGAAGGCGCGTTGTCGAGCTTGCCTAGCTTGAACAGCTCTTCGAAATCATCGAGCGTGGAGTCTTCGAGAGAGTAGGTGCGCTGGATATCGAGCAGGTCGTCCTTGACCGTGGGCGGCTTGACCGAGTTTATCAGCGGACGACGAGCTCGAGGAACCGACCTGGCTCTTCGGCGGATCGTAGAGTTCGTCGTCGTCGGCTCGCTTTGCTCCTGCTCCCGCGACTCGCTGACACCGCCTGATGACTTTGACCTCGATCTTGACCTCGGCGCCTCCGAAGATGCTGAAGACTTTCGGCCGGAAGCCGCAGTGTCCTGGGTCTGCTTGAACTCAGGTAGTTGCTCGAGTTTAACATCCAATCCCTTGTCCGTGTCCTGATCCTCCACCTTAACAGGCGCAGGCGTCTCGACAAAGGCACCTGTGATCTTTGGCGTCGGGAAAGACAGGGGGTCTGTTCGGAGAGGTCGCGGCGTCTCCTCCACCAAATCATCATCGGAATCTTCCTCGGAAGACGGCTCCACAGAGGGAGCGCGTACAGAGCCTCGCTCGGACTGGTTATCCGTAGGCGCGAACAGATTCATCTCGCCTTCGATGCGATCCGTGGGGTCGTTGTCAGACAACGCTACGCTGGATCTCTTGTCCTTATTAGAGTCGTTCGAGCGGTTCCGACGAATTCCCAGGAAGTTAACCGAGGGCTTCGCCTTTTCTGAAACCTGACCGTCGGTTGCCGATGTCTTCTTAGAGTCGGCACTGTTCCGCCGTGAGCGCGAGGCGTTTCGGCTGTGAGCCTCCTCGGCTTTCCTGTCGAATGCCAGGGTTTTCCTGGCGTCTAGGCTTGAGTGGCGCGAGTGGATGGGCTTCTTGTCACGAGACTCGGCTGACTTGGTCTCGAATGGTTTCGTCTCGGCCTCCTTCGTTGCGAGTGCCGCTTGTTCAGGGCCACTGTCGGAGCTGCGTCGGGAATGAGCCGGCTGCTTGACGCTGGGTTCCTGGGGTTTCTCCTCGGCTGGGCTTGCAGCTTCCTTCTCAACCTGCTTGGTTTTACCGGCCTCCGGCGCCGGACTGGTACTGGCCGCCCGCGCCAGCCTTCTCAGGAGATCTCGAGAGTCCGTCCGAGTGTGGCCAAGGCCTGGTCTGGAGTGTTCTGGGGCATCTGCTCCCTTAGGCGCCTCAGCTGCAGGTTTGTCGTTGAATTTGGCCTCTTCGACTTCATTCGGCTTTCGGAAAATTGTAACAGGGGTGTCGGGAACATGTTGGCCATCATCCCCGGACGGGACCCGTTTGTCCGCTGGACTCTGGTCTTTTGATGGCTCCGCAGCAGGCTTTCGAATCGGGCGGGGTGCCGTTTCTGGAGACAGCGATCTCGACATGTTGAATTCGCGGATATCGTCCAGGCGACTCGCTGCCAGGGCCTTTTTCGAAGTGAACTCCTTTTCGCGTTCTCGAATCTCATCCAGCTTGGTGTTCTTTGGCAGCTCGTCTTCCTCGTTTAGTTCGGCAAAGGCCTCGGCGACCTCGAGCTCACGCTGGCGAATATCTTCGAGTTTGGTGTTGACGGGGACCTCCTGGTTTTTGTCATAAGCAGCATCGTTGGCGAACATCCGAGACGCAACATCCCCAGTAAGGGTGTCCAGGTTCATCCGAGGGCTGTCAGAGAACTGCAAGTCGCCGGCGGTGAAGTCGTCCTCGATCTGCCATGCGAAGCTCTTGTTTGGGGAACGTCCCTCGGGGACATTGGCGGATGTGGGTCGCGAAGTAGGCGGTGTGGGTTCCTGGGGCTTGTCGCCCTCGATGGAGGGGAGGGGTACGTCCGCGGGATCCTCCATTTCGTTCTCGTTCTCCTTCAGAGCAGCGGCTTTCTGTTCCTCCCTGGTCAGCAGATGGGTGACCCAGCCCTTGGGCACATGCCCCTTGGCGAAAGCCCCTGGTCGGGGACTGCCACTCAGGCTGCTGGTGCTCGTCTTCTTCGCCAACGTCTGACCCGTCTCAGCGATCCTGGGTCCTATTCTGGAGCTGCCGAAGAGACTAGCCCGACGACTCGGCGAGACGGACGTGTGCCGCTGCTGTTGCTGGGCGGCGTATGCGCTCAGCCGGCGCTCGAAACTACCAGTACTCGAGGTGCTGTCGGCGGAGTGCCCACCCTCGTCCTCGGATATAGCGCTCTCGGATTGTCTCGGGCGCGCGTTCTTGATGTCAAGGGGCCCTTTGCTGAGCATCCTTCGAAGGCGTCCGTCGTCCGAGGCTGGCAGGGAGTGTCGCGGGCGGGGGGCGGGGCTCGGGGAGCCGTCGATGGGCAAGGGGGAGAGCCTGCGCGTGCGTGGTGCCGTCTCGAGGCCATGCTCCTCGGCCTCGGCCATCTTGTAGGCGTCGGCAATAGAGATGGGCCTCCTCGCCTTGGAGAAGACGCCGGCGGCAGAGCTAGGTCGGGGGATCCGCGAAGCACCATCGGTGCCATTGCTAGATGCGACGGACGGTGACGGGGATACGGAGCCGGGGCGAGGGATCATTGAACCGACAGCGAGGGCGTGGCCGTCGGAGTATGCGTTCCTGGCCATGCCTGGCCTCAAGTCGCCATAGCCTGCCCCACCAAGGCTCTCGCGGGAGGGTTTGTGGAAGAGCGGCTTCCGGCCGTCCTTGTTGATGACGAGGGGCAGGGAGCTTCGACCATTGGGACGGGCAGCCAAGGGGCCAGACTCGGGGTCGTGACGATCCATTGTAGCGGGGGTGGCTGGATCGAAGTCGAGGTGGGTGTTGTGCAAGAGTCGGTGTGCGTTCGTGGGTGACAACGGAGATCAGAGTGTGGGTAGGTGCATGGTTTCTGGCTGTCTCGAGACAAGTCGCGTCATGACAGGGTTCGCGGGACGAAGAAGAAGAGCGAGAAGAAAAAGTGTGTCTGTGAAGAAAGCCAAAGGGGATCGGTTGCAGACAGCTTGGTCAACACATGGTGGTCGTGTGCAGAGGCCACTGTTTAGATGCTCGCCAAAAAAAGAAAGTCGACCACAGCTCAGGAGATGAGGCGCGTCGATGAAGCAGGAGCACGGACCGCCAGAGCGGGATCCATCTGTTGTTGATAGCAGGGTCCCGCCATTCCCCAGTGGGTTAGATCGGACTCTGGGGTGGCTCTCTTGGGATGGGCTACCCGAGATGAGTGTGATGACTCAGCAAGGGTCCAGGCGGCTCTCAGGTACAGCCTGTAGCCTGCAGGGCAAGACAAAGTACAGTGGGGAGGCCACTGTAAGTATGGCGACTCAGGCCTGAGGAGGCCCTCACGCTTGAGGCAGACACGAGGCACCGCAGGGAGAGCATAGGACAAAGCAAGAGAAACCACTAAACACCAGAAGTCATCCCAGGCTACAGAACAATGCGAATTTCGCCCATTCATCATCAACAGCATCCTCATTGTGTCGAGGCCGAACGAACTGGCTGCCTCCCATTGGCCCCACTCCTCGGCATCATGCTCACGACGTCCCGTCATCCGAATCCTGTGTGCAGGGAGCTTGCTGGTCCTGGGTCTGGGACCTGCGTCGACCGCGTGGCCGACGGTCCAACGGCCTATTAAGAACCCCGAAACCCGTCGATGCAGTCAGCCCTAGCATCTCGAACTCCTGCTTCTCTTCCCTCTCGGTTCATAGATACTGAATTGCCTGGATCATCCCCATTCAACGATCGCCATGTCTGAGCAAATTGTGGTGAGGCCCTGCGGCCATCTGTCAGTCCCCCAAACCCTGTCTTCCATCTTCACAACCGCTAACATCCCATAGCGAGCAATACTCCACCTCTAGACATTCCTTGGGCATTTACTTTGGTGTTTCGACGACTTGCCGTTACCATGTGCCCGTCGAGCTCACCACCGTGGAAGCCTTGCGCCCTGTCGTCGAGCAGGCCGTGGCCCAAGTCATCTTGAACCAGCCGTTCATGCGCGTCGGCATCACCGGCGAGGATACCAAGCAGCCCAACTACGTTCACGTACCGTCCATCGATCTATCGTCTCAGATCCGATGGCTGGAGCCCGTCCGAGTTACCTCTGCGGACGCCATGCTCGAGAAGCAGCTCGCGGCCCAGCTGGGCACCCGTTGGCCTGACCTCGACACCCGTCCCCCGTGGAAGGTCACTGTCGTCCCCCTGACGGACGCCGATGCGACTTCGGGATTCGTGGGCCTCGATATTGTCTACACCTTCCACCACGCCATCGGCGACGGCACCAGCGCCGCCATTTTCCACACCCAGCTGCTCGAAGCCCTCGGCCAGCCGATATCGACCCCGGCGCTGTCCTCCAGCATCCTCACCCTCTCCGAGCCGGCGGTCCTCCCCCCGCCCCAGGAGCAGCTCATCAACTTCTCCATCAGCTGGCCCTTCTTCCTCCGAACTCTGTGGAAAGCCTTCGGCCCCGACTTCCTCAAGTCCAAACCCCACCCCGTTCCCTGGACCGCCAACCCCGTCAACCTGGCCAACCCCTTCCAGACAAACGTCCGCCTCTTCACGCTCCCGGCTGCGACCTCCACCGCGCTCATCGCCCTCGCCCGCTCGCACTCGACAACCCTCACCCCGCTCTACCACGCCCTGACCCTCCTCTCCCTGTCTCGCCGCCTCTCCGCCGCCACGGCCCCCAAGTTTGTCCACGGCTCCTCCATCAGCGCCCGTCGCCTTGTCGACCCCGCCGCACTCGACACCTCCTCCCAGATGGCCGTCCTCGTGACCTCCCTCATCCACCCCGACACCGGCGCCGTGGCTTCGCAGTTCCGCCAGCTCCAGGGCGTGCAGCTTGACCCCGTCCTCTGGGACGCCTGCGCCGCCATTGGCGCCTCCTTCCGCGAGAAGATCGCCTCTCTGCCCGCTGACGACGTCACCGGCCTCCTCAGGTGGGTCGGCGACTGGCACGACTACCTCCGCAAGGCCGACGGCAAGCCGCACGACTGGACGTGGGAGATCAGCAACCTCGGCGCCGTGCGGGGCGCGGGGCGCGGCGGCTGGGGCGTCACGAGGGCCGTCTTCGCCCAGTCGGCGCTCATGTCTGGGCCGGCCATGACGCTGAACCTCGCGGGTGTCGCGGGCGGGGAGATCGCCGGGACCATGACGTGGCAGGAGCGCACTGTTGACGGCGAGCTGGTGGAGGGGATCATGAGTGACCTTGCGGCGTGGTCGAAGAGGCTTGCCGAAGAGGGGACGCTGGGGTTGTGATTCGAAGGTGTCTACGTGTGACACACGCGGCTCGGTAGGCCCGTCACTTAATGTTTAATTCAAAATCAATGACCCGTCTTATGGTCACTGCGACTAGGTGGAATAAACCTCGTGACCTGCAGCAGTCCGTCGACCGCAAACGCCGGCTCGTCCCCCTCCAGGCCGGGACAGCGAGGCAAAAAACAAAAACATACAACACCAGGTATTCGCTGGTGGTCACCCACCCAACTACTGATCCGGCCCTTACTGGTTTATCTAGGGGAGAGCGGACGGGATCCCGAGTTTTCCAGTAGGTATGGTCGTATGTGCTAGGAGGGCGGCTGAGTGGCGTTCATGTAGGGTCGGGAATGCTGGTTGACGATCGAGAGACTTGGTGCTACAAGCTGGCTTCCCCGGCTATCTCCACTGGGTTACCAAAAATTAAGGTATTGTAAGGATGACGAATAATTTCAGGCGGTCCGCTGCATCTATATACTTGGTTCAGCTTTTTGTCCTCATCTTCGGTACGCGGTGATGCGTCGCTGGAGTTTCGATTAGCTCGGCCAGTGATCTGCAGGCCAGTCGGACACCTGGATAGATTGTATGATCTACGTCTGAACTCGTTTTTTACTGGCTGTGAGCAACTGCCTCCATAGTGGACATCAAAGTCTTGTCATTATATATTGGGGCAGACCGAGTCCAGGACACACTCGTGCCACTCGGCACATCAGCTCCAGCACAACAGCCCATGTCAGCCGCCTCGGGTTACGACACACAATCAGCGCGACCATCGGACAATCAGTTAAACAGATGAATCTAGAATGTGATTAAAATCTTGTACTTCTACCGCTCACACTCGAACCAGTCTATAGTGTCTCGCTTTTCATCCATCATAACTTTGTACAGGTCTACCACCCGATTATGAACAGACCAGGCACACCGCCGTAAGAAAAAAGGGGGCGCGGACCCCGCAGATGCCCCCGCCAACGCCATCAGTGCTGTACAATCCAAGAAAAAAGATCCCTCAGCCGAGGTGTCTACCATCCCTCGCCGGGCCGCCTGTTGCTGCGCGTGTTACGGAAGTAGTCGTACTGGCTCGGGTCGGACTCCCCGGGGCTGTTCTCGGCCTCGGCCTGCGGGAGGTTGCTGTACCCCCTGGGGCCGCCGCCGAGCGCTCCGGTGCTGGGCCCGGGCGTCGGGGCCATGCGGAAGCTGTCGACGCTGTGGTCGCGGCCGCTGACGCTGTTGTTGCCGTAGCTCGGGGCCGGCACACCCATGCCCATGCTCGCCGCGTCCTGTACGAGCGCCGTGTTGCTACCGTTGGGGTTGGCGTACAGCGGGCTGCGGGAGCGGTCGTATCCCATCCCTTGCTGCCCGAAGCCGGGGCCGGGCGAGGCGCGGCCGTTGTTGGGCGAGTTGTACCCGGACCCAGCCGCGTGGAAGTCGTTGGTCGGCGCTCGGTTCATGGGGCGGTTGAATCCGGTCATGCCGCCGGCCATGGCGTTCATCGTGGGGGTGCCAGGGCGCGAGTAGTCGGTCTCGCCCGCGTTGGAACCAGGGGTGCTAGGCCTCATCCTATCAGGGTCGTTTCCGAAGAGGTCGCCTTGGCCGTGCTCGTCGGCGAACTCGGGTCGGTTCTTGTAGAACTCAAAGTCCATGTGGGAGTCGGAAACAAATTCGAACCCGGGCACGTTGTTGTTCATCTGCTTGCCCGGCTTGCCGGCGTTCATGGGATCCAGCGCGAACGTATCGGAGTATCCGGACACAGACATGGTATCCATGGTGCCGGCCTCGCGGCCGTCGGACAGACGACCCTTGTACACGATGTGGAGCGTCGCCTGGGCCTTCTGGTGCACCATGGGGGTGATGAGAGGCTTGTAGAGGGCGGGGTGGCCGAAGCGTGAAGCGAGCCTCTCGCTGCGCAGACGCTGCTCCTTCTGGAGGCCGCTTTCCGGGTGCTTTGCGACGTTGAGAGTCGAGTAGTAGCGGATCTTGTCGTCGAACTGACGAGAGCAGATGAACTTGAAGATGAGCATGAGGAAGGGAAGGGGCACGATGCATAGAGCGTGCGTGTGGTAGGCGCCCTCTCCACGGACCCAGCAGGTGAGGAAGAAGACGAGATCAGCCAGCATCGTGGCAAAGATGATACGGTTAACCACAGGGCGCCAGAACATGCCTCCAGACTCGGTCTTGGTGACGAAGACGTAGAGCAAGAGGTAGCGCTTCAGCCACACATCGATAGCGAAGTAAAGGGCCACGGCTGGCAGGGTGATGGGCTGAATACCGGCAAAGCAGAGAGCAATGGTCGTGTAGTAGAGGAAGTAGTTGTAGTAGGGCGCATAGTCGAAGGCGGGTGGCGCCGTAAGCTCGATGAGCTCTCGCGGTGTGGGGCTCGAGAACTTGCGGGCGAAGAAGCTGTAGATCAGAGGCCAGAACTGAGCGAGGTCAATAGCAGCACCGAGCTGGCGCTGGAGAAGCCAGTTGACCCAGAAAGGGCTGACGGTGCAGAGGGCCAGGAAGAGCGTGTCGGCAATGTTCTCCGCGAGGATGGCGTCCCAGGCGTCCGCGCCGTGACCTGTCCGGTTGACGACACCGGCGACGAAGGTCCAGGTGGCGCTGAAGAGGGAGAAGACGATCAAGTTGTTGAAGACGAAGAAGGCGTACAGCTTGGCGACGACGTGACGCTCGCGACCGCTCTTGGTCTGGTCACCAGCCTTGATCGACAGGCGACGGAAGATGATCGGCAGGACGAGGAAGACGAGCGAGGTGATGGCAGGCGCGGCGATACCCTGGACGAAGGCCCAGAAGGTCCTGTTCTGCTCGAGCTCGGTCTGGAAACCACGCCAGACCCTGCCGAGGTTGTTGAGGTTGACGAGGAAGACGGCGATCATGGCGTTGGGAGCGATCCAGACAAAGGTCAGCAGGATGATCCAGAGGTTGTTGATGATGCGCCTCCACCTGCGCGTGGCGGCGTTCAGCGGCAGGTTGTTCCAGATGATGTCGTTGGGGCGCGGGGCCAGCAGAATGGTCGAGCCGTGGGGGTGCTTCTTGCGGCAGGCATAGGCGATGTTGTGCGCTTCGGTGATGTCGGAGTAACTGGCGAAGCCGTAGGGCATGGAACTGCGCTTGTCGACGCTGAGGCGGACCTGCTTGATCTCGACCTCGAGCGTCCTGATGCGCTGCGTGAGGTAGTCGATGGCATCAACCTTCTGGCCCTTGGGGTAGGTGCTGAAGGAAGGGTCCTTCTTCGAGGGGTTGCAGGTCGGCCTGTTGGGCGGCAGCTGGGCGGGGTTCTTCATGTACTTGGACAGGACGGACTCAAGCTTGCGGACGGTGTGGTCGTGCTGGGCGATGAGCTTGGGCAGGTCCTTGACGTTGCGGGCGACGGCAGTGCGGGAGAAGGAGGAGCTCGGGACGACCTCGTCGATGATTCGAGCGATGCCCTCGTCGGAGCTGCGGTCCTTGGGAATGTCGTACAGCTAGAGCGGAATTGTCAGTGCCGACGAAGAAAATGATGCTCATTTTCGACTCACCATCAGTGTTCTCGCGTGGAGGCTGTTCTGGTACTCCTCGCTCTCGAAGTAACGGCGGCGCAAGTGCAGCACCTTCTTGGTGTTCCACCACAAGAAGAACATGACGATGAAGTTGATGCCGTACGCGACGGTGACCTGGGCCCACTGCGCCTCTCCCCAGACGTTCGAGGGCGTGAGCATCGCCAGCCAAGCGCGGCCCTCGCCGGAGACGTCCACCTTCATCAGGTTGACAGGTACCAAGATGGCTAGGGCGAAGATGGAAAGTACGACAAAGAGGTTCCTCAGCATGCGGATGAAGCGCAGGAAGATGGCGGCGTCCATGCCGGCGTACTGGATGAACTCATATTCGGTGGTGTTCCACAGCGGCATGAACCAAGACCAGAGCTTCCGTCCGATGGGCGGCGGGGCGTGGCGCTCGTCGGCATGTTTGAGCTTGGGAGCGTAGACGGACTGGTTGTAGGGTCGTAGGAAGGAGAAGGCGAGGGCGATGCCGACGGTGAAGCAGATGGAGGTACCGAGGGCGGCAAAGAAGGAGGTTTGTTGGAGCTAGGGGGAGTGTCAGCGAGCAGGTCGGGACGGGGAAAGAGGAGGGCAGAGGCGGCATACCTGTCCAGCAAAGGGGTCTTTCAACAGGTCCAACAGTTCCTTTCCGGCATCAAACTTATCCCCCTGTTGGCGGGCCTCTATCCTCGTGAAAACAGAGTCCATTGCGTGTGATGTAGGGCCCGAGGGGGCGAGTCTGGAAGACGGCGTTCGTATCCTCGGGGAGGGGTGCCTCTCGGAAGCGTGACACTATCGTAGGTTGGGTGGCGGCGGCGAAGTCCTCGTTGGGAGTTGCCTGGCTGTCTGTCGTCGAGGATGGGAAGACGGGTTCGAGTGTCGTTTCTACCGGGCGACAGAAAAAACCACTGTTGACAAAAGACGAATGACGTGTTGGCCAGGGACAGGGAACGCTGAAACGGCCAAGAGCTGACGATGGGACGAAGCACAACTGAACGAGGGACAGTGCTGCGTCTGTGTCCGTCTCGAGACGGTCGTAGATCTAGCGAGTGAAAGATCTGGGAGGTCGTGCGGAAATCACCGATATGCTGCAGAAATGGAGATGGATGACAAGATAAGGGGAAAAGGGAAAAGGAGGAGAAGTAGGTTCGAAAAAGGAGGGGATGGGGTCGTGGATAGGATGCCCCCAGGAACAGGCACAAGGAACCAGGACGTAGGCGTAGGACTGGACTGGGGACTCGGAACGTGAGGGTGTCGAGCATGCCGCTGCGGCATGCACTCTAGATCTGGTGATGAACGTCAGTGGGTGGAGCCCGCTGTCGAACCGTCCCCCGGCTTCCAGGCCCCCCCCAACAAGCCTGGCCGGACAGGCGCCGTCGCCCGCTAAGGGTCCAACGGACGGAGAGTGACTTGAGTCGTGGCGGTCGCAGCACCAGGGGGGCAGGTACACTCCCCAGCGTCGTCAGCGCCCCAATACGAAACAGCCGTCGACACGCCCGAAAAATTCTTCCCGACGTGCCGACGTTCTCGACCGTCCGCCAAACGTAGGGCGGGTGGGTCCAGCACCCAGCGTCACTCCGTCCCTCTGATTGGCCGCGTGCCGCCCGTTTCTGTCCCAGAACCGAATGCCAGGTGCGTCAACGTTTTCGCTGAGCGGCACCTGGCAGCACTGGCACCTTCTGTGGCATCTTGTGTGCTATTTCTGCTTACCGGGTGGAGTCGGCTGGGCGGGGAGGCCGCTGCGTCACTGGCAGGCGAGCAGCCAACCTGGGCCAAACCTGGGCCAACCTGGGCGGAATACGAGGCGGCAGAAGGCAGTGCTGGCGGTAGTTTATGCGAGACTGGGGTGGTTATCGGACAGGCCCCCTGTCTGCCACCATCGCTGTCCAGTCTGTCTGGCGTTCATCAGTTCGTCTCCGGATACGCCATGCCGATGCCCTCTCACGGCGCGCCCTATCAGGCGAAAGGGCGAGGCGACTCAGGCAATCAGGTACGAAGCCATCATGACTGGCTCTACCAGCGGAAAGCCACGGGCGCCTCCCGTTCGGTCTGCCCCCTCTTTGAACAAGCTTGAAACTGAAGCTTCTTTCATCGCTGGAATACCCGCAGAGGGAGAAAAAAAAAACAGACACAACACAGCCTGGGCCCCATCAGCTTCCCCATTCCCAACTTGTCCCAGAACCCAAGGGTTCTCGACCGTTCCAAACTCGCCACTCGTGCCAAGCCGCGACTGCGATCGCCCCTCTTCTTCCCCTTCGACTCGCGCACGCGCACCAAGCTTCTTTGGGCCGGGAGGGCGGGCCAGGGAGCTTGGGGCCCGCGAAAGCTGCTGCGGATGACGAGTGCGGCCGCGGGGAGGGAGCACCGTCTGCGTTGATCGTTTTTTGACGTCACGCGGCTCGAGCTGCGCAGCGATTTCCTCGAACTCTGATGAAGCGGGACTGGTGCTCGTGAGGCCGCCGCCCGAGGTCTTGGCTCGAGGAATGAGTGTCTTGTGTTTGTTGTGGACAACACGAGGCCAGAGCTCCGTCCGTTCGAGTCAGGGCCGGTGCCTGCGCGGGAACTGAGTCGGGCGGCTTGCGCGGTTAACGGTGACGGGGACGGTGGTACGCAACGAGCCTACGAAGACGTGAGGTGCTGTGCTGCCGTCCTTCTCAACATTGAAAGAGAAATCTACAGCATGATGGTTGTGCGAGTCGAGTCGATCCGCCTGTGATGTCTCAGTCCTAAGGCTAGCAGCTACGTAGACCTGGGTCGATCTGGTGGCCAGCCACACGAGGCACTTGTAGGGGATGGTCGGGGCCATTGTACTGATCGTCCAGGTTGATCTTCAGGGAGGGTACCCCTAGCCAGTGAGCTGTTCGAAGCGGCTCAAGATACCGAGCCTCAACATATTAGCCTTCAGTTGGATACGGGGCACAACGAAGGTTGCCCAGTCCTTGTGGAAGGCTCGTCCGTTCGAGCGTCAAAGATAGGAACAGTGACGGCGGTATGGTTGGTTGCTGCGCACCCGTGAGACTGCTTCATTCATAATCCTCGAATTCATATTATTTCAGGCTTTCTGTGCAAGCTCTCAGAGCATCTTCTCTGCTTGCCAAGCGATGCTACGATGCTGCGAACCGGTGGGGATGTAAGCTGCTTGTGCGTCATCCAGGGGTCTCTGTCGATGCCAATGCTCAAATGTGCCAGCCGCAGGACATGTCTGACAGGTAAGATTGGCTCGGCACGGCAGGTTATTGATCCCGTGGGAGGAGAGCAACAGCACCTCAATTGTTCACCGCGGCCGGCCTGTTGACCGACTATCTCCCTGATGCCCCACGAGTTCTCGCCGCAGGGAATACGGCCGGTCACACGTCGCTCCGCAAGACCGGCGCATCAGCGAAGCCAAAGAGCCATCCATTTTGTTCGCAACCTATCGCATCCTATATACATCCGATACCCTGCTTGCCCAGACCTGCCAGTGTCGTAACCGCACCTTCCATTCAAGTACAGCAGGCAGTCTACTTCATATTCTCCGACCACGAAAGAACCCATAACCTAGAGAAAACCGTCACCCAATACGCGGAACACCAGCATCAACTTACCGTCAAATCCACCATGTTGCCAGTCCGATGGGAAGCCTCCCCGCAGCACCACACAGCAAGCTAGAGCCAGGCATCTAAGCTGGGCCCTGGCTGCGCGTCTTCCGCTCCGTCTTGCCAGCCACAGGGAGGACCTTCTTCGCCTTCTTGACCAGCTTCTCCCCGAGTCCCTCCTTCTCCACTTCGCCATGGCCGTTGCCGTTGCCATTGGCCTCGGCCTTGGGCGGGCGGCCGGGCTTCCTCTTCTTGGCGTCGCCATTGGCAGGCGCAGCACCATCGACCTCGGGCTCGAGCTCGTCCGCCTTACGCTTCTTGTCGTCAGACTGCGTCTCAACCCGCTCGTTGGTAGGGCTGGCCTGGGGCGCGGCCTCGCGCTCGCCGGAGCCAGTGGGCTTGTCGGCGAGCGGGACGGATGGCTCCGCGGCGGCGGGCGCGGCAGGCGCGACAGGCGCGACGGCCGGGGCGGCTTCGGCATCCTTCAGGGCGCCGGTCATCTCGGTATCCTTGCTGGAGGACGTGACACCGTTGGCACCGATCGGCTTATCTTGGACGAGCTCGTCGGCTGTGGTGTCAGTCTTGTCGGCAGGCTCGGCAGCATCCTTGACGGGGTCAGAAGCCGTCGTGGCGGCCGGGACGGGCGCGGCAGAGGCAGTCGAGGAGAGTCCAGGGATGGCCTTGGAGGTTTCCGTGCCCGTGGTCGCGACGGGCGTGCCCTTGTCGGAGGCATCCTCGACGGTGGCCGGCTTGGGAGCATCAACCGGAGCGACAGGCGCGAGAGGCTCATCGACCTTGGAGGCGGTCGACGGCTCGTCCTTCTTCTCGTCGGCCGTCTTCGCGTCAGCAAAGGGGTTGGCGCTCGTGACGGGCGCACCAGTGGAAGCTGCGGGGGCAGCTGGCTCGGCGATAACTACGCAGGAGACATGTCAGCGCGATGCTCTACACTGTTTGGGGGCTGGCTGGCGCAAGACACCGGCGGGCAGCCGCATCGGCGGCTCCCGACGGCCGAGGAGCAGCAATGCGCCGCGCGAAGCTGCAGCGCACCCCCATCAAGGCATTGCGACGGATCGTGTCACAGCAGATGACGGGTATCCTCACCTTTGTCGATGCCGGCGACAGCTGGGACAGCTCCGGGGGCAGGGTTGGCGTCCATTGCGATGACGTAAGAGCGCGCGCACAGTGCAAGGTTGCGAGGGGAGAAGAGGGCCGTGGAAAGCGAGAGGACGGGCAGAGCTGAAGCTGTAGATGGAGGCGCAGATGGGAAGGGCGATGTGCTTGGATGTCGATTGGGGATGTAGTTGATGAGGATGGGTTGGAAACGGGGAGTTTGTGTGAGGAAGAGGGAGGAGAGTCGAGGTGCGAGGAAGGGGACGGGGAGTGTCGAGGTTGGTCGCAGTTACCGGAGCTGGTACTGGTGCTGGTGCTGGTGCTGGGTCAGCTACGACTACCACGGCATCGGCACTAACACTGCATCCATCTTTCCCGTTCTTCCAGGAAACGAGCGAGCGAGCGAGGAGGGCAGGAACAGGGGGGAGAGGGCGGGTGCCACTGCCACAAGACGAATCAGCGATGGCCGGGCCCAGTCCAGTGGCAGTGGCTTCGGGACTGGGATTGGGGACTGTGTGTCCTTCCTTGTGTTTTGCAGCTGCGACAGGGACGCGTTATTGTGCGTGAGAACGGCCAGGTTCCCCGACTGCCGATTTTGGCGGGCGAGTGACATGACGTCTGATGAACCGTGTTTGCTGTTGACGTGACGAAGTTTCCGCAGCCAGTGGGGAGCTTAAACCCTGGCTTGTCGATTCGACCTGCATCGGGATTAGCGCCGCCTCACTGCACTGTGACCTGCGCTCTCGCGCTGGGCGTGACGGACAGTGTGAGGTCCGAGCCTTCAAGCTCGGGCCAGGTACTTTTTGCGGGGAAGCTTGGACGCCTTCCCCCGACTGGCCGAGCTCCACCCCCAGCCCCCTCAAGCCAATGGGCGGCGATGGGCCGCTTGGGCGATCCGAGACGCCTGCACGCAAGCACGCAATGCTGCACAGTGCCATGTGGGCGATCGGTCGGATTCGACATTGGAATGCTGCTGAACTCGACGGTATCCAAACGCGAGATCCTCTGTTACGCATCGCTAGAAAAAAAAAAATACAAGAGTCTCAAACCTGAGCGACCATCCTGCCGACCATCCTACAGCTTGAAGTCGGCGTTCGTCCTCTCCCACCCGCTCTCCGTGGCATCCTGCCCGGCCAGCTTCTCCGTCAGCTTGATCTTCGTGGCCCGGTTCCTCTCGGTGCACAGCTCGTACATGGTGCTCAGGTTGAACAGCAGCGTGTGAGAGGAGCGACCAGAGCCCACCATGCTCTCGAGAACCTCGCGACCCTGTTCGAGTTAGCCACTGCTGAGCCAGCCGTCAACCGCCGGCAGACGTACCTTGTCCATGTTGCCGGTGTACAGCAGGCAGACGGCCAGGTTGACACCCACCATCTCGTCGTCCACCTCCTCTTTCAGTTCTTGCCACAACTTGAGTGCTGTCTCGTACTCCCCGTCGGCCATCTCGCAGAGCGCCAGGATGACCTGTTCGGCGTGCTGGCCGTCGTCCTGGCCCCCGCGCACGCACCGCCGCGCGGACGCCACATCGCCCAGGTGAAGCCACAGCAACGCCCTCGTCAGCGCCATCTTGCCGTCCCCGTGATCCCGCAGCGTGCCCAGGTGATAAGCAGCGCCGGAGAGGTCCTCCATCTCGATCAGCGCGCCGGCGACCTTGATGCCCAGGTCGTGCAGCCGCGCCTTCCACAGCTCCCTCGCCGAGTTGTCGTGTCGCACCCCGGCCTTGCCGATCTGGTCCCTCGCCTCCCGCGCGCCAGGTCGTGATAGCTCATGACGGCCCGCCTAGGGTCGCCGAACCCGATCGCCTGCAGCCGCACATTCAGCACCCGCAGCTCCCACGGGACGAGGTGCTCGCCCGTGTGGTCGTCCACGTAGATGGCCGCATTGTTGAGGTCCTCCAGCGCCCGCACCTCCTGCGCCGCCGTCGCCGTCGCGTCGCACAGCGTCAGGCACGCCAGCCGCGTGTACAGCAGGTCGAAGATGCGGCGGTAGTCGGTCGGGTCGACGGGCGGTGCGCGGGGCGAGGCCGAGGTCAGTTCCTGGACGGCCGAGATGGCGGCGGCCCGGAAGTGACCCTGGCTGAGGAGATCGGCGAGGGGGGCATCGGGCCGGGGCTGCTTGGGGGAGTTGCGGAAGGCTACGGGGACATTCAGAGGCGTGAGAGGCTGGTAGATCTCCGGGCGCAAGAGGAAGCCAAAGTTCTTGGTGATGGAGGTACGAACGGCGGGCGGCGCTGGAGAGTGAGCTGGGGAGCGGAAGCTGGGTGATGGGTGGCCCGGAGAGCGCTGGCTGGACGAGCGCTTGGGCTGCGAGGGTTCAAGATGGGTAGGCGATGAGAGGGGGTCGTTGAGCGGTGTGCTGGAGGCGTCAGTCAGGCTGCACTCAGGGTTGGGAATGATGTGCGTACTCCGCGAGATCGAGAGGACCCTTAGTCGATGACCTCGGACGCGCTGCTGCCAGTTCGATGAAGTCAGCGCCGAGGACAACAATTTCTCGTATTGCTCATGCCAACCGATGCCAGTACGCCGGCAACCTGGGCTGCTGGCATCTGAGTGCCATCATCGCGTTGCACATTTGACGGAGTCAACCAGCAGGAAACTCACACTTTGTGACCGACTTGTTTCGGCTGTGCCCTCGAGGAGTACCACTTTCTTGTTGGCTCATGGCGTTCTAAGATGAGGAAGTTGGCCGCTCATTGCTGGAGGATTGACAGACGAGACTGGGCCTTGCGAGAAGTGTCCACCTGTTCGAGGATGTAGCGTTATAAGGGGGTCTTTCCCCCGACGTTATGGTAAATCACCTGTGATATTCAACTAGAAGAGCTTTAACACCCATACATGCATCCTCAGGGGCATCCCTACCTTAGTCGACTTGCAGGAACAGATCATGAGAGAACAAACAAACTCTGCCTGGGACCTTGTTCCAGAAAACCGGATACATTCGAGAGGCTCAAGTTGCCTAAAATTATGATTCATAAAAAGTATAATTCACATACAAAACGGACGGATGGCACACGCTCAGTCCTGTTCTTGCCTAAACATTCAGCCTGTTATTTCCTGGCGAGCAGAGGCCTTAAACCTGCTTAACCTCTGAGATACTCTATCAGAATCATTTTCAATACTGCCAACTGCAACAAGCACTGCTAGGCGCACAAACACCATAATATTCTGAGCCGAACCCGATCGTTCTTGCCCGGACATACTCAAAACCTTGAGAAGCCAAGATGAGCACCCAATATTCCTCAGGTGAGGTCGGGAGTAACGAAAAGTCACCGAAAGAGTCTTCTGCCAAGGCTTGCAACTTATGGTGTGTTGTATTTCCGATGTTGGCACCGGAGCTGAAGTAACTTAAAACCTCTAGGGACTCGCAACCCATGATCACTGTGAAGACCGGTGGCAAGGAATGGTCTGTCCATAAGAACATCCTCACTCATGGATCGGAGTACTTCAGAAGAGCTCTTCGTGAGCCTTTCGAAGAGAACAAATCGAAAGTAGTGGAGCTCGACGACAACATCATCCTGCCTCGTGCACTTGGTACCTTCATTTCGATCATGTATGTGGCTGCCATGAGTTCCAACTTCAAGGTTTACGACTTCAACTTGCCGGGAAAAAACTGGCTCCCAAACAGAGTCTATCTTTGGATAGCTGCCAACTACTTTCAACATGGGAAAATTATGGATGAGGCCGTGAAGGCGTTCAAGGTTACTCTGAAGACTAGACAGGCTCAAACAAAGAGTGCAGACTTTCTTTCCCGAGACGAGAAAGCTCAAAGGAACCTTGTGAGAAACTTTGAAGCTTCATGGGAAGCTTGCAAGCAGGTCGATCCAGCAGCTGTTCTGTTTCGACCACTTATCGCAACTGCATTCGCAAGGTACTGCTGCGAAGAAGCGTTGGACATGCTATGGGAAACGGCCCCCCAAGACATGTTACGGGAAGTTTCCGCACAGCTTTGCAAATTGCGGAAATGAGGTTGCCTGAGCAAATTCACAATCAACAGGGCTTAGCACAGTTTAGGGGAGGGGGGGTCATACCAGGACGGGGAGGAGAGCAATTGGGGGAATACAAGAGGGCACAGAGAAGAGGGTCTGATCTTCATCGAACTCACCTGAGTTCAATTGCAATGCCATAAATCAGTCTCTCATGAAATTTCATCTTCACAATATGTCATTGGTTAACCAGGACATCTTGGACTAAAACCAAGGACAGAAAGCTGGGCGCTGACCGTCCATCCTAAATAAACGAGAGCGTTGGAAACCTGTCAGGGCACAATCTGTGGCTCAACGACAAAGGAGGTAAGATCAGACCGCAGACCAGTGCGCAGGTACTGCGGAGGACCCGAGACAGCTATACGAGGAGTTCTGGAGGGCCTGCCTTCTGCGGTAGGGAGTTGTATACTAGATGCTCTACGTCGCTATACCTACAAATTGATTGCGGAGCACATCTTTGGACGACCTCTTCTATCTGCCTACGACTGCGCTTTTGAGAATGTCAGGGTACTGGAGACCGTGGACGAACGTGCCGATCATAGGTGCCTTGACATGAAAGGTTTTGTATGACAGGCAGGGAGGCAGGTACACGTTACATCAAGCTAGCCGGCGATGAAGGTGGGTCCTTTCATGAGCGCCCATGCCTCGTATCACAAGACCATTATCTAACCTTCCTCGACTGAATGAGAGGAGGCTTACCCTGCCTTGCCATCGCGATTTCTTACACCGGGAGCCCTTCCTCCTACTCCAATAACAGATGTCTTGTAGGTGCTTCAGCGCCTTGCCCTTCAGCAGACCACCATTCATACCCAGCTTGCGTTTGCCAAGAATGCCCCGACAATAGGTACTTTACGCAGGCTCGAGTGTCAACATAAGCAACCAAGACGTCCAGCCCCAAGTGGCTCCCACGGGGGCAGGCGATGATCGAAATGTGGTCAGCAAGGCAGACTTGCAACAGACGAATGTCGAGAGCCCCGCTCCTCAACCGGTGCCCGACGAATGCAATCTCTGGTAAACTACCCACTTACTTGCGTGTGGATACTTGCCTTTCCAGATGCTGACTGTCTCTCCCATTGTAGGGACTCCCAGCCTATGATGACGATGAAGTCAGGCAATTGGGAGTGGTTTGTACACAAGACCGTCCTGACGCATGAATCAGAATACTTCAGGAAGGCCCCCAACGGCTCCTTCCTCAAAGGCGAGAGCAACGTTGTGAATCTCAATGCGCTGGATCTATTCAATCTCGGATGTTTTTATCGATCATGTACGCCTCTGGATTACGCTATATAACGCCTAGCTACTTAGGGTAGAGAGCGTAATACCTTCTATACTCCTTACTTCTTCTCTGCCTCGAACGTTACCTGCTGTGTGACTACGGTCGTCGCCTGAATACCTGCCTGGTCTACTACGGGCTGCTCCTCCTCCTTCCAGATATGGAATGGCCCTGGCCCTAGGGAGTTACGCTTCTGCTTCCTCCTACCGCTGACCCTGACGCTGTAACCACCAGGCCCCAGCGCCCTCTCGGAGTCAGGCATGGCTAGCTCGATGCTGTCTCTGTCTTGGAGAGAACTAGTGCTGTCCGACGCAAGTGTCGCGGGCGATCTGACTTTGGAGATGTTCGAGTTCGTGTTGTTGTTGCTGCAAGGGGCATGGATATATGCCCCGAAGTGGGATCGACCGTTGCTTTGTCTGATCGAGGAGCCAAACATGCGGGGCATGATCTTGGAAAAGATGGGCCGCAGCGTTGGCAGACAGGCCGCGAGAATGGCAATACTGACTTCAAGATATGACCATACTGCCGCATCCACATTGTCCCAGTTGGGGTCATCTGTTGAAGCCGCAATCTTCAAGGTGCGAATGCGAATAATGGAAATGATGCAGGTGCTATCGTGTCATTGCGCGTCAGCACCGGTTCAATGTGGAACGAATCAGTCAAGGTGTAGAGACACTTACAAGAACCCGAGTCCAAAGACTACGAAAAGCATCATCTTTTGCCTCTTTGGCAGCTGGATGGACCGAATTGCTGGCAACGGCAGGCTAAAGATGGCGAAGTCGGAGGCCAGGTTAAAGCCGGCCATGACGTACCAAATCGTCAACGAATTCAGGCATCTTCCCGGTATGACGTGATTCCAGAACTTGGCGACTGGAATGCAGACGAGGGTGAGGAGGAAGCACAAAGTGATAGACCAGGCGGCCAGGAACGCGACGCCGTAGAAGGTGATGAGCTGCATCGTCCGCAGGGCAAAGATTCGCCGGTATTGGAGAAGGATGGAGATCTTGACCAGGCACATAGACACGTTGTACACAACGATGGAGCTGTAAAAGGCCTGTCAATCAAAGTCAGCATGATGATGAGCCTTCTAACCGAAGTCCATGCTCGAGTTCTCGCCATACCTTCATGTACGGGATGTAATGCTCCTCAGGCTGAACCCAGGTGTGTGATCCGAGGCCCCATTTGCTCTCTGTAAACCCCAATTAGCAATCTTTCTGTTTCGGTTTTTGGGATCATGCCAAGTCTCACCAAGCCCAATGGCGACAGCGGCGGCGATGGCCAGGACTTGGGCAGCCACCATGACTCCATCGTCCCAGCCAAAGGTGCGAAGAAGCACCAGCCGTGTGTAAGAACGAAGCGCGACGGCCATGGTCGACAATGCACAGCTGACGGACAGTATAGCGCAAATCTCCGTGGCACGAGACTCTTCGTCCACGGAGCGAACAACCACGTTCCCGACATCACCGCTTCCGTCTGCAGGGCGAATGTACATGGCGAATGGTGGATAAAGAACGTAGGATTCTGGGCAGTTGGAACTCTGGCTTCTAATAAAGATCAGGCCATGAAAGACTGGGGACCACCAGGACTGTTCACCGAGAACGGCAACACATGAAGTTCTGGGAGCAAGGCAAACAAGGCCAGGTCATGTTATGTATCTGCCATGCCGGAGCTTTTCTGCTCTTTGCAGAGATCGAGGTTCGCAGCAATCGTCACAAGTCTGCTCGCACTATCGAAACCGACCCCCTGACATGCCGGACTTCCAGGAGATTGCGATGCTGCTCTTGCAGCAACACACCAATAGGGTTCCAATGGTACCCTCTCCGCGTTTGGTCGACCACAGGCTACGACTTGGGGTTAGTGATCGTCCTTGTCGCTGAAGACATATTGCGGGGTCTTCTTCCGGACATGGCTTCCTTTTAGCGCATTGCGCTGAGGTGTAGCCCCTAATTTGATGAAGAGCGGACGGGTGAGGGGTTGGACGCCCATCGCGGTAGTGGCTGGCCTGATCCGACTTAGCAATCATACCCCCCCCTGAGCTGAGCTGTACCACTATGACGGGGGCGGCTCCACTGTACTCCAACGGTTTTCACCGGGAGCCTCACTGCAACGATTCCTTGGTTTGTTCCGTAAGGCCCGACCGTCTTGTAGAGTCCAAAGTCTTCACGACATGCGGTGGTTGACTCAGAGGTGGAGCAAGCTGTGCGCCCACAAGAGCCGCGGTTGTGAAGGAGACAGGATTTCTACTCTCTAACGGCGTCGCTGTTAGAGAGATTTAGGACGGACGCTAGTGGAAACTCGTGAGCGCTGTGGAAATGTCGTGTGGTAATTGAAAAGCACCCGCCTCATGGTTTGGGAGGCCCCAGTGTCCAAGCGTCCTGTCAGAGGGGTAGGCGCAAGACCGGACCGATGTCAGACATGTGACGTGGGAAGATCTGAGCACACGTTGAGTTTCGACTGGAGAGACAGGAGGAGATAATCAGGGATCATCCAATATACCACGACCGACTAACGGCGATCTCATACGATCTTTGATAGTGCGGGTGATCCCACTTTGAATTTCCACCGCAACAGTGGAGGACTTGAGAGCTAAGCTTGGGCCCATTGACGATCGTCATCGGAGAATTTCCCTCTCGTAGGTGAGCAGGGCTAGCAGGACCGCGAAGAAGGCTGCTAACTGTCGGTAGGCAATGATTCGTAGCAGCCACCAAATGGCACGTCTCGGCAAGAACCAGCCGTACAATGTCTCCACCAGAGGCCTAATCCGCCAGTATAGCACGCACTTGAGACCAATATACTAGGGTCTTCTCAGTTGACAAGGTGAGTTGGCTGCTCAGCTGCTGTCCTCGTGGAAACCTTCGAAATATTTCTCGAAACGTGACGTATTCCGGATGCATGAAATGAGCCTTGCTGTTCACATTTCGAACGATCTCTTCACAGGGATTCAGATCGCTCCTGGAGGGGGGTAACTTCGAGGGAAGCCACATGACAACGCATACTTATTTTATACTTCCGCTGATATTGACATATTTCCTACTTCTCATCCGAGTGAAGTTGACGTGAGTCTCCTAAATGACTTGGAAAGCTCTTTGGAAAGGGTGTATGGAGTGCCTGGGCCTGTGCGGCCGGCAATGTACCTTAGGTTCACGCGAGCAGTGAAGCCTAGGTATTCAACAAGAACATCAATTAAGGGCTGGCGGTTATCAGTCGTGTCAAAATGATAATTGTCAGTGTAAAAGGTCGCTTGTCCAGCCCTTTACAATAGAGAATAATAACCTGAATGCCGAAGTTGAAGTACTCAGTCTTGGTTGGTTCACCTTTCCAGCAAAGTATAAATTCAAGAGGAATTCAACAAAGGCACATGCAACCTAACCTGAGCTATACCACCCACCTTCCTCCTCGAGTCAACATAGCCTTAGCTATCGTCAGTCCATCCGGCCCGTCCCACCTTCCGACCCCTTGCTCGATCTCAGCGAGTCCACTGCACCCTGTCTTACCTACTTTGCATGGCTAGACTCGAAACCAACGGCTAGAGTCATTGAGTGACGCGACAATGTCGGGAAACGAAGAGGATTCCGTTGCTCTGTCGGAGAGATTCTGCGAATCTCTGAATCTCTGGTACGTTTGATCCTTCCTCAAAAGCTACATGGTAACTGAATCTCTTTTCTCAGGAATTCTCAGTCTCTCATCACCCTCAAAGCAAGCGGCCAGGAGATAGTGGTCCACAAGCATGTCCTGACGCACGAGTCGGAATACTTCAAGAAGGCACTCAAGCCGCCCTTCCGAGAGGCGCAAACCAGTACCTTTGACTTCGGCGACGATATTTCAGCTACGAACCTTGGCAACTTCGTCTCCTTAATGTACGCTGCAGCCATCTTCAGCGGCGAAGAGCCAACCTTCTTGCTGCGCTTCTCCAACACTTGGACAAAGAGGGCCACTGGACCGCATGTGCTAAAGATCATCTCTCTTCGCAGCCTGATCACGCTTTGGCGCACTGCCGACTACTTCCAGCACCCCTCGATCAAGACTATGATCCAGAAAGAGTTCAATACCAGGCTTAGAGCTGTATCGTACCAACTGGACGATTGGAACTTCTCGTATCATGAGGAGGAGCAACAGCGGGTTCGACTCAAAGAACACCTGGAAGGCTGGGATACAGCTAATGACTCCGCGACGGAGGACTTCCGAAATGCCATTGAGGATGCCATCAAGAAGTGGTGCGGGAAAGCGGCTTTCTCTAAGCTCATAGAGCTGGCACCACCGGCAATGGTGAAGGAGTTGGCCGTAAAGGCGCTATTTCCCGAGCAGGAGAATGGTGAAGCTGAAGAGGAGCCTGATTATTGGGGCGATGATGATCGGGATTGAACACAAACGACAAAAGAACTCAGGGCACCTGCAAAGATGGCAATTTGCAAAGAGTTGGTGCATGCTGCGGAAAGGGCATTTTTCTTCCGCGCGGTTTTTCCTGGGGTGGGAGGTGTTCTTTTTGCGAGCCTTTTGCTTTTTTCCGCGCACATTCTCTTTTGCGCGCAAGAGATGCTCTGCATGATCGAGGTAAAGCCGACATGCTTTGTCAAACAAAATCAAGCCATAGTGCTGCCGACCCTTATCAGAGGTAGAGCTAGATGCATCAGACCCAGAAGACCACATAATGTCAGGCATGACACGTTCAGTACAACGAGTTTGCGGTTATTGACATGCGTCCCATCCCTAGCTGTAATGTCAAACAAAACCTGCTAGTGTACAAGTCACTCAAGCTGCAGTGACGTAAACTTGTGTTCCCCAAGTCCACAAAAAGAACCAAACTCCATACCGAGGTTCCTTGAACAAGCATCTTCAAGGTGATCTCCATCCTGGCACTCTTACCACTTGCCCTCAGTTTCCTCCTGGGAAGGTCTCTGCCACCACTCGTTGAACTCCTCCTCCCTGGCCCGAGCACGATCCAACCGCTGGCGCTCCTGTGCCGAGATCTTCGGGCGGCGGTCCGACGTCTGCATGCCATTCTGGTTATCGTGATGCGAACCACTGCTGTTCCAGTTGCTGGTGTTTGTGGCCTTCATTTTGCCTTCGTAGTTCGAGCTGCTGGCGTTCGCGTGGGGGTCTTCGTAGTCCTCGTCCCGAGTGAGCGCATTGTCCTTCGAGACGCGTCCCTGCTGCTGATTGCCTCCCTTGTGGCCGGGGCGGCGCTTGCGACCTCTCTTCCTGCGGGATTGGTGTTGCTTGCCCTTGTTGCCGGGCTTGTGCTGGAGAGCAGGATACTTGGGCTGGGCGGTGAGGTCGGGGACGGGGTGGGCAGGGGCAGGTTCGAGCAGCAACTGGTTGCGCTCCTCAGCCTCGAGAACCCAGTCCACCTCAGAAGCATCACTGTCGCCCTCGCCGAAGCAAAGGAGAGCACCAGGCGTTTCGTCGACTGCGAGGATGTAATGAAGAAGCTTCAAGTAAACTGAATTGACGTCGTAGTCGTCGTTGCTGTTGCCTTCGTCTGCAATGGCCAGAGCGTTCAGCTTGGTTGGGAGAGCAGAATGGTCCTCCGCAGATAGAGTTGTCTCGTCGTCGCGAATAGGAATCAGACGTCCGGTTGCGAGGGCGGCAACCGTGTTCCAGATGACTTCGACAGTGACTTGCTTGCCCATCTTCTGGGCACTCTCTAGCTCATCGAGGACATAGTCTTTGAGCCTGGCGAGGCGTTTGTTGCGCATGCTCTTGATCACAGTAGTGTGGCAGGCCGCGTGGAACGCCTGGCCACACAAATAGAGATCTTCATCGAATTGAATGAAAGAACCGCTCAAGGGGAGCTGAAAATTCAGCCAGTCTTCACGGAAAGCCTGGCCGTCCTCGCCCAAGTCATCGAGTCTGGCATTCATGGCGTCGCGAAAGTCGTCGTTCATGACCCAAATGTCATGAAAGCTCTCCATCAGGGCATTTCTGAGGTATTTGTCCTCGTCGGCGGAGCGGCACAGTACGTTGTGCGCATCAAGGTAGTTGGTAACGAATGCCCGGTGGTACTTGTGGTTGAAGTCAGTTGACTGGTTCTTGTTGTGGACCCAGCACTCCTTGGTAGTTGTCAGAAGCTTCAAGAAGACCTGGCGGGCGAAGATGAGCAGGGAGCGCGTTAAGAATCGATCTGCGAGGACGATGACGCTGAGGGTGGAGCTGAAGCTATGGCAGGGGACCTGAAACCCGGTCACGTCAAGAACCTTGCGGTTGATTCTTTTCATAGATATGTCCAACTTATCGCCAGAGGGCATGTCTGGCTCAGAAAGGCGTATGAAGAAGTACTGATGAGCCATCTTCAAGTATGCAATGAGGTCTGCATAGGCGATGTCGTCGAGACAGATCTGGGCGGTCTGGGACTCGATGAAGAAACCCCGCAGGGCACAATCGAAGTACACAGAGCCAGCGATGAGCATGTGGCAGTGTACAATGATCTCGACGTCGTCCCTGGTGTAGAGCTTTGCGATGTGCTGGTCGTCGCTGCGCTTTCTTAGCATTTTCAATAGAGTTGGGCATGGGGTGGCATGCACTCACTAGGAGATCGCCTTCAGGCGTTTTAGAACGGGCGCGTCATCTGAGAAGCAACGTTTGAACTCATCTGCGTAGATAGTGAAGTCGATAACGCCTCTGATGATCCTGCCATTGGGTGCTGTGCGTTTATCGTCGACGGTGATGTGCTTGATGGGAGAAGGCCTGCCATCGCGACCATTCGGATGAAGCAGGGCGCCTTCCATGTCGAACTGGCATACTTCTTCAGCCTCTAAAATATCAATCGATCCCAGAAACCTGGATGCCAGATTCTCGATGGTGGTGCTGTCCATCCTGGCGAGAGTAGCAGTCAAGCAAACGCGGTGTCGTGGTGGCTTCTCTGCTGCTGTTGATAAGCCAGCGGCACAGTGATCAGGTTCTGGGGGTTGGGGGAGAGGAAGAGGTTTAGAGGTGCAAGAAGAGCAAGCTTCAAGTTGCTGAGTCGGCAGTGGAGTCAGGTATTCCAGAAATTCGTTATGGAAGCAAGGAAGGTAGGCAGTGAGAGTGTGTGTTGCCGCCGCGGCGATGAGTTAGGGCTTCACCTCCAACAGCGGGGGCAAATACAACGTAACAAAGCTGGACAGATAAACAGAAGCGGGGGACCCTCGAAAGAAACAGTCAAGCAGAAAGTAACCGCAGCCCACAGACTCAGCGAAGACCCTGGCTGGTTGGGGAGGGTTCGCCCAGGGGCGTACCGCACGAGTGTCGCTGGACAACTGCAACATACCCCCACTTCCGCTACCTTAACTAACCGACGACAAGGCAAGGCATCCGTTACTATCTGCGAAACACTTGTAGCGCAACGATAGTGAAAGACACTTTTCAGAGCGATAAGTAGCTTGGAACCTCATCAGCACAGATGTCGTGAGTCGAGATCCCGTGCGTTCACTCACTCCACCCTCACAAAGGGGCCAAGCGTCATGCTGCTTAGTGTCAATGGAGTGAGCAACTGCCGTGGGTGCTAATGATGGGAGTACTCAACAAGAGGAGACTTCCGGGAGAGAACCCTAGAGTATGAACAATGGTACCTTATCTTGATCAGAGCTCGAAGTTGTTGAGCTGTTCAAGGGTCCGCAATGAGGGAACTTGCCCCCTGAATGGCATCCACGAGTGTGGCTCTGCTCCTCAAGCGTATTTGATTGACATTCAAGCTGGAATGATAATGAAAGAGATGGTGAGTATGAGAGAGAAACGAACAGTCTGAGCTGAAGCTTCGAGGATTTGAGGGGGGAGGGTTTCCTGCCGTCCCTCAGGAGAGCAAGAGCGATGAGACGAAGCCGTGCCAATGGACAGTGTATCTTGAATACACACGGTCCTACTGTGGCACGAGTGCACGGGCCTCTGGGTCAGTGAGGATAGAGCGATGAGGCTCTCTACTTCCAGTCCTCACGTGCTGGTTTCTTCATCAAAGCCATATGGCGTCCTTGGTTGTCATTTTGCTCTTCAGCTTCCGGATCGACCTCTGCATCTGAGAGCTTGGTTTTGATGGTGCTTCACCAAGCACTGCCCTTCATCAGTATCGACATCTCTTGGTCATGGTCCCCTGATCTCGACGACACTCCTTAGTCTCTCCTCGCCGAGTGAGTCAGAAGTAGCACACCTTGAACTGGAAGGGAAGCAGAAAGACCGATTCGGACTATTTAGGTTCGTATTCGAAGATACAACGCGAAGACTGCTTCGACAGAAAAGGGAAATAGGCGAAGCTGGGCCTGACGGTGTGAGACCAGCCAACACCCCCTTTTTCATCAGCAACATCAACTGACGGCGACGCGAGTTTCCTTCATTTCACTCTCCTGACCGAAGGTGTCAAGACAAACTTATCGAGGGCTGCGTGGCGTGTCGTCTCAACTCGAACCAACCCCCGCGACGTGTCTGAAGCAAGAGGGGAACATCATCAAGCACCTACCCGACGACCAGCAACGGAGCAAACGACATGGGTGGCTCTGCGTTTGCATCAGGGGAGAACCCCCTTTACACCCCCCGCATGCCGCCCCAGGTCTACCAAGTTGTTAAAGAGCATTGCCAAACAGCTCTGCGCAACCTGTACACCTACGTGGCGAGCCCTATCGATGGACCCGGTAAGAAGGACTACGGTGACATTGACATTTTGGTGACCTGCGAGAGGCATGAAATCATGGGAAGGCACGCCACCGATCTGGCCTCTCGGGACATCAACAAGGCCATTCAAGCTGCTTTGGGGGCCGACTTCTCTCTGGCAGAGAAGAGTGGGTCGCACTTCGCCGTTCCCTGGCCCGACGATCCGTCCGAGGACGGCCACGCATCGGGACAGCCGCGACGCTACATCCAAGTCGACGTTAGTATTGCTCCCACGGTGCGCTCGCTGCAGTGGACGCTCTTCAAGCACGCGCACGGCGACATCTGGAGCGTTCTCGGCTCCGTCATCCGCCCTTACGGCCTGACCGTTGACGAGCAACGCATGTTTATTCGAATTCCCGAGATTGAGCACACGAACAAGAACAAGGCGAAGATTGAACTCACCGACGATCCGTGCGAGATCCTAGAGTTCCTGGGCCTGCCTATCGACGGCTTCTGGGAAGCGCCCTTCGCCTCCGCAGACGACATGTACGAATACGTCGCCCAGTGCCGCATGTTCTGGGTTTTCCCGGGCGACAAAGACACCAACGAGTCGAGAGAAAACCACGACCCGGAGCAGGACAAGAAGAAGCTGAAGTCGAACGACCGCAAGCGCATGAATACTCGGCCCAACTTCAGCAGATGGGTAGATGACTTCATGCCGCGGTGCCGGCGAGAGGGGCGATTCTTGGAGGAACGGACGTCGCGCGAGAAGATCAAACAAGAAGCCTTTGAGCGCTTCCACGTCGAGGCAGCGTATAACCGCCGGCTAGACGAACACATCCGGCAGAAGCAGGCCGATGTCGTGTGGAGGGACATCATCAAGGGGTCGTTTCCCGCCGCTGACCCCGCGGACGAGCACGCGCGGCAGTACCGGGGCTGCGCAGTCAAGGCGCTGAAGAAGATAATCATGGAGGGGGACACGAGCTTCGGGATCGTGCCAGAGGAGGGCTCGCCGATGAAAGACAAGGACGGGTTCTTCCTGTTTGAGAACGTCTACGACTTCATCAACCGGCGGGGTGACGATGTGGGCCAGGCCGCGATGGCGCGCCACAATCAGGCCTACCAGGAGCATCTGGAGAGCCAAGGGGTGAGCAGGAAGGAAACCAGCCCCGAAATGGAGGAGCGAGCATAGCAGGGTGCAGCATCGTGTTTGGAGATATCAAGGGAGCAGAGTCACTTCCGTGGGGTCACAGCGAGCACTGAGGCGTAATCGGATTCCAGAAATCAAGCCATCCAATCTCTATGCATTTCGTGATCATTTCGTCGTGCCGGCTGCCGTGCCGCTCGCCAGGCCGCACGTCTATGGGCGGCTGACTCCCCGCCACCGCAGCCCTTTTGCTCAACCCAACTCCTCGCCATCCAACAGCCGAATGTACAACCAAGCCGCATGCATGTCAATCTCTTTCGCATCCCGCCCGTCAAACAAACAAAGCCGATCAGTCGGTGGCCAGCCTCCAGAGGCCGTCGCCGAGGTAATGCGCCTCCTCCATGACGGGGCCCTTCTTGGTGTCCTTGGTCTCCTCGGTGCTCGCGACGAGCAGGCCGACGGCGCAGGCCTCGGTCTTGCCCTCGGCCATGATGACGGCGGGCTCGCCCTTCTTCAGCTCGCGGGACCAGCGGCCGTCGACGTCGCGCTCGGGCCCGTCCTGGGGGTCGGGCAGGCGGCCGCCGGCGCTGGTGAGGCCGGGGGCCATGAGGGTGGCGCCGGAGAGGACGAAGCGGATGGCGCCGCGGTCGATGCGGAGGGTGGGGAAGGCCTGGGGGAAGCGGTGGACGAGCTTGAGGTGGGGGAGGAGGGTGTCGTTGTCCTGCTGCCAGAAGAGGGGCTGGGCGTCGATGATGTAGAGGGCCACGCGGTCGGGGAGCTTCATCTGCTCGAGGTGGGCTTTCTTGGGGAGGATCTCGTCGATGTGGGGCTCGATGAGCGGGTAGGTCTGGAGGACGGACTGGCGGATCGACCTCTGGACGGACGACTTGAGCTTGGATTTGGGGTTGACGGGGAGGCTTGGGGGGCGGTTAGCTGGCTGGGAGCGGGGAGCCACGCGGGAGGGTTTCACGAAGGGGTGGCGTACTCTTTCTTGAACATGGTGGCGGTTGGGGGATGAGGCAAGTCGGGGAAGGGGAAGGGTGCGTCGTGTCGCGTCTGTCGGAGGTCGGGAGGTCGAAGGAGGGTGGTGATGGTGGGGTTTGGTGTTGCGTGTTGACTTGGTATCGGTCCTTGACTTGAGAGCGCTGAGCAGGTTCAGATTGACACTGCCCCGCACCACGAGCGCGGTCGCAGGAGCAGCAGCGGCGATGGCGGGGTAGACTTCGGCTATGCAATTGCAGCTCGGAGATGCAGATAGACGTATGTGTCAGATAGCGGGGTCGCGGGGCAGAGGCGAGCACGGTGGAGAGCGGCGAGGATGGTAAAGGCAGGGGAAGAGATAGATGGGGAGAGAAGTGTTCGTGTATCATGTTCGTGTATATTGTGTGTATCATGATTTCATTCATTAAACTAGTGTACACCGCTCGCACCCGTGCCGGCACTCAGCTGACATCGCAGCTCGGCACCCCCTCGCAACAACTTAGCCGCGCTCGACGTGGGAGACGGTGCCGTCGTCCTTGACGTGCACGTTCAGGCGGTCCTCGTCAAAGTCCTTGGTGACCATCTGGCCCGGCTTGATGACACGGCTCTTCTCGGGGAGGTCCTTCTTGCAGAAGCACTGCGCTCGTCAGCATCGTCCGTCGGGGACTAGAGGGAAGGAGCCGAGGCAGGGCAAGCGCACCGTCTCGTTGGACTCTTCGTCATGCAGCGTCTTGCCGACAAGCTTGTTGGTCCACTCCTCCGTCAGATCGCCCGACTGGCTCTGGATTCCTGGCACAACGAGAGGCATGGTGATGATGGATCGGGTGGTGGTTCTTGGGGTTGGGTGTGGATATGTGGGATGGTCTGCAGGTTTCGGACCCAGAAGACGAGGCAAACTGAGCTTATAAGCAGTTCAATCCTAGCTGCCACAGCAGGTTGGCAGGCGCAGGCATAGACGACGGCTTGACGCGTCTGGAGGCTCCCGTCCGTGATCAGCGATGACGTCGCATCGGCGTGTGGCGGGCAGCGGCGGGCAGCTGTGGCGGGGTAATGCGGGTCCTCTGCCCCTCTTCGTATGCACCGAGTACCGCCTGAGCTACCTGGTCGACGGACAAGAGCAGTCTGGTAATCTGTCCTCGGGAATCGAGTTCGAAGTCCTGCGTGCTTAATGAGCGTTGGTCCCATGCCATTTGCTCCTGTTTCTTCTGTTTCATTTGCACCTTTTTCGCTGACCTCAGACATACAGTAGCGTCGACTTCAGAGATAGGTACCTTCCTTCAAGGTGCCTCAAGGTACAGGTTCCTAACATCAATCTACATTCCCCGTAAACCGCATACCACCGGTACTTCGCTCACCCTTCGAGCACCGGCGTCCTTCCTTCTCCCCAGCACCCACCCTCCCAACCTTACCCTTGGTGAGCTAAGGCACCTACACTGTGCCACAGCGAGCCTTACAGCGTCCTGCACTGGTCAATCCAGTACTACAGCATCTGATGACGCCTCCGCCTCTGTGCCATTGCTTCCCGACTTTAGTCCCAGCTAAGCTACCCGGAAGACCCGCCGCTAACCGTACCCTCCCGACGTCGGACAGAGTTTTCTCCACAGAGTTGACCAATATGAATGCTGTGGCCGAAATCTTCTTCAACAACAAGCAACCTGCCTGCCCGGCTAGCTCAATCGGTAGAGCGTGAGACTCTTAATCTCAAGGTTGGGGGTTCGAGCCCCCCGTTGGGCTCAATCCTGACGCATCTCGAAAGAGAACTTCACTTTTTGCTTTTCCTGCTGTGTGCAAGAGAAGCCGCTGACAGCGCGATAGTCTGTTTGATTTTTACTCTTTTGACTGGCAAGTCAGATGTATGACCTTGAGCTGAGTGGGCATACATAGTGGGCATACAAAGTGGGCTGGAGAGATGGCGTCTTGCTCCAAGTGAATGCCATCAAATCGAGCCGAAATCACATACTTCGACCCATTGCTTGTGTGTTGAATAGAACATGCATTCTTCAAGACGAGAAGTATCAGATGGTCATGGTCATTCCAGAATCTTGCTATTCACTATAGTCTCAGGTATCACATTGCAATCAAATCGCTTCGTCACTTGAGCCCCTCACCGTTCCAATACCCCCAGGCCAGACCACAAAGGCAACTCATCGCAGTCCTTCTCACACCTAGCCCATCCGCTGCTGGTCCCGGAACGGATCCTCGTCGTACACCTGCATCAGCGGCGACCTCACACTCCCCACCGACACGGCCCTGACCGCCACGTCGGGCCTCTTGCTCTCCCTCTCGCGCGCCGCCGCCGCCGCCTCGGCCGCCTCGGCACGCGCCCGCATGGCCCTCTGCTTCTGCTTGTCTCGCACGCAGAAGAAGCACAGGGACGCCGACGTGACGATGATGGCCGCAGAGAAGAAGATGGCCACGATGACGCCCGACGTGTCGAGCTGGTTGTTCTTCACCTTGCAGACGTCCGGGGTCTTGCCGCAGATCATGCCGTCCGCGCACTTGGTCTTGAGCACGTGCGTCGGGAAGCAGGACAGCGTCGCGCCGCGCGCCGTGCCCGTCGTCTGCGTCGGGCAGAACGTCGTGCTGATCGTGCTGGTCGTCGAGCACGGCTGCGACGTGGCGGCGTCGGCGGCCGTCGCGGGGTCCGTCGGCGTCGGCGTGGCGTCGGCGGCCTGCGGGGCCCGGCGGCGGAGGTCAACCACGTTGTTGTCGTTGCCGCCGGGGGCGTGCTCGCAGCGCTTGAGGGTCCAGAGGGCTTCGATGGCCGCCTCGGCCGGGGTGCAGCCGGCGTCGGTGAAGCAGGTTTCGAGGTCGGGAGCGGTGAAGAAGGCCGGGAGCGCGCCGAAGCAGTGGGCGAGGGAACCCTGGTGGCCGCACGAGGTGAGGTCTGCGAGGGAGTTGCTCTTGGCGTGGACGCAGTCCGAGATGGCGGGCAGGACGGCGATGGCCGGGCCGGCGAGGGAGAGGATCGCCAGGACGGCGTTCGCTGGTAGGGCTGACCGCATGACTGATCGTGTAATACAAGGAGAGCGAGCTCTGTGTCAGATTGCGCAGGGTGAAAAAGCACCAACTAAAAGGCAGGTAGGTGCGCAGAACGGCTGGTCTGAGCAGTGCCGATCACCTGTTGTATCACGAACCAGATGGCTTGGTGTTGAGCGAGAGCAGAGTGATCTACAGAGAAAGCTGCAACACCCGGGGACCACCAGAAATAAATGCACCATCTGCCGCTCGACAGGACTCTTCCCACGAACCAGGACGCAACCCATCAAGGCTGCCCATACCCCGGCTTGCTGCTGACGCCCACAGGCAACGGGCGCACTGCACCTCGCGAAGAGGCTTGGGGCTGACAATCGTGGAGCCATCCCACTGGGGAGCCCAGGGCCCAGAGGAGCCTAGCTTCACCGCCAGCCACCACGCCCAGTAAGGCTGGGTGGGCGGTACACTTTGCGGCTGGCGCCACGGGCGACTCTGGGGAAATCGGACGAGAGATTGGGTTGCAGCTGGTTGGGCAGGGTGAGAGCAGCGGAGGTGACGGGGGAAATAAGAATGGAACGGCCTTTGTTCAGCGCCGGCGAATGCCCGGGATTGGAGGTGTTCAGTCGCAGCTGGAGATGCCCGCGGCACAACGCGGTGTGACACTAGTTGCTCTGTTCATGCTCTGGCGGGGAAAGACGTGGGAGAAGCGCAGGAGTCAGCCTAACGTCTGATTGCTTTGCCGCAGCACATGAAGAGAAACCGCTTTAGCGTAGGTGGCAGGCTGGTGTTGACAGGCTCGCTAGGGTGGCCCCCTCCCCTCCCCTGCAAAGGAGAACTATGCCGGCTGCGGGTGAAAGAGGCTGAGGGCTGCGGTGGACGCTCAGGCAGTAAGCCGGCAGATATCAACCGCCTCCCTGCTACAGCCGGGCAGTAGGCGGTCTAGTTTGGGCGTGTGCCAAAATAAGTGCTCGATGGGCAAACTAGGGAGAGGGGTGTGGGCGACGATGTTAACGATGCGCCATTATGGTGTTCTGTATCTTTGGGGGAACAATTTGGCAGCGCCAGTGCTCTCCTACTTTTTCTACCTATGGACTAATTCAGCTGACCCTGGGCATCACGTGCGTCGTATTACCGTTCACTGGGATTGTTCGACTCTACTGTCGAATGACCAGCTCTACAGCTCATCAACCACCGGCCCAACCTTGGAGACCGCCATCAGTCCTCGTCTTGCTCCCAACCTTATTATGTCGGCTCTACGTGATGCGCCCATCGGCGTCAGTTCTCTGCTGACATGTGAGAGACCAGATACCTTCGGTGACTGGACGACTGATGAATCATCACAATCCAGAGCGATGAATGATTGAAATATCCTCGGACTGATTAAGTCGATCATGGATCTCATTCAAGCCCTCGATCTAAAAACAATCTAGCAAACCCACCCCAAACCCTCGACCTTCGGAGCTGTGGAGCCGCCCTCGGCCCTCCGACACGGAGCCACACGGCAATGGCGCCGGGTGGCTGACGGAGAGCAAGTGTCTCTCTCACCGGGGCATAAAACTGAGGCACATTTATCTCAGTGGCGTGACGGCAGTTGTTCTGCCCCCCACCCCCCAATCTCGTCATTCTCTCCACCATCTTTCCCGCAATGAATGCCGTCGGCTTAAATTTTCAGGATCGCCGCGCCCCAGGGACCCGATGTCGCCATCGGCCCCTATGAGCACGCGGCAGCAGTAGCGCCGTCTGTGACTCGACAAGCCGGACCAACACACCCCAAGATGATAAGGAGCAGCATACCTGACGCGGCCGACGGGCCACACGAGGCTCCACGAGTCGTTAGACGTCTGCAGAACCCTCGCAGCCAAGATCTGCAACTCTGCAAAAGCTCGGGGTTCGTCAATAACGCAACCCAGCGGCGCCGCGTCTAGCCACCAATAACCCACCAACGTTGCCTCGAGAATGGAGTCATGGCACGTTTCTTTCGGACCTTGGCGGGAGATTGGCGAGCGACGACCTGTTTCGACTTGCCTCTTGCGGATACCACGACCTTGGCCCGCGTGGGAAGGATGAGCGCTCGAGGTGCTTTAAAGACGGCCGGAGGGCTGACAGGTCGGATGAGCTCCTCGGATCTGCTGCACGTCGCTTCTTGTCCTCCCCCTTCCTTCTTCTTACTGGTGAGGCTGCACCCGACCTCGTGCAACGAAACAGAAAATGGCTGCAGAGGCGCCCAGGACGAACGAGCCTCTCGATGAGGGTGCTCACCAGAAGGATGTCGCCTTGACCGCAGAGCCAGGCACCGCCGAGGAAACCCATCCTGTCAAGCCCGTGTCTCGGTTCACGAGATGGTACCGAAGCCCTCTGTTCAACGTCATCATCGTCGGGCTGATCTCCTTCACCCAACCCGGCATTTGGAATGCCCTCAACAGTTAGTTCACATATTCTCGGAAGACACTGTTCCCATGCTAACCACCCTCAGACACCGGTGCTGGCGGCCAGCAGGAGCCCTACCTCGTCAACGGAGCCAACTCCCTGACCTTTGGTATCATGGTCTTTGGCTGCTCCATCTTCTCCATCGTCGCCAACAGGATCGGCTTGAAAAAGGTCCTCATCATCGGTACCCTAGGCTACGCCCCCTACTCTGCCGCCCTGTACGTCAACAACCGCTACGGCACTGAATGGTTCGTTCTCTTCGGCGGCGCGACCTGTGGCATCGCGGCCTCTGCTCTCTGGGCCTCCGAAGGCGCCATCGCCCTTGGTTACGCCGATATCAGGGACCGAGGAAAGTTCAGTAAGCTCAGCCCTGCCGCTCTTCGGATCTCCTACTCCTTACTGACACGTCGCAGCCGGCATCTGGCTCGGTCTCCGCGAGCTCGGACAGCTCATCGGCTCCTCCATCCAGCTCTCCATGAACGTCAACAGCGGCGAGCGCGGCCAGGTCGGCTACACGACCTATCTGGTTCTCATCGCCCTGCAGTGCCTCGGACTGCCTCTGGCCCTGCTCATCTCCTCTCCCCAAAAGGTCATCCGCCGCGACGGCACGCGCCTGCCTGACCCCACCAAGAACAAGGCCATCATGGGCGAATTCAAGAAGTGGTGGAAGCTGCTGCGTACGCGCCAGTTCTACCTCCTCATCCCCATCCTCATCGGATTCAACTGGAACGGCACCTACCTCGGCATCTACCTCGTCAACTACTTCTCCGTCCGGTCGAGGACGCTGGCGTCGCTGTGCTCGGGAATCGCCGCGACGTTTGCGAACGTGTTCTGGGGGTGGTTCTATGACCTGCAGTACTTCAGCCGGCCGCAGCTGGCGAAGATCACCTGGTTCTTCTTCGCCGTTACGATGATTGCGCTGTTTGGCTGGCAGTTTGCTATGGAAAGGGAGTACGCCAACTCCGAGACGCCAGTGACGCTGGACTGGGATCTTCCTGGGTTTGGAAGGGGATTTGCCGTGCAGGTTATGTTCCGGTATGTTGTTTTGCCCTCGATGGACGGACCTGGCCTCGACTAACACGGTGACAGCTTCATGAACGAGTCGTACTACATGTTCGCCTACTGGATCCTCGGAACTTTCTTCGACGACATTGAGACCCTGACTCTCGCCGTCGGCCTCGTCCGCTCGTTCGAGTCCCTCGGCTCGTGCCTGGCGTTCGGTGTCGGTGCTGCCAAGGTCGCGCCCATGGTCAACCTGATTATTGCTTGCGTCATGTTTGCCGTGACGATCCCGTCGACTTCATGGCTCGTCTTCCTCGTGCCCGAGAGGCCCAAGGACCACATTCTGGAGGACACGGACGACTCTTCGGTGGACGGAAAGACCGCGCCCGGGCCGGTCAAGACCGCGATTGCGGCGGAGGCGGCTGATGGACCGCGGAGCTGAGGTGCTCTGTCCATATTCTGGAGTCAGGCAGGGCAACAGTACAGAGACTGCCGGTCTGAGGACATTCCAAATAGGGATAGCATTCATGCAACCAAAGAAACTGCTCGCTCGCTTGTATCACCATGCCAGCATTCACATCATCATTCCATCATGATCACTTCGATCTTGGACGCATCGGCCAGCTCCCCGCCCATCATGCCGTGAACATAGCACTCCCCCACCAGCGCGTAGACGTTCCTATCCATCGCCTGGTCATATCTCTTTCCTCGCAGCACAAACGGTACCGTCGCACCCGGGATGATCGCAACCACGTCACCCACCTCCGTCAGTGGCGGTGCCAAACACAAGTACGCATTCTGCGTGACAGCAAGCCGCCGTGCGTAGCATCGCAACTGCGCAGAGGTCAACCACCTAGACGCCAGTTGCATGCGCTGGTACTTGTCTTCCTCCGTAAGATTAACTTCGTCCTCATGCAATGGTTCTTCCATCAGGTGCCGCTTGGCATATTCGTACCACAACCCGTAGACCTTGTCGGCCGGCCACTCCATCCCGCTTTCGCTTTCCCCCACACCAATGGCTGGCGCATCACAGACGAGGGTTCGCCAGAAGGCCTCTTCGTGAGGCTGCCCGTTGGTGTACGTCTTCGACTCAATGGTAGCAGCCAGGGCCCCCGCCTCACGAATCCAGGCGGTCGTCTTCTCCGAGGTGATTGTCGTGTCGAGCCTCTTGGTCACCTGATCAACGGTTGCGCGCTCGTACTCGCTCGTCAAGCGGTCGATCGTGTCGACAATGATAATTTCTAGCTCGAGAGCCGTCTCGTGGACGACGGGGCCCCTGTTCGCGAGCCCGCCAGACGTCTGAAAGCCCTTCCTCTGGCTCGGAAACGCGGCAATGACGGAGCGCTGCACGGTCGTCCAGTCCGGGACCCAGGACGGCAGTGACGCCATCGTCCGCGGCCACCCCACGCCGCTGCAGGAAAGCATCTCGCCGAGGCTGTCCTCCTGCGCGTACAGGAACCGACCCGCGTCGAGAAAGACCTGCTCCGCCGTCTTGGTGTAGTCGGGCGCCACGAGCGGGTGGTTGCCGTCGTTCGCGATGCCCACCAGCGCGAACACCATGTCCCGCGGGTCCGTGGCGTCGAACGTCCAGCACTGCGCGAGCAGCTCGCGGAGCCGGCCATTGGCGCCGGCGTTCTGGCTCTGGTACGTTTTCCGGATTTTGGAGAGGAGGATGCTGTTGGTCACGAGAATAGGCATGTTCTTCTGGCCCGGCACCTCCGAGTCCTCAATCATGATGCTGAACTCGAAAGACATGATGAGGCGGAGGATCACCGGCACCAGCGTGTCCCACTTGAGCGTCTCACGGCCATAGACGACGTGAAGGGTCTTGTTGACGGCAATTTCCTGGACCATCCAGATGCGGGTGAAGTAAGGGTGGGCGAGGATGTGGCCGACCGCGAGCCAGCGGGGGGTGCGGCGCTGGGACACGTACTTTTGGTAGAGCTCCTTGTCGGTCGGGCTCTCGGACGAGATGAAGTGTGAGAGCTCGAGGATGAGGTCGACGGCGAGGCGGGAGTTTTCGCCGGCGCCTAGCCAAATTGTCACGAGGGAGGCGCACTCATAGATGTGTCGCATGATGCCGACTTGGGCGGCCTTTTCTGCGTTGTCTTCCTGGTTGATGCAGATGGAGTCGATCCAGATCCGGCGCGCGGAGAAAAACGGACTCCTGTCGTAGAGGAGATTGTAGACGTTTTGAGTGGTCTTGAAAGGCTTGTCGTCGATCCAGATGGTGCATGTTCGGGTCGGGTCGCCCCATGTGTAGGACATGGCCTCGTAGATAGAGGGTTTGTTGCTGAGGTTAGCGGTGACGAGCTTACAGCAGACTTTGGCCGAATTGCCGCGAGGGAGAATTTCCAAGAGTCGTATATCCCATTCATGGGTCAAAGGGGAATGTTCAAAGGGCTCTTGGGGGTTCTCGTCGAACATTGGCTTTGGTTTTGCTCGCGTCCTCAAGTCGTAATACCGCTTTCCCACTGCTCTCCAGGATACATCCAAGAGCAGCCTGATAACATGACTGCGCCATATCTTTGTATAGACAATGTAAGGGGCGGCAGCGTAAGCGCAGACGACCCAGAACCAGTCCATTGCTTCTGAGATGCTTGGCGGATCTGTCACAGCCTTGTGCAGGCCGTATTTGACCATGTTGATGGTACCACGCGGATAGTGGAAGAAGATGGAGGACAGCACGAAAGTCGGTAGCGTGATCGCTCCTGCCTGCGAGTAGGAGTACCAATTCTCCGTCGAGGGTATATCGAGATCTGGAAACACCAAGGGCTGAGCGGTAAGACCGAAGAGCATGATCATGGTGAAGACAAAAGTCGTATCTTCTGCCCCAATGAACCAGTTGGCGATGAAGCCGAGTAGGATCGCCGTTCGGCCATTGCGCACGGTGAGGGCCGCCAATGCCGGTACCCAGATGGTACTGATCCGGAAGGCGATGTAGTCCAGCACCCAGCCGAGCAGTGCGGTACTGACGTGCCCGAGCACTTGGCCAAAGAGGCGATAAACAGATATGATCCGACGGTGCGTCGCGCGATCCGAGTCACTAACCGCCATGGCAACAAGTTCCCTGCCGCGACATGTGAGGGGTTGAAGCGGGTCACGATCAGCTCACGCTCCCAAATAGGCACCGAGCTGAGGCTCGCCTCAATATTGAAGCCTCGTCGGGTATTCGCCGGTGAACGTAGCCACTTAGACCTGGCCGAGACCTGCATTAGTTTTAGCCGGTGATTATGGAGATTGGCCATATCTCCGGGGGTGTTTCTTGGCGCAAACTAGTCGGCCAGGGATGAACGCGATTGTCGACAACGACGTCAGGTTCTGAAGCTCGTGGTGGAGGGGCTCGCCTGAGTGTATTTGTCCGAACTGAGACATAAATAATGAGAAACGCTCGTCAGGATGATTCGATTTCAATTCGCAGTTCATCAGTCGCTGAACCATCGCTCATATTTCTCCTCTCAACCAATAGTCGATCAAGTCTTCGACACCTAGTTCAACAGAAGTCCATACATAGGATTTACCCCACGAACTGATTGACACCCCCACACTCGCACGACCCACCATGTCAAGCTTCACAAACAAGGTCATCATAGTCGCAGGCTCGGCCTCGGGTATGGGACTCGAGACAGCCCAAATACTGCTCAGCGAGGGCGCGCAGGTCGGCATGTGCGACTTGAACGGCCAGGCCTTGGAGAAGGTTCACCAGGAACTCCCGGCCGATCAACGGGCCAGAGTCTTGACGGGGTCTGTCGACGTCACGAATCGTGAGACTGTGCGCGTCTTCCTGGAGAAGGTCAGGTTGCAGTTTGGCCATGTCGACGGTGTGGCCAACTTTGCGGGCACCGGCGGGCACGAGCTCGGCACGGAGGCCGTCTGGGAGACGTCGGACCAGGAATTCGACTTCATCATCAACTTGAACGTCAGGGGTGCCTTCAACGTCCTGGCCGAGTCGCTGAAGCCGGGCTTCCTGTCTCACAAGGGCAGCTTTGTCCACGTTGGCAGCATGTTCTCGCTTCAGGGATTCTACAACGGCGCCGTCTTTGCCGCGTCGAAGCACGCATCCCTGGGCATGGTACGCAGTGCGGCCAAGGAGGTGGGAGACAGGGCGAGAGTGAATTGTGTGCTGCCGTGAGTGACACTTCTGAAGCCACCCATGATGGGACTGATAGAAAGACTGACCGAGAGAGTGGCGCCATTGACACGCCCATGCATCGCGCTAACCTGGAGCGCGTGCCGAAGGACTTCCCTGCCCCGACGTTGGTGGGAACTTCGAGGGAGGTAGCTGATGTGACCGTTTTCATGCTCAGCGACAAGAGCACCTTTGTCAACGGAGCGGCGTGGAGTGTCGATGGTGGAGCAGGCATCTGATGATACACCCCGATTCCGAGGACAGGTGTCTGGACGAGGTTGCAGCTGGTTGAAGATATGAAGTGGAGTAAGAATCCATTAGAATAAAGCGGACAGGTGGACTGTGGTGAAAGGTCGCTGGGGTAGACATGCATCTCTATCCTCTTTATTGTCGTTGCAGTGTATGCCTTGTAATCACAGCAAGAGACACATCCGAGTATTCTTCACTTTCATAATACTCGGGGTGATTATACCCAGGTATAGAGCTTGCTTGTTCATTTTTCTGTTTATCTGTGTTGTCTTGTAAGCTTCCTGGTATTTGAAGAGTTTGCGAATTATTCCGAGTCTTCTAGAGGCATGCTCATTGATTCCTGCCATGTGCAGGTGAGCGTCGAACACAGACAATCTCGTTGATTTACATGTTCAATGGGAAAGCAAAAGATTCCACGGGTGAGATCCAGCGCATGAAGCTATTGTCAAGACCCTGCGCAGATCCAGCAGAGTCGCTTGCCGTACCTTCCGTCAACCACGTGTGAGAAAATCATTGATGCATGGTGAGTCGTCAATCACGAGTGGTGATAGCGGACACCATTCATTCTAAGTCAACCCTCGAATGATGTCAACTTGTCCCCTGAGCCCAAATTCTTGCCCGTATCCAAAAGCCAGGTAGGAGGTCTCGTGCTGGTCCCAGTCGGATGCCTGCATCTGGTGGTGGGTTTGGTCAAGATCCAGGGTGTAGGGCTGATCCACTCGGTGTGCCGTGACCCATGATCTGCATGATACATGCGCCTCTTGACTCTTTTTCACAAACCCAGGGAAAGCATCGAGAGTATTGCGAAAACTTATTTCGTAAATCTTCATACCGAATAACGATAGATCGCATCCACGTCGTACTCCCAACATTGACAAACTTACAGCATGGCCAGAGCCATCTCCAAGGCTTACCTAATATCTTCGCCGCTGTCACGTGTCAGGCTGACAGCTAGCGTCAACGCTGCGATAACAGCTCCAGGCACTAAACCAATCAGACCCCAGAAATCTTGCTCCCCCCCCTGGCCTGGAATGAGGTCAGACTCTCTGCTCTGTCCAGTTCGTCCAAGATCCACACCAGCTCCGAGTCGCGATATGGTCTTAGCCTAGCATGCGTGGCATCGAATCGACGTACTCTCCATCCGCACCAACGCGTACAGCAGCCTCCTCCTCGCCACGACCGGTGCCATCACGACCACTTCCAGCTGACGAAACCCAACTCACCTCTACACACACACGACGTCCACAGCAGCTCTAGCCCCAGCATTCGCTCCAGCTTCTGTTCGGCTCCGACTGTCCGACACTACCTCCGATCGCCCCCTTCACCATCCACCCCGTCGCAATCCTGGCTCCCGGCTGGGCGAGCTGGCCAGCCCATACTCAGCTCCGGTCGAATGAATGCAACCTCTAAACCCCTTCCTCGCGGCCTTCTTCCGAAGTTCCCTGCCGACCCAGTGCACCCCCGTGCACCACCACGTCCTCCTGGTTCCTAGCACCGATGCGCTCCTCACGTCCCGAGAGACCGAGAGCGGGTCCTCCTCTCAGGAGGTCATCGTCTCCGAAGACTTCCTAGCCAGCCATGTGCTGCGAATACCAGCGACCGCCATCGCGGCGGCGGGGGGGAAGGAGGCCGCACAGAACCTACGGGAGATGCGGGGCAAGGCGAAGCAGTACACCACAATCAACGGTCGCACCGTCGTTATCAAGGACGCTCACGTGTACAGCAACAAAGGTCTGCCTATGACACCACAGTTGGCGGTTTTCCTGCTAACCACTAGCCAGGCTTCAAATCCCTTGCGCAAGCGCAACTACTGAACGATGCAATCTGGTATCCTGATGTCCTCGAGCCTCGACCATGGCTGATCTACTACATCACAAAGCCTCTCGTCGGAGTATGGGAGGAGGTCACGATCACGCCGGCAACACTGATCGAAGGTGCGGCCAAACGTGCCATGGCCGCGAATCGAGCCGCCAACGCCACTGCCAACGACGGCGCCGCCCTCCCGCGCAAGAAGGACATCAAAAGCTTCCACGAGCTGCTCAACCAGTTCCCCATCATCGCCCGCCAGATGCAGCCAGGCCTCGAGAAGCTATTCCTAGAGTTCACCATGGTCTTCGAGCGGCCTCTCCCTCCGCCGCCGTCTGCCTCATCAATACCTGATCCCCTCCCGGATGGGCCGATTGCCTCTGCAATGAAGAAGGCTCGGTCCAGCAGTATGTCGACGCCGAGGGACGGAATCAGTGGCCCCAAGTCTGTGCCCGTTACCGAGCCATTCTATGCCGAGGATGACGAAGATGTCATGCGCGCCTCCTTCGAGACCGCAGTCACCACCGCCATAGACCTATTCCAGGGTGTCGACAAGCAACAGCTGTCGATGCTCGGCGCGACGACCGACCTGACAGGACCGATCGTGGAACGACTAATAGAACGCTATGTCACGGAGAACGTGCACCACCTCATCTTCCCTCGCCTCAGCGCAATGAAACGACCTTACGACCTGGAGCTGGAGGCCAAGATTCGCCAGATGGAGTTTATCGACTTGTCTCAGCTCGGCATCGGCATTGAAGGCGGTTCGAGAGTCAAACATGACCTGACTATCCACCTCGGACTGGCTGTTGAAGAGTTTAGAAAGATGGGCAACGCGATGAGCCCCCAGGAGATGCTCGACTTGCTGCTTTCGACGACCAAAATGGTCACCCAATTGACAGCTGTGGAGGAAGCAAGTCAGGCGCATAACTCCTCGTCTGAAAAGCCGTCATTGACTGTCAACGCTGACACGCTCGTGTCTCTCCTCCTATTTGTCGTCATCCGTGCGCAAGTCAGGAATCTGCAGGCGAGGCTTATTTACATCCGCCACTTTATCTATATCGACGACGTCGAGAACGGCGAGATGGGCTACGCGTTGAGCACATTCGAGGCAGTCCTCGCATACCTCGCCATGGACTCAGGGGGCCTCCGTAAAGCGAGCCGACGGAACAAAGCGCTCTGGGACGCTACGCGCAACGGCAACATGGAAGAACTTCAGAACATCATGGAGCCGGGCCCCGGTCGTGTTCTTGACCACGACGATGACGATGACGCTGTCTTTTGCGACTCTCCAGTCCCAAGCCGACCGTCGTCTAGCTGGAGCTTTGCCAATGGTTCGGCGCACGGATCAGCGTCACGAAGATCGTCAACAGCGTTGTCGTCAGCAGAGCGATTCTCCTTGGGATCGGGGCTGAGCCATGTCTTCCCCTTCGAGGCTGGCAGCGAGTCGTCGGTCTCGGGTGTGGACTTCGTGATGCCGCCGATTGTCCGCATCAAGAAAGTAGCCATGGACACAAGAAGCATGTCTAGCAGCTCTGAGATCTCGTATCATTCGCGCGCCGCGAGCTTGGGAACATTGGGAAGCGCCCTGGAAGGTGACATCACCGTCGAGCGGTTATCCCAGACACATGACCTCTTCGGGGAGTCTGTACTCATGATGGCCGTGCAACACGAGCGAGCCGATGCGCTACGGTACCTGCTCTCGCTCAACGAATACTACTCCAGCCAGATTGTTCTCGACGATATCAACAACGAGGATACCACACTACTAAGCGCCGCGATACAATTAGGTCACACGGAGCTCATCGACACGATTCTCGACTTTGTGACCAGGGCCGCGACCACGGAGCGATTATCACGCTACCTCGCCTTTCAAGACATTTGGGGCCGTAGCTGCGCGCACTACATGTTCCACGCGCCGTACCTCATTTCCAAGATTGGCAGGCTGGTGCCGTGGCGGCAAAAGGACAAGAACGGACAGACGCCACTGTTCGCCCTTTGCCGCTCGTACGACCACGGAAATTACCTCGAAATGGTGCCGGCCGGGCTGGATGCGGCCACGGCAGCGCAACATGACGGGCAGCCACTGCACATCGACGACCACATTGACGGAAAGGGCAATTCGCTTCTCCACATTGTCAACGACCCCCAACTGGCGCTCAGAATAATGCAGCAGTGCGACGTCGATGTCAACGCGACGAATGACAAGAAATTCACGCCGCTCATGGTCGCCAGCAAGTACGGCAGGCTAGACATGGTCCGAACCCTTTTTGTGGACGCTCGGGTCGATGCCGCGGCTCGGGAGCTTCGTGGTCTGACGGCGGTGGAGCTGGCCAAGGACGACGAGGTGCGGAACAAGATTGACGACTTGGCCTTGTTCAGTATGCCACCAAGCGCTGACGCTCGGATTACCGGCGTCGTGAGGGCGTATTTTGTCGAAGACGCCACGATACGGCTGGTCCTCAAGTCTGCCGCCCCGGCCGACCACCTGACGTATACGGTCACCACGAGTCGGCGGTCTCTCTCCGATTTTGAGCACCTAGGCAACCTACTAGCTCTAGAGAACCCGGCTTCGTGGATACCGTCAGTGGCCAACGCCAGGTCACCGTTCCAGATCCCGTCGAAACCGTCCAGGGCCGTGTTGAGGGACATTCAGATACGCACTGACTGGTTCCTACGGATCATGCTCGCGCACTCGACGTTTTCGACGCACGAGATGCTGTGGGAGTTCTTCTTGGTGCCAGACATCCAGCTGGACATGATGGACCAGCGCAGCAATCTGAAGGCGGAAACACGGGCAGAGAAGGTTCGAGAGGAGCTGGAGCCTCTAGAGGACGTCCGCGAGGTTGAGCAGTTCATCAACCACGCGCGGGACATGATCCGCAGCGTCAACTACTCCACCAAGAGCGTTGCTCGGCGAGCCAGCTCTGTGGGGGTTGTTACTTCTGGTGAGTTGCCCGCCCGACCGTGATGTGCTTTGACTGACCTTCTGTAGACCTCCACGACGCTGCCTCGCTTCTCCATCGCGCCGTGTCGACTCTGCCGTTCCTGCCGGAAGCACACCTGACCGCCCTAGAGTCCTACGTACGGGTCCTGGCGCCCACCCAGCTCAGTCCCCCAACAGTGTTCCACGGCTCGCTCCTGGCACTGCAGACAACAGTCCAAGCCCTGCTCTCCTCATTATCGCGGCCACCGGCTCTCATCTCGCAGATCGCAGCGGCGCGCAAGACCATCGAGCGCAACTACAGCTCTCTCAGTCGTTCTTCCAGGTGGCCGCTAGGGTTGCTGGATGACACGCGACAACGGATGAACGAGGAGAAGGAGGAGAAGGCGCGCCAGTCACAGGAGCAGCTGGACGACCTGGGGCGGGAGCTGCGGTACACGCAGCAGGTGGTGGCGGGGGAGCTGGCGGGCTATCACGAGCTACACGAAAAGATGGGCCGGCGGGCGATCCGGCAGTTCGCTCGTGGCATGATCATCCAGGAGCGGATCCGGCTCGAGGGAATGACGAGAGCTCTCCGGAAGCTCCGCGAGGGACGAGAAGATGTCCCTCAGCCGAGCGTTTCAGGTGCAGCGAGCGATGGTGTGAGTCAAGCGTCAGAAGGGCCGGTTGACGCACCAGCAGCAGCAGCAGCTGGAGACGGCGCAGATGCAGGCGGATCCGAGGTGGCGAGCTCGCCCGGCTGAGATGATGTTTCCCGGTGGACAGTCGTCAACACCACGGCCGACGCGTGAGATGTGGACGGTTCGTCGCGACGCGTCTACTGAGGCACGCTTTTGACTGGTGAGGAGTGTCCGGGGGAGACCCGGGGGCACAAGGTGGGCTCCTGCAGAGTGATGGGGCCACATGTCGGGGAGGGGAGGGGGGCTGGGTGATCGTGTACGGACATCTCCATCGGGGGAACACAGACTTGACAGCCGGGGACAGGGCACACGGCACGGGCTGCCTCGGCGGGGACGATCGAAGGTGTTTTTTTTATGGCTGAACTTGTCTCGCCGGCGCGGGATCTAGACGGGCAGGCGTTGTGTTTGCGCCATGTCTGAGTGGCGAAAGCGATAGAGGCTTCTTGGGTTCTTTTTGTCGTTGGTCTTTACTTGGCCATTGTGGCCTCCTGAGCAAGTAGGAGCTAATACGCAGATGGTCCAGCCAGTCTGTTTTTTTATTCTTTGAAGACCAGTCCCCGGGCACAGCTGTATTGCTGACATCGTGGTTCGGCATCGTGCTCGGCATCGTGGTTCGGATACATCGTCCCAAGGAGTCTGCTTGAGGAGAGCCTCGAGCAGGATGATCATGTGTCCAAGCTCCAGCCGAGCTCCAAAGCTCAACAAGCTCGTCGTGCGGTCCATTGTGCATATGTCACTCGCTGCAGCAGACGTCCGCAACGACGACCTCGCCAAGTCATGGCCCATGACCCCCAGCCTCCTCCAGATTGCCATGTCATTCATTCATGCTCGTCGTCGGAACCACGGACTGCATGGGATTCTAGCGTGTGAGTCACCGCCACCTGTCCGCCGCCTGCCAGCATGGGCAGCTGCATGCATGGCCAAGGGCCCTTCTCCGCCGTCCCTCCATCCCGGCGTCTTCGAGGTCGAGATTGGCGTCGTCCCATGCTCGTGAAACAGAAAAAAGAACAACGAACAGCCGGGACGGGAGGGAAACACGCTCCCAATGAGAGAGCGCGGGAGCCAATCGCTGGCGGCGCGTGCCGATTGGCCGGCTCCCCCTCCACGGCGCGTCAAGATTGGGCAGGGGGGTCGGGCCAATGGGGGGCGGGATCCGGGGTCCGGCGCCGGCCAATGGGCGCGCGGATGATGGTGGCGCGTAGCAAAGGGGAAAAGAGGACGCGGTGAGGCTGTGCAGCGTTGTACGCGGCAGGGCACGCTTAGGTAAGGGCGCTTCGCGGGGATGAAGCCGCGGGGGCCAAGGGGCGCGAGACACAGGGCGGCAAGCCAAACCGCTTGCCGTGCGCCGGTTCATGCTCTGCTCGGCCTACTGACGCGGCAGCCGGCCTGGTGGGCGAGGCGGCAGGCGGCTCACCTGAGCCAGACGGTCTCGTCCCCTCCCTTTTCTGGAGAGAGAGAGAGAGAGGGGCGAGCGAGGCCGCGGAGGGGGGCACAGCCGGCGGGCCTGAAGCTGGCGTGAGGGCGGCTTTGTCTGTGTAAGCGCCCTTGAGCAGGTTTAGGCGCCGGCGGTTAGGATGGCGAGGGAGCAGCGCCGAAGGGCCAGACGGGGGGGAGATTGAGGGTCTAGTGGTGGAGGTTCATTTTGGGAGCCGCTCGCCTTTGGAGATTGCAATGCGAAGTTACACTAGGAAGGTGAGCGGTCGCTTGGTCTGGTGGTCTGGTCTGGTGGTCGGTGTATACGAGGTAGGTCAGAAACGGAAATAGAAGGGTGAGTGAGGGTGCATTTTAGTGAGTGATGCTAGGGGGGGTGAAGACGGAGAGAGAGCAAGAGAGCAGAGCACAGGGGAACGAAAGCTGGCAAGGAGAAGGGGACGCGGGAGATACTGGAAATTCTGCAAACTCGAATCGCAGCTCCAGGCCCACGCGTGTTGCCTGTTTGGGAGTTGGCGATGGCTTCGCGGTCGTCGCGACTGTCCGACTGGGAGCGCGACGTAGCACGGCGCAACCGCGACATCAACAGCAGTCCCGGTCCACGTCCACGTCCATGCCTGCCACGCTAGAGCTGTACGACGCTGGAGCTCTTCCAGGTCGTGTCTTGGTGTCTAAAAATGAGTCAGAGACGCCTGCAGCTTTCCTGCATGAAGCCTCGACCAGTGACAGCTGAGAAGTGGCAGGACAGAGGAATAACCCCAGATCGAGGTACGGAGGTACAACAGTCCTCCGTCATGTGACTCGACACTGTGCTTGTGGCTGTGGCTGTGGTGGTGCAGCACAGTCCGCGCTTTCCCGTCCCACCGTCAACCTCCACGCCCCGAGTCGTCTCCCCCAACATCCCAGCATCCCCATCATCCCACCCTCAACCCATCAACGACACCTCCCATCGATACACCCTTCAACCGCCCTGCCGGCCACTCGCCCGTCGTCTCTCTGCCCGATCCCACAAGAACACCCGTCGTGTTTCAGATGGACACCCCGGCACCAAGGCCTGTTGCGTCTCATGGCCGAGACCCAGGGCCCCCAGCCTGACCCGATGCGGTCATTGTCTTCGCCTTCCTTTGCCTCTGCCGAACGACGGCTGCTGCTGGTGCCACCAGGACATGGGTCCTGGCCGTGGATCCAAGGCCAGCACCAAGACCCGGCGCCGACCTTTCGCGCCGCATCACCATCCATTGGGCTCCAGTCGTCCGCCATCATAAAGGGCCTCGCAGTCCCCCTCCTCCTCACCACCACCACTCGTCTCATCAGCATTCCTCGTCTCTCCAGCATCCCGCCTCTCCTCTTTCCCAATCGATTTCCTTCCTTTCCTTGTGTATCCCCAGAAACAAAAAAGAACAGATAGATCTCCACGCTCGTCCTTGACGCGGCCTCTGCTTCACGGCACTTTTCATCTCGATCTCTCAACCGCCCCAGAACTCGACATCGCCCGGAGCTGGTCTCCCCTCCTTTCCGCCCTCGCCCGGTAATATCGTTAATCTGTCTGTCCGAGACAGGCAACCCGGCGAAACCATGTCCACGTAAGAGCCCTCCCCCTACCCCTTACCCCCTCTCATACGCATCAATAAGTCCACTAACAAAGAAACAGTCTGGCAGCCGACATGGCCTTTGACTTCGCCTTCCCCTCGTGCGAGACACCTCCCAACTTCTCCTTCGACCCTTCGCTCCTGGACATCCCCTTCAACCCCGGCCACGCCCGCTCCAGCTCCCGCGGCTCTGTCTACTCCATGGTCTCCGCCGCCGACTCCATCGCCGACACGGCCAGCACCCGCATGAGCACCCCGAGCCGCGCCTCGCCTCCCGTCCACCACCGCGGGCCCATCCTGCTGCCCAAGATCCGCTCGCAGGATCAGGGCCTCGAGCAGTCGCCCCCCAAGCGCCAGAAGACGGCCTCGCCTCCCGCCCGCGTCGTCCCCAACCGGGTTGCCGCCCCCGCCGCCGCCTTCCGCCCTTCCCACGCCCGCAGCTTCACCAACCCCGAGACCATCTCCTGGGGCATGCCCTTCTACCCCCAGGCCGATGACATGAACAGCTCGCTGCTCTGCTCGCCTGTCACCTTTGTCGAGGACGATGAGTTTGACTTCTCCTCTCGCCGCGCTTCCACCTGCAACCTCGACGACACGGCCATTGAGAAGTTCGGCTTCCCCACCTACCGCCAGATGCCCTCTTACATGCAGGCATCCACGCCAACACCAGTCAACCAACAGAGGCAGCAGCAGCAGCAGCAGCAGCAGCAGCAGCAACAGGTCGATGCCTTCGCCTATCCCTCGTACGCACCTCGGGCTCCTTCCCCCCTGAGCGTCTCGTCGACTCCCGACCCCGTGGCGACAACAACCCTCCACGACTACCTGACCGCTCCCAACCCGGCACCCTCTCTGGTCCGCACTGTCTCCTTCCCCATGCGCGACCCCCAGGCCAAGAACTTCTGGTGGGATGTTCGCCAAGTGCGCCCGTGGTCGTCCTTCAACATGGAGACAATCCTCGCTCTGCCCGGCGCAGCGACGCTCCTTCATTGCCCCGTCCCAGCCCCGCTCCTCCCCATGCCGGCTGCTTCCGCCCGCCACCCCGAGACCGAGTCGGCGCTCCACTCCATCTACGCCGCTCACTACCTCCCCCGCCTCAACGCCGCGCTTTCCCTGTCCTCGACGACCCCCTTGAGCCTGTCTCTGGCGCCCAAGGCCTCTGGGGCCAGCGCCACCTCAGAGCCCCTCTTCCTTGCCACCTCCTCGACTGATGCTGTCTCCGCGGCTGCCATCTTCGGGGGAAACCCCACGGCGCGCGCCGTCGGCCTCGTTCGTGCCTTTGACCGCTTCAACACCGGCATGCGCTCGGCCGGCCCCGTCGCTCGCGTCGAGTACCTCCGTGGTCTCGCCGCCCTGCACCACGCCATGCGCGCCCACGGCACCCGCTACGGCTTCATCCTCACCGAGATTGAGCTTGTCATTGTGCGCAACGGAAACGAGCGCACGCCCCATTTTGGCTTCCTCGAGGTCAGCGCCGTACCCCTCGCGGGCGGTGACGGCGACATGACCGCCTGTCTCGCGCTCTGGGGCCTCTGCGTCATGGCGGGTGATGCCGCCGGCGCGTGGAAGGCGGAGATCGGTGCCCCGGCCGAGGGCACGAGGCGCAAGGCGCTCGCGAGGGACTCGTGGATGCCGTCGCCGCAGCTCGCCGAGAAGCGGGAGGCCAAGAGGGCGAGAGGCTGGGTTTGGCCCGAGGATGCCGTCGGCAGGAAGGAGCTCGGCAAGAGGGGTGTGAGATATGGCGGTGTTTGACCGTCATGAGACACGATGTCACGGCTGGTCCGTGCTACGATATGAGTGATGGATCTTGTAATGAGAGACGCGGGATGACTGATGATGGTCAGAGTCTTTGGTGTCTTGGTTAGGATAGCTCGTAATATCAAAGCGTCAACTTCACGGTGCTCCTCATGTCGGTGTTGTTCGAAGCGATGTCACCTTCCATCACTCATCTATTGGAACGGGGTGCTGACGCGTAGCTGTAGTGTTCAATCATCTCGATGTTGCAATTGATTGCTCCGAAGGTCAAAAAGCCAGCCCGCGTACGCTTTTGCCTGCGCTTGACTTCACGACTTGAATTTTTTTATCCAGTGACGGAAGGACGTCAAACAAGGCCCAACAACATGGGACTCAGAATGCTCTTCCTCGGGTTGACTTATTTTCAATTCATCACTACACTCAGATGGCGTGTTGGCATCCCATGACGTGAAGTGCAGGCCGGACATCGCAGACCATTCATCCTTCCTGAATACAGGGAAGCTCCTAGCCAATGGTCACTCGATTCTTAAATCCCATAACAGGTTCATTTCGGCAAATGTTGACATCATACGATCAGCGAGACATGCTGTTACCGAGGCGGAATTGGCGGCCGCCGGCCGACGACGCCCAGCTGAGCATCCCCAGACCACATGTTCAATTCGAGTGTGACAATCTCTTACGGTTAAATTATGGGTGCAGCAGGCCCCCTCAATTCATCAAGCCACTCAGCCGGTAGAAAGTCAGACACACAAGCCCTCGAGCGTTCAGCCCTGCGGGTCGGGTCAGCATCATCTGCTTACAGCCGTGGAATGCGGCCGTTGACGGAGCTCAGCCCTGCCCCCATCAACATACGCGGATGAACGGCGGTCAGACTCGCCAGGGCGTGAGACGTGATTCGGCCCCAACATCCTTGTGCTTGGCTGACGGAATGTTGTAATAGTTACGGCCGCTTGGCCCCTATTTCCCCGGGATCCCCGCCCTTCCGTTCGCGGCCGGGACGCAGCACCTGGTCACGAATCTGACTTCGACGAGAGCCCGATCTGGGAATTCTCAACGTCGCTCCGGTGTGGCTTTCACCTCGTACATTCTCCCAGCCAGTCGGGCGGCGAGCTCCCCTCCCCGGAGTCTCAGCTAGCACGCTTGGCCGCCACGGTCGATGTGCCACCCGCGCAGCTTCAATCGCGAGTCCACGGCATGTCTTGGAATAGGGGCAGACCGCCATCTATTCTTAGCATCCGTCCCATTGGGGAATCAATTTCGTACGGCATGTCTCGTATGGCGTCGCATGCAGGCAATGTGCTCTGTCGACGCGGGATGAAATGCTATAAGACCCGGAGCTCCCAGCCTGTTGTTCACCGACACCAGTATCTCGACAAGCACAGTCAACCAGCAAACAGCCTCCAAACCGCCAGACCAGACCAAGCCTCAAGCGACCCTACGTCCAAAAAGAAAATGCCTTCCTTCAAGACCCTCGCCGTCCTGGCCGCCCTCGCCCTCGGCGCTGTCGCTCTGCCCGCCGAGCCCCGCGACGAGGCGCCCGAAACCTCGCCCGCCGCCGAGGGCGTCACCTTCGCCGAGGCCGTCGTCGACCTCAAGCCCGGCGTCCAGTGCGGACCCAACAAGTGCGGCCCCGGGCTCGTCTGCTGCAACGAGAGCTGCGGCATCTGCACGCCTCCTCGCGGGCTGTGCATCACCCTCTGGTGCGGCGAGCCTGCGCTGTCTGTTTAGGGGGTTGCCGGGGATGTCTGCGGAGATGGAGGACTGGCGCTACCTATGGGGATGATATGTGAGGGCCGATTCGCTGGACGGTTGGGATTTGCCTGCCCTGCTGGGTAGCTGCTCTCCAAAACATGTAGAAAGACAAAAAGAGCCAGGCCTCCATGTCATCAACCTAGAACAGTATGACACAGGATTTCCCATCGAACCCCCTTTTCAGCGGCTCGTAGCTAGCCTGGCTAGGTATTCCTGCAACGATGAATAGATACCTCTTCACAGTTGACCGCCTACTGCAGCTTGACACAGGGGGAGGCTGGTGATTTGATTTTCAGCGTCGGTGATATTGACGTACATGATAAGATGCAAGGAACAGGTGTAAGCACAGGGACTAAAATCCAGGTCATGTTTCACTACAATGAAGGCTGCGGACACTTTTGCGGCCGGAGACCCCGAAAGATGCATGCCTGACGAATCCCGTCTTCCCAAAGTAAGCAAATCAGACGAGCTACGTTAGGCTCTCCAGGGCACTGGTTGACTATCCAGGGAAACGATATACAGAGGCTGTTAGAAGTCGGAGTGCAGAGCCTTGTGTTGGAATCTGAATTGCGCGTTTGCCCGGGAAGGGGCTTGATTCTGAAGCACCAAAGCCCCGTGTAGTATGGATGATTCACCCGCTCAACTGTCTGTGAACACCTTCCGGGTGAAACAGGAAGAAATAATTAAGGGCATCCAGGGTTGTCAGTGGAGAGGAACTGCTCCTGGAGCCTCCGCAGAAGCACACTAGACTATGGCATTTACGGGGATGTAGTAACCTATGGAAGGTTTGGCTCACTTGGCATAGCTTCTATTCGTCTTCTATTGCATTTGTTGATCGCTTTGACTTGGGATCAGACAAATCATCGTGAATTGTTGACGTCAGAGCCATTGAACCAAGGAGATAACATCTCCCTACTGTTCAGGTATATTACGATTGTGTGCATTCTACCTCCTGGCTGCTACAAACCAAGCACCCACGAGTGATAATACTCGATCCAAGCTTGTCCTACCGCCTCCTGCCGAAGACATCGCCATGTCTTCGTTCCCCTTCAACTCGACTGGCGGCCAAGTGGCGCAGGCCTTCGAACATCGCATCCAAGTGCGCGCCTTTCTTATCACAGACACCAACAAGAGTGGGCTAGGGGCTGCCATCGTCAAAGAACTCGCTTAGCATGACCGTGTACACCGTGCTTGTCAGCCGGAGCCGTGAAAAGACCGAGCCAGTCTCCAAAGAACTCCGAAAAGCTAACAAAGACGTCTGCATCACTTTCCTAATCTGCGAACTTTCCGACTTCGACTCCGTTAGCTTAAAAGCTGCCTGCATTAATGACAAAGCCTTGATTCCTAAATCGACGTTGTCATCAACAATCCTGGTGTTGCGGCGATTGAGGACTACACTGTCGACTAGCAAGGCTACGAAAAACAACTTCCCATCAATCATCTTGGCAATTCGATCATGCCGAAGATACTCGCCGCTGTCCAAAAGACACGAATTGTCAATGATTTCTCGGACAGCAAGACGTACGACGATCTGGTAGCCTATGGCCAGAGCAAAGCAGCAAAATTCTGTACTCAGTTGCATTCGCGAAGAGGCTTTCAGCCTACGGGACAGTTTAGATTATGACGACTGGGTTGAATACTCATTTTAAGCCGGGGATTATCGAGCGACTTGCCAGTACTGCCCTCGAAGTTCATGCGCGCGACATTCTCGTACCCGAACCAGCCGAGAAGACCCTAGACGGTTGTGCTCGTAAGGGGCTACAAATGCTGGCTTTGTGAAAGCCATCGACAATTAGAAACCAAAAAATGCAGATTTGAGACCATTCCTTTCTTGCGCACGCATGTTCATGGTAATGAATCATGCTGGAGACCTGGAGATGCCATGAATGTGATGACGACGCCGAGAGTCAGGGGAAACCCTCCAAGCAGCGAATACAGACACTTTCATCACTATCAGCAAATATTTAGCTCTCTCTAAACACATTGAAAATAATTGATCGTGAGATTTTTCAGTATCTTCAGCTCATGGACTGAAGCATTCTACCAAGTGTCGCATCAGTCTACATGCAAGCGAGTCAACTGGGAAGCTGATGGCACTGTTTACTTGATGGTCCTCAGAGAAAGACTTTGCTTGACATTGCTACTCTAGCTTGATTGAGACAACCCATTCTCAATTTCGAGGTTACCGGTCGTTGGTGTTGTTCGTCGCAGGCAGGTCCTCTTCAGCCATCTTGGAGGCCAAATCAACGACACAAGAGAAGATCTTTTTCGCAGCTTCCTTGGAGATGCCATTTGGAACTTCAAAGTACGGCAAAACGTTCTGGGGTCTGAGCTTTTCAAATAGCTCAATCTCCTAAAACAGGGGTGAGCTTTCGCATGTCTAGGGGAGCTGTACGTACCCAATCTTCCTGGACTTTGGGCCGAAACATGCCTCGTAACATGGCACCTTTGTCTGAAGAACTGCGGGAGCATTGCACCAGGATCGTCGGAACGCCTGACCGCAACTGCGATAGAGAGTGCTTCAACTGTAAAAGAAGGCCATTTGTGAGAAAAGGAGCTATCGCGTAAGGAGGTAACACTGACGTCGGCCAGCTCATGTCTACTTGTGAGTTTATGAGCGCAATACACGATGATGTCGGCTTTCCAGTGACTGTCGTATGCTGTTGGCTCTAAGGCACGCTCATCTTTTCCTTGCGCGCGAATCTCTACCGCTCGATCGGGCCCTGATGAGGCCACGCCGGTAGCTTTCAGGCTGGGGATGTAATAATGCTAAGCTCTTTAGTAAGGAAATTCCATACAGCCTGTGCTCTGCGCTTATTTCTTTCACTTACTTTGGCATGGAGATAGCCCAGAACGGGGCCCTGGTTGCTGTCGACAATGTCCCTGTTTGGAATTAGTCTGGGTCTCCCTCTTCGAAATGCTTTCAGAATTGAGCACGCACTGCACAATGTTATGGCTTCGCGCATCGCCGACGACATAGATTTTCAAGGTTTTGCTAGTGTGCTTTGCCGAATTCATTGCTTGCCAATCGTGGTGAAACCCGGATGTTGGGGTGATTCTACGAAGCATCTGCCGCGGTGGTGACCATGGCTCATAAATTTGCCGATTCGGCGACGGAGGGCTGCTGTTTGTGGTTGCCTCAGAGGTAATGGCCCTGGGTGGAGGCATGCTCATCAATTCAGGGGTTGCCTCAGAGGTAAGGACCTCAGCTGGAGGCATGCTTGTCATTTCAGGGGGTGAATCGGCCGAAGCCTCAAGATTTCTTTGAGGACTTTGTTGGTCGACAGGCTCTTCGGCGGGGCTTGCGGGCTCATTCGAGGCGGTCTCGCTACCCTCGTCGTTCCAGTCGACGTCGTCAATAACTGTCTCGGCGTAAGTCGTCAAGCCGTCGAGATATTGTTCGAGGATGTAGGCCTGTCCGGAGATTTGCGGGTCGCTGTTGGCACCGAGAGCTATTCGGAGAGTAGCCAGCTGCTCCAGGATGTGAGGGATTTGGCTCGTGTCCGCCTGGACAAGGTCCAAGCCATCCTGTACGCCGTGAATCCCGTGTTGGAGACCAGAAACATCCGCCCTGATCACAGTCGTATCTTGCTTGATGGACTTTGTCATGGTGAGCGTCATGAGCTCCAGGGCGAGGTTGAGGGACCCTCGATATGCCTCGAGCGACGTCCTCAGCCCTGCAACTTCGGTCTTGCCGCTCGCTGCCCATTTCATTGCCCCGGATCGCCCTTCATGAGCCTTGAGAACGGCGTTGATCCGAACGATAATGCCATTGCAGCTCGAGAGGATATCGATGATTTGCGCGCGCAAGGCTTCAGGGATGCCGGCATCAGTGGCAGTTGTGCTGTCTTCTTTGAGGAGTTCAAGGATGATCTGCAGCTCCGATAGCTCGCGGGTCACGCCTGCGAGATCGGCTCGCGCGTCCCGACAGCCACGGACGAAAGTAGTGACGGCGATCGTCGTCTGCACTGCGGCGGTGATCAGACCGATGCAGCCCGTGGCGATGGAGAGGGGATCCATTCAGGCGACAGCGGGGGTGAGTTGAGGTCACACCGAAGTACGTGTTGCCGTCCCAGAAACGTCTTGAGATGTGCTGATTTCGGCTTTCGGCCAGCTCAGTGAGAGAGCAGTCCAGAGAGTATCCTGCGCGATGAACCTGTCGTCAGATGGCGAGGCTCGAAGATAGAGGATGGAAGCTCAGAATACGGTCAGCGGAAGGTAGGTCAGGCTCGGACGAGGATCCAGACCTGGCCTCTCGGGTGTGCTGCGCCTTGCAGCACATGCAATCTGCGGAACGCCACCAAATGCTCCACCGCAGGCTGTAAATCTACCTGCTCAGGTCAGTAGGCACAGAACGTGTTCATCTGTTGGGGTCATTCGGGGTCTCGAAAGATGAACGCTCAATTGACTCGTATGCTGCTTGAAAAGAAAAAGGGTATCCAACGAATGCATCTCGCGATCAACAGGACCCCCCGGAATGTGTTATGCTTCCGTCGCCCAATCGTCGTGTACTCGTAGCTCGTTAAGCACCTATCGTGTCTCTTCAGCTCCATTGACAACCCGCAAAGCCCTCCTCGGTCCCATGACAACGGAGAAGAAGCTCGGCTCCTGCCCCTCGAGCAGCGCCTCGGCGCTCGAGATGCTGTCGCGGTCCGTCGGCGCCCCGCGGCTCGTCCCGTCGCCCGTCCTCCCGCTTCGCACGTCCTCGCTATGCCGAGCAAAGCCGGCTCCCGCGCTGCCACTCCCCGCCGCCGTCGTCCCGCTGTTGGAGCCCGGGGTGATGTCATCAGGCATCCACTTCGGCTCCTTCCCGGGCCCCACCCAGCCAAAACTCTCGTCGCTGGCCGTACTCGTGTCCCGATTGTGGCCCCGCCCCGATCGGCCGCGGCCGAGAAGTCCGCCGAACGCCCCGCCGCCGAGCCCGAAGGACGCGTTCGAGGCGCCGTGGTACCGGTTCGCGACGGCGAGATGCTGCTTGTAGGCCGCGACCTGGCGGCGGTAAAGCCACGCGCACCAGCCGAGGTAGGCGGCCAGGAGGGCGAAGATGCCCGCGATGACGCCCGCGGCGATGGCGCCCGGGTTGGAGTCGCTGCCGCCGTCGTTGTCCCCGCTACTGTCGCCCTCGCTTGGGCTGTTGGAGTTTCCCCCAGTAGCTCCAGGGGCGGGCTGCGTCACGGTGGCGGTGGTGCCGCTCTCCGTGATGGTGAAGACGGGGGGCTTGCCGGTTGCGAACGGGCCGTCGGTGGCGGGACCGCCGGAGGGGGTGGTGAGGGTCGCGCTGCCGTCAGCGCCGCCGCCGATGACCTTTTGCACAGGCTCTGGGACGCGGTAGCCCCAAGAGTTGGCGAGAACGAGGTTGTCGGGGCTGATGTCGGGCTCGTGGTCACCGGCGGTGAACTTGTCGGCCCATTCGAGGGAGGAGGCGTTGAAGACGTAAATACCGGGGGAGTCGCAGGAAATATCTTCACCGACGTAGCCGCCAACAAGGATCATCTGGCCGTCGCGCATGGTGCAGGTGTGGCCGGCTCGAGGAGCAGGGACGGAGGACGAGTCGCTGTCATCGACTTTGATCCAGTGGAAGGCCGGTATTGTGAGGATGTACATGTCGTTGTATTGCGTTTGGTTGTCCTATACTTTGTCAGTGCTGTTTTCAATACCCTGCAGTGGAAGGAAAGCTCACCGTCACGAGGTCCTGGCCGCCAAAGAGGTAGATCTGGAAGCTGGACGCATCAGGCGCGCTGGCAACGACGGCACAAGGGTTGACTCGGACGGGCGGTTGGTCGCCAGACGTTTCCTGGTTGTACCACTCGGAGGTCTCGATGTCGAAAACATCTAATCTCTCCATGTTCTCGGTGAGCTGGTCGCCGGCACCACCGCCCAGTCCGATCAGGACACCACGCTTTCCCCATCCGGGTACGAAGATGAGCACGGCATCTGCTCGCTCGGGGAAGTTTTCGCCGCCTTGCGTGCCGCCTTCGGTGATGTTACGATACGTGCCGCCCTGACCGGCGCCCGAGTTTTGGAGGGAATCGACACCAGTGTTGGCGTAGCCGGGGTGAGTCCACTCGAGCAAGCTGCTGAGGTAGAGCCTGGCGACTTGGATCGACCAGCCGCGGGTGGTCGCCACGTCGAGATGACCTCCAAAGTACCAGCTCAGGCCCAGCTCGGGCACAGATAGACCAGCGCCTTCGGCAGCTCGCTGGATGGGTATGTCGCTCTCCGTTGAATAGTTGCCGGCCGATGTGCGCGGGTCGTCAAAGCTGGACCATTCCTCGCTCTTGATATTGTATCGCCACAATGCCATTCGGTCAGGCGTTGCGTACTGCCCCTCGCCGCTGCCATCATCGACGTTGTCGGCAAATTGGCCACCGTACAGGTACAGGTTGTCGTAGTCTTGCCAAAGGTAACCAAGTGACACCTCGGGGGGGCCGTTTGGGATCTCGAGACCCTTCAGTCTCGGTTCGTCGATATCCCATGACCTTTGGAGATCTAGAGTCAGAAAGTTGTTGTCTACGAGGTCAGCGACAGCACGTTTTGCATGGGAGGATATGTCTCACTCCACGTGTCAAACTCCTGGTCACCACGTGTTTTGGCTTGTCCGCCGTAGATGTACATGGTGCCGTTGATCAGTGCCACTGTATCATGTTAGTTGACGAGCATATTCTCATGGCAGAGGAAAAATACGTGCCTTGGTGTGCCCATCTGGTGCAGACTTCCGTCGGACTGGTCTGCCGCGTCTGAATCACGCCAGCCTCGACGCCACCATCAACATGGACCGGACCGCTGCGGTAGCTGAAGGCGGGGATGACGACGGCAATCAACAAAGCGATGACGGTGAATCGCTGAAGGCTGGAGACCGAAGACGGGGGTGCGGTCGCGACCGTCTTGACGCGGGGCCTCTTGTAGCCAGCAGCTAGCTTGGTGTACCACGATCGGCGGCGTTCAGGTCGTGGAGACTGATGGTCATCGCTGCGGTTATCATTATCGTTCTCGTTCTCGTTGTCATTATCGTCCTGCGACTGTCGACCGGTGTCGCGGTCGCTTTGGCGGGAGGTATCGTTTGGATCTTCGTCCCGCCCACGTTTAATAGGCAGGGATGTGATGCCACCAAACTCCTTCTCGCTGGCGACGGACGCGTTCCTGTTGGCCCTGGGTGATGCCGGGCCCGTATGCGAGCCGTCGTCGCTCAAGTCGTCGTCGAGGCCGACCTCCTTGAACACGGACTGGCGACCCTTCTTGATGTTCCCGACCATGGAGGCCGGCATTCTGGATGCTTCGCGGAGACGATCGGACGTCAGATGCGAATTGAATCTTGGTCGCGTGGGATGAAAGCTAGGAGATGGGGGGCCTTTGCCGTAGGCTGGAGGTGACGGGAAGACCTTCGTAAAAGACATGGTGGCGAAGGCACCTCAGCTGGGCTGGGCTTGACCTGCGGTGCGGGTGCGGGCTGACGTCGGCCTCGCAGGCTGGGAAAGACAGCGTGCACTGCAATACAGCCTATGATGTCGCCAGGCCGGGGAAAGGTGGGCAGATTGGTAGGGGTTGTCACACAGACAGAGGGGACACAAGCCGGGGGGGGAGGGGGAGGGGGAGGAGGACGAAGTCGTATCAGAGAAACCTCCGATCAGAATACGAGAGACTAAAGAGGAGGAGGTGCGACGACGAGAGAGGTAAAATGAAGCAGCGAGAGCCACGGACTTTCACTGAAGAGGATAAAACAAGATGTAAAGATGGAATGACGGGAGAAGAGGCGACCCAAGAGAGAGATACCCCAGGTCACGGACAACTTCGTCCACCAAGGCCGACCAAAACCAAACCAGGGGGTCCTCCGGGGCCAGTCAAGAGATCCCCAGGCCAGCGCATTGCCAACAACAGATCTGGATGCAGAACCACTCCAGGTACCGCAATGGCAAGCACGCGGGGGCGTGGTACCGCCAAGAGACCGGCACCTGGCTCTCAATGCCAGGGAGAGAGAGAGAGAGTGGCCCCCGGAGTCTTGGAGGACCGAACAAGTCCCCCCCTCCCGTCCGGTCGTTCGTTGGTAGGGGCCGCGGACCGGAAGCTTGGTCCATATGAAATCATGGATGTGACTCTGCTCCTCGGGCAGGGTCGTGGCTCGACAGGGATGGGGGCACCGGAGCAAAAGTTGGCAGGATGCGACATGCTAAGGGGTCGTCAGGGTCAGGCTGGGCGGCCCTCTGCATGGGATGGGCGTTGACGCGACTGGATCGATCCAGGAACGGTAAGGACATGTCGCGATGATTGGCCACTCGGTCAACAGGGAAGCCTGGACGATGACCTCACCTGATCTCCCGCCATTCGCCTGCCTGTCGAACAGGAGGTGCGCCGCACGCGGAGGCGGTGGAACGGGATTGGTATCGCTAACACTGGCGAGACTGGATACGACGTTGTGTTCCACTGGCCATCGAGATGACTGGTAGTGAGTTGAGTGGCATGCGGAGTGGCTTCGATGGTGCGTTCCGGTTGAAGCCTTGACGATGATGGAAATGAGAGAGACGGGACTAGCGCGGGAGAAGTCGTGAAATCAGGCAAATGAACATGTGACGTCAGGTACCGTGCTCGGCCACATTTGCTCGGCCACATTATGCTCAGCCACATAAACTAGCCACAGTTCAAAGCCACGTCCTAGCCATCGTCCTCCCCCCTACTTGTTCAATGTAAGGTATGGGAAGCATCGCGTGCTGATGTCTTCGTAAAACCACGGATGTGGCTTGTCCGGATGTCTTCCAGTAGTGCGTGTCCGGACCTTAGATCGCATCAATACGAAGGGATTGAGCTGTGCATGACCACCCTGCATATGCGCCGCTCAGCCCCATCATGTGGTGACCCCTCTTCTCCGCCTCCCCTCCATCTCACCTTCAAGACAGCAACGGCAGTCTCTACCTCCTTTCTCTCAGCCTGAGTGGACTTCGTCAATAGTACGCCGGTCTTGGCCTCTGCCCGCTCTTTGCGCACTCAGGCCACGCCGGGCCACCGAACGGAGGTCATGAGGCTGATTAACACCTCCACACTCGACCTCAAGGAGTTCTTCGGAAATATTCCTCCCTATGCCATACTCTCACACACCTGGGGAACGGCGGAGGGCAGCGAAGTCACGTTTGCACAATGGGTGAATCGGCCAAACCTCCCGATCCAGTCCCCGGGTCTGGCCAAGATCCTCAAGAGCTGCGAGCTCGCTGCTGCCGAGGGACTTGACTACGTCTGGGTCGACACCTGCTGCATAGACAAGTCCAGCAGTGCCGAGCTTAGTGAGGCAATCAATTCAATGTTTATGTGGTACCAGCGCGCGCAGATTTGCTACGCCCACCTGGAGGACCTCGAGATCTACCCGGAGCCTTATGAACTCCAAGTCGCAGCCTTGAAAAACTGTCGCTGGTTCACGCGAGGATGGACATTGCAGGAGCTTATTGCTCCCAAAAATGTCTGCTTCTACGACAGTGCATGGACGGCGATCGGAACCAAGTCACTGCTGGCCCGGCACCTGGCAGATGTTACGAACATCTCATATCATATCTTAATCAACAACACAGCACTCGCCTCCTTTTCCGTCGCGCAACGAATGTCATGGGCCGCCCGTCGCACGACAACCCGCAAAGAAGACGCTGCGTACTGTCTTCTGGGCCTGTTCAGCGTCAACATGCCGCTTCTATATGGCGAGGAAGACCGAGCCTTTGCCCGACTTCAGGAGCACATCATGCAGAAGACAAACGATCTCAGCATCCTTGCCTGGTCACACGGCAATCAGGATGCAAACCTCGAAGGCGGTGCTGTGCGTGGATGCCTCGCAATGAGCCCTGCCGAATTTGCCGCCAGCGGTAAGATCTCGCGGGAAGACCAGCTAGGAATGATGGAGCCCGAACTCGTGGTGACCAACAAGGGAATCCGGATCGACACCATAAGAGATATTGAATACACCAAGGCAGCGCAGGGTAGCCGGCCTCGACAGACCGTCTACATCCTGCGGCTGAACTGCTTCAACATGGGCTCTGGCTTGGAAGTTGCCATTCCGCTCCAGAAATGGGGACCCAACGTGTTCGTCCGAGACATGTCCCGATCTATAGACCATGTCCCCAGTGCCTACGAATACAGCCCTCGCTTTGAGGAGACCCAGACGATCTATCTCCTCACATCTCTGCCGAGCTACGTGGAAGGAGTCCAGGGTCGGGCGCTTCTCGCGAGTTATCACAGGGCGGCCTACTGCATTTCGGCCCTGCGCATCGAGCCCACAACCCGCGTCAACGTCGGACTGAGCTGCACGAAAAGATGGCCCGCCAGTCTCTGGGATGCGGAGCAATCCGTGTTCTTTGTGCCGGTCGGCGGCGCCCGCAGACAGTGGACGGCCTGCAAGTATATTGCCAGGTTCCCCGAGACTGACGAGGCTGCCTCGGGCGTCTATCAACCTGAAGCAGTATGGCTGTCTTTCTATGTCGTGCTGATCTGGACGACCGACTACCCTATTGGAAGACGCCCCAGTCAGCGGAAGTCGAAGAAGAGAGAGACTTCTTCACCCGAGGGGCGCATTCCCTGGTCCTGTCTGATACTAGAGGCCCCGTCCCACCCTGCACCTGACGCCTACGAACCGGACGGAATATCAAAGACTCCGGACTTCAACGAAAGTGATACGATTTCCCAAGTTCTGGACGCAATGGGGAAGAATCAAGGAGACTGGTTTCGATTACGGACCTCTATTCAGAAGGTCTCTAACAACTGGGACATGCCGCTGACTCTGAAAGAAGGTGGCTACAACCAATATCAGTCAATCGACTGCACCATACGGATTGAGGATGATTTCAGCATTTGCACGGGGCCAATGTGGGAGGTTGACATCAACTTCCGAGCGGCTTCTACAAGGGAAAGCGATAAGGACGATGTCGAGACAGTTTGAGGCCGCGACCAGCTTGGTAACTGAACAGAGTGGGGAAGTTAGGCTCGTGACCGAGACGAATTGATTATTATGCGCAGAGCGGCGAAGAGAAACTGGAACCTAGAACATAGATGAGAGGTTGAATTTCAGTTGCCAGCACACTCAAGGTACAGGAAACCCATAGTCCTACGTCAAGTGAGCGGCAGCTAAGTGGCAAACAAAAACCTCGCAATTTCAGGAGCTCGCTTGTGATAATGTTTATTCTTGGCCCACGACTCGAGATACCATCTAGCTTGCCTCACTTTACAGTCGTACGCAGCATTACGGCCATCTGGCCATCCCTCCCTCCACGCCCGCCACCCGCCGGCACCATCACCACGCGCGTCTCAAGCCCCATTCCCACGCCGACTTCACTCGGCGAGAACTGCGAAACTGCGAAGCCCGGCTTGTTCGTGGCGGTATGGCGAAGATGACGCAACCTGTGCCTGTCATCCTCGGCGGCTTCCTGGCCCATCAACCCACCACGGTACCCCGACAGCAAAAGCCACTCCGAGTCGGTGAAGTCTTGCGCCGAAAGGCCCCTCCAGCCCTTCGTCCTGACAGCCTCCACGACGACGGCTCCCAGGATCAGGGCATTCAAGACTGCCACGGCGATAATGTACGCCCTCTGGCCGATGACGAGCGTCTCGACAGTGACGTCTACGGCCTGCTCCTCGGAGAAGTTGCCCACCATGACCTGCGCCGCGCCGTACGCCGCGAGCATCGAGTCGGTCATGGCCGTGATGGAGTTCTCCAGCCCGCGGAGCGTGGCGAAATCCTCGGTCGCGGCGCCGTTGGCGTTGTTGGAGATGTTCCACGCGCGGATGCTCGCCAGCAGCGCGTTGCCCAGCACCGACTCGTAAAAGTTGGTCAGGTCGTTGGAGATGAGCTCGAACTGCCGCATGACCGTCCGTGTGACGTTGCGCTCCGGGTTGAAATCGTCAATCTCCCTGAGCGGCGCGACCGTGATGTTCCGCCCGGCCAGGCCCACGGACACGTTAAACAGCTGGGGCGTGAAGTCGACGGTGCACTGCGTGGCGTTCAGGGCGCGGTAGCTCTCACCGGCGGCGATGGCGATGTACCGCCGGATCGAGTCCTGGCTGTGCGTCACGGCGGCGGCGACGATGGCGGCGGGACTGTGGCCGACGTACTCGGAGTACTGGCGGGCGCCGGTGCTGTCGGGGAGGAACCCGCGCACCGGGAAGATGCGGGCGGGGAACTCGTTGCCGATGAAGAGCGCGGTGCTTTGGTTGTATATGCACTCGACCTCGGCCGTGTAGCCTCGCTCGGTGTAGCGGTATTCGGTCGCGAAGGAGATGTTGGAGACGGCGGAGTCTTTGAGGCCGACTGTCGACCCGACGCCGTAAGACCGGCCTTCGTAGATGTACTGCGTGTTGTCGATTTTGGGGTGTCTGCGGACTGAGCCGTCGGGGGTCGTCGCTGAGGACCCGATGACAATCAGGTTGCCGAGAAGCTTGGTGCCGACGGAGTACGTGAAGTGGCCCTCCTTGGCCATGTCAGAGGGACCCGACTGGCTGATTTCGGATGGGTACTCCTTGATGAGGGTGACGTTGTCGTACGAAGGGATAAGCACAGTTTCCCTCACGACAGTGCTGCTCTCAACGGGAGTGATGGCGCCGACCCATATGGCCGAGGAGATGAGACTGAGGCCAGACATGCCGAGAACGGGGAGCAGATAACGTGGAGGGCCCTTCCACTTAACTCTTTGCGTGCTCGTGTTTATCAGCGCTCGTAGGCTGTGCGTCGTGAAGCTCGTGCCGCTGAAGAAGGCGAGGCTGGTGCCATATTGGACGAGGTAGGCAACGGCAGAGGCGTGGATGAGTCCGAGGAGAACAGCGATGATCTGGATGCCCGATTGCAAGGCGGCTCTATTGATCCGGATAGAAAGAAACCAGAACTGATACCACGTGTCGTTGATGAGCCAGCTCTGGACGTGCGCGACGATGAGGACGCAGCTGAGGGCCGTGGTGATCAAGAGGGCGCTGAAGACGGACCATTTTGCCAGCAGTCCCGCTTCATTCGGTGCCGAGGCCCCGTCTTTTGGCTTACTCCTCAGCGTCTGAGATTCATACTCGTTATGATCTGAGTCCAAGGCAACTGAGTACATTGTAGGTTGAGAACTCAAAACTCCAAGACAAGTAAAGAAATCACTGCATGACGGAACGAGAAAAGGATCTTTTGTCCTCTCCCCCCCGGCCTAGGAGGATCAGCGGGGTTTTACCAGAGCGAGCAAGCCTCAGATGGCGCGAACCTGTGTCCAGGGCTGAAGAGCCTAGATCCCGGATTTCGAGGCATGGGTTCGAGGCCGCAGTCTGGGTGGTTTCGAGTTATGCGGTTGGTTCAGCGGCCCAATCATGACGGACCATTTGGCGCGCGTAACACTGCATCTTGGGGGCGCCCAGAAGTGCCGGCCTACCCGCGACGCATGGCGGAGGCTGAGAGGATTGCCGGACGCCTCGATTGTGTTGTTCCGTGGATGAGGCGAGGCAGAGGCTACCTACGGCTCTGATCGTGGGCATGTCACGCCGGTTGAGGCAGAGAGTGTGATTGAGGACTGCCCAGAATATGTTTCCATGCTCGGTTCAATGGAGAGTCGGTGGCAGATCAGCGGTGTCCCGCATTGCTTTGGAGAGACCCGCAAACTGATTGCTCCACACACACTTCTAGTAGTCAATACCCTGCTTCGACCGCGACCAACGGACTCTTGTGATTCGCAGTGACGGGGGCGTTGAAGCAGTACTATGGTCCGAGGCAGCCCATTGCACCGCCCTCGGACTTGTCTCGGGCGCACGATGGCAGCACGATGGCAAGCAGATACTGCTGTGAAGATTATGCTCGATTAGTCTGGGGGAGGCTTGGACTGTCACCGGCTTCACAAGACCGATTGCACGTGGTCTCGTGGCCGGGCCTCGATCATGTGGACGCATACGATGGCCTCGACTTTTGCGGACGCTTGAAGAAGAGCAAGGTACTCATTGGAATACCCACGAGGCCCAAATACTCAGAACTGGATTCTCTTCAACGAGCTTGGTAGGGAGGAGGACCCGAGGGAGAACACTCGGCGTGGTGACCGAGCCTAGCAGTCAGCTTCGGGTTAGCTGAGGCTTCAACAGACCGTGTTCCTTAATGCGAGCATGAACACGTCGCCGTGGGCTCTGGCTGTTTCCCTTCAGGAGGGTAATAGTTCTGGGACATATACGAAAGAAGTGGAGAAGAGGCCAGCAGTCAATAAAATGAGCTGGGTCAAGTCTCCCAAATGATTGAGGAAGCCACGAAGCTATCTAGACGTTGCTATCTTCCGCGACCGAGGTCATTGATGTCGCCTCCTTGGTTGAATCAGTGCGACTGGTAATGTTCAGTAATGGCTTGCCTCAACAGAGAGCCCCAATGAGTACCCTTTTAGGAATGTCAAATTTGAAGAGATTCCGGTCCATCCCTCGCCCCATCATAGCTCTAGCAGTCATAACATTCTCACTCCTCGCGCAGTTGATGCCCGCCAAAGGCTTCTTCGGACATCATAACCAGAAGCCTCAAGTGTCGCATACGTCATGTTTGGAAGAGTAATAATTGTCCAAGGAAAACAGGGCATCGGCTCCATTATCAGCCTGGGTCGAAATAGTAGCTGCAGTAATCTGGTGAGCAGTATTGCTATCTCGTCAAGGGGTTGGATAAGCAGCCCGACATGAGTATGGGGCAAAGGATCAAGTTGTCACTATACCACAATTCGCACACAGAATCCTTGGAAAGACACCAAAAGGTACCCGTCTCTTGATACATCATGTAGTGAGGTATAGAAAGTCTGTCAATCATTGTAATAAAACCGCCATGATTCAAGAACCCCTGGTGGCCTGGTGGCTTCTTCCACCTACATCGGCAATGGCGTGGCCCGTCCTTGGACTGAGCTGGATACTGGGCTGGCAGGTTCCAATGATTCTACTGCTTCCGTGCTGAGCAGATCATCTGGAGCTGTTTACTGTCAGGAAAAGCTTCACGACGGCATAGGCTGCATGAGATCTGCATTGTAGGCCGAGGGGCATGTCTTGATCCATCTTTGATGCAGGACAGCACATCATTCAGGCCTGATGGCCGCAGTGACGAGGACTGGCCGGCTTGTAGCTTTGAACGAAGTATTGATTAATTAATCCGAGCTTTTATACTATCAAGTTATTACACGCGGCTGCCTCGAGTTGAAGATAGCTGCTTGGCCCGTATGTACAAGATCTCGAATGTTGGGTCTTGTAGATGTACCTGAGGCTGTGACGATGTTTCATGACTGGCTCTTGCGAGGCTTCCGTTCGCCGAGACATCCTGAACGGCGACAGGGGGGTAGAGACTAGCTCGGCGCGGTCCCCGAGATCGATGGCTTCCGGCGCCAGTGAGTCGTAATGCTACTAAGTGCGTCCCGTCTTGTCGTCTGCCCGTCCGGCAGCCGAATCTCAACCCTAAGTTCGCCCGGCGTCCCTTTTCTTGCCAAATGAGGCAAACACAGGCCCGTCGCGTGCGGCGTGGCACGTGTTAGACCTCCCTCAAGTCGGCATCCGCAACGGGTGCGCCTCGGTGTTCAGCACAAACTCATCCAGACTGATGAGATCCGGCGGCGAGAACACGAGGTAAAAGTACTTGAGCGTCTCCGCCAGCCAGAAGCTCTGCCGGAAGTCAGCACCCACATCATCGAGACACCATCAGCAGACTCACCTCCATGTAGTCCTCCTGCACCAGCTCGGCCTGCGGCAACGTCACGTCCTTGACGGCGGCGTGGCCGAACTCGGCGGCCGTGCCGTTGGCCACGGCCTCGAACATGGCCCACGCCGTGTCCTGCAGGGCCACGTCGCCCGTGACGCGGTAGCTCACGAAGACGCTCTCGATGGCCTCGGGCCGCAGGATGTAGCGCGGGTCCTTGGCCGAGGTGAACCCGCCCGGCAGCGCGCCCTTCCACTGCATCTGCGGCTGCGTCTGCATCCTGGCGCGCTCCGCCTGCCAGAGCGCCTCGTCCCACGCGCACGCCTCGCGCCGCGACGCGCCAGGACAGGCCACCATGTCGTAGCGCTCGGGCATCATGCCGGACGCGAAGGCGGTGTAGGCGTACGCGCATCCGCGCGCGAGGCGGACGCCGGTCGCGACGTCGGCCTCCCGTCCGAGCAGCCGGCCCGCGAGGGCAAAGGTGCCGCCGATGAAGCACGTCAGGTGCTCGCTTTCGGTGTCGGCGGTCAAAACGCCGTCGTCGCCGATGCGGGCGTTGCCGGAGATGAGAATGTCGGCGCCGTCCGGCACCATGGGGCGGAAGAAGAGATTCGTCTCGGCCGCCTTCATGAACGCCCGCGTCATGTCCAGGTACATGGGGTCGGCGGCCGGGCTGCCCAGCAGCGCGTGCATCTTGGGGAGGTACTCGAACAGCGAGTCGGCGCCGCCGCCGACGGTGAACTCGCTCCGGGCGCTGACGTCGCGGCCGGCCATGGAGATCCACATGGGCCACAGGCCCGGCAGCCGCGTCTTCATCTGCTGGTCGCGGAACAGGCGCATGACGCGGGTGACGGCGTCGCGGTAGCGCCCGTCGCCCGTCACCTGCGACAGCCGCGTCATCTCGAGCGACAGCGACCCCGGCGACGCCGAGACGACCCATTCCTCCACCGTCAGGCCCTCGCCCGCCTTGGCGCGCTCGAAGCTCATAAAGTCCACGGGCATGCCGTCGGGCGTGTCGAAGCCCGCGAGCAGCAGGTCGCCCAGCTCGACGGCCTTGGCCAGCAGCACGGCGCGGCCCGAGAGGTCGTGCGCCGCCAGCAGGCCGCCGAGGTAGCGGATCGTCGTCTCGAAGAGGTTGACGCGCGCGTTCGTCGACCGCCCAAAGTCGATGGCCGACACCGCCGTCACCGCCTCGTCGAACTCGGCCCGCAGGCCCATGATCCAGAGTGTGTCGAGCGAGTCGACCAGCGTCGCCGCCCACCCGGAGAATTGGTCCTTGCCCGTGCCCGAGACCGGGTTCACGGCGTCCTGGCCCCAGGCGCGCGCGCGGTACGAGGCCCAGTCGCGGGCGAAGGCGTCGCGGACCGTCTGGCGCCGTGCCTCCCGGATCGCGGCCGCCGCTTGCGTCTCGGCCGGGAAGCGGTGCTGGATGCGCGGCATCGAGGCCGAACGGCGGCCGCCGAGGGGCCCGGCGGACGGATCGAGGGGTGGCTGCGGGTGAGCGACCTTGACGGCGGACCAGTCGAAGGAGCTCTTGACGAGGTGCGTCTCGGGAGGATTGTCATTCATGTGCCGCGCCAGGAGGACGGATTCGGTGTCGGGAGACGCGCCGCCGCGCAGGAGGAAGAGGTAGGTCAGTATGAGGGCGGTAAGGGTCAGCAGCACGTGGCGGGCGCGCCGGCTGCTGCGGCGGGAGGAGATCATGGTGACGCTGGCCAGTACAGCGTCAGATGGGATGGCTGGCTTGGATTGAACATCGTGGCCCGGATGAGCAGGGAGGGCATGCCCGTCCTTATAGTATGTGACAGCCAAGCCACGAACAGGCTGCTCCAACCGTGCAACGTTGGGGGCGTTGGCGGTTGGTCCCCTGGCTCGGGGCACAGGGGGGCACGAGCGCCGATGCGACGAAGGATGCGGGCCGTTGGCGTGCTAAGATTAGGATAAATGCAGGCAGGGCTCCTCTTCGGTGCAGAACTGGTCTGGGGTTCCGGCGCTTCTTCTGGACCCTGGCGATCGTCGCCGGCGGGTGTTTGTCGTGTCCGGAGCCAGCGGTTAAGGCATGTGGTGGGGATTGAGGGTCAGCGAGCATGATTTCCGGCCAAGTGCCGTCTCGCAGAGGCAAACTGCCGCCCTGCTAAGTAACATCGTCGCGGCGGCAGACACTGAGCATGAGCCGAGCGGGCCGGGAGCCTTGGCACCAGAGCGAGAGACAGACAGATCTTGGCGTGGTTCTGTTTCCCCTGGAGCAGTTGATGAGCTGAGCTCAGTGTGGACAAGACCGCAGGCTTATCGTCATGACATAAGGTAAGGTAGTTTTGAGTTGAGGGTCATGCATAGTGATCATGACAATTCATTATAGCAAGGGGTATCTACGCCCAACCACCAGACCAGACCGTGCCTCGCACCATGACCTACAGCATCACCACGACCCATCCCAGCACCAGCGCCGCCCACACGCCCAGCCCTGTCCTCACGGGCGACGACGCGCTCTCGACCCCTCCGACACCCCCGACGCCCGGCGCAGGCCCGATGCCGCCCCCGTTCCCGGCCGGCGGCGCCATGACGCCCTGGTCGACGGCGCCAAAGGCCGGGTCGACGACGCCCCGGACGCCG